>CM057234.1:89704039-90356539 GCA_029891385.1 Erythroxylum novogranatense | reverse complement strand
ATGTTTAAATAAGGGGGTATGATTTTCTAGAGCTTTAAAACATTTCTTCAGTGTATTTTGCTCCTCTAAGAGCCTGTTTAGATCACCTGGGCAAAGATAGAGAGCTTTCTACTTGTGTGTTAGGGATTTAATCTAATTGAGCAACTTGAATTCCTATTTTACCCATTATAGTTTTTTTTTTTCATATAATTGTTACATCCTTGGATAGGTGGAGCTAAACCTTTAATAGTAGCTTCTTTAAGGCCCTCTATCTCTATTAAGTAATTGATGAATATAAACGATGATTTTTTAGAAAATTCTAAGTGAGATTTTGAATAATAATTGGAAAATAATATGAGAGTAAAGAATTGCCAAAAATGGTTTTACTATTTGGGAATTGTTAAAGCCAAACTTCATTTACTATAGGTCTGTCCAATTTCTTCTTTATATGTCATCTGTCAATTTGTTTATTGTTTCATATATAGAATTTACCTTCCATCTTTAAATCTATGACTTACAAATTCTCCACGAATCTTCTGAAGTCTTAATTAAACTCCTTAAGTAGGTATTCCCTTCTATTTCTAACAGTTATAGTGTACTATTAAAATCTTCAATAATCACCCGAGGGGAACTTATAAAGGAGTGTAAATTCTTCAACTTTTCTCATAACGCATTCCTTTGGAATGCCAAATTGGATCCATATATAAAAGTGATTAAAAACTTTGTTGTTTCTTGCACCAAAGAAGCAAAGGCACATATATGTTGGTCAAAGCTCTCCACTAGTTGTAACTCTATTTTACTTATATTATTAGCCAATATTATTCTCCTATTATGGTGGTATTTGTTATTAGAAATAAAGCTTTAGTGAATCTCCAAGAAATGTGATTCATGCTTTTTCTTACTTTCAACCTATCAACAGAAACATCCTATCATGAAACTGAATTGGAATTCAATATCGAGACAACTTCATTTAAGAAACCTCACTTTCAATAGGGAAGGACAAAGAAGTGTATTGCAGAATTAAAGAGCATATTTCCTTATTCAGTAGTAAAAACCAATATCAAACTTTACTTTTAGAATCTAGAATATTAATTGACTGGAGAAATAGAAATTTGCACATAGAATTCAACATAAATAGTAAGTGGTAAGTGGGAAAGATGTGAAATCCATTAGATCACAGCCAACGAATTCGAATACAAAAGTTGAAGACATTTTCCTATTAACCTGTTGTACTACTAGTTTTAAACAATTATGAGAAATGAAGAAATGCTGGATAACTCGTTAAAAGGATAATTTAACTGACCCAGATCCCACTTGTGGCACATCTATAAGGTCTCCATGTCGATTCCTTGATCTAGCAAACATGAAACAATGATTAAAGATAGATTTAGGAAGAAGAGATGCACCCACGTTGAAATTTCTCACCTTTGGCTAGAAGGTTGCAAACTAAGAAGGCAATCGTCACTGAAATGTCTTTGTTCCTCCCAACCCAAATTGGGAAAAGAAGTGAGGACTAGATACGCAGATGGGGTGGGCCTTTTACCCCTTTTACAATACGACCATAATTTGTCCAACTGCTACGCTTTCATTTTTAAGACTGTTGGCTTGAGAAAAGGTAGCCTTCCTAGGACAAGTGGTCCACGGAGTTACATCCCTACTCACCTGTCCATGTGATTCATTTTGGTCGGCAACCCTTGCATTTTCTCTTGCTACACTGATGTCTTATCGATTTTTTGTTTCCATCTCATAATGTCGTCATTTTTTCTCACTCTTGATGGAAAGTATTGTCCAAATGTTTTGTCATTCTTTACTATTTTTCTATCAATCAAATTTTATTTTTTTTAAATTACCCAAAATTTCACAAAACCTTCTCTGTCCTAATTGAATTCTTTAGTACCCAATGGGAAAAACTTTTGCAGAGGAGATTATGTGGGAAAAAGTAACTGAATTCATCTATTGATAGATCAAAAGAACGAGAAAAGGACGATAGAACTTTTGTACAAGAGATTGGGTGGGTAGAGAGATAAGAAGAGTGGGATGAAAGATACGTATTCATAGCTCACACAACCGTGCCTTGGTGGGCTCTATCGATGGGCAACTCAAAGGCAAGACTAATGCCTATGGATGATGGCTGTTGGAAAGCTAGTGCCATAATTGTGGGAAAACTAGAGATGTTGGTGATTCGACCTTGGTTGTGGGTTCATCAACTCGGTGGATCACCACCTATGTTGAGCCGTGCATTTCATTTATTTATTTTTGTTTCCACTTGAAAATGCAAGTATGTAATGTGATGTTAATTAGTTTCCTAATTATATGATATAAGTATAATATCTGTATAACTATAGCAACAATTTCAAATGTTGCATATATAAGACTTTATTGCTACCTTTTTTAAAATTTTGTTATCATTTCTTATATGTAACAATAAATTATTATTTTCGTTGCTTTTTAATATTATTAAAGGCAATAATTTAAAAACTATTGTGCTATATTAATTTTTAACAACACATTTTTAAACTGTTGCAAACATGCCTTTGCATAAAGCACTTTTGGCTGTAGGGACAAAATTTTTCAAAGGAGAAATTTTCTAGAAATTTAAATCAAAAGCAAATACTGCATAGACAATTGTTCAAATCAATGTTTAAGTTGAGGGAATTCATATGCCTTGAGATAAAATGCTAAATAGGAAATAGAAATTCAAACTTATTCTAGTACAATAATTGGAAAAGACAAGGACCCCTCAATAAGCTCCTAGAATTTGCTTACATATTTAAACCAAATAAATATGTAAGCAATTGCCATAAAAGTTTTTTAACCATCTGGATTAATTTATCGGCATAATTTTAGTTAATCTTGAACAGGTTTCCAAGCTGAAATGGCTCGAACTATTCTTCCCTTCCATCCCATCAAGGCCCAGTGACCATCTTCATCGAATACAAAATCTTTATGATAATCAGAGATGATATTCCTTGCTCTTCTAACGATGTCTTGATGGAACGGGACTTGCCTAAATCCAATCCTCATAATTCTTGCCTGCCACTGCTTGTAGGTCTCCGGCCTTTCAACTCTTTCCAATCCCTCAAAAGCAGCCACATTCATAATCTCTTTTCCGAACTCTTCTCTCTCAAACACTAGCCTCTCCTGATCTTCTCGAGTTGTAGTAGCCTCAAACATGTCAAAAAATGCAGAGAAATAGAACATCGCCTCACGAAACCTTGAGCTGAAAGTTGGAGCATTATAAGAAGCATTAACAACTCCATGGAGGAAGATGTCAGGATTTACTTGCTTGATTAGTTTCAAAATAACATCTCTTGGGCTGTTCGCCACTATTGTGTCGTCAGGTAAGTTTTTCAGCCTCATCATACAGTTGACAGCAATCATCTCATCTCTATCGATCTTTAGATCCTCGTATCTTATAGTTTCCCATCGTTGTGCAATGGCATTATACTCGAATGGGACGTTGAGTCTCTCCGCTAATCTTTTCAATCTGCGTCCTGTCTCTTCAACCCTCTCTGCAGGTCTGAAACCTGGTTGAGGAAGGTCGATTCCCGTAAACCGAATCTTAGGAGGTCCTCCAGGCCTTGTCGAGAGACGGTGTATAAAGCAAGGCCATTGAAATCCATAAGCAATCCCGAAATCAATGACGTGAAGCCTTGTCACCTTGTCAGCTACTCGAGCAATTGTTCGGTTAGCTAAGGTGTTTGTCATTTTCCTGAAAGGCGTTATAGAAACATAAAGTTGATAAGCTTTCAGGATATCCGCAGCTGTAGCCAAATTTCCTGCACTTGGCGTGCAGTATAGTCTTCCGGGGCCTGCCAGGCGAGCGTCAAGGCCATTGGCAAAGTAATGAGCCAATCTTTGGTTTGCGTCACCAAACGGGGAAGAGTGCTGTCTGATCTTCGTTAGTACCTTATAAGCAGTTCTCTGATCACCACTTCCTGCAGCCTGTGCACATTGAGTTAAGAGAGTCCATAAATCCACCATCTCGGTTCTTTTAGTCATTCTCCTAATACGTGTGTTAGATGCCTGCAACAGCTCTTCATTCTGTAATATCCTACTCGCTTTGTTTCTTGATTCATCGTACAGAGGACATGGTATTGACTCGCGATTCACAACTTTAACAAGAAACGTTTTATCTATAAGCTCAAGTTGTTCAAGTTCCTCAGAACATCCCACAGACTGCTTGTTTCTCCTCTCGTCATCTGAGCAGCCACTATCCTCGCACTGATGATGTTTCCTTCCCTTTGATCCGTTAGATAAGTTCATCTTCTCATTCTCTGTAGATGGGGACATTGATGAGTTCCCCATCATCGGAGAAAAATTAACTGGATTTTTATATTGGAACGAATTATTAGCGAACTCCTCATAAGACACTAAAGATTCACGAAAATCCCGAAACGGAGAGCTGCTTTCCGGAGTGGCAACGTGAGAGGATTGTGCAAATGAGCATTCAAACTCGCATTGATTCGAAATTGGATCCGACTCGGGGAAGTTGCTGACGTCAGAGCATTCAAGCTCGCATTGATTTGAAATTGGATAGGACTCAGCGAAGTTGCTGGTTGTTGAGTTGCTGTAACAGCTGCCCGCACTACTAGTAGTTGAGGTGAAATTGGCATCTGGAGTGGCGGCGATTTGTTGAGTAAAGGGAGGGAATGAAGAGGAGGAAGGAGGATACTTCTGGCCAAGCGCATCATAGAAGGACTTCTCTGCAGCTTGAACAGCCAAGCTGTCCTGCAACACAGGAGGTTCGTCCTCCAAGTCCTCTTCCATTAAGATGTCATTTATGTACTTGAACACAGCATGAGAGAAATCACCTGTCCTGTACAAAGAATCTTCATCTGAGGCCCAAGAAAAAGATTGATCGTCGTCAGGTTGAAGATTAACTGGGCGTGAAGACGGATCAGATGATTCCTGATTGAAATCCCCCCCACCAACAGGACGCTGATTGAAGCTAATCATGAATGAAGTGAGTCCGAATCCGTAGCGGGTCACCGAAGTAGGAATATGTCTTGGGAAAGTTTTGACAGAAAGCAGGACCTTTCTTTTCAAAGATGGCTAGTTGTTTGAAAAGCTTTACGAAATGGAAAGTTCACAGAGCTATAGTAGCAGTGGCCTAGTTTCTTTTGGTTTCGCCGAACGTGGAAGCTGGTACACGAGATCTGGTATTAGTTCAGAATGGACCCATGGTCTTAGGGAAGCAAGAGATTGAGAATCTAAAACCCCAAAGGCAAGCAACAGTCTTCTCGGAAAACTCTTACGTATTAAATGCAGTGTGCACAACTTGCATTCTTATTTAAAAAGATAAGTCTTTGTCTATAGTCAACATGGACTATTGACCATTGAGAACATGATGTTTGCAGGAGGCCACATGAACGTGAAACCACTTTATAAGCTCATTTTGTGTCTTACAATCTCCGGGGCCACAACTAACCATTTGACATTCAATTCAGAAAAGTTGACAATACGCTTTCTTCTTTTCAATTCAATTGATGAACTAACAAAATGAAAGGTAAGCTTAAATCTTCTTTTAATTTGAGTTTTAGCAGAACTGTTTGCTAAAACTCGTATGTATATATATATACACAAAAATTACGATCTAAACCTTTACATATAGAGCATCTCGTTCTCTCTCTAATATCCTCCTCCCGAAAAGGAAATGTTCATGTATGGAAGAGCCTAGCATTTCTTTCTTTTTTATATATAGCACATAGAGTTTCAAAAAGCTATAATTGTAAGAGCTTTATACGCATATGGTTGATTATGCCGAATAACTCTTGATAAGAAAAAGCTATGCATTTTAAACCTATACGAGGATTGAATTTTATTCCATATATATTCGCACCTAAAGTTAGGGTTATATTTGACCTATGTAAGGGGCCTATTTTACTCAAATTATAGTACCAAACTTACCATTTTCAATTCCGAATTCAATATTCTAAGGGAGTGGTCAATCAACTTATTTTTATCATAAACCTTTGCCCTTTAGGAAGTAGTTGTGAATTTATCCTAATTATCCTAGTTAAAAGAGATAGTGTCCTTTGTTTTAATCCTTTCCCACATTTAAATAATCTTATTGGTTCTTTATTCACAATACCAATAATGGCAGTTGTTGAAATGCACTGATTAATCCAATTGATGAAAGTTGGAGGAAAGCTAAATGCATCTAATAAGTGTATAATATAGCTCCACTGGATATAGTCGAATGCCTTATGAAATTCCACATTAATTGCACAATTCTTATTTCAATTATTTCTATTACAGCCCTTGAAAAGTTCTTGTGCCAAAAGTATATTATTCCCAATCAATCTTCTAGCAATAAAAGCCCCTTAAGCTTCACTAATAAGATGTTTCAGGCACAACCTTTAGTTTATAAGCAATAATTTTGATAATTATTTTATAAAGGGTATTAAAACCAATGTTATAAATGCCGTATCGGGCTTGGTACCAGATTGAGTTCAGGCTGGCATGCATTTGCATCTGGTCAAGATCAGATATCGTTTTGGGTAATTTTTTAAATTTATAAAATAGTCCCTGAAATTTTTAAAAATTACAAAATAGTCCATATTAGTATATTATACGGTTATCAGATACTTTACTAGTTTCTTGCTTACATCAATCATGCTTTCAAAAATCTTAATAGTAAATAATAATGACAATCAATATGAAATAAGTCAATAACAATAATTTTAAATATTTTACATATAAATAATAACCACAATTAATATAAACAAAGACAATTATTATCATACACACATCAAATTAAGAATAATACAAAGTATTTAAAATATTACAAATTAACTCTTTAATAATAATAATAAGAATAAGAATAAGAATAGAAATAATAATAATAATAATAGTAATAATGATAATAATAATAATAATAATAATAATAATAATAACAATAATAATAATAATAACAACAACAACAACAATAATAATAATAATAATAATAATAATATATTATTATTATTATTATTATTATTATCATTAATTTATTATTATAAATCCATAAATAAATAATTACATAAATAACAACGATTAATAATAATATCGAATTTAATAATGTTATGAATAATAAATTAATAATAGACATTTTTAATTTATTGAATTTCCAATAATAACCAACAATTTCTAATCTCAATAATCACAAAACAATCATAATTCCATTTCTATTTATAACAATTTCCAATTCAAAGTTTCCAACAATCACAAAACTTTCATAATTTTATTTTCATTTCCTTACATTTACAACAATTCTCAATTCCAACAATATCAAAACAATCATAATTTCATTTTCATTTCCATTCATAATTCCAATTGAATTTTCAACAATTTCCAATTCCATTTCTAACAATTTCAATTCAAAGTTTGAAAATAATGATTAAGTTGAAGGTATAATATGATTTACATAATTGGCAAACAATGCATGACATATCTTATACAATTGTTCATACACATATTAATACACAATTATCAAGTTCAAAGATTTATTCATAACATGAGATCAAGTTGAATGACATAAATTTTAACAAACCATAATATTATATACACCATTTCATATTTCATTCTTAAATATATATGTTGCTTTTACAATTTTAATTGACATTAATAAATGTAAATATAAAAGTAAAATATACAATTACAAGTCTACAATATATTCACAATTTGACAACAAACATTCAATACATTACTTCTTTATGCTCAAACAGTTTTACAATTTTACAAAATTTTATTATCAATTTTACAATTTCACATTTAATTATCAATTTTACATTTGATTATTAATTTCATATTTGATTATTAATTTTACATTTAGGTTTAAATGTTAATTATCAACTTTCAATTTTAAGTTTTAACAATCTTTGCATAATATATAATTAATTAATTACATACTAAGTTACTAACCCCATTTTACAATTCCAATTTCAATTTCAAATTTTCAATTCTAATTTATAATTCCATTTTACAATCTTTGCATAATTACAAATTCATAACAAAATAACATAAATTACTTACCTATTGTATTCTTTAATTTCAATCCATCAATTTCAAATTATCAACTTTAAAATTCTATTTCAAAGGTGTGAAAATTCCATTTCAAAATAATTTGAATTATTATATTAATAATATTGAATTATTCAATATTTATTTTTGTAAATTTTAAAATAAATATTTATAACCATTCCACCATTTTTATTGATACCCTTTTTCTATTGAATTGTTTTATCTTAATTGGACTAACCATTCCACCATTTTTATTCAGCTTGAAGATTTGAACAAAAACCTCAGTATGTAGTCTCTTGGGAATATAATAATAATATTCTTTGCACATTCATCAAGAGGCTTACCAAGTACCAACTGAGTTTCTGACAGCTTTTTCCCATGCCTTTCTTAGTGGTCTCTGATTGTCGAATTCCAATGTATGACTTAACTACATTTAATCAAAGGGTCTCTCACTCTCTTGAATCTTGACTCTTGGGCTCCGCTACTGTTAAAATTTCCAACACCACACAAGAAAAGAGTTGTTATGAAGAGAGAGTCAGACTTCTCGGGTAAAAAACAAAAGAAGAGGGAGTGTGCATGAGAGAGGTGCGGCGGTCATTGTCGGAGGGTTGGTGGTCGTGCAGTGGTGCGACGAGCAGGAGCGGTGCTGCGATCTTCGCAAACCCAGAGGCCAGATCTACACGATAAGGCGAGGTCGAGGAGGAGAACAACTGCGGAGAGACAGCAACCAAGCGTCAGCGGCGATGAGATGATCTAGACGTCGGCGACAGAGACGGTGAGAGCGAGAGAGTGAGAGGGAGAGGGTGAGAGTTAGAGAGAAGAGTAAGAGAGGGTGAGAGTTAGAAGACTGAAGAAAGAGGGGTAACATACTCGGGGTTAGGATCCGGCGTCGGGGGGAGGGGTTGGTTATTTTTTTTCCAAATAAGTCCTTCAGATTTGTACATTTTGCAAAATGTACCGAAATTTTCCGATACGTTGGGTACCGGCCGGTACCCACCGGAAAACCCCGATACTGGCCGGTATTTTTGGCCAGCACCGAGGTTGGGTTTTAGGTACCGGTCTCCGGCCGGTACGGTACCTTCCGGACGGAACCCAAAACGTTGATTAAAACACAAGATAGGCCTAAAATCTTGAAATGTGTTTAGGACGTTAAGGATCTTTTGAATTAGGAAAACATATGTTTTATAATTTCTTTTAGTATTTTCCACTTCTAAATAATTCTAACGTAGCTCCTATCATCAAATATTTGATGAGTTTCCAAAATTTTTGAAAGAATAATGCATTTAACCATCTAGACTTGACGATTTACTTAGTTTTAGCTTAAAAAACTAATTTCCTGACATCTTTAGCACTAAACGGTTAGATCAGGAACTCCGTTTTTTTTTCAACTTTAATGATATGGTTATAAAAACCTAGTAAAAATCTCATTAAGCATGGTATATGAAGAGGTCCAGTAGTACGCAACCTTATATATAGCTAGCAGAGAGATTTAATGATAGTATTACTGATGAATAAACTGAGGAGACTAGTAGAGGATGACATATTTGAATGTGATCCCAAAGAGCTTTTGAAGTAATCAAAAGCCTATTGTTTCATCCCTTCTTAAGTTTATGCTAAGCTTTCATTGCTCTTTATGAGTAATGATATTCTAGGCTCCTTGTATCTATAATCAATTTATGAAAAAAAAGAAGAAGTGTTTTTATCACCTTCTTTCAACCAAGATATCCTTAAATTATGTTTAAGCAAGGGGGGTATCATTTTCTAGAGCTTTAAAATATTTCTTTAGTGTATTTTGTTTCTCTATGAGCCTGTTTGGATCACTTGGGCAAAGAAAGAGAGCCTTCTATGCTAGTTTCAACCTTAGTTAGGTAGAAGATAGAGGCTTTTGTGTGTTAGGGATTTAATCTAATTGAGCAATTTGAATTCCTATTTTACCCGTTGTAGTTTCTTTTCATATAATCAAAAGCCTTTACATCCTCAGATAGGTAGAGCTAAACCTTTAATAATATCTTATTTAAGGCCCTCTATCTCTATTAAGTAACTGATGAATCTAAAGGATGATTTCTTTAGAAAATTCTAAGTGAGATTTTGAAAATAATCTGAGAGTAAAGAATTGCCAAAAATGGTTTTACTATTTGGGAATTGCTAAAGCCAAACTTCATTTACTATAGGTCTATCCAATTTCTTCTTTATACGTCATCTATCACTTTGTTTATTATTTCATATATATAATTTACCTTCCATCTTTAAATCTATGACTTCTAAATTTCCACACATCTTTTGAAGTCTTTATTAAATTCCTTAAGTAGGCATTCCCTTCTATTTGTGGCAGTTATAGTGTACTATTAAAGTCTTCAATACTCACCCAAGGGGAACATATAAAGGAGTGTAAATTCTTCAACTTTTCTCATAATGCATTCCTTTGGAATGCCAGAGTGGATCCATATATAAAAGTGATTAATCACTTTGTTTGTTTCTTACATTAGAGAGGTAGAGGCACAGATATGTTGGTCAGAGCTCTCCACTAGTTGTAACTCTATTTTACTTGGATTATTAGCTAATATTATTCTCCTATTATGGTGGTATTGGTTATTAGAAATAAAGCTTTAGTGATTCTCTAACAAAGGAAGGTTCTTGTACTTGTCCTGTTTAGTTTAATTTTTAAAAGGCTTATAGCCATAAGCTTTATTTTCCTAATGTAATCTTTGAGCATTTATTTTTTTCTGGGAAATTTAATTCCCTTACATTTCATGTGAGAAGATTCATCTTTTCTTGTTTAGGCTCTTAGAGCCTTTAGCTTTATTTTTCCTTCTAAATCTCCTTCTTGTATCTTATTTGAAGTCATGAACATTTGAAATACTAGACTTTTTTTTTCCTTTATACTATTGATATTTGAGTAACTATATGGCAATGCAGGTTTATCAATAGTTTAAGTAATTATAATATTTGGAGAACTGTCCTCCCTTTTCTTCTTTTTAACCCTAGATAAGCTAAAGTTATTTCCAACTTCTAGCTCTATATGCTCAATTTTTTTTGGATTTTGAGTAGAATTGATATCTTGGTTAACTATTTCTTCTTCTCTACTTCAGTAATAATAAAGTTAGAACTATTACTAGCCTCTAGCTCTATTTGTTCTAGTTCTTTTGGAGCTTAGGAAGAACTAGTATTTTGATTAATGGTAATTTATAATGTTTCTTGATATTGTTTAACCTCTTATCACAATAATCTAAGTAGTCACCTCTATTGAACCTTTTACACAAAGGTTTCCAAACTTTACCAAGCTCTTTAGTATTTAGTCTCCATTGATAAGATATAATAATCAAATCTTCAATAAGAGCATCATCTAATCCAAGTCTAAGAAGAGGTGTAGTCTTAACTAAGTCCCTAATCATATCCACCATCACTCATAATCTTGCATAACCAATCCTTTTAAAGGATGTTGTTGCTTCATCCATTCCTATTGGTTGCATTATGTAGCTTACTAAATAACTCAAGTCTATTATGGACTATCATTATAATAGAAAGTTGTGAATATTGATTCATAAAGGGACTAATTTTTTTGCACAAGCTCAAACTTCAAACCTAGTTGCCATAGTTGTAAAAAGATTGGCTTGTTGCTTAGGTTCCAAGGTCTAGCCTCAATTGTTTATTGTGACTCTGCTTTTAAGCTAAAAACAAAGAAAAAAAGGTTTATCTTCACTTAGTAGTACATCCTTTAATCCTCAAGCTTTCCGTTAATTCATAGTCCATTCATGAAGGAGAGGGAAAGATGATCTCTTTCCCAAAAAGAAGGCAACCAAAGGAGAGGACTATTTGTTGGCTCCCTCTTTGATAATCATAGAGGAGCAACTTGAGAGTTTCCTTTCACTGATGACGGGGGACAATATAGAAGCCTAACTTAGGGGGAATCTCCTACTACTTGGTCCTAGCTCATCTTAGAATTTTAACTATAAGAAGGGGCAAATTTTGAAAGAGAAGGATGTTGAGATAGGGCTAAATCCTTAAAATTGTTAATTAAGAAGCTGTTATAGTGGGATTGACTAAGGCTATGTTTAGTTGGGGGCTTACTAATGGAATGTAATATTATTTCATCGTTTGGGAGGAGGATTTATAATGGAATGAGATGGAAAAGGAGGGTTTCATATTACATCATATTCCATCCTAAACAGTAAAAATGAGAAACATCTTATTTAGGAGCTTTAAGATGGAATATAAAATGATAAATAACTTTTCATTATATTATATTATAAACCCTTCTTCCAAAAAATATTTCACTATATTACATTATGAACCTTTCCATCCCTCCCAAATAACAATTTTATAATATTACATCAATTTACATTCCATTCTATTATAAACCATTATATTATATTCCATACCATTAAAAACTTTATGTCCAATCAAAAATAGCCTACAGAATTAGGGATGGGTGGACTAAGTTTAAGTTGATAAGAGGTACTAGGGAGCTAAGAGTTTCAAAGACAGAGTTAGGAAGCTTAGTGGTGAGTTAAAGTCTAGTAGAAAGATAGGAGAAATTGGTCTAGTTAAGGCTTAGGTCAAAAACAATGTTGGAGTGAGAAGATGACATAACTAAAGTGGTAGAAATAGTCTAACAGCAATAATTTTTTAAAAGTTTGTTCCAAAGGTGCATAAATAAGAGGGAAGCTACGAGGCTATTAGGAAGTAGAATGGAAGGAAGAAGAGAAGTTAGGTAAGGAGATCTAGGACATAAAAGGAGAGAGAAGTTAGCTAGAAAGGATGGCATGGAGAAGTAAGGCATCTGAAGAACACCAAGCTTAGGGAAACAAGAGTTTCTCTCTCATGTTTCTCTCACATTATTATTATTATTTTCTTAAACCTTAAAAAGGGAGAGATTTTTCATCTATGAGTATATTTTATGTTGACCCCCGAATTTTAAGTGAGATGTGTTATAGAAAAAGGAACATAGAAATGGTATGAGACTTTAAGCTTCATGATTTCTTTGGATTACGCCAACGTTTATGGTTTAACGGTTGGACTCCGAAAACGGGGCTCATCATGTTTGGTATCAGAGTAAAAAAAGATTTACAAGGAACCATGCTTAAGTATGATGGTATTTTGTTCCGAGGTTGGGTTCCAAAAACGGGGCCCAGCATTTTATTTCTTATAAAATGTTAAATTTTGTTAGAGTATGAGAATTTTTATCTCATCTGAATTTACTTATGGGAACTTCCATTTACTATTGAAGTTATTCTGAAAGATAAGGCATATCTGGTTAATTAAATTATATTATACCTATCATTTTTTTAATGAAAACAGAGATAGAATTATACAAAGTAGGTTCATCTTTCATTTTCTTTTCAAATCTTATCCCATTAAGTGATGGTGTAATTAAAAATATTAATATTAAAATAAAGTATCAAATGTTAAGCTACTTTTGTACTTCTATTTTATACTTGTTACAAGACCATATGTTTACATCAATCAGGACTTAAATTTGTCAATTATGTTGGCTTATGCCTTACAATAAAAAGTTATATACTCATCACATGAATTATATGAATGTAATTAAGTAATCAATATAACATTTGTCATCATAAAGTAACTAGGAAAGATTGCTTCCTTTTTTAATAATTACTGATTTAGAAAATCCTTATTAAGGTAGAATAATATTTTGAAAATAGTTTTCAAATTATATTAAAAGAATCAATAACTAATGTTAGAAAATTAATGTGATTGGAATCAAATAGATTATTTAAGAACTTAATGAGTTACATGTAAAGAAAGGTTGAAGAAAACAATCTAATTAAGATGGAGTTGATTGCAAAATTTGAGAAAATTTATGATTAAATATAAGATATTTAATAAGTAAAGATTAATATAAGATATCATATCTTATTGACACCTAATTAGCATTTAATTATTGTTCTAATTAAAGTTTAATTAGAATTGTGATTATAATTCAATTAAATTATTACAAGATCCAAACTATTATAAATAAATATAGGCTTTATAAGAGTTAAGACTCATGCCCTTTTCTATATCACTCGTAGAATTGTCTCGTATATATCACTTGTAGAATTCTTCCAAGTAATAATTGAATATTATATGACTTTTTTAAAAATAGAAAATTATCTTATATTATATAAATTAAAATATTTCCCAGCGCACCTGTCAAGGTGGTTTCTACTTTGAACCAAAAAGCGTGATTTAAGGATTTTGAAATAAAAAGGAATAGACGGCAGAATGGAACTGCAGTAGAGAAATGTGGTCACAAATCACAATCATGTCGGTGGTTTCTTACTCATTCGTCTTTGACTATCGGGTTTCGAAAGAAGAATATTATAACAGGCGCCGCCGGTCACCCTTTGCATGTATCTTAATTACATTTACTAAACATACTTGTTTATAGCCATCAACGTAGAAACCTACTTTCTCCTCACATCCTAGCCGTCAACGCAGAGCGTCTACCTTCCACTGACTATATTATCTGAAACAGCCAAAATAAAGGGGTAAGTGTTCTCCAAGTCACTGCCGGACATTGATATGAAAGGTCCATTCTTTGTTGAATATAAAAGTGACAGTAAAATACAATATCTGCTGGGACATTTATGATTATAAACCAGATTCATCTCCCTGTAATCAGAACTTTACTTATTTTAATCATCGAATAATTTAACGGTCAAGTCTTTGTTGAAAACAATATCTGTACCAGATTCATCTCACCTGTAATGGCAACTTTACATTTCATTACCAGGTTTCTAGCTAGTACCTATTTTATTCATCAAACAAGGTAGTGACCCGCGATCCTAATCTTCAAAGCAATCTTGGATTACTTGGTGAAGTCGACTTCTTAATTATGATTCATTGCATTGTTTGAACTTTGAACCTGTTATCTGCTGACAAGTAACGATAACCCTACATGCGCAAACAAAGGGGAGCAGTTATACACGGATATAATATATATTGTAAAGAGAGAAGATGCAGCCCTTTAGATTTACTTATCACAATTATTGACAGGTTGTGTTGTGTCCATCATCGTTCCCGTTGCCAGGCCCCCTTTCTAGAAGGGGCGGTGTCCTTGGCTCCGCTCGACGTCATGATTCCTAGATACTGCTCAGGTGGTATTTTAAATGTGAACGACAAAACTCCTGATGTATGGGAAAAAAACCTATATAGCGTTTAACGAATAATAAGATTATAAATTTAAGTGCTCATCTAGATTAGTCTCAAATGTTCAACAATACAGACTTCTTAAATTTCAAATAATTTAAGTCCTGATCTAGATTAGTCTCAAATGTTCAACAGTACAGACTTTTTGAATTACAAATATACTAGTCAAAATAAAGATTGTATCTACACAAACCCTTAGACTATCTAAATATTCATTCAACCTGATCGTCGACACTTTTATTTCTCTCCTAAACACTATTTTCCCCAAATTAAAAAAGCATATATGTAAAATTATTTAGGCCAACGGAATCACTAACTACATGTTTCATCTCCATTTCCTTTAACTAGTGCTGTAATGATACAGATGTCAATGGACCGGTCAATTTTTTAAAACAATTTAAAAGAATTAAAATATAAAACAACGCCTTTTTTAAATTAAGCCTGAACTTGGGCTGCTCAGGTTCAAACCAACCTATGACCCAACTCTTTTAAGTAAAATAATATTGTTTTGTTAAAAGAGTTAGATTTCAGGCGGATCTAACCACCTTAATTAGAAACCCTTGAGTCTAAGCCCAATTGTCACCTTTATGTAATGGGCCTTTACTTTTATCGTCAACCTGTGACCTCCTTTCAATATGATATCAACTTGCTTTGGATCAATTGGCAAATGAGTTGAGCCCAAATATATTTTTTGAACTAGTAAAATAAATGAGCTACAATCCAAAGAATTAATTTTGATAGTATAAATTCTTTAACAGTAAACATAATAAACATAATTGAAGACATCTAAATACAAACTCTTCAAAGCTCTCTTGTATATTTATGTGAATTTGTTGGAGTATGCCCTACAACCAATTGGTTGGCTTTAGTTTAGAGACATAATTATTTAAAGGCACTATTTATTTTATAGATATTTAGTTGTATATAATGAAGTCCATGAGTACGGAACCTACAACCATCCACACATATAGCAACCAAATTATTGCATACACATTCAAGGTATATAATTCTATTCAATGCTATACATATACACAAAAACTCTCCAATGCTTAACATTATCATTTAACAGTAGTAATACATCTTTACATTTACATGGTAATATAAAAGAAAACATATAATTTCCTTTTTTTTATTACATGTGCAATCATCTGTAATTAAAATCACATTCCAAAAGTACTTTTCTTTTATCTGTTGGCCTTGGTCACTGCAGACGTTCCCTATACTTCACTCCTATCACTTGAACCTATAGGAATTAACACCCGTGCTAAGCTTGAAAGCTTATGGGGAAAACATTTAGTTTGAATGACCATTCATAGCAGTCATATGTCAAACACACATATTCAGAAATATCACAACTCATATACCACAAATTCATATTCATGAACCAAACATTGATATTTAATGCTCATGTAAATAATGATGACATACTTAAGCAAAGTACATAATACCAAAATGTTTCAACATATTATCCATATACCAATAATTGGTACTGCTGTTGTTTGCAACCAATTCAAAAAGAAACTAACTTCCGTTAATACAAATAAATATAGTAGTGGTAAGTGGATATTGTTCCCACGAAGAATTTTAACGGCAATGATTGTACGAGTTCAAAACTAAAATAAAGTAACGAATTGGGGGGGGGGTCTCCAATTCACGACAATTTAACGAAAAAGATGACAAAAATCAAGAATCAATAAAAGTAATTGGATCTAAAACTTTAATAGAAAAACTTTGGTTTCGAGTCACCGATATTATCACGTTAAAATGGATCATCGATATAAAATTTCAGTCATTAATAAACATTCATTGAGGATGTTTTCTCTTAAGTATAAATGACTAGAAACATATATCCTAGCCTTCTTATTAAGTAACAACCTAGATACGATTGTAGGTTCAATTGAATAATAGCTTTAAGAACCAAGAAACCAATGAACAAGATAATACATGTGCGGCATGCAATTAATCAAGATGAATATCTTCTTAGAATTTCCGACTCTAACGTAAAGAAGGTAATCCTAAGTACTACTTGTGATTAACAAAACTGAACATCATATTTTATTAATCTAGCTATTGATGATTAACAAAACTGAACATCATATTTTATTAATCTAGCTATTGAACAAATCAATCCCTAGTAGCTGATGGGTGTCGAAACCACCAAAAATAAAAGACCTGCTCTTCCTAACAAAAAATTAAGAATACTGTAAATAGGGTGAGAAGGGTCGAACCCTAGAGACTAGCCTCGCCTAAGGTTAATCAGAACTGAAACTGTAAACTGAAAGATAAAGTAAAAATTGGGGAATTTTTGTTTAACGATAAAAAGATAAAATAAAAAATAAAAACGAAATCAAGACAGCGATGATAATTAAAATTCGAAATCAATAGAAAACAAATCCAGTCAAAGGTAATTCGCGGTATGAAATTCATATGGATTGATCATCGACTCTAGGATAACTATTCAAATTAACATTGCAGACGAGTTATAGCCGAAAGGAACGTCCTCCCAACCAATCTTATTGTATTATTAGGTTATTAAGATACGATCTAATAATAACCCCTAATTAACAAGTAACCCTAAGTACGACGAAGGATTTAACTCGTTAACAGCATTAAAAACTAGTAAGACCTTGACCTAATCAACAAAGACTACGAGAATTCGTTTAAACTAGATTATGTCTTCACTTAATATAACCCAAAGGCTTGACGCAATCAAGTTATATTAATTGCCACTTGCATCAATTTGGATAAACAATTACGGATTTAACCTAATTGATTGGCTATGTGAATTCCTATTAGACGAACAACGGGCCCTGTTGAACAAATAACAATAATTCACCACGGATAAATTATCCCAAGGAATCATAGAAACGACATAAATGCAATGTGATCAAAGAATAAATTAAAGTGCGTTAAGATCTCACAACCATATAAACTTCAACCTTGAATTATCCCTTGACTGAATTAAAGGAGTTAGTATCGCATGACTATCGAAAAACACGTGATGTTCTGAAAAGAATAAAAAAACGACATTTCTCTCCTAGCTAAAGTAACAGAATCTGTAAAAAGAAAATACCAAAAAAAAACTCCTCTCGGTGGCCAGAAAAAGTATATCTTAATCTAAAACCTAATTTTCACTTATATACTAATGAAACTAAGGCCCACAGAATTGGCCCATCCAAAAATAGTGTTTTTTTTCTCCTTTGCGTTGGCCCTCCAATTTAATCTCTGCCCATTTAATTCACTTAAGTTCATGCCCAGCTGTTGCGTTGTCCTTTTTATAGCTGCTGATGATGACAATTAAGTGAGCTTTGTGATGTCTGTAGCTTATTGCGTGCTCTCCCATTAAAAACATCAGCTCCTCAACTCAACGTTGCTTTTCATCATGCTTGCGCCTCTCTTTAATTGCCTTTGTTGATTTCATTTTTTTCTATTGTTTCTGTGCATTGATGGACTAATCAGCTGCCCATTTAATTTCCTTGCATTTGTTGGTCCACTGCCGCATGTCACGTGTCTCCTCTCTATGGCTGTAGCTTAGCAATTGATTTATTTCCCTTCAATTAAAGTGAGAAAAACTAAGTAGAATCTCATAATTAAACACAATAAGGTTCAAATAAGCAAAGGATAAAGGACCAAAAACATGTTGAATTTGCAAGCTATCAGTAGCACACCTAGAAATCAATCACTTTATTTGGAAAAGTAATTTAGAAGATACTCAATGTTTATTAATGAAATAAACTTTATCGAAACATCTAACACATAATAGATGATAATATGGTTTCCTTCAACTAAGAAAAGAAGTTTAGCTGCTCATAATGAAATTGAAAATAAAAGAAATAACAAAACACATAGTCTCCATCCCTGGTTTTTCTTAGAAATCAGAAAATACTAAAAAATGAAGCAGAAACGTAAAGCTAGCTTAAGGAAACATATGCAGAAATTGTCAAATTGTTCTAAGATAGAAGCCAATGTGAACAGTTACGTTTTTTACTCTTTTATACCTTTTTTGATCACTCTTCCCTTCTCTCTTCCGTGATTTTTAGCAGATAACGAACCCCTTGATAAGATGGTAATATGATCTTTAAAGATTGTGAAAATCTCGATTTTGAATCATGAAAATAGATCTGCAGATTGATTTTATCCTTACACGTGCCCACGTTTGATTACTGAATTTGTTGCCAATTTAGAATTTCAGATTTTTTTTGTTTCTTTTGCATTTTTTTGATTCAATTTCATCTTTAAGGTGTTGAAAATTATCTGAGAACAATTATGAGACAATTCCATTAATTTTGAACAATTATTTCAACACATTAAAGAGAATTAAATATAAAATAAACACAAATTGATAACTTAACAAAATGCACATTTATAAGCCAAATATTGATATTCAATGCTCATTGATATAAATTATCAATATAATTGAACATCATTACAACCAATACAAATGCTCGTTAATACCAATTATTCATGTTGTCATGCTATATTTCTCATTTATGACTGTTAAGTTTTCTTTTTATGTTAAGGTTGCACATTTTCTATGGGTCTTGATAACGGGTGCTATGGATATCCGAAGATATCAAATTGTGGATACCCAAAGGTATTAAATTGTGGATACATGAAGGTATAGAACTATGAACACCGGTGGTGTCAAATTGTAACAACTGCACTATAACCTTATAAGCATGCCTATCTATCCACAGCTAAGACAATAGAGTAGGCACTATAAAATTTTCTTTTAATCATTTACCAATTTCATGATTAATATATTAACAAGTTGTATGATATATTTTTTAGGACATAAAATCTATATTTGCATTTATACATGCAATTTATGGCTTACCACCATTAGAAGGGTATCAAAATTACACTTGTACAATCATACTATACACATATGAGCAATGAATATGCATACAAATCATTTATGCACATGTAAAGTTTCTTTGGAATGCATTATGTTCAATCTTATATTCCAATGTTCAATCTCCTAATTCACATATGATAGGTCCTATTTCATTTATTTCTAGGTGTTCAAAAAGTTTCATACACATTGAAAAAGGTTTGGATACGATTCGATAAAAATTAGAAATAAAACCAAACTCAAAATAGTGCAATTTGAGTTAAACCCGAAAGTGGTCTAAAAATAGGCAAACTATCAGTCCAAAAACAAATCACATGTCGAAGTCTAGTTGCTCCTTAATATTCGTATAGAAAAAATCAGAACTAGGTTTCTTGGTCTTCTAGACATTTGTCTATCTATGTCTTTAGTTTCCAAAACACCAAAGATCAGGCTATTTGGACTTCTAACACATGAGCTATAGACCAAATATCATATGCTGCTCCAAACTAGGAGCAACATCAGGTCACCATTTTCTATCCCAATTTCCAAAATCATAAAGCCATAATTAAGTCAAATCTCTTCTGGAGATTTTTAGTTATATGCCTTATTTTTCATATGCTATGGAAATCACCAAATTTGGAGCTATTTAGGCTGATTTATGACAAAAACTAATGTGACTGGTTCAACAAACCCTAGACATAATTCCACTACACCATAATCTCTTATCATATTCAACCAATTCTATCCAAGATAACACTAAAGCATCATCCAAGAAACCATTCCACATCCAAATAAATCTTTTTACACATTCATATATACATAAATATTGAAATTAACGAAGTGGAGTCCCAAACCTTAAAATTAGCAAAGTAGTTCTTCAAATGCTTTTCCTTTCCTTACTCTTTGGCTTTTCTTAAATCACTAAA
Organism: Erythroxylum novogranatense; assembly: GCA_029891385.1. Classification (NCBI taxonomy): domain Eukaryota; kingdom Viridiplantae; phylum Streptophyta; class Magnoliopsida; order Malpighiales; family Erythroxylaceae; genus Erythroxylum; species Erythroxylum novogranatense. The sequence goes on along the minus strand of CM057234.1, from coordinate 90,335,644 downwards.
TGAAAAATGATGGGATGAAGAAGGTGAAACAAAGAGGAGAAAAATCTGAAGTTAAGTCATCAAAGTGTCGTCCATCTTCCCTCTCCATATGCCTTTCCATGAATTTTCTAGTCCTAGACATATGATTCAATCCCATTGGATCATATGTCACAATCCTATTGGACCATGTGTTACAATCCCATTAAACCACGTGTTACAATTCTATTGGACCAGGTGTTAAAATTGTATTGGACCATGTGTTATAATTCTATTGGATCATGTGTTACAATTCTATCGAGCACATATGTTTTAATCTTATTGGTCCCTGAGTTGACTTTAGAAAAATTACATATTGGTCCTTCTTTTTCCTTTAATTCCCAAATTAGCCTTTAATATTATCAATTTATTTCATTCCCCTATGTCTTAAGTTTTTAATGGCATAAATTTCAGGCAATTTGGTTAATTATATCCGGAGTTATACTCAAAAACTACATGCTATTTGAAAACAAGGATAATATCCAGAATTTAACTTCAAAATAGAATTCAAAACTCTTAGAGGCAGAATCAGATTTTGATTCCCTGTTGAAAGTTTTAGACCTATATTTCTAGTTTAATTTGGAGGTCTATAGGCTAAGATATAGTCAAATTATAGAAATCTGTTCAGCGAAACCTATTTATTCAGTGGGATACACATCCTAAATCAACTAACTTCAGTCTTATCATGCAAGAATAACACAAAAATACATCCAATTTAACGAAAAATTTCCATGAACAAATGGGATACTTCTTCTACCAATTCCCTTTACATCACATTCATAAATGCAAACAACATATCAAAAATTCCCATGCATTATTGCACATCTAGGTATGTATGTCTATGCTAAAATGAACAAATTACCCATTAACCCATGACTTTTACATTAAGTACCAAAATGTCCCTTTCTAAGATGCAGTTAATTCATCATGTTCACTTCTTAATACACTTTAGACATGCTATAATACTTCTAGGGTATATGTTGGGGCCTTAAATTTCTCTTCTCTTTAGAAAAAAATTCATCCTCAAAATTCATACCTATATTCCCATGATGACACACTAGGTAAGACAAAACCTTTGTCTAAAAACTCATGTAATTGAATCTTCAGTTTTAACTCTGTATGTAACACCCCACTCTCGCATGACCCGAACCCGACATCGATGGTGATATCCGAGTCTGTGCCCTGTGAGGGTGGCGTGCTACATCACTCAGTCAAAACTCAGTATATTTTTTTGAAACATACACATACTTTATATATTATGCGGAAAATAATTTACATAAATAATCATCGGTGAGTTCAATGACCACGGGGCCCCTTTTGTAAATACAATATAATTCAGTCTGTTGACTTTACAACATGACCTATTCATTTGTACAAAAATTTAGAAAGTACAGTTTTTTTAAGCTTTAATGTAGACGCGAACTGATCCCAACCTCTTTTCTCACTCGTATGTGGTTGCTATACACCCGTTGCCTAACGGGGTATTCTTCTGGGTCTTGAAAAATAATTACAAATTTTGGGTGAGTTTTGCGAACTCAGTAAGGAACCTGTAGGAAAATCCCGGTGTGAGTATCACATGGCCACGGTGCGGAAAACAAAAATTTTTGTTCCAGGACCTTCCCGAAAGCCAGGATCCATGTGTCTATACAACAAACTCAAACCATAACGGCCAAAGGAGACCGTCTCTAACGGTATCCATGCAGAGATCGAAGAACCTAACCGGGAATAGCTAGAACAAAGTAAAGAGTGCTAGCTCTTACCTTTGTCCTTGGAGAGCTTGAAACCAAAGATGATGGAGAAGAACTTGCTTGGAGATCGTTGGAGAGAAGAGATAACTTAGGATTTTCTCAAAATCCTCTCTTCCTCTTTCTTTCTCACAAAGCCAACGAACATCAACATCTAAGACAAAAGAAACTCTTTCTTTTCTTGCTTTTACTATAAGCCACGATCATCACCCTTCATCCTTTCTATCTTTTGTCTTTTAGCAATTAAATGTTTTTGATGACTAAGAAAGAATGGAGAAGCTTCTTCTCCATTCAACGTGTACACTTATATATATATATATTAATTAATTCTTTAATTAATTAATTATATATATATATAAATAAATGCTGAAGTGGTCCGGTCTGCTTTGAAGGGTCTTCTACCGCCTCTAGGGTCCCAGTATGGGAAAAACCTCCGGAAATATTTTTCAGCAATATCGATGTCGCGAACTCATCGGGAAATATCTCGATCTCATCGGGATCCATTTAATCCTTTTGCTCTCCATATATTAGAACTCTTTCCAAAACTATTTTACTGAATTCTCGAGACACTCTTATCGCGTATGACCCATTAGGTTCCGGTTATGTTGGCCTTAGATTAACACTTAATCGAGCAAATCATGGCGGTATCTAGCAAACATCATGACCCCAATTGACCGGAAAGTAATTGGTTTGACGAATGAACATGTATTCATCATGAACCATATCACGAACCTATCCATGACAATTTACAGTGCAATTCGTCCTTTCACCATGCTATACCCCACTTGGTTATGAGTATGGGCAACGTGTCAACTCTTACTAGGTCGACCACGCCAAATCTAGTCCAGTGATTTCAGTTCTTGTCCTGGGACTCATTACTTTATATGTCAATGAAGACATTCTTCATTACATATATGCTCCGCCAGAGACTTCAGTAATGACCTACGACAATAGCCATGGGTATCATCTTCGCTATCACAGTGGTGAATCCTCTATTGGCTACTCAATTACCTTGGAATACCTCAAGTGTGCCCAATCACCACCCTATGAGCGACCTCTGTAAGGCGATAAGGAATGGAGTCAAAGCGAATCGGTATCCAAGATATCCTTGAGCACCTCAGTCTAAGGATACTTGCACCATTGCTATGATGAGATTATCAGCGACATTAGAATAGGACATCCATGTGATGATCTCATAGCAGGTCATCCAATGTACTTACTACCTCTAGTAAGCATCCACATCTCAACCCTAAATATCTCATATTTACGACTTCCGAGATCCACCGCTTGATCAAATCAAGGAGCTTGAGATGTACTAGTCTCTCGGATTCTGATGTCGATCTCAAGTAATCCTATGACTAGGGATAATTTGAATCTTGACATAATTGCACATGATAGGAATCTCGATAGTATGATCACATCACAATTTCCTTCATGTTATGTCATATATCATGGACTTCATTAATTTGCTTATAGATCAATATCCATTTATAAATAATGAACAACAAGTTAATGAAATATGCCTTTCTTTATTTATTCATAAAATATGTACACAACTTTGTACAAAATGCGCTAAAGGCGATTGCCTTCAGGGCACTACTCTAACAATCTCCCACTTGACCTAAAGCCAATCGCCTTGATATCTAATACCATAGGCGAGTACATGAGAATCAAAACTCTTTTGTTATAATGGCTTTGTCAACGGATCAGCAATATTCTGCTATATGGGAATTCTCTTGATCAAGACATCACCTCGTCCAATGATCTCCTTGATCAGATGATATCTGCGGAGTACGTGTTTGGATCGTTGATGAGACCTTGGTTCTTTCGCCTGCGCAATAGCCCCATTGTTGTCACAATACAATCAGATGGGCCCATCATCGCTAGGAACCACACCAAGTTCAAGAATGAACTTCTTGATCCAAACCGCTTCTTTCTTTGCTACAAGCGGCAATGTACTCTGCCTCGGTTGTTGAATCGGCAGTTGTCTCTTGTTTGGAACTCTTCCAACTAATCGCCCGCCATTCGGTGTGAATACGTAACTGATTGGGATTTGGAATCATCCTTATCGATTAAAAGCGGCATCTCAGATACCCGCCACTGGAGATCTCCATCCCATATATCAAGAAAACGTTCTTAGTCCTTCGCAAGTACTTGAGGATATTCTCGACAACCATCCAAAGGACCTTACCAGATCCGATTGGTATCGTCAGACATTTTAGAGCATATGATACATCGGGTCTCGACATAGCATAGCGCATATGATAGATCCTACCGCAGATGCATACGGATCATATTCACGCAAGATCCTCTCATCTTGTGTCTTGGGACACATAGATTTTGAGAGTGTTATCCCATGAGTCACGGGAAGGTACTGTTAGAGTAGTGCCCTAAAGGCAATCCCTTTTAGCGCTTTTTGTTCATAGTCATGTACAGACTTTATGAATAAATAAAGAAAGGCATGTTTCATTTATTTGATGTTCTTTATGAATTGATATTGCTCTTTAATCAAATGAATGAAGTCCATGATATATGACATAGCATGAAGGAAATTATGATGTGATCATACTACTGAGATTCCTATCATGTGCAATTATGTCAAGATTCAAATTCTCCTAGTCATAGGATTAATGAGACCGACATCATTAATCCCATGCACTAAGATATGTCATACTCCTTGATCGATCAAGCGGTGGATCTCGTAAACCGTAAATATGAGATATTTAGAGTTGACATATGGATGCTTACTACCGTAGTAAGTACATGGATGATTCGCCATGAGATCATCACATGGATTTAATGTCGATGATAATCTCATCAAAGAATGGTGCAAGTATCTTTGACTCGAGGTACTCAAGGATATCTTGATACCGATCCCTGCATTTTGACTCCATTCCTCGTGGCCTTCCAGAGGTTACTCATAGGTGGTGCTTGGGTACGATTTGAGGTATTCAAGGTAATTGAGTAGCCAATAAAGGATTCATCACTCAGAAAAATGTAAGAGATACTCGCCTCGTCAGATCATTACTTTAAGTCTCCGCCGAGTATGACTATGTCATGAAGAGTGTCTTCATGGACATATAAAGTAATGAGTCCTCGACAGAACTGATTTCACTGGGCTAGACTTAGTCTAGTAAGAGTTGACATATTAGCCATACTCATAACCAAGTGGGGTATAGGATGATGAAAGGACGAATTGCACAAGAATTGTTCATGGAAGGGTTCGTGATCCGTTCGTGATGAATTCATCAAACCGATTACTTTCCGTCAATTGGGGTCATGATGTGTTGCTAGATACCGCCATGACTTGCTCGATTAATTGTTAATCTAAGGCCAACATAACCGAAACCTAAAGGGTCACACGATAAGAGTGTTTCAGAGGATTCAGTAAAATAGTAATTGGACAGAGTTCCAATTATGGAGAGCATTAGATTAAATGGATCCCAATAGATGGGATATGTCCCGATGAGATCGCGACATCAATATTGCTAAGAAAGGTTTTGAGTTTGTTCAAAGATCGGGGGCCCAGAGTTTGTAGAGACCAACCCAGTTGGATCGACCTTAGCAAATATATTCTAATTAATTAATTAAGTAATTAATTAATTAATTATTATATATACATATGTACATGCACGTTGGAAAGGGAGAAAGGAGGATAAGCTTTGACTTTTCAAAGCTTATTAGTTTATTTCATTTAATAAATGAAAGGCCATTAAGCCATACACTTGTCTTGATCTTATGGATTGATTTTTAAGTGTTAAAAATCAACATAAGAAGGCTTATGGAGGATGATGGTCGACGGTTTTGGCAAGGAGAGGAAGAGCAAAGTTTTCTTAAGGGTTAAGGAAAAGCTTTGAAAGAGTTTCATTTTCTTCTTCTTCCAAAGGCATCATCGATTCTTCTCTTCTCCAAGGCAAGGTTCCAACGTTTTCTCAAGCTCTCCAGGACAGAGGTAGGGTCTAGCAGCTCTTATTCTGTTCTAGCTATTCCCGGGTCAAAAGTGTTTGATCCGGTTAGGTTTTCTGATCTCTGCGTGGATACCTTTAGAGATAGTCTCTATTGGCTATTCAGGTTTGAGATTTTCATACCGACACCGGGATCCTGTGTAACATCCCAACTCCCATAGGAAGGGTTATTTTGGTAAATTGGGATGAGTTAGAAGTATTGCATTAGGTCTCGACATGAACTCACAGCATATAGCTTTTATGATTATGGATTTGGTTGCACATACACAGAGTAAACATGCATTCATGATATTCCCGGCTTAGGTTTTAAATTGTGTTCTTTTGTTAAATTTATGGGACAATGGCTTTTGAAAAATTATTTGGAGTACGCCACGGGGTATTTTATATTTTTAAGGATTTATAGGAATTTTTCTAGAATTTTTCGGGGTTGTTGCCCGGACCGGAAAATTCCAACTGTTGGGTGAAATTTTTGTCTTGAACAGGATTGACTAATGGCATAAGATTAGTGGATAATTAATGTTAAGAATTATTTTAGAGTCATGATTAGTGTTTAAGTGAGATTAAGAAGAGATTAGGATTAAAGTAAGTTAATTAACTCATTTTTTGTCTTTTCCTATGTTAAAAGGCCAAGTGTCCATGTATTTAAGTCACTTTGTCTTATATATAAGCCTCATCCACGACTTTCTACTTGACTTGCAATTAAAAAGGGATTTGGGAAAGCTTTGAACTTCATCATCCAAACTTGGCTTCTTCTTGTTAAGTGTTGTTTTCTCCTTCCTTGGGTGTTTCTCCTTGTCGATGGTCATTATCTTCCTCCCATCCTTCTTGTTCTTTAGCTTGCTCCTTCCTCCTTCTCAAGTATAGCTAGCTCAAGCCTTGAGTGGATGATATTGGTTGTGAGGCTTATGGTAACCGTGGGTGAGGCTTGAATAAGAAGTTGTTGTGAACTTGAAGATTTGGAGGAAAGTAGAGCTTATAGTTTGTTTAAGGTAAGAAATATATTTGAATTCATGCTTTTGGTAGTTAGTTGCATTCATGGCAAGCCTTTAAGCATTTACTTGATTGTTATAAGGGTAGGTTTGAATGGGTTTAATGCATGCATGCTTGTGTGAGGGAAGTGGTTAGGAAAGTTAAAGTATGTGATAAGTGATGTTATGAATGATGTTATAATGTTTAATACATGGAAATAAAGTATGACAATTGTGGATATATGTGCTGCCAAAGTTGGGTGAATTATATAAATGAATGTTATGATTAGCTTGTGGTTGAATTAGAGGTAAAATTTGATGCTTAGTGAAGTGTTATAGATGTTAGAAGTGAAAGGAGTTAGATTAATGTTGAATGCTGGAAATTGAGTTTTGAACCTATGGTACTGTTTTGATCATAATTAATTGTGTAGAAATGAAAATGAGGTGAGGTTAGTGGCCACTGAAACTTTGAAATGTTGGCTTCATTTTAGTGTGAAATAGGTGTTGTTAAATTATAATGCTAGAAGGTCCAAATTTGGCATGGAAAGTTGCTGTTCTGTTGTCTGTGAACAGTACCCGCAAATGTGTCCAATGAGTTTTGTTGATTTTTCTCAATTAATTGGTTTGGAGTTAGGGAAAATGGTCTTAATGAAAGTTGTAGCCTATTAAATTAGCTTTCCATTGCCACTGATTTTGCAATTTTTCGAGTTGTATGTTAGGAGATATGACCTGATTACTGATGACTGTTTTTATGCATTGGCTGAAACCTAGCTGGATTGGCACATTTAGTGCACTTTCGGGTTTGCAGGAATTTTAGGAATTTTTGTGATTTGATTTGGGGTTTGCATTGTACTGAAGAGTTTTAGATATCAGATTGATCTTGAAAATGGTATATGGCTTATAATATTTGGAGGTCAGATGTGGGAAATATGGAATTTCAAATTCTGGACCTACATTGTGATGTTAAGTGTTGTTTAGGTCAGAAACTTGCATGACAGATTTGAAAATGTTAGAGGCTGAATTGGAGTTTGGTTATTTCAGGAAGAATTGAATTTTGGGATTTTATCTTTTCAGGGATATAAAGCTCTGATTTTAATGACTTGTCTACAGGGAGTTATGTTGGTTATAAAGTTACTGCTCAAATTGCATGGTTTCAGGGACAGTAACATTGAGTGAATTAATTGACTTGTTTAGAAATGGAATTTGATTTTGGGTTGTTCATGAAAGTTGTAGAGGACATTGTGAACTGATTGAGCATATTTATGTGGTAATTTTTAGCTGACTAATCAGTGAGTCCTCGCATTTGTGAGTTACTGTCCTATATTTATGAGTTTTGAGTAAGCAGTATCTTGGATGGGATTTTGACACCTTAGAGGTTGAATTGATTTTATGGTCTTCTTGAGAGTTGTAGAGCTTTTCATAAGCTTTCCAATGAGGTATAGTGGGTATTTTGCTGATTTGTGTGCTAAAAGTTAGAGTAATTAGAAATTAAGATTGAAATCTGAAAAAAAAAGGCGAGTAGCAGTGAAACTTCGCCGCCTCGCATGGCGACGTTCGCCTCGCCTCGCGAGATTTAGAGGCTGGTCATGAGGCGACGCCTCGCCGATGACAGTGAGGCGATTTAGCCTCAGGGCGGCGTCTCGCCCATGGCGAGGCGTTCGAGATATATGTATATATAATTATTTTATTTTTGATTATTATTTGTTATTAAAAGGTACAATTGTTCTTTTGTCAATTTCTTTCCGTCCGACGTCCGATTGACCTGATTCCAGAGGCATCGGATTCGTTGAATATTTAATTTCATTTTCTGAGAAATCGGAATTTTAGGCGGAATTTGACGTAGCCCTATTGACGGAACTTGTAAACACTGTTTTATTTAATTGGGGACCTATAGAGGTCCGAATTGCATGCCGTCGGTCACCTATAGTTTTCTAATTTTTAGACGGATTTTGTGATGGGAAAATTTAGATTAGGGCCGGAATGCCATGAAAATGCATTATACACGTTTTAAGGATTCCATGTGCATTATTTGATCGTTTTAATTATACGATTGGTAATGTGAATTTATTTCAATTGCTATAGAGGCTCGGTTGGACCGCTGTTCCACTTGACGTTATGAGACTTCCGGCATTAGCGGAAGTTATTAGGTGAGTAACCTAGTTGGTTCCTCAACCTTTATGTGTTTACTATTTTGCAACTATGCCATGTGGGGATAATGGAGGATTTATATGTGTTTGATTTGCTTAATTTGGACCATAGGTGTCGAAATATCTGAACTCGTGATATAGAAGTGTTATGTATGAATTTCATGGGATTGCCTATGAGTGTCTTATATGAATTTGGATCGATCGCTATTGATTCGGATAAATTGGACATATGCATTTCATGCATAACGGCATGATCAGTAATTGGCAGTTGTGACCAGAGCAGCCAACGAGAGCTTATAGCTCAACGTGATTGGGCCTCGAGCCCATACAGTGATACAGAGCCTATGGCTCACCGAGTAATGCGCCTTAATGGGACAAGCCAGCGCCACCACAACAATGTAATAAAGCTGGAAAAGCGTCTCATATACATTTCATATGCATTTAAATTGGTTCCCTTGATCGATATGATAATTACGTGGTATTATTGAATGTGATTTGGTGAAATAGTTATGTGACTCGTGTATATGCATGAATTGGGTGAACCATCGATGATGGTTCTCACCGAGTTCATAAACTCACCCAAAATTGCAAATTATTTTTCAGGACCGAGACAGTTGACTCATAGCTCGGATAGACTTTTCTGCCGTGTAGATTGAGTTGGCAAGAGAAGTCATAGCACATGTGTCGGTCGGTGGCACTTTTGAAGGATGACCTAGTTAGCTTTCTGTTTGATTTTCTTTTGGAGACATGTACAGACACTTTCAGTTGTATAAATTACTGCTTTGAGGATATGAACTGAGAAAGTTATGTCTTGAAAAATTAGTGAATTCCATACTACTGCTTTATAATACATTGATGCCATGTGGAGTTGGTAGTTTGTTCGTAGCGCACCCTTATCATAGGGTGTGTATCGGAATGATCTACGGACGTTCCGGTACATCTCCTATGGTAAGGGGGTGCTACATCCTGGGTTTCGGGAAGGTCCCGGGAATAAAAATTTTTTGTTTCCGCTGCTGGAACATGTGATGTTCCTCCCGGGATTTTCCTACAGTGGTATCAGAGCGTCTGGTGTCGTGTATGAAGCTTTAACTGAAGCTAGATCATAAACCTTAATTGCTTGTGATGCTGTAGCATGCTTTCTGTTCAGATTTCGAATTGCTATAGAGATAGGGTTTTCTAAATTTTTCTGCCCAGGAATGTTCATAACATGTTAGAGAATATGTCTATGAATTTTCAGAATTTATCGATTTGATTTGATATACTTTTGCTAATTATTTCCCTAAGCTTACAGATGCTGTTTTTGAAACGATTCTGTGAACAGGCAGTAGTATAAAATCAAGAATAAATTCTAGAAAAATCGTTTTCTGGATTTTCCTTCACCTACATGTCTCTAAGATGTTGGTGAATGTCTGTGAGCATGGAAATTGGATTTAAAGGTCATTGGATATTTATTTTAGATTTTATTCTATGCTGTTGGGAATTGCTGTGTTGATGAACACAGAATTTTAATCGGATTTGTTATTTTGGTTGACTGAGTTTTTGATGGCCTAAAATCCTGAAAAAATTCAGGTAGCATGTTCTGAACATTTAGTAACCTAGATAAGTTTCTCATGATTTATTGAAATTGTTTCATTGATCATTTCAAGCAATGTACAGAACTGTACAGTTTTGGTGAAAATTGTTGGGACTGTTTTGCTTGGCTTGATTGAGGTTGCTTTTTCAATTCCAATGCCTTGCAGCATTTTTAATGTGATTAAAAATGTGGTATCTTGATGTAGTATGATTGCCAAATTGAATTGCTTGAAGTTGCTTTTCCAAGAATTTTTGAATGCCGAATTGGTCACATTTGTGTCTCGTTGGTATATTTCATTTTCTTGCTTGTTTTGGCCGTCACAATTTTTGTGACAAGTGCCAGAGTAATTTTGAGAGTGTATACACTAGCTTGAGATGCTTAGGGTGAGAATTTGGGTGTTCTTAAATTATTTGGATATTTATGAGTTTTGACTCATTTCAAGCTTTTCATATAGTTTGACTATTTAAGGCATTCATAGATCAATGAAGTGTTCATTGATACATCAACTAACAGATATTACCTTAGGTATGATGGTATTGTGAATTGGAATTGCATTGATTGAGGAATTAGCCGATTAGAAATAATAGCAATCTTGAAGAATAAGTCGACTTGTTTGCTACATAAGTCGACTTGTTTGCAGAATAAGTCGACTTGTTTGCTACATAAGTCGACTTGTTTGCAGGATAAGTCGACTTGTTTTCTGGATAAGTCGACTTGTTTTTTGGATAAGTCGACTTGTTCAAAGTTTTTGCATAAGTCGACTTATATCAGACAAGTCGACTTGTGCGTGGGCAGGAGCATAAGTCGACTTATGTCAGACAAGTCGACTTGTGTGTGGGCAGAAGCATAAAGTGACTTGCATTTGATGAAAGTCGACATGTGGCATGCTTAGGTTGGATGATGGATGATTATAAGGATTGATTCAATCCGATTGATGAAATCTAAATCATTCCATATAGTCTTCGTGACTATAATCCTTCTGCTTGGAGTCTAGAATTTCTAAATCCCTCCTCGGTATATGAAAACTAACGCTTCCATTAATATGGTAGAACCGAGTTCTTATAGGGATGGGTTGTTGGGTAAACCCAAGCTCACTCTATACGGATATGTTGAACCATGAAAATATGATTTTCGATTAATGGGTTGGTTTTCACCGAAGCGTTAGTTTGTTGAGTAAACTCAAGGTCGGCGTGGACAGAGGTAAAATTGGGTAGCATACATCGGATGTATGCGCATCAAAGAGTTGATACCCAATGTAAGTGCATACATCAACAAGTTGATAAGAGCGATCGATAGTTGTGTCTAAGATGTAATTGGTATATCGATACCTCCGAGACATAAGGTGGCTTGTTGGGTAAACCCAAGGTCATTCTCAATGTCGATTATCGATGATGCAATTGGTATGTTCGATACCTACCGATTGACCTAAGTTGTGGCTTGTTGGGTAAACCCAAGGTCATTCTTAGCAATATCGGATATCAACCCACTAGGACATTATGTCACTTTGTTTCTTTGGATTCTTAATGAGGGTTATGGATTCTATGAAACTAGTGGGAGCTTTTTGCATATCATTCAAGTCCTTATGATTATGCAGCTATTCCTATTCTAACATTCTTCCTCTCTATCCGTGTAGGTTGTTTGAAAATGTCGTCAAGTGTGAATCTTCGCTCGCTTATGGATTCCAACAAGTTAACTGGACCGAATTTTCTTGACTGGTTAAGGAATCTGAGAATAGTTCTCAGATCTGAAAGTCAGGATATATCCTAGATTTTCCGCTTCAGATGCACTTTCTTGTCGATGCTTCGATGATGATCGAAGGCATATAGTAAGCATCTAAAGGGCGATGACATGGCGACTTGCATTATGCTTGCGTCGATGTCACCTGAGCTGCAGAAGCAGCACGAGTCCATGGATGCTCACACTATAGTATTTCATCTTAGGGAGCTGTTTGACGAGAAAGCCCGGTCCGAAAGGTTCGAGACCTCAAGGCTTCTCTTCACTACTAAGATGGCTCGAGGACATCTGGCATGCAAGACGCATCGAAGATGAATGGCTATATTGAGAGATTGGCCGTCTTAGGTTTTGCAATGGATCATGAATTAAGTATAGACTTAATTCGGTTGGATTGTCCGACGGTTATGCACGATTAGTGCTAAACTATCGGATGAACCAAATATCCACTACAATACCGAGTGATCAATCTGCTCAAGACAGTGAAAGGACTATCAAAGTGATAGTAGCAAGTGTTGGTGGTTGCTTCTTCATCTTTTGGGTCAAGAAGAAAAGAACCCAAAGAAGAAGAAGGCAAAGAAACCAAAGGGAGGCGCCATCAAGAAGAAGACCAAAGAAGCGCCTAAAAGGAACTTGCTTCCATCGGTAAAGATGGCCATTGGAGGCGCAATTGCAAAGTCTATTCGAGTCATTGAAGGTAAGAAGGCATCGATGCCTCAACTACTTCAGGTTTGTATGTCATTGAAGTTAATCATTGCATCGATCACAACATCCGGGTATTTGATCTGGTTGTGGCTCACACATATGTAATGATATGCAGGGCCTCGTGGACGGTGAGGCAACTCATGAAGGGAGAAGTAGACCCACGTGTTGGAAATGGAGCAAGAGTTCTTTGCATTAGCCGTAGGAACCTATGTTTTGTCTCTCCCCACCGGGCTTGTCTTGGAATTGGATGATTGTTATTTTGTACCCGTTTTGACAAAGAATATATTATCATTTCTTATGTCTCGAATAAATTTGGATTCCATATGAATTTTAATAGCAATGGTTGTTCTATTAATTCTAATGGAATGCTTTATGGAACTGGTACATTGTGCAATGGTATTTACATATTAGATATGTCTAATCCAATTTTAAATGTCAATGACATCAAACGGCATAGAAGAGATAATCTAAAGTCAACTTACTTATGGCATTGTCGGCTTGGCCATATAAATGAGACACGCATCGCTAAACTCCATAAGAGTGGCAGTTTAGGGTCATTTGATTATGAATCATATGACACATGCGAATCTTGTTTATTAGGCAAGATGACTAAGTTACCCTTCAAGGGAAAGGGTGAACGAGCGATTGGAGTATTAGACCTAATACATTCAGATGTATGCGGTCCGATGTCCATCCATGCGAAGTGGTTGTCGTTATTTCATTACCTTTATCGATGATTATTCACGATATGGGTACTTGTATCTCGATGAGATACAAATCAAGCGCTTGAAAAGTTCAAACAATTCGAAATGAAGTAGAAAACCAGCTTGGTAAAAGTATCAAGGCATTACGATCCGATCGTGGTGGAGAATACTTAGACCAACAGCCAGATTATCTCGTAGATAATGTGATATTATCTCGATGGACTCCTCCTTACACGCCGCAAAGACAACGGTGTGGTGAAAGGAGAAATCGAACCTTGTTGGACATGGTACGATCAATGATGGGTTTCGAAAGTTACCAAAATCGTTTTTGGGGTATCTTGCTAGAGACAAATTGTTTACTTGCTAAGCAGAGTTCCTCTAAGACGATTGATGTTACTCCATATGAGATGTGGACTAACAGAAAACCTTATCTTTCTCATTTGAAAGTATGGGGTTGTCACGCTTCGTGAAACGGATTCACCAGATAAGCTTGAAGCAAAGTCGACAAGTGTTTGTTTGTAGGATATCCTAAAGAGACCATGGGATATCAATTCTACCTTCCGAGGAACAAAAGGTGTTTGTTTCAAGCATCTTTGTCTTTTTAGAGAAAGAGTTTCTTATGCAAGAAGGCGGTGGGAGCAAAGTTGAACTTGAAGAAGTTCAAGATGCTCAAACAAGCCTGATCAATCGCTCGAACTCGAGGCATCACTCATTCAGATGAAGTAACAGATTCAACCTTCATTGCACACAAGTTCGAGGTCCGATGGGATGCGACTTGTTCGAGAGATACGGATTTTCGTAAGTGAGCAGAATGACGTATTGCTCATAGAAGATGATGAGCCTGCTACTATGAAGAGGTTCGAAAAGTTGAGTCGAAAAATGGCTTGTGCCATGAAAGTCGAAATGGATTCCATGTACATAAACCAAGTATGGACTTTGGTTGATGCACCAAGGATAAAACCTATAGGGTGCAAATGGGTTTTCAAGAAGAAACCGACATGGATGGTAATGTGATTACCTACAAAGCAAGGCTTGTGGCAAAGGATTTCGTCAAAGACAAGGAGTTGACTATGACGAGACCTTTAGCCCGTAGCAATGCTTAAATCCATTCGGATACTCCTAGCCATTCTTTGCTCATTATGATTATGAGATATAGCAAATGGATGTGAAGACAGCTTTCCTTAACGGAAATCTGGCCGAGGATGTGTACATGACACAACCAGAGGGCTTCACTTCCATTGATGGCGAAAAGGTATGCAAGCTTCAGAAATCCATTTATGGATTGAAGCAAGCATCCAGGAGTTGGAACATCCGTTTTGATGAGTCAATCAAAGAGTTTGGTTTCTCACAAAATCCGGATGAGCATTGTGTGTACAAAAAGGTTAATGGGAATGCAATCGTTTTCCTTGTGCTATATGTGGATGACATATTATTACTAGGAAACGATGTCTCATTGATGCTGTCGTTAAAATTTGGTTGTCCAAGCAATTTGCGATGAAGGACACAGGTGAAGCAACTTATATCCTTGGGATAAAGATCTATAGAGATAGATCAAAGAGGTTGCTTGGTCTTTCACAATCATCGTACATAGACAAGATGCTAAAGAGGTTTAGCATGGAGTAATCCAAGAGAGGTTCCTTCCCATTACTCATGGGATAACACTCGAAATCTATGTGTCCTAAGACACAAGATGAGAGGATTCGCATGGATCGATCCCGTATCGTCTGCGATAGGATCGATCATGTATGCTATGTTATGTACGAGGCCCGATGTATCGTATGCTCGAGTGTCACGAAAGCAGATACCAATCGGATCTGGTGAGGGTCATCGGGTAGTATCAAGAATATCCTCAAGTACTTGCGAAGGACTAAGGATGTTTTTTGATATATGGAGATGGAAATCCAAGTGAGCGGCATACGGATGCCGCCTAATCGACAAGGATGACTCAGATTCGGTCAAAGTTATGTTTTCACTGAACGAGCGGAGCGGTCATTGGAAGAGTTCCAAACAAGAGACGATGGCGATTCGACGATCGAGGCAGAGTACATTCTTTGCATCGAGGCGGCAAAGGAAGTCGTTGGATCAAGAAGTTCATTTCAACTTGATGTGGTTCCTAGTGTGATGGACCCATACGGTTGTATTGTGACAACAATGGGGCTATTGCTCGAGCAAAAGAACCGAGGTCTCACCAACGATCTAAACACGTACTCCGCAAATATCATCGATTCGAGATCATTGCTAGAGGTGATGTCGCGATCGAGAGGATTCCCACAGAGCGTAACATTCCGATCCGCTGAAGCCATTGTCACGTAAGAATTTTGATTCTCATGTAGTCGCTATGGTATTAGATACCAAGGCGATTGGTTTTAGGTCAGTGGGGATTTGTTAGAGTAGTGCCTAAAGGCAATCCCTTTAGCGCTTTTTGTTCATAGTCATATACGGACTTTATGAATAAATAAAGAAAGGCATGTTTCATTTATTTGATGTTCTTTATGAATTGATATTGCTCTTTAATCAAATGAATGAAGTCCATGATATATGACATAGCATGAAGGAAATTATGATGTGATCATACTCGAGATTCCTATCATGTGCAATTATGTCAAGATCTAAATTCTCCTAGTCATAGGATTAATGAGGCTCGACATCATTAATCCCGGACGATAGCATATGTCATACTCCTTGATTGGATCAAGCAAAGGATCTCGTAAACTGTAAATATGAGATATTTAGAGTTGACATATGGATGCTTACTACGGTAGTAAGTACATGGATGATTCGCCATGAGATCATCACATGGATTTAATGTCGATGATAATCTCATCATAGCAATGGTGCAAGTATCTTTAGACTTGAGGTACTCAAGGATATCTTGATACCGATCCCGCATTTTGACTCCATTCCTTGTGGCCTTCCAAAGGTTACTCATAGGGTGGTGCTTGGAGTGCGATTTGAGGTATTCAAGGTAATTGAGTAGCCAATAAAGGATTCATCACTTCGTAAAAGCAGAAGAGATACTGCCTCTCGTCGGGATCATTACTTTAAGTCTCGGCGAGCATGACTATGTCATGAAGAGTGTCTTCATGGACATATAAAGTAATGAGTCCTCGACAGAACTGATTTCACTGGGCTAGACTTAGTCTAGTAAGAGTTGACATATTAGCCATACTCATAACCAAGTGGGGTATAGGATGATGAAAGGACGAATTGCACAAGAATTATCATGGAAGGGTTCGTGATCGGTTCGTGATGAATTCATCAAACCGATTACTTTCCGGTCAATTCGGGGTCATGATGTGTTGCTAGATACCGCTCATGACTTGCTCAGATTAATTGTTAATCTAAGTGGCCAACATAATCGAAACCTAAAGGGTCACACGATAAGAGTGTTTCAGAGGATTCAGAAATAGTAATTGGACGAGTTCCAATTATGGAGAGCATTAGATTAAATGGATCCCAATGGATTGGGATATGTCCCGATGAGATCGCGACATCAATATTGCTAAGAAAGATTTTCGGATTTTTCAAAGATCGGGGTCGATGAGGCGGTAGGACCAACCCAGTTGGATCGACCTTAGCAAATATATTCTAATTAATTAATTAAGTAATTAATTAATTAATTATTATATATACATATGTACATGCACGCTGGAAAGGGAGAAGGAGGATAAGCTTTGACTTTTCAAAGCTTATTAGTTTATTTCATTTAATAAATGAAAGGCCATTAAGCCATACACTTGTCTTGATCTTATGGATTGATTTTAAGTGTTAAAATCAACATAAGAAGGCTTATGGAGGATGATGGTCGACGGTTTTGGCAAGGAGAGGAAGAGCAAAGTTTTCTTAATGGTTAAGGAAAAGCTTTGAAAGAGTTTCATTTTCTTCTTCTTCCAAAGGCATCATCGATTCTTCTCTTCTCTAAGGCAAGGTTCCAACGCTTTCTCAAGCTCTCCGTGATGAGGTAGGGTCTAGCAGCTCTTATTCGTTCTAGCTATTCCCGGTCAAAAGTGTTTGATCCGTTAGGTTTTCTCGATCTCTGCGTGGATACCTTTAGAGATAGTCTCTATTGGCTATTCAGTTTGAGGTTTTCATACCGACACCGGGATCCGGGTTTCGTGAAGGTCCCGGAATAAAAATTTTGTTTCATTCTTTGGAACATGTGATGTTCCTCCTGGGATTTTCCTACAGGTACCCTCTCTTGGATTGCTCCATGCTAAACCTTTTTAGCATATTGCCTATGTACGTTGATTGTGAAAGACCAAGCAACCTTTTTGATCTATCTCTATAAATCAAGAAAACATCCTTAGCTAAATTTCCATTTAGGAAAGCTGTCTTCACATCCATTTGCCATATCTCATAATCATAATGAGTGGCAATGGCTAGGAGTATTCTAATGGATTTAAGCATTGCTACTAGGTCAAGGTCTCGTCAGTAGTCAACTCCTTGTCTTTGATTTAAAACCTTTAGCCACAAGCCTTGCTTTATAGGTAATTACATTACCATCCATGTCGGTTTTCTTTTTGAAAACCCATTTACACCCTATGGGTTTGATTCCTTCGGGTGCCTCAACCAAAGTCCATACTTGGTTTTTATACATGGAATCCATTTCAGCCTTCATGGCTTGAAGCCATTTCTCAGACTCTGAACTCTTCAGAACCTCTTCATAGGTGATAGGCTCACTATCTTCTATGAGCAATACGTCATTCTGTTCATTCATGATATATCCATATCTCTCGGGAACAGAGCGTATCCTACGTGACCTACGAACTTTGTGTGTTGTAGAAGGTTGAACTGTTACTTCATCTGTATGAGTCACAGTTTGAGTTCAGCGATTGATTCACGTCTGTTTCGAGCATCTTGAACTTCTTCAAGTTCAATTTTGCTCCCACCGCCTTCTTGTAAAAGAAACTCTTCTCTAAAGACAGCATGCTTTGAAACAAACACCTTTTGTTCCTCAAAGAAGGTAGAATTGATATCCCATTGTTTCTTTAGGATATCCTACGAATGCACACTTGTCGACTTTGCATCAAGTTTATCCGACCGTGTCCGCTTCACATAAGGTGACAACCCCAAACTTTCAAATGAGTAAGATAGGTCTTTTGTTAGTCCACATCTCATATGGAGTAACATCAACTCTTTTGATGGAACTCGCTTAACAAGTAAACAAATTGTCTCGATTGCATACCCCAAAAGGATTTCGCAACTTTGCAAAGCCCATCATTGATCGTACCATGTCTAACAAGGTTCGATTTCTCCTTTTCGCCACACCATTATGCTTTGTGGTGTGTAAGGAGGAGTCCATTGATATAAAATCCCATTATCTCCGAGATAATCCAAAACTATTGGTCTAAGTATTCCCCACCACGATCCGATCGTAATGTCTTGATACTTTTCCCAAGTTGGTTTTCTACTTCATTTTGAATTGTTTGAACTTTTCAAATGCTTTGATTTGTATCTCATCGACACAGTACCCATATCGAGAATAATCATCGATAAAGGTAATGAAGTAAAGACAACCACTTCGCATGGATGGACATCGGATCACATACATCCGAATGTATTAGGTCTAATACTCCACCACTGCTCACCCTTTCCTTAAAGGGTAACTTAGTCATCTTGCCTAATAAACAAGATTCACATGTTTCATATGATTCATAATCAAATGACCCTAAACTACCACTCTTATGGAGCTTAGCTATCGTCTCTCATTTATATGGCCGGCGACAATGCCATAAGTAAGTTGATTTTAAATTATCTCGCTTATGTCTTTTCGTGTCATTGACATTCATAATTGGATGTGACATATCTAATATGTAAATTCCATTGCATAATATACCAGTACCATAAAGCATTCCATTCAAACTAATAGAACAACCATTGTTACTAAAAGTCACATGGAAACCAAATTTATTTAAACAAGAAATGCATAATATGTTCTTTATTAATACAGTACAAAATAACATTCATCCAATTTAATTACAAGCCCAAGAGGAAGTGACAAGAAGTAAGTGTTTCACGGCTAATGCAAAGAACTCTTGCTCCATTTCCCACACGCAGTCTAGTTCTCCTTTCACGAGTGCTCATCATCCCCGAGGCCCTCGTGATATCATTGCATATGTGTGAGCCACAATCGGTATCTAATACCCATATGTTATGGTCGTAAAGCAGATAACCTCAATGACAAACATACCGAAGAAGTCGAGGCATCCGATGCCTTCTTCGCTTCAATTCTTCCAGATAGACTTTCGGTTTAAGCTTCAAAGGGCTGGCCTTGCCACAATGGAAGCAAGTTCCTTTTGGTGCAGTCTCTTTGGTTTTCTTCTTGGCTGCACTTCCTTTTGGTTTCTTAGACCTTTTCTTCTTTAGATTCTTTTCCTTTGAACCAGAAGAAGAGGATGCCACCATAAGCACTTGCTTGCTATCCTTCTTGATAGCTTGCTCTGCTGTCTTGAGCAGATTGATCAACTCAGGGATCGTCGTGGATATTTGGTTCATCCGATAGTTTAACACAAACTGTGAATAACTATCAGACAATCCAACCAGAATTAAGTCAACACTTAATTCATAATCCATAACAAAACCTAAGACGACCAACCTCTCAATATACCCATTCATCTTCAGTGCATACTACACTGCAGATGAACCTGGAGTCATCTTAGTAGTGAAGAGCAGCCTCGAGGTCTCGAACCTTTAAGACCGAGCTTGCTCATCAAACAGTTCCCTAAGATGAAACACTATGGTATTAGCATCCATAGACTCATGCTGCTTCTGCAGCTCTGGTGACATCGAGGCCAGCATAATGCAGGTAGCCATGTCACTGTCTTTAAGATGCTTACGATATGCTTTCTGATCCTCATCAGAAGCATCAGCAGCAGGTGGATCAGGAAGTGAAACATCTAGGACATATCCTAGTTCCTCAGACCTGAGAATAATTCTCAGATTTCTCAGCTAATCGAGAAAATTTGGTCCAGTTAATTTGTTGGAGTCCATAAGCGAGCGCAAGTTCACACTGGAAGTCATCTTCAATAACCTGTAGGGAAAAGAGAGAAAGAATGTTAGAATAGAATTACATGCATGATCATAAGGACTTGAATGACATGCATATGGCTCCCACTAGTTTCAAAGAATCCATAACCCTCAGTACGAATGCAAGAAACATTATGACAAAATGTCCTAGTGGGTCGATATCCGACATTACTAAAATGACCTTGGGTTTACCCAACAAGCCACCTTAGGTCAATCGGTAGGTATCGGTCATACCAATTGCATCATAGATATCCGACGTTACTAAAATGACCTTGGGTTTACCCAACAAGCCACCTTAGATCTATCGGCAGGTATCGGTCATACCATTTGCTTCATAGATGCAACTATCGACTAGTGCTATCAACTCGTGATGTATGCACACACATTGGGTTATCAACTCTTGATGCGCGTACATCTAATGCACACTGCCCAATTTTGCCTCTGTCCACGTTAACCTTGAGTTTACTCAACAAATCAACGCTTCTAGTGAAAACCGACCCATTAATCCGAAAAACTTATTTTCATGGTTCGAACATATCCGTATAGAGTGAGCTTGGGTTTACCCAACAACCCAACTCTATAAGAACTCTGGTTTTCCCCATATTAATGGAAGGCGTTAGTTTTCATATGATGTGTGAGGGTTTTCAGGTCTCATCTTCTTCTCCTCCAAGTCGTAGAATTCTAGTCACCATGACTATATGGAATGATTTAGGGCATTTCATCAATCACATTGAGTCTATACCTAAAATCATCCATCATCCCACCTTTGCATGTTGTAAGTCGACTTGTGTATGTGTAAGTCGACTTATGCTAGTGTGTAAGTCGACTTATGCATGTGTAAGTCGACTTATGCAGCTGTGCACGAATAAGTCGACTTGTACCATTGTGCAAGTCGACTTATGCGTCTACAGTGCACGGACAAGTCGATTTGTATCTTTATTAGTCGACTTATCCATGTGGAATTGCTATCTAATCGGCTAATTTCTCAATCCGTGCAGTTCCAATTCATAATACCAAGTGTAATATCCTTTATTATGATGTACCAATGAAACACTTTCATTGTTCCATGCTTACCATATATAGTCAAACTATACATGAAAAACTCAAAATTGATGAA
The DNA here is from genome assembly GCA_029891385.1 of Erythroxylum novogranatense. Lineage (NCBI taxonomy): Eukaryota > Viridiplantae > Streptophyta > Magnoliopsida > Malpighiales > Erythroxylaceae > Erythroxylum > Erythroxylum novogranatense. The sequence continues at coordinate 90,313,948 of CM057234.1, read as the reverse complement.
TACACTCTTATTCATTCAGATCTCTAAATAATTTAAGAATATCAAAATATCACCCTAAGTATCTATAGGTAGTCTAAACTTTATCAAGATTACTTCGGCACTGGTCACAAAATTGTGACGGCCAAAACAATCAGGACAACGAAATACACTAACGAGACGCTAATGTGACACATTTGACATCCGAAAATTTTTGGAAACCCAATTTCAAGAAATTCAATTTGGAAAACATACAACATCAATATAACACATTTTTAATCACATTAAAAATGATCCAAGGCATTGGAATTGAGAAATACACAATTTATCATTCCAAACAAAACAGCTCCAGCAACGTTCTCAAAACTGCCAAGCTCTGTGTTTTGCTTGAAAAACTCATTGAAACAATTTCAATAAATTATGAGAAAATTACAGAGGTTACAACATGTTCACAAAATGTTACATGAATTTTTTCTGGATTTATTTCCAACAAAACTCATCCAACCTCAGCAACAAAGCCAATGTAGAATCTGTGTTCCTCAACACAGTTATTCCCAGCAGCACACAATAAATTCTCAAATAAATAGTAAATCACCTCGAAAACATTTTTCCATTCTCATAGACATTTTTAAAATCTTAGAGACATGTTATTGAAAGCAAATCCGGAAAAAAAATTTTCTACAATTTATTATCGAATTTATAAACATGCCTGTTCATTGAATGTACACAAAGACAGCAACCAGAACATTGGGGAATAAATTAGCAAAACCATATCAAATCACATTGATAAATTCCGAGCTTCCACAGACACATGCAACAACATCTTGTGAACATACCTGGGTAAGAAAATTTTGAAAAAAATATTTCTACACTGAATTCGAAATTCACACAATCAACATGCATCATCGTCACAAGCAATAGGCAACTCCGACCTAGTCATGGTTTCTTTGTTATATACGACACAAGTGGCTCTGATACCACTGTAGGAAAATCCCAGTGTGAGCATCACATGCCCATGGTGCGGGAAGTTTTTTTTTATTCCGGGACCTTCCCGAAGGCTAGGATCCATGTGTCTATACAACAAACTCAAACCATAACGGCCAAAGGAGACCGTCTCTAACGGTATCCACGCAGAGATCGGAGAACCTAACCGGGACAAACCCTTTGACCTGGGAATAGCTAGAACAAAGTAAAGAGTGCTAGCTCTTACCTTTGTCCTTGGAGAGCTTGAAACCAAAGATGATGGAGAAGAACTTGCTTGGAGATCGTTGGAGAGAAGAGATAACTTAGGATTTTCTCAAAATCCTCTCTTCCTCTTTCTTTCTCACAAAGCCAACGAACATCAACATCTAAGACAAAAGAAACTCTTTCTTTTCTTGCTTTTACTATAAGCCACGATCATCACCCTTCATCCTTTCTTTCTTTTGTCTTTTAGCAATTAAATGCTTTTGATGACTAAGAAAGAATGGAGAAGCTTATTCTCCTTTCAACGTGTACACTTATATTAATTAATTAATTAATTAATTAATTCTTTAATTAATTAATTATATATATATATAAATAAATGCTGAAGTGGTCCAGTCACACTGGGGTCGGTCCTACCGGCCTACTGGGTCCCGGTATGGGAAAAACCTCCGGAAACGTTTTTCAACAATATCGATGTCGCGATCTCATCAGAAAATATCTTGATCTCATCGGGATCCATTTAATCCTTTTTCTCTCCATATATTGGAACTCTTTCTAAAACTATTTTACGAATTCTCCGAGACACTCTTATGCGTGTGACCCATTAGGTTCCCGGTTATGTTGGCCACTCAGATTAACACTTAATCTGAGCAAGTCATGAGCGGTATCTAGCAACACATCATGACCCCCAATTGACCGGAAAGTAATTGGTTTGACGAATGAACATGTATTCATCATGAACCATATCACGAACCTATCCATAGACAATTACCGTGCAATTCGTCCTTTCACCATGCTATACCCCACTTGGTTATGAGTATGGGCAATGTGTCAACTCTTACTAGACTGACTACGTCAAATCTAGTCCAAGTGATTTCAGTTCTTGTCCTGGGACTCATTACTTTATATGTCAATGAAGACATTCTCTATGACATATATGCTCCGGCCAGACACTTCCAAGTAATGACTCTGACAATAGGTCATGGGTATCATCTTCTGCTATTACAGAAGTGGTGAATCCTCTATTGGCTACTCAATTACCTTCGAATACCTCAAGCTGTACCCAATCACCACCCTATGAGCGACCTCTGTAAGGCAACAAAGAATGGAGTCAAAGCACGTAATCAAGATCCAAGATATCCTCGAGCACCTCAAGTCTAAGGATACTTGCACCATTGCTATGATGAGATTATCACCGACATTAGAATAGACATCCATGTGATGATCTCATAGCAGATCATCCAATGTACTTACTACCTCTAGTAAGCATCCACATCTCAACCCTAAATATCTCATATTTACGACTTCCGAGATCCATCGCTTGATCAAATCAAGGAGCTTGAGATGTACTAGTCTCTCCGGATTACCGATGTCCAGTCTCAGTAATCCTATGACTAGGGATAATTTAGATACTGACATAATTGCACATGATAGGAATCTCAGTAGTATGATCACATCACAATTTCCTTCATGGTATGTCATATATCATGGACTTCATTAATTTGCTTATAGATCAATATCCATTCATAAATAATGAACAGCAAGTTAATGAAATATGCCTTTCTTTATTTATTCATAAAATATGTACACAACTTTGTACAAAATGCGCTAAAGGCGATTGCCTTCAGGGCACTACTCTAACAGAACCATCATCGATGGTTCAGTCAATTCATGCAACACATTGTTTCGCATAACATATATTCACATTGTTGCATATTTAATCACATTGCACAATTTCACGTGAACATAGACAATTTGATGCATTTCACTCTATTTGCCATCCATATCCAATTGAATTCATAAAACACTCAAGCATAATATAGTTGTTTCATAATTCACATTCAGAAGTACCACATGATTGGTACCGCAGAAGCATATGGCAATTAGCCTTTCACTCAATCAAAGAGATTAAAATCAGATGCATATGGCATACGCATGTGACACATTTCTATTTTATTTCGTTGTTGTGACCGAGCGCCTAAACTGTTCCAAGATGGGCGCATTAATCGTTGAGCCTGAGGTTCTGAACTTTCTCAATATGGGCACATTAATCGTTGAGTTAGAGGCTCTGAAACTGTCCCAATAAGGGCACATTAATTGTTGAGCCAGAGGCTCTGAAACTGTGGGACTCGAGGCCCATGTACGTTGAGCTTTAAGCTCTCGGTGGCTGCTTCGGTCACAACTATCATTTACTGATTATGTACTCATGCATGGAATACATATGTCGCAATTATGCAGTATCCACATCTCCATCATTTCCAAATTATCACATTCGAAGAAACATTTCACAAGTAATCACATCAAAATCACAATCACATTTATCACATTTAAAACACGGAGATTCCAAATTTTCAGACAAGTAACACTTCTATGTCATAGCTTCTCAATTCATTGGAATTTCTGTCCAGAATCTATAATCAAACACAATCCCACCATTATTCTCCACAGAATTATAAGCACAGAATTATAACACATAATAATTGAGGAACCATCTAGGTCACTCACCTATAGCTTCCGAGCTAATACCTGGAAGTCTCGGCAACGTCCGTGTGTTGACGTTCCAAATGTGCCTCTATAACATTCAAAATATTCAACTATTACCAAATGTACAATCAGGACTATTTAATAATGCACATGTAGCAATTAAAATGTGTATAATGCATGTTCGTGACATTCCCGACACTATATCACAATTTCCCATCACGAAGTGTTCTTCTAAAATTAGAAACCCATAGACACTAAAAACGCTCAATTCAGACCTCTATAGGTCCAATTTTCGATAAAACACGGAGCAAAAGAATCACTACTCGGTCCCCTCACTTTGACCTAATCAAGCCCCATCAATTTTATCTCTAAAAATTCTCAATTTTCCATAGAAATGAAATTAAAAGTCTCACGAATCCGATGCCTCAAGGATCAGGTCAATCGAATGTCGGATGCAAAAGTTATTGACGAAAGAAATAGCATTTAGTAATTCAAACTAATTAGTAATCAAATAAAAAAATAAAACAAATAAAATAATAAAAAAATGATATGGGTCTCGCCCTCGCGATTTTTCGTGAGGGAGAGACCGCTGGCTCTCCGTCGCCCTCACGAGATGCGAGGTTCCCAAATTTAAAATTTTCATTTTTTTTATAAAACCAATTTTCCATTTTTCCTTTTTCCACTAAAACACCCTTTCTCATTTCCAAAATCCTATATTTTCACCCAAGTATAAAAAAATCACAATTAAGATCTCGTTGGAAAGATCTTAGAAAATCCTACAAGTTCCATGAAGGACTCACAAACCAATTTCACCCCTAAGGGTGTCGAAAATGCACTCAAAGACACTGCCTAATCACACATTTACTACAACAGTACAACACTTTTGTAAAAATCATAACTTTTCATCCCGTTTGCCAAAAATTACAAATTTTATATCAATAAAAAGAGAAAAACAAATGCTAAAACTTTCATGAACATTATAAAAGCCAATTCAATCTCTAACCAAATCAAATTCTCAAGCAAAACTTCTACCTACCCAAATTATTCTCAACAATAACCCAATCTTTCAAAATTCATAACTCCACATCCCCTTGGCGAAAAATTCCATACCATATAGCAATAAAAAGCTCAGACAATATACTACAATTCTCAAGAAGGATTAGAACCTAATTTCATTTCTAACTAGGTCAAATCCTCACATTAATGTGACTGTCTTGTTAAGGAGGGTTGAAACAACACATGACCTAACCATAGCCAAAACTTTACAAATTTGTATCTTACAATCCTTACATCCAAAATTCGCATATAATACTTCATTAGAAAGCTACAACAACAATCCTTTACAACTTTCCAAAAGGTCACTTGATCCAATTTCACCCTTAACAATCTAAAATTAATATCAAAACACAAAAAACACAAAACTTATACACTTAAAGCATTTGCACACCAAAACATATTTTGGGCTGAATTACTACCTAAACATTAACAAATCATAACTTTCAACCTACAAATAAAAAAAATTCATACTTAGTTGCGTTAGAAAGATAACAAAAAAATATTCAACTTTCATGAAGACCAAATTAGCAAATTCAATTCAAATCAACCTAAAACAAATCATCAAAGTTTCAGGTCACAAGGTTCGGATTACTGTACATACAACACCTAACAGCTCACTTTCCAAGCAAAATTTAAAACCCTTAAAGTCAGAATTGGACAAAACTTCCTTTGTATGAAATCTAGCCATACTTCTTAAGTTTAATTTAAGCTAAATCTCATCTCAATAGGACAACCATATCAAAAGTTACGAGCAAAAACCTGAACCCTACACAAAGTGAATTATCCAGATTCTCATATCTAACTCTACTCCTTTCATTCCAACATCATTCCTACATCCATAAGCATTCCATTTAGTCACTAATTCAGCCACAATTTCATCTAAATCTTCACTTGAACACTTAATCATAAAATGGACGGAAACATACAAAAGGTTCTTACTTTAATTACCAATAACCTAACATCATAAAAACCACCCAACACTTACACCATTTCAAAACCAATCCCAAAACATATTCACTCTTTCATTTACATTCATCCTTAACCCATCAAGAACACATCCTACCCATTTCAACCAACACAATTCTCATGCAATTAGATGCACAAACATCACAATTTATGCATTAAATGAACAATCAAAACTTAAAACATAATCTTACCTAATCAATATTCCAAGCTTCACCAACTCACCAACTTTCCTACTCCATTTTTCATACCCACGACATTCACCAACACAAGGTCTAGGTTTTGATTTATGTGTAAAATAAAGGAGGAGCAAGCAATTAACAAAGAAGAGTCTTGGTTTAGGTGAAGAAGAGTAGCAATTCTAGCTAAAAGGAAGGAGAAAAATTCGATGAAGGAGAAGAGGAAGCACCATCGGATGAGAGAGGAACAAAAAATCACTTTAAAAGCCCTTTTTCCCTTTCCAAAAAGGAAGTATCGTGAAGCCTACAACAAGTGGGTTAACTTGATAACCTTTAATAATAAGACTAAGTAGGCAAGTGACATGTGTCACTTGCCACTTGTCTTATTTATAAGCCCTCATTAATTCATTTCCAAAAACAATTAAATTTCTACTACAATTTCTCTCCAAATTTCAATGACTCAAAGTAAAAATTCCTAAAATCATGTATCTAATTTTTTAGTGCCGTTGGACAGTCATTTTCGGTACCGGAAACCAAATCAGTCTGTCACTTGTAATTTTCTGGTCCGGAAAGGTATCCCGAAAAATTTCCAAAAAAAATTCTAAATTTTCACAAAAATAAAAAATACACAAAAATCCACTCCAATTTGATTTTCAAGCACTAATTCATATGTTTTTCACATTAACACATATGCCGGGAAATGCCATGAATGCATGTACAATCATGTGCATATACAAAAATTACAATTTATGTATATATGGAGGCCATATTAGGCATGACCATGCCGAGATATGTTCACACACTCATATCCCATTCCAAATTACCATTTTACCTTTCCCATCGGGGATGGGATGTTACACTGTAGAAGTCATTTTATAAGATGCCCTTGAAATAGGACCAGTACTAGATACAATCTCAATAGATAGTTCTACCTCCCTCTTGGGTGACAAACCTGATAACTCTTCTATGAACATGTCAGGAAACTAATTCACTACTGATATTTCTCTTAAGTTCACCTTCCACCCTTTTGAATCAAGCACTAAAGCCAAATATGCCTCACAACCTTTTCTAAGTAGTCATCTTGCTAGGATGGCTAATCTTACATTAGTCAAATGATTAAACATAATACCACGCACCATTGCTTCTAAACCATCATAAACTTTGAGCACAACTGTTTTCAATCCACAATCAACTATAGCTTGATGTTTGGACAACCAATTCATGCCCAAGATCAATTCAAATTCATGGACGAGTAACTCTATCAGATCAATTGCAAACTATTTTTGTAGACTAAAATAGGGCAATTTTTGTACACTTTATTCACATATACTGTAACATCCCACCCCCTGACAGGAAGGGTAAAATAGTAAATTGTCATAAGATGTGATTGATAGGGATTAATTAGTGTTATTCATACCTTATGTGACATATTTGTATTGTGAAAAATGACATTGTTGCACATGAAAATATTGTACATGCATACATTGACATTCCCGGTTTATTTTGGTTATAACTGTAATTGGTTGAGAATCTCGAGAATTATGAGTTATTAATCTTGAAAAAAAATATTTGGAGAGTGTCAATAATGATTTTTTAATTTTGGAGAATTTTAGGAAATTTTCTAGAATTTTTCGGGGTTAAATCCCAGACTAGGAAAAATACCGGGTGACAAACCAATGGGTCAAGGGTAGTAGAAATTATGGATATGTGGCTATATGGGTATTGGACAAGTGTTAATTGTTGGAATTTGGGTTATAATTTATTAATTGATGAAGATGAAATGAAGGCTTGACACATGGCATGATATTAGCCATGTATTTCTTTATGTTGTCTTCTTCTAAGCTTAATTCCACACCACTCTCACGACACTCTCTTATCTTGGAAGCTTTTGGTGATTTTTTTTCTTCCATTTTCGTGGCTTGTCTTTTTCCCTTTCTTGGTGAGCTTTGATCACTTTAGTTCCTTTGTTGTTGAACATCCTACACCTCTTCCACTTTGCTCTTCTTTCCATCAAAGAAGTTGTTCTCTTTCCAACCCTAGAGATGGTGGTCTACGTGGGTGGTGGAGCAAGCTAGGTCTTGGGGTTTTCCTTGAAGAATTTGGAGATTTAGTGACTTAATTAGGTAAGTTTCATGTTTCATGTTATATGTATGGTTATTTGAAGCTAGTTTGATGAGAAGGTGAAGATTGAGTGATAATGGAGTATGTGATTAACTTGCTATTGTTTTGAGAGTGTATGTTGAGCCTAAGTGAATGTATGAATGATCTAGTAACTTATTTCTTTTTCATTAGGATGCTTAAGCATGTGGAATTGGTATTAGAAGTGATAGGAGTTAAGTTGAAGATGAAAGCTGGAAAATGGATATTGAACCTAATGCAATATTTTGATCATAACTTATTGTGTAGGTAAGCAAATGGGTTTTGGTTTGTGCCCAATTAAACTTGAGCTTGTTGGCTACAATTTTGTGTGAAATAGGTGTTGTTAAATTGTAACTCTAAAAGGTCGAAAAGTTGCATGGAAAGTTCCTGTTTTAGTGTCTGTGAACAGTAATCGAAACTATGACCAAAGTGTTTTGCTGATTTTTCTAAATTAATTGATATGGAATTTGGGAAAATGGTCTTCATGAAAGTTGAAGCATATTAAGTTCGCTTTCCATTCCCACTGATCTTGCTATTTTTCGAGATGTATATTGGGAGATATGAATTGTTTACTCTTGACTGGTTTTGAGCATTTTGTGGAAACCTAGACTAAGTGTGGATTTGGTGCACATTCTGATTAGTAGCAATTTTAGCGATTTCTGTGGATTGAATTAGCTTGAGTGATCTTCTGAAGAGTTGTAGAGGAAACATTTATCTTGAAAAGGGTATATAGAATGTAATTTTTGGATGTCAGATTTGGGAGTTATGATTTTGCAAAAACTGAACCTAAACTAGGTCACGGACTGCTGATCATGGCAGAAACTTGTATAACAGTTTTGAATTGGTTACAGATGGAATTAGCTCTTAAGTTCTTCATGAAACTTGAAGTATGTGGTTTTATCTTTCCAATGATATAAGGTAGTGATTTTTTTGACTTGTTTACAGAGGGTTATGCTTGATAGAACATCACTGTCCAGATTTGGTGATTTCTGGGGCAGCATCACTGATTGAATTATTTGACCTAGTTAGCAATTGCATTTGATTTTGGGTTGTTCATGAAAGTTGTTGATAACATTGGGATATTTCTGAGCGTAATTATTTTGTAATTTTTAGTCGAAGGAATTGAAAGTTACGGATTTTATAAACTTTTGCACTGTTTGGCATGTTGGAGAAAGTTTTCTAGATCTGTTATGGGAGTAATGTAAGTCGACTTGTATCTTCAGTAAGTCGACTTATGCATGCACAATAGAGTAAGTCGACTTGTATTCTCAGATAAGTCGACTTGCATCGATTTGCTTTCATTCTTTTGCTTATAACTTGTCCGTCCGACGTCCGATTGACCTGATTCTTGAGGCATCGGATTCGTGAGACATTGAATTTTATTTCATGAGAAATTGGGAATTTTTGGATGGAAAATTGACGTGGGTCCGGGTAATAGTTATGTGGCCAGTGTTTTATTTATGTTTGGAACGATTGAGGCCCGAATTGAGTAATTCGATGCAGTTGGATTTCTAATCTTTAGGTGGAATTGTTATGATGGGAAAAATTTTGGATTAGGGCCGGGAATGCCATAAATATGCATTGTATACGTTTTAATTGTTTCATGTGCATTGTTTGATATTTTTAACTGTACAGTTGGTAATGTGTACTTATTTTAATTGTTATAGAGGCACAGTTGGAACGTCATCCCACGGACGTTGCAGAGACTTCCCGGCATTAGCTTGGAAGTTCTTAGGTGAGTAACCTAGATGGTTCCTCGATTAGTAAGTGTTTATAATTCTGCACTTATAACTCTGTGGAGAATAATGGTGGGACGATTGTGTTTGTTTATGCCTGATTTGCGGACTGGAGGTCCGAAGGATTGGGAGATTCTGACATAGAAGTGCTATATGTGATTCTCATGTGACTACTTGTGAGTGACTTGTGTGAATATGTTGAATTGGAATCAGTTATGATGTTGATTTTGTTTTATTTGGACATATGCATTTCATGCATAATTGCATGATCAGTAATTGACAGTTGTGACCAGAGTAGCCAACGAGAGCTTATAGCTCAACGTGATTGGGCCTTGAGCCCACAGTGATTTAGAGCCTAAGGCTCACCGTTTAATGCGCCCTTAATGGAACAGTTTTAGGCGCTCGGTCACAACAACGTAATAAATTAGAAAAGCGTCACATACGCATTTCATGTGCATTTGAATTGGTTCCTTTGACTGATATAGTAATCATGTGGTACTTCTGAATGTATTTTGGTGAAATAACTGTGTGTATCTGTGTTATACCTGTGTATATGCATGAATTGGGTGAACCATCGATGATGGTTCCTCACTGAGTTCACAAACTCACTCAAAATTGCAAATTATTTTTCAGAACCGAGAGAGTACACTCATAGCTCCAGAGAGATTTTCCCTGTTGTGTAGATTGAGTTGGCAAGAGAAGTCATGACACACAGGTCGATCAGTTGGCACTTTTTGAGGGATGACCTAGCTAGATTTATGTTTGATTTTCTGTTGGAGTAATGTATAGAGAATAACAGTTGTGTAATTTACTGCTTTGAGATTATGAAACAAGAAATTTATGGTTTCAAAAATTAGTGAATTTGATATTAATGCTTTATGATTTTCATGCCATGTAGAGTGTTAGAGATGGTTCGTAGCGCAACCTCATCATAGGGTGTGTATCGGAATTGACCTACGGGTGTCCCGGTGCATATCCTATAGTAAGGGGGTGCTACATATACACTATAGCCCCATGGGCTAATCACACATATATCATAGGCTAGTTGATTTATTGATAGCATTCTATCACACAGTCTTTGGAGGCTTAGGAGGACCCAAAATTGATTAATCTCTCTCTTCCATACTATTAGTCGACTCCTCTCTCTCTTCCATACTATTAGTCGACTCCTCATTAGCTTCACGAGGTCTTTCCATCTTTACTATTTATAAGAAAACAGGGACATCTATATTAGGCCAAATTCATCTCACCTGTAATGGCAACTTTACATTTCACTACCAGGTGTCTAGTACCTATTTTATTCATCAAACAATGTAATGACCCGCGATCCTAATCTTCAAAGCAATCTTGGATTACTTGGTGAAGTCTTAATTATGATTCATTGCATTGTTTGAACGTGTTTTTGCTGACAAAGTAACGATAATCACAACGACCCTACATGCGCACAAACAAAGGGGAACAATTATACACGGATATAATATAATCACAACGACCCTACATGCGCAGACAAAGGGGAGCAATTATACACGGATATAATATATATTGTAAAAGAGAAGATGCAGCCCTTTAGATTTACTTATCACAATTATTGTTAGGTCGTGTTGTGTTGTGTCCATCGTTCCAATCGCTAGTCCCTTTCTAGAAGGGGCGATTTCCTTGGCTCTGCTTTACATCATGATTCCTAGATACTATTCATCTGGTTTTTAAAATGTAAACGAGAAAACTCCTGATGTATGGGAAAAAACCTATAACGTTTATATAAAATTGGAGTCCTGATCCAGATTAGTCTCAAATGTTCAACATTACAGACTTCTTAAATTACAAATATACTAGTCAAAATAAAGATTATATCTGAACAACACTTAGACTATCTAAATATTCATTAAACCTAATCGTGGACGCTTTTATTTCTCTCCTAAGCACGATTTTCCCTAGATTAAAAAATGCATATATGTAAAATTATTTAGGCCAACGGAATCACTAACTACATGTTTCATCTCCATTTCCTTCAACTAGTGCTGTAATGATAGGGATGCAATGGGCCGGTCCGTTAATTTTCTAAATCAATTTTTAAAAAATTAAAAACGAAAAATAACGTCTTGTTTTAATTAGGCTCGGGCCTGAGTTGTCCATATTCAAATCGGACCATTTTACTTATAAGAGTTGGACCTTGGGCTGATTTGGTCTGGGCAACCCAGGCTCACCCCACTTGGAAATAATTGAGTCTAGGCCCAATTGTTACCCCTATGTAAGGGGCCTATACTTCTATCGTCATCTCGTGACCTCCTTTCAACATGACATCAACTTGCTTTGGATCAATTGGGAAATGAGTTGAGCCTGAATATATTTTCCGAACTCGTAAAATAAATGAGCTACAACCCAAAGATTTAATTTTGATACTATAAATTCTTCAACAATAAACATAATTGAAGCATCTAAATACAAACTTGCTCCAATTCAAAGCTCCATTGTATATTTATGTGAAGTGGTTGGAGTATGTTCTACAACCAATTGATTGACTTTAGTTTAGAGACATAATTATTTAAGGGTATTATTTATTTCATATATATTTAGATGTATATAATGAAGTCGATGAGATAAATATACGAAACCTACAACCATTCACACATATAACAACCAAATTCTTATACACGCATTCAAGATATACAATTCTATTCAATGATATATATATACACAATACAAAACTCCCCAATGTTTAACATTATCATTTAACAGCAGTAATACATCTTTATATTTATATGATAATCTAAAAGAAAACACACAATTTCCTTTTTTTATTACATTGAAATCATCTGTAACTAAAATCACATTCCAGAAGTACTTTTTTTTCTATTTGTTAGCCTTGGTCCCTGCAGATATTCCCTGTGCCTTCCTCTTATCACTTAGACCTACATGGATTAACACCCGTGTTAAGCTTGAAAGCTTAATAGGAAAAATACTTAGTTTTAATGACCACTCACAGCAGTCATACGCTAAACACACATATTCAAAAATATCATAACTCATATACCCCAAATTCACATTCGTGAACCAAACATTGATATTCAATGCTCATGTAAATAATGATGGCATACTTAAGCAAAGTACATAATGCAAATATGCTTCAACATGTTATCCATATACCGAAAATGCACATCTATAAGCCAAATATTGATATTCAATGCTCATCGAAACAAATTATCAATATAATTGCACATTATTACAATTTATGATTACAACTAATACAAATGCTCATCAATACCAATTATTCATGTTGCCATATTGTATTTCTTATTTATGATTGTTAAGTTTCCATTTTATGTTAAGTCTGCACATTTTCTGTGGGTGTTGATAATGGGTCCTGTGGATACATGAAGATATCAAACTGTGGATACTCAAAGGTATCGAATTGTGGACACCAACGGTGTCAAACTATAGCAGCTACATTGTAACCCTATAAGCATGCCTATCTATCTACAACCAAGATAATAGAGCAGACACTGTAAAATTTTCTTTTAATCATTAACCAATTTCATGATTAATATATCGATAAGTCATATGATATACATTTCAGGTCATAAAATCTATATTTGCGTTCATACGTGCAATTTATGGCTTACCACCATTAGAAGGGTATCAAAATCACATTGTATAATCATACTATACAAGTAATGAATATGCATACAAATCATTTATGTATATGTAAATTTTCTTTGAAATGCATTACGCTCAATCTTATATTCCAATATTCAGTCTCCCAATTCACTTGTGGTAAGTCCTATTTCATTTATTTCTAGGTGTTCAAAAAGTTTTATACACATTCAAAAAGGTTTGGATAAGATTCAGTAAAAATTAGAAATAAAAACAAACTCAAAAAAATGCAATTTGAGCTAAACCCAAAAGTGGTCTAAAAATAAACAAATTATTAGCATAAAAACAAATCACATGAAGAAGTCTAGTTGTTCCTTAATATTCGTATAGAAAACATCAGAACTAGGTTTCATGGTCTTGTAGACATTTGTCCATCTATGTCTCTAGTTTCCAAAACACCAAAGATCAGGCCATTTGGACTTCTAACATATGACCTATAGACCAAATATCACAAGCTACTCTAAAATAGGGGCAACATTAGGTTACCATTTTCTATCCCAATTTCCAATGTCATAAAGCCATAATTAAGTCAGAGTCTTTTTTAAAGATTTCTAGTTTATGACTTATTTTTCATATGCTACTGAAATAACCAAATTTAGAGGTATTTAGGTGATTTATGATGTAAACAATGTGATGGGTTCAACAAACCCTAGACAAAATTCCACTACACCATAATCGTTTGTCATATTCAACTAATTCCATGTAAGATAACACCAAAGCATCATGCAAGCAACCATTCCATATCCAAATGAATCTTTTTCCTCATTCAAATATACACAAATATAGAAATTAACTAATTGGAGCCCCAAGCCTTAAAATTGGCAAAGTAGTTCTTCTAATGCTTTTCCTTCCCTTCTTCTTTGGCTTTGCTTGAATCACAAAGTGAAAAATGATGGGATGAATAAGGTGAAATAGTGAGGAGAAAAATCTAAAGTTAAGCCATCAAAGTGTCGTCCATCTTCACACTCCATATGATTTTTCATGAATTTTCTAGTTTTAGACACATGTTTCAATCTTATTGGACCATATGTCACAATCCTATTGGACCATGTGTTACAATCATGTTGGACCATATGTTACAATTCTATTAGACCATGTGTTAAAATTATATTGGACTACGTGTTACAATTCATTTGAGCACACATGTTTTAATCTTATTAGTCCTTGAGTTGACTTTAGAAAAATTGCTTATTGGTCCTTTTTCTTCCATTAATTCCCAAATTAGCCTATAATATTATCAATTTATTTCATTCCCCTATGTCTTAAGTGTTGGCCCCCGAATTTTTCTTGTTAAATTGAGCATGATCTAAATGAATTATAAGGTTTGATGGATAAAATTTTGGATCTACTTGTTATGTAAATGTTAGTAATTTATTATATGGTTTGGTTGTATTAAAAGTGGTAAGAATGCATAAGGGCAAATTGGGCATGACACTTAAGGTTATAAGACTTAAGGCTTAAATGAAAGGGCAAAATGGACATTTCACAATTTTTAAGGGTATTAAAAGAAGGAGAATTGGTTGTTTTGTTTGGAAAAGGAGGGAGAGAATCGTGGAAGAAGAAGAGAAGAAGAGGAAAATTAGGGTTTTGGAAATCTTGAAAATTTTGTCGAATCTTGGAGCTAAACGAGTACGTATAAGCATCATCCCTTCTTGATTTGTTGAATGACTTATGTTTTGTGATGGTTAGAAGTGAAAAATGGGGTTGAATGTATGAAGTGAGTTTTCGTTTGAAGGTGTCTTAGGTTTAATGATTTTGTTGTGGTTGTGAATGATTTTTGGGTTGGAATGAGTTTAGAATGAAGTAGGAATGATGATTTAGGGTTAAGAAGAGTTATTTATGAAAGATGGGAAGTTTGAAGATGAAAAATGTCAAAAATCAGGGTTCGGAAGGTTTCTGATCTCGCACGTCGGGGCGCACGCAGGCGTCCACATCACGGCTCGCATAGGCGCCCATGTCGCGACGTGCGCAGCCCTCTACAACGCGACGCGGGCATGCTCACACGCCGCGGCTTGAGTGAACGCCCTCGACGCGGCAAGCTCCAGCGTTTTACGCCTGCGTCCATGTCTGTTTTTCCTGCACAGACATGTTTTGGTATTTTGGACATAACTTTTGATGTAGATATGAAAATGAGGTGATTTTTAATTCGTTTTAAAATAGAGACAAAGGTCTACAATTTTTATGAAGAAATAAAGTTTTGAATCAGTCTTTAAAGATCTCAAATTTTGGATGGAATTTGAGTATAGATTCTTGTTTCTACATAAGGATAGTCCCAAAATGTTTGGAGTATAACTTTCGGATTTCTGAAACAAATTGAATGATTTTAGAGTCAATAGAAATTTAAGACAATGGGGAACTCTTATGGAAAAATTGACTTGAATGCTTGGACTTTTGGAAGAGTTTGAGTTTTTTAGGATTTATCTTAGTGAATATGCGATATTTGGGTCCCTAATTTGTATTCCTATTTGAATAAGAATTTTGCATTTGATAAAGGGGATCAATGAAGGCAAGAGGATCAAGAGGAGAGGCATCTGTTAAGCAAAGGAATTCAGGTGGGTTTCATGTTTATAATTTAGAAATGAGCCAATAAAGTTTTCTCCCAAATCAAGAATTATTTCAATTACTTCATAAATGTTGTTTTTGTTTCTTTTGAATGATTTGCAAAAATTGTTACATGTTTCGGTATATGACCCTTGTTGATGAATTTCAAGTTATGCTTTGGAAAATTCATAACATTTTGCATCTTTGAAAAAGAAAGAAAAGAGCATGAAAAGCATGGAAGCATTTGATAGAATGATTTGAGCATGAAATGAATATGTGCTTTTTTTGGGCAAGAGAGGAACGTTTCGTTAGTCACGTGCACGTCGACATATAGCCTTCTCCTAGTTGCCCGCTTAAGGCCATGAGATCCTGAGAAATTAGACTGGTTTTGTTCACGGTATAAGCTTCGGTTTATCCGTTTTGTTCTACGGAACTCTCGAGCCATTTGTTTGTGCATTACATCTTTGAATTGTCAGAAATGTTGCATATATTGAGTGTTTTTGTATTAATGGTTAAATGGTTATGCTGTGTTGATATGACGACATTTTCAACTATGAGTTTTGAATTCAAACTTCGAATTTGATTGGGGAATTGAGAACAAAGCATTTTATGAACTCATTACGAATTTTATATGACAAATGAACATTTCAATGGTTTTGCTTATTCTTCGTTATAAACCTGTTACCCACGAGCTATAAGCTCACCCCCTTCATTCCCATCCACAGGTGATGAGAAGAAGATCGGGTGAAGGGAAGTGAAGGTTTTTATTTGTATGTGTACATATTGTATTGTCTTTAAGTTAGATTGTTGTTGAGAATTTTGGGAGTTGTGTATTTTGTATATTCGGATTTCGATATTGATATTGTATTGTGGCTTGGAATGCCATTAGAGCTTGTAAGATTCTATTCTTTTGATGTTAATGCATTATGTATGGATGATGTTGAGTGGAAGTATGCATTGCGTATATGGATCAGGTTGAGTGGAAATTTGGTATACTTGAGGAAGTTATGGATTTGATATGAATATTTTTGATAGTGAAGTGTTGATTCATATATATATATATATATAGAAGTGAGATGTGTTATGGAAAAAGGAACATAGAAATGGCATGAGACTTTAAGCTTCACGATTTCTTTAGATTACGCTAACGTTTATGGTTCAATGGTTGGACTTCAAAAATGGGGCTCAACATGTTTGGTATCAGAGTAAGAAAAGATTTCAAGGAACCACGCTTCAGTATGATGATATTTTGTACCGAGGTTGGGTTTCGGAAACGGGGCCCAATATTTGCGGTATCAAAGCAAGGTTTGTAAGTGTTATGGTTTTGTTAAGAGCTGGATTCCAGAAACGGGGTCCAGCATTAAATTTATAATGACATAATCTCATGTAATTTGGTTAATTATGTTGGGAGTTATACCCAAAAACTACATGCTATTTGAAAACAAGGATAGTAGCCAGAATTCAAAATCAAAATAGAATTCAAATCTCTTAGAGGCAGAATCATATTTTGGTTCCTTCATGAAAGTTTTAGACCTATGTCTCTGGTTTAATATCCAATTAAAACTATTCAATTTAGAGGTCTACAAGTCAAGATATAGCCAAATTATAGAAATCTGTTCAGTGGAACCTATCCATTCAGTGAGGTACACATCCTAAATCAACTAACTCCGGTCTTTTCATGCAAGAGCAACACAAAAACACATCCAATTTAACCAACAAAATTCCATAAGCAATTGAGATACTTCTTCTATCAATTCCCCTCACATCACATTCATAAATGCAAGAAACATATCAAAAATTCCCATACATTATTTCATATCTAAGTATGTAAGTCCATGCTAAAACGATCAAATTACCAAGTAACCTATGTCTTTTACATTAAGTACTATAATGTCTCTTACTAAGATGCACTTAATTCATCATGTTCACTTCTTAATAGACCCTAGACATGTTATCATACTTCTAGGGTATATGTTTACATTTCTCTCCCCCTTAAAAAGAATTTTGTCCTCAAAATTCATACCTGTGTCCCCATAATGACACACTGGGTCAAATAAAATTCTGATCCAAAAACTCCTGTAACTGAATCTTCGGCTCTTTTAACTTTGTAGGACTCATTTTATAAGATTCCCTTGAAATAGGACCAATACCAGATACAATATCAATAGATATTTTTGTTGGAGTTATGTAAATATAGTGCCTTGGAAAGCAAGTGTATTTACATGTAACTTTATCTTCTTCTGTTACACTTTATCTTCTTCTGTTACAGTTTTGTAATGAAAATATTTATTATTAATAAAACAAAAAGGTTTTGGTGTTATCTATGTGAGAGTTATATATATGGTCTAAAGGTACCAAGATTTTTTTGTAAGTAATATACATATACATATAGATGTATGGGAAACATGTATATTATAAGAATCTAAATTAATTGATTCACAGTTGAATAATCAAATTGGTCGCTTGATTATGGTTTAGATTGTAGTGTTGCGATCAATCTCCATATAAGGAAAGGAGTTTACTTAAAGGGAATGATGAGTTTTATATCATGATAGTAGTAGACTATCGATAATGACATTATTGAATGAATCTGGAATAAAGTATGTTTTTAAGAATAAAGTGGGCCGTTACTTTAATATTAAAACATACAACTTAAGCATTCACTTATTATGAACCATAATCTTGATGAGTGGTGAACTCATATGTGTTTCATTATAATTCTTGATATGATCAGAATGAATTTTTACAAAGTATTAATCCAGTTTCTGCATGTTGGAATTATTAATTGAAACATGTATCAGGGAACATTAACTTAAATAAAGAGTTTATAGTGCTATCATCACTTCTAGATATTTTAAGGAGATTTGGTGATTAAACTGGTGCCAATAGTTTGATGGACTAGCTACCCATCAAGTCTTGACACCAAGATGAGATCTTGTGTGTTAATCACCATATAATGTAAAACGGGAGATCTAGGAGAAAAAACCAACATAAAGGCAAAACGGTAATTTTACCCTTTGTTATGCGGATGGCTATAATAAGGTTCTAAATAGGGTTTGCAATTGGATATGAAATATATGTTCTCATAATATTTAATAATTCAAGAGTTCAACTAATTGTCTTTAGTGGAATGACATTTAGTTAACAAGCTAGAATTAATTCTAATGAGATTAAATTAATTATGGGCTTATTGGAGCTTGAATTATCAAAGTCCAATAAGATTCTCCACTTGGCTTTAAGGAAGTTTATCAAGCTAAGTAAGAAATATAAATGGAGGTTTTAAAAGCCCATAATTGAATATTGGGCTTGCTCAAACTAGTGGTTAATTAGAAGTCCAAATGTATATTTAGAAATGGGCTAGATTTTGGTTTAATGTAATTAATTAGATTAATTATATTAAAATAAATTTTTTTAAAGGGAAAAGTAACAATTTTGGTTTTCTTAGGTTAAATGTGCTGATGCACATTTGACATTAAAATGCTAAAATAAAGATGGTTTTTATTATGGTTTATCATCATTAAATGGAGTTATGAACTTACCATTAAATGGTTTAATGGTTATCTTTTAATGCTATCATGTAACCTATTTGCATTCATTAGATTAAATAAGAAAGATGTACATTGGATGGATCATCTTCCTTCTTTCTTCTTACAAAAACCGAAATTGATAATTCAATTTTAGGTTATGGTCTTTTCATATAGCCATTTTAAAGATAAATGAAGAGAGTCTCATTTATTGGTTGTTTTATGATTGATTAATGAAAGAAGTGATGCATTGGATGCCTCTCTCTTCTTCCATTCCTTGCATAACCAAATTTGATAGTGTAAAAAAGTCTTCTTGCATGTTTTTAGACACTCTCTCTCCTTTCATGCAAAGGTGAACTGAAATTACCAAGTGAAAGAATTTCATTTTTTGGTTCATCTTCTTCTAAGAAAGTCTCCTCCAAACATTTCTTCTCCTTTCCCACCAAAGGATTTTGTTAACCTAGTTGTACTCGAAGAACAAGTGGAAAATCAAATTGGTTGAGGATACAACAACAAGGAGAAGATAGATGACTAAAGGAAAAGATTTAAAGGCAAAGGATTTGGATACAAGAAGAAGGAGAGGATAGTGCAGCGAGGATTTAAAGCTGTAGCAAAGGAGTCAGTAATACTCCTCATCTTGTTTATGTTTTTATTATCCTTATACCATATCATGTATGGATTAGCACGATGATTTGGATTTGTTGCTTCCTCTGGAAAAATGATTTCATAAAAGTTTTGAAATCTACCGTTTATCTAAATATAACATGCTTTCTTTTTTCCGATCTAACAATTGGTATCAGAGTCAGTTTCTAATGCATGATTTCGGTTCCTATATGTTTGATGCATGGGTTGGAAAATTTTATGTGTATGTTGCATATTTTTATGTGATAGATATATATATGTTGTATGTGTTGCTCTTTTGGTTGTCCATAGAAGTTACAATTATCTTGTAAGATTTCTTCTTTTGGTTGTAACAAGGAGGGTGGTCTATCATCACCATGTTTCCTCCTTTGCTTCAATTTTCTGTTTTCTTTGATTTTGTAATGTACAAATCGATGTAATGATGAAGATGGAGCAGCCATGGATTGAAGAAAGGGAGAGGTAAAACATTTCGGTGTATCCTTTTGTGTATTGGCATAAGTTTTGTGAAAACAAAGATGCTGAAATTTTGTTTCAATGGATCACATTTCGGTTTTTATTGTAAAAACAAGTACTGGATTTTTGTTTCAAAGAATCAAATTTCGGTTTTGATAAAATATTAAGTGCTGGTTTTTATTTTCATGAAATGAGTTTCGGTTTTAATGAAAACATGTGCTAGACTTTTTTTTCATAACAAAGATTCGATTTTCTAAAAATCTAGTGTTGGAATTTTGTTTTTCAAAGTGGCAAAATTCAATTTTTATATATGCCATTACATTTTGTTTACTGAATGGGTCGGATCATGTGAGCGAAGAGTTCGAAGCGGAAGATCCAAGTCCAAGAAGAATACTTTGAGCCTAAAAGACTTGTAATTATTTTATGTTTCTAGGATGGACAATCAAAAGTGGCTTTATGAGTTCATGTGATGAATGGAGAAATGAATGCTTATAATATGTGATATTATGTGATTGCATGTCATTTAGAAAATTGCCAACTCTAGGCCTTGCCATGCATTCATTATGTATGAGATATATAATGAAACAATATATGATGGATAATAAATTGCATCTAGACAAGATGGAAATTAAAACTTAAAGCCCAAAAAAATTAAGTGGGAGAGGATGCTCATGTGAGAGTCCACGGTCTCCAAATGATGACCCATTTGCATGTGGTGAAGTGTTACTCCCCATCGGAGGGCATGGATCCTAGATCTTGCATGGTTTGGGTCTCCTTAGGGATAAGTCCACTTATTGATAGCAAATGTGACCTCCCACCGAGGCATGGTTTGCAGGTATCTTTAGTGTATGAATCAAATGGTTAAATACTCAACATTTAGTATGAACCAAATTAAGACGCTTCTAAAAAAGTTAAACATAAGATGCTTGGTAATTTTTTGAGTGGGAGGGTCCCAGTTTTTCTTTTAAAGGATAAGATGGCCCACTGTCACTTATTCTGTTATAGATAAGAAAAATAATCGTCGTATAATATTTTAATTTTTTAAGTTTTGTTAAATCTATTATCAATACATGCATCATGATTTTATACAAAGTTCCATTAATTGTTGACTAGTATTCTCATGTTTTAATAATTTATATTTTCATATATAATCAATCACAAAATGAATCCTCTCACACTGCTCTTGACTAATAACAAATTGGAAAACGGAGACAATTTTAATGAATGGAGACATAACCTTGACATTGTTCTTTAATTTGAAAGTATTTCATAGGTGTTAACTGAAAGTGAGCCTATACCTTCAGGTGAAGCTTCAACTCCTGAGCAAGTCCAACAACATGAGCCTTGACAGAATGCTGACAAGACTACTAAGTGTTATATTTTGGCCTCTATCAGCGGCATGTTGCAGAAGCAAATTGCTTGTATGAAAACTACTAGTGCAATGGTCCATTACCTACATGAGATGTTTGGTGTGAGGACTAGGTCTGCAAGAGTGAAAGTTATCCAAACCTTTCATAATCTCAAACAGAAACCTGGTGAACCGGTGTGAGATTATATGATGAAGAGAATCTTTGCGGTCACTGAGGCTGAGATGCTTGGGGTGGATATGGATGCAGACACGTAGATGATTATGATCATCAATAGCTTAAACTCTTCTTTTCAACAGTTTAAGTTGGACTATGAGCTCAATAGCATGGATTACACCTTGAGTGAGTTGATGAATGCCCTCTAGAGCACGGAGGAGATATTGAATATTAAAGCTCATGGGCCAGAAGCTAATGTAGCTTCTTCTTCTAAGCCCAAGGGTAAGGGCAAGGAAAAGAAGAAGGGTCCAATGAAAGAGAAGGCCCAAACAGGGGTCAAGGCCAAACCCATGAAATACAAGGCCAAAGAGAATATCAAAGGAAAGTGTTTCCATTGTGATGAGATGGGCCGCTGGAAAAGATACTGTCCAGTCTTCCTAGAGTCCCTCAAAAGCAAACAAGGTATGGGTTTCCTAAGTTTGTTAGGAACTAGAAATGTGGTAGATTTATCTATTTATTGGATATTAGATTTAGGAGGCACTAACCATGTTTGTAATTCGTTGCAGGGGTTCCATCAAAGGAGAAGACTGCCTAAAGGCCAGTTTCAAGTCAAGATAGCAGATGACTCCTATGTTTTAGCAGAATCGGTGGGAGTAGTTATCTTGGATTTTCCTAGTGGTCATAGGTTATATTTGGAGGATGTTTATTAAATGCCTATGATTGTAAGGAATATGGTTTCTATTTTTTGTCTAATAAAATCTGGTTATTCCCTATATTTTGAAAAAATTGTTTCAATATATGAGAATAAGGATTTTATTTGTGATGCGATAATTAAACAGGGATTGTTCTTTATAGAACCTATGATAGGCTCACTAAACACCACATAATTGACAAAATCAAGACAATCTAATGTTTCTAACATTAATTCAAAGTATCTGTGGCACTTAAGAATGGATCATATCAATCAAAAAAGACTTGATAGGTTAGTAAAGGATGGGATCCTTATGGGCTTGGATAATGATCCGTTACCTACCTATGAATCTTGTATTGAAGAAAAAATGACCAAAGTCTCATTTCTTTCTAAAGGAAACAGATCTAAATCAACGTTGGACCTGGTACATACTGATGTGTGTAGGCCCATGAACGTACAAGCTAGAGGAGGTTATGAATATTTCATAACTTTTATAGATGATTACTCAAGACATGGCTATTTGTATTTGATGCATGAAAAGAGTGAATCCTTTGAAAAGTTTAAAGAATTCAAAGTTGAAGATGAGAAGCTGTTAGAGTAGTGCCCTAAAGGCAATCGTCTTTAGCGCGTTTTGTACAAAGTTGTGTACATTCATTATAAATAAATAAAGAAAGACATATTTCATTAATTTGATATTCATTATTTATGAATGGATATTGATCTATAAGCAAATTAATGAAGTCCTTGATATATGACATAGCATGAAGGAAATTATGATGTGATCATACTATTGAGATTCCTATCATGTGCAATTATGTCAAGATATCTAAATTATCCTAGTCATAGGATTCTCGAGACTGGACATCGGTAATCCGGAAAGACTAGCACATCTCAAGCTCCTTGATTTGATCAGCGGTGGATCTCGTAAGCCGTACATATGAGATATTTAGGATTGAGATGTGGATGCTTACTAGAGGTAGTAAGTACATTGGATGACTGCTATGAGATCATCACATGGATGTTCTATTCTAATGTCAGTGATAATCTCATCATAGCAATGGTGCAAGTATCCTTAGACTTGAGGTGCTCAAGGATATCTTGGATACTGATTTTGTGCTTTGACTCCATTCCTTGTTGCCTTACAGAGGTCGCTTGTAGGGTGGTGCTTGGGTACAGTTTGAGGTATTCGAAGGTAATTGAGTAGCCAATAGAGAATTCACCACTTCTGTTATAGCAGAAGATGATACCCATGGTCTCTTGTCAGGGTCATTACTTGGAAATCTCTGATCAGAGTACATATGTCATGAAGAGTGTCTTCATTGACATATTAATTAAGTAATGAGTCCTAGGACAAGAACTGAAATCACTTGGACTAGATTTGACGTAGTCAGTCTAATAAGAGTTGACATATTGCCCATACTCATAACCAAGTGGGGTATAGCATGCTGAAAGGACGAATTGCACGGTAATTGTCTATGGAAAGGTTCGTGATATGGTCCATGATGAATATATGTTTATTCGTCAAACTAATTACTTTCCGGTCAATTGGGGATCATGATGTGTTGCTAGATACCGCTTATGACTTGCTTAGATTAAGTGTTGATCTAAGTGGCCAACATAACCGGGAACCTAATGGGTCACACGCATAAGAGTGTCTCGGAGAATTCGTAAAATAGTTTTGGACGGAGTTCCAATATATGGAGAGCAAACGGATTAAATGGATCCCGATGAGATCGAGATATGTCCCGATGAGATCGCGACATCGATATTGCTAAAAAACGTTTCCGGGGGTTTTTCCCATATCGGGACCCGGTAGGCCGGTAGGACCGACCCCAATGTGACTGGACCACTTCAGCATTTATTTATATATATATATATATATATCTGTGTGTGTGTGTGTGTGTGTGTGTACGTGGATGGATGGAAGAAGCTTCCATTTTGCTTAGTCATTAAGTATATTTAATGGCTAGAAGACAAACTTGGAAAAGTGAAGAAAGATGATCGTTGGTGTTGCTTTAAAAAAGAAGAAAAGAAGAGTTTCTTTCCTTTAATGAAGGATCATCGTGGGTTTTAGAGAAAACCTAAGGGAAAAGTGTTCTCTCCATCATCGATCTCTCATCTTCTTCAAGCTTCTTCATCTCTTCCTCCATCGTTTCTTCCAAGCTCTCCAAGGACAAAGGTAAGAGCTAGCACTCTTTAATTTGTTCTAGCTATTCCCGGGTCAAAGGGTTTGTCCCGGTTAGGTTTTCCGATCTCTGCGTGGATACCGTTAGAGACGGTCTCCTTTGGTCGTTTTGGTTTGACTTTGTTATATAGTCACATGGATTCTAGCTTTCGGGAAGGTTCCGGAACAAAAATTTTTGTTTTCCACACCGTGGGCATGTGATGCTCATACTGGGATTTTTCTACAGTGGTATCAGAGCCACTTGTGTCGTATATAACGAAGAAACCATGACTAGGTCGGAGTTCCCTATTGCTTGTGACGATGATGCATGTTAATTGAGTGAATTTCGAATTCAGTATAAAAATATAGTTTTCGAAATTTTCTTGCCCAGATATGTTCACAAGATGTTATTGCATATGTCTGTGGAAGCTCGGGATTTATCAATGTGATTTGATATGGTTTTGCTAATTTATTCCCTAATGTTCTGGTTGCTGTCTTTGTGCACATTCCTTGAACAGGCATGCTTATAAATTCGAGAATAGATTGTAGAAACTTTTTTTTCAGATTTTCTTTCACCGAAATGTCTCTAAGATGTTTATTAATGTCTATGAGAAAGGAAAAATATTTTCAAGGTGATTTACTATTTATTTGAGAATTTATTGTGTGCTACTGGGAATAACTGTGTTGAGGAACACAGATTCTACATTGGATTAGTTGCTGAGGTTGAATGAGTTTTTGATGGAAATAAATCCTGAAAAAATTCATGGAGCATGTTGTGAACGTGTTGTAACCTCTGTAATTTTCTCAGAATTTATTGAAATTTTTTCAATGAGTTTTTCAAGCAAAAGGTAAAGCTTGACAGTTTTGAGAAAGTTGCTGGAGCTGTTTTGTTTGAAATAAGAAATTGTGTAGATTTAAGTTCCAATGCCTTGGATCATTTTTAATGTGATTAAAAATGTGTTACATTGATGTTGCATGCTTGCCAAACTTATTTTCTAGAAATTAGGTTTCGAAACAATTTTCGGATGCCAAATGTGTCTCATTAGCATCTCGTTAGTATATTCCCTTATCTTGATTGTTTTGGCCGTCACAAATTTTGTGACCAGTGCCGAAGTAGCCTTGATAAAGTGTAGACTACCTAGAGATAGTTAGGGTGATAGTTTGATATTCGCAAAATTATTTGGAAATCTAAATGAATAAGAGTGTATTCATCGATTTCAAGTTTTTTATGTATAGTTTGACTATATATGGTAAGCAACAATGAATGTGTTTCATTGGTACATCAAGGTAAAGTGTATTAGACTTGATGTTGTGAATTTGAACTGCACAAATTGAGAAATTAGCCGATTAGATAGCAATTCCACACGGATAAGTCGACTTACACATGCACAAGTCGACTTGTCTGTGCACTGTAGACGCATAAGTCGACTTGCACAATGTTACAAGTCGACTTGTTCGTGCACAGTTGCATAAGTCGACTTACACTTGCATAAGTCGACTTATACAGAGGCATAAGTCGACTTATGACTTATACATACACAAGTCGACTTACAACATGCATAGGTGGGATGATGGATGATTTTAGGTATAGATTCAATGTGATTGATGAATTGCCCTAAATCATTCCATATAGTCATGGTGACTATAATCCTATAGCTTGGAGAAGAAGAAGATGAGACCTGAAAACCCTCACACTTAATATGAAAACTCACGTCTTCCATTAATTTAGGGAAAACCAGAGTTCTTATAGAGTTGGGTTGTTGGGTAAACCCAAGCTCACTCTATACGAATATGTTCGAACCATGAAAATAAGATTTTCGGATTAACGGGTCGGTTTTCACTAGAAGCGTTGATTTGTTGAGTAAACTTAAGGTCAACGTGGACAGAGGCGAAATTGGGTAGTGTACATCAGATGTACGCGCATCAAGAGTTGATAACCCAATGGGTGTGCATACATCACGAGTTGATAGCAATAGTCGATAGTTGCATCTATAAAGTAATTGGTATGACCGATACCTGCCGATTAATCTAAGGTGGCTTGTTGGGTAAACCCAAGGTCATTTTAGTAATGTCGGATATCTATGATGCAATTGGTATGACTGATACTGTAACACCCCACACCCGTAAGACCCGAACCCGATATCGTTGGTGATATCCGAGTCCGTGTCCCACGAGAGTGGCGTACTACATCAGTCGATTTAAAATTCAGTATACATTTTTTTTTATTCTTTTTGGAGCCATTAACTCCACGTTCACACAGCAAACACAGTAAGTAAATAAAATCCGTGTTCAATAAAACCGGTTCATTATTACGGTCATTCAAGAATAATTACAATCACCAATGCAAGAAACATTAATACCACAATGGCTCGGTAAAATATAAAGCCTTGTTATACGTTGATTGCGAATACAGTTTACTAAGACACTAATGCGAACGAACCGATCACGACCTCTAACCTTTACTCGTCTACGATGAGACATACTCCGTGTCAACCGGGGTATTCTTCAGACCTGAAAAATAGATGCAAATTTTGGGTGAGTTTTGCGAACTTCGGTGAGAAACCATCATCGATGGTTCACTCAAATCATGCATTACGCCTATGGCGTCTGATATAATACATTAATCCTCGACACCGATAAGCGATCAATAATCATATCCGAATGCGATAAAACATTCACATAATTCATGCCATTACAAAAGCGGTACATGTCACGTAAGCAGTCATTTATGCAAATGAGATGCATATGAGACTCTTTCCGATTATTCAAGATTGTGCCCAAGTGCTCATCGGTGTTCGATGGGGACGCGTCGAGATTTTCTCCCCGGGCTCGTGGCGGTCGATGCAAATATGAGAGCTCAAGCTCTTATCGGTAATAATAGCAACTTGGGGCACGTCCATTATCTGATCATGCAATTATGCATGCAGTACAGTATGCAGTAAATGTACAGTGTTTGGCTATAAAGCCCAGTGTATCAGTGAATCAATGATATGGCTATAAAGCCCAGTATAGCAAAGTTATTGAGACGGTGGCTATAAAGCCCGATCTATCAATATCGGTATCATTCAAGCGGTAAAATCATATAATACAATCCCATACATTACATGCCAGTATTTATACAGTGATCATTCAATTCACTTTTGCACGTAATTCACGTTGAGCATGTAAACAACCAGAAATTTGAGAAACCAACTAGGTTACTCACCTATTGCTTCCGAGCTAATGCCGAAAACCTCTCGTGACGTCGGTCAATCGACGCCCAATTGGACCTCTATATGAATCAGAAAAAGTACGAGTCACTAAATATGAAATTTGTGCTCATGATGATGAGATATGCATGTTCATGAATTCCCGGTCCTAATTCAATATTTTCCTATAATAAAATTCTATCAAAAATTAGAAATCCATAGGCGATGAGAAAGTAATTGGACCTCTATAGGTCCTCAATTAAATAAAACAGTGTTTACATATTCCGTCAATAGGGGCTACGTCAAATTCTCGTCTAAAAATTCTCGTTTTCTCATAATATGAAATTAAATATTCAACGAATCCGATGCCTCTGGAATCAGGTCAATCGGACGTCGGACGGGAAAGAAATTGACAAAAGAACAATCGGATCAATTAATACCAAATAAAATCAAAAACAATAATATATATATATATATTCATAAGCCTGCCTCGCGGGGGCGAGACGCCGCCCTCGCGAGGCGGAATCATCCTGCATTGTCGCGAGGGCGAGGAGTCGCCCTCGCGACCAGGCCAATAATCCCGCCCTCGCGAGGCGAGAAGTCGCCCTCGCGAGATGGCGATTTCTCCTGCCTTGCCCTTTTCCTTTTTCCAGATTTCAATCCTACTTTTCAACTACTCTAACTTTTAGCACACAAATCAGAAAAATACCCACTATACCTCATTGGAAAGCTTATGAAAAGCTCTACAATTCTCAAGAAGACCATAAAAATCAATTCCAACCCTAAGGGTGTCAAATAAGCCATCAAACCTTCTGCCTAATCAATTTCCCTCAACAATGGGCAGTACATTGACAATTTCATAACTCACTGATTCTTCAGTAATAAATTACCACAAAAATATGGTCAATAAGTTCACAATGTCCTCTACAACTTTCATGAACAACCCAAAATCAAATTCTATTTCTAAACCAGTCAATTAATTCATTCAATGTCACTGTCCCTGAAATCCTTCAATATGGGCAGTAACTTTACAACAAACATAACTCCCTATATACAAGTCAGTAAATTCAGAACTTTATATCCCTGAAAAGATAACATCTCAAACTTCAATTTTCATGAAGCACTCAACATCCAATTCGATCTCTAACAATTTCAAAATTGTTATGGAAGTTTCTGTTATGATCAGCCACTCATAACCTAATGTAGGGTTCACTTTTGAAAAATCATAACTCCCAATTCTGACTTCTAAAAATCACAAACCATATGTCATTTTCAAGGTAATCTCTTCCTCTACAACTTTTCAGAAGCTCACTAACACTATTTCAGTCCACTTAAAATGTTAAAATTGCCTCTAATCAGTAAACTCACAAAATCACACTTAAGCTAGGTTTCATCTAAACTGCTCAAAACCAGTCATTAGTAATCAATTCATATCTCCCAATACACAATTCCAAAAATAGCAAGATCTGTAGCAATGGAAAGATAATCAAATATGCTACAACTTCCATGAAGACCATTCTCCCTAATTCCATTTCAATTAATTCATAAAAATCAACAAAACTCAGATGTCATGGTTGCGGTTACTGTTCACAGGCAATGGAACAGGAACTTTCCCATTCAAAAATTCACCCTTCTATCATTGGAATTCAACAACACCTATTTCACACTAAATTGGAGCCAACATCCCAAAGTTTCAGTGGCCACTAACTTTACCTCATTTTCATTTCTACACAATAAGTTATGAATAAAACAGTAACATCAATTAAAATTCCAACTTTCCAGATTTAAGGTTAACCTTAGTTCAACCACTTCCAATACCTTTTTCACATCACTAGACATCAAAATAAATACAAATTAAATTTTAATACAGTCATACATATACTAGGGTTAATACTGAAAAATTTATAGCATTTAATTCCTCAATTCGAATACTCAAATAATTATCCTTATTCAATTCAAAATCAAACCATATCATTACTTTCAATTCAGTCATCACTTAGCTTTATACCCATTACTTTAAATCATAATCAACACTTTAATGTCTACATGAACCTTATACATGCTTTAAATCCTTATATTAGCTACCCCCATACTATCATGACATTTATTTCCATGTAAAAATACATTGAAAGATCAAAACTTAAGGAAAACTTACCAAATCAAAACCTCCTTCAAACCTTCAACTTCTAACTTTTACCTTCTAACTTCTATACCAAGCTACCACCTTTTCCTTCTCAAGTATGTACAAAGCTCATCTTTAAGCTTTGATGGAATCAAAGAGAAGAGCTTGAAGTTATGGAGAAAGAGGAGAAAAGAAGAGCTAAACTTGCGATAGTTACACTGAAGGAAGAGTTTTTGTGTTTGTGTTTCGGATGAGTTATATAAATCCTTAAGAAATTCTCCTTTCCTTTAAACACTTGCATAACCGAGAAAGAGTGATGAGAGGCATTTAATGTTGCCTTTTAAATGGCAAATTATAATTGGTACACAATTCATAGAAAAGTCAAAAATACATTTGTTTAATCCAGTACAAAATTTTACTCCATTTAATTCCTATGACCCCAATTTCAGTCCCAAAATACTATACCCCATATTACTGTGCCATTGGGTAGCGATTTTTGCTACCGAGAAACTACCGGTTCGCCACTTGGCGATTTTGCCGGTCCGGGAACTTTCTCTGGAAAAATTCCAGAAAAATTCCTAAAAATCCCTTAAAATGTAAAACCATTTATGGTGCAGTCCAATCAATTTTTCAAACTCAATTATCCCATTAATTCTAATAAAATTGCTTTAGGCCCAATTACCGGGAATGTCATGAATGCATTTACTGTAATTCCATGTACACGATTGATACTGTGTATCAATCCTATTATGCATGAACAGTTCTAAATATTCCTTATCAATCTCATCCTATGCCAATTTTACTATTTTACCCTTCCAGGAGGGGGTGGGATGTTACAGATACCTACCGATTGACCTAAGGTGGCTTGTTGGGTAAACCCAAGGTCATTGTTAGTAATATCGGATATCGACCCACTAGGACATTTTGTCATAATGTTTCTTGGATTTGAACTGAGGGTTATGGATTCTTTGAAACTAGTGGGAGCCATATGCATGATATGCAAGTCCTTATGATCATGCATTTACTTCTATTCTAACATTCTTTCTCTCTTTCTCTTTAGGTTGATTGAAGATGACTTCAAGTGTGAACTTGCGCTCGCTTATGGACTCAAACAAATTAACTGGACCAAATTTTCTCGATTGGCTGAGAAATCTGAGAATTGTTCTCAGATATGAGGAACTGGGATATGTCCTTGATGTTCCACTTCCTGATCCACCTGCTGTTGATGCTTCTGATGAGGATCAGAAAGTTTATCGAAAGCATCTCAAAGACAGTGACATAGCAACCTGTATTATGCTTGCCTTGATGTCACCAGAGCTGCAGAAGCAGCATGAGTCTATGGGTGCTCATACCATAGTGTTTCATCTTAGGGAGCTGTTTGATGAACAAGCTTGGTCTGAAAGGTTCGAGACCTCGAGGTTACTCTTCACTACTAAGATGACTCGGAGTTCATCTGCGGTGCACGAT
This sequence comes from Erythroxylum novogranatense, assembly GCA_029891385.1. Taxonomy (NCBI): domain Eukaryota; kingdom Viridiplantae; phylum Streptophyta; class Magnoliopsida; order Malpighiales; family Erythroxylaceae; genus Erythroxylum; species Erythroxylum novogranatense. Next base: position 90,282,264 of record CM057234.1, on the reverse strand, counting down.
GATCAAGATGAATGGGTATATTGAGAGGTTGGCTGTCTTAGGTTTTGTCATGGATTATGAATTAAGTGTTGACTTAATTATAGTTGGATTGTCTGATAGTTATTCACAGTTTGTGTTAAACTATGGGATGAATCAAATATCCACGACAATCCCTGAGTTGATCAATCTTTCAAGGCAATGAGCAAGCTATCAAGAAGAATCGCAAGCAAGTGCTTATGGTGGACTCTTCTTACGGTTCCAAGAAAAGAAATCAAGAAGAAGAGGTCTAAGAAACCGAAAGGAAGTATAGCCAAGAAGAAAACCAAAGAGGCGCACTAAAGGAACTTGCTTCCATTGTGGCAAGATCGCCCTTTGGAAGAGGAACCTAAAGTCTATCTGGAAGAATTGAAGCGAAGAAGGCATTAGAGGCTTCACTTCTTCGTATGTTTATCATTAAGGTTATCTGCTTTCGATCATAACATATGGGTATTAGATACGGTTGTGGCTCACACATATGCAATGATATGCAGGCCTCAGGACGATGAGATGATTTCATGAAGGAGAACTAGACTGCGTGTGGGAAATGGAGCAAGAGTTCTTTGCATTAGCCGTAGGCACTTATTTCTTGTCACTCCCCAGTGGGCTTGTAATTAAATTGGATGAATGTTATTTTGTACCTGTTTTAACAAAGAACATATTGTCCAGAGTCTGAAATGGATGTCACTCCCCAGTGGGAGATTGTTAGAGTAGTGCCCTAAAGGCAATCGTCTTTAGCGCATTTTGTACAAAGTTGTGTACATTCTTTATAAATAAATAAAGAAAGGCATATTTCATTAATTTGATATTCATTATTTATGAATGGATATTGATCTATAAGCAAATTAATGAAGTCCTTGATATATGACATAGCATGAAGGAAATTATGATGTGATCATACTATCGAGATTCCTATCATGTGCAATTATGTCAAGATATCTAAATTATCCCTAGTCATAGGATTCCGAGATCGACATCGGTAATCCGGAAAGACTAGCACATCTCAAGCTCCTTGATTTAATCAGCGGTGGATCTCGTAAACCGTATATATGAGATATTTAGGGTTGAGATGTGGATGCTTACTAGAGGTAGTAAGTACATTGGATGACCTGCTATGAGATCATCATATGGATGTTCTATTCTAATGTCAGTGATAATCTCATCATAGCAATGGTGCAAGTATCCTTAGACTTGAGGTGCTTAAGGATATCTTGGATACTGATTCTGTGCTTTGACTTTATTCCTTGTTGCCTTACAGAGGTCGCTTGTAGGGTGGTGCTTGGGTACAGTTTGAGGTATTCGAAGGTAATTGAGTAGCCAATAGAGAATTCACCACTTCTGTGATAACAGAAGATGATACCCATGGCCTCTTGTCAGGGTCATTACTTGGAAATCTCTGATCAGAGTACATATGTCATGAAGAGTGTCCTCATTGACATATTAATTAAGTAATGAGTCCCAGGATAAGAACTGAAATCACTTGAACTAGATTTGACGTAGTCAGTCTAGTAAGAGTTGACACATTGCCCATACTCATAACCAAGTGGGGTATAGCATGCTGAAAGGACGAATTACACGGTAATTGTCTATAGAAAGGTTCGTGATATGGTCCATGATGAATATATGTTTATTCGTCAAACCAATTACTTTCCGTCAATTGGGGTCATGATGTGTTGCTAGATACCGCCATGACTTGCTTAGATTAAGTGTTGATCTAAGTGGCCAACATAATCGGGAACCTAATGGGTCACACGATAAGAGTGTCTCGGAGAATTGTAAAATAGTTTTGGACAGAGTTCCAATATATGAAGAGCAAATGGATTAAATAGATCCCGATGAGATCGAGATATGTCCCGATGAGATCGCGACATCGATATTGCTGAAAAACGTTTTCGAAGGTTTTTCCCATATCGGGATCTTGTAGGTCGGTAGGACCGACCCCAATGTGACTGGACCACTTCAGCATTTATATATATATATATATAATTAATTAAATAATTAATATATATATATATATATATATATATATGTGTGTACGTGGATGGATGGAAGAAGCTTCCATTTTGCTTAGTCATTAAGTATATTTAATGGCTAGAAGACAAACTTGGAAAAGTGAAGAAAGATGATCGTTGGTGTTGCTTTAAAAAAGAAGAAAAGAAGAGTTTCTTTCCTTTAATGAAGGATCATCGTGGGTTTTAGAGAAAACCTAAGGGAAAAGTGTTCTCTCCATCATCGATCTCTCATCTTCTTCAAGCTTCTTCATCTCTTCCTCCATCGTTTCTTCCAAGCTCTCCAAGGGCAAAGGTAAGAGCTAGCACTCTTTAATTTGTTCTAGCTATTTCCGGGTTAAAGGGTTTGTCCCGGTTAGGTTCTCCGATCTCTGCATGGATACCGTTAGAGACGGTCTCCTTTGGTCGTTTTGGTATGACTTTGTTATATAGTCACATGGATCCTGGCTTTCGGGAAGGTCCCGGAATGAAAATTTTTGTTTTCCGCACCGTGGGCATGTGATGCTCACACCGGGATTTTCCTACAGAAGCAACTAGGCAAGTCATTAAAACAACTTCGATCGGATCGAGGTGGTGAGTACTTATCTAGAGAGTTCCATCAATTTTTAATTGACAATGGAATTATTTCAAATTTTTCAGCTCCTCGAACACCTCAACAGAATGGTGTAGCAGAGAGGAGAAGTAGAACTCTATTGGAAATGTTAAGATCAATGATGTCCTATGCTAGCCTTCCAGAATCGTTTTGGGGATATGCCATACAAACGACAACATATCTTCTTAACTTTGCTCCATCCAAATCAGTGCCTAAAATACCTAGGGAGTTGTGGACTGGCTGAGTGCCTTCATTGAGGCACTTGAGGACTTGAGGCCGCCCAGCCCATGTTTTAAAGCCTAAATCCACAAATTTGGAACCAAGGTTAGAAGTATGTTTATTTGTAGGATATCTTATTGAAACTCGAGGGTACTATTTTTACAGTCCTCAGGATACGAAGGCATTTGTGTAGACAAATGCGACCTTCTTAGAGGAAGAGTTTGTGAGAAATCACAACGAAAGAAGTGAAGTAGTAATAAAGGAGTTAGCTATGTCATCCAAACCAAGAGTTGTTTTGGATATGACAGAACAAGATGTCTAAATGGATTGAAGAGTTGAATCGAAAGTGCAACCTAAGCATCAAGTTGTGCCTAGACGTAGTGGGAGGGTTATAAGACAGCCAGATAAGTATCTGGGTCTAGGAGAAGGCTTAATTTCCATCTCAGAACAAGAAGAAACAGATCCCATTATATATACACAGGCTATTAATGATATTGATGTAGGAAAATGGCTCAAGGCGGTGGAATCAAAAATAGACTCCATGTGTACTAATGAAGTCTGGGTCCTTATAGATCTATCACCAGGTCTAAAAGCCATAGGGTGTAAATGGATCTACAAAAGGAAAAGGGGATCGGATGGAAAGGTAGAGACCTTTAAAGCTAGATTGATAGCTAAAGGCTATACTCAAAAAGAGGGTATAAACTATGAGGAGACTTTTTCTTCGGCTGCCATGCTTAAGTCCATCAGGATTCTTTTGATCATAGCAGCCTATTTTGATTATGAAATATGAAAAATGGATGTCAAAACGGCATTTTTTAATGGGGATATTGAGGAGACCATTTATATGGCCCAACCAGAAGGATTCATTGAGCCAAGTAATGAGCATAAGGTTTGCAAGTTGCAAAAGTCCATTTATGGACTTAAGCAAGCATCTAGGTAGGAACATTAGGTTTGATAAGTCTATCAAAACCTATGGGTTCATATAAAAGCTAGATGAGCCTTTTGTTTATAAAAGAATACATGAGTAAGGTTACTTTCCTAATCTTGTATGTTAATGACATTCTGCTCATTGGGAATGATGTGGGAATGTTATCTGCGGTTAAGGGATGGATGAATGAACAGTTTTCAATGAAGGATTTGGGAGAGGCTACCTATGTTCTAGGGATCAAACTTATAAGGGATCGTAAGAACAAACAGATAACTTTGTATCAATTAACCTACATTGAGTGTTGGGACCCGATCCGGGAACCGGATCCCAACCGAATAAACTTAACACTTTCACTCTATGCTCTGATACCATAAATGTTGGATCCCGTTACCGGAACCCCACGATATAAGCAGAACGGAAACCGAAGCAAACGGAAACGAAAGGAGACAGAAATTTCGGATCGAAAGCGGAAGCAAATACTAATCGAATCAAACGAACAGATTCAATCGAATATAGCGAAGCGAAATAATCGAATACGGATCACAAAGCGGAACGAATAAGCGAAAGCGGGATCGAATCGAATGCAATTCGAATACGGATAGAAAACAAAGTAAGCAAACAAATCAATTTAAACTGAAACACTTTCCGACATCCGTGAATAAGTAAAGAACAGGAACCAGAATCGCGTTGGGAATCCTAAGACGTTCCAAAATCCGTTATGAATTTTTTTTCTTTCTTATTCTCATTTCTTTTCTCGTTACTCAATCATATCCAAATCATCTTCAATCCATACGATCATACATAATCTTATATAAATCCATACCAATCTCAAATTACATTTTATCCCAGATTTTATCGAAATTTCTAAAAGATAACTACGCCTTTATCCTAACAAACTGCAAAGTGTTCAAAACAACACTTCTAAATGCCAATCAATCACACAAATATCAGAATCCACCGGACCCTCCGTCAGGGATATCGCAGATGACACAAACCTAATTCTAAAACAATCTCATACTTGTCATTCAATCTACCATTCTCATAGTTCAATCTCATTCCCAAATCAATCATACATATAGATTCCCAAACTATTCATAATTTCATATACAAATTTCTCATTCATTCACAATACTCAACTTTATACACAAATACATTTTTCCCAAACTTATCTAAAGTCATAAACATATTCATACACAAGATCCAAATTTCTCAAAACCAACGTATTCAAATGTCGAAACTGACGTCTTGACATACGTCTTCACATTCTTTCATCCGATCTCCTGCTCGAAACCTGGAGATGGGGATGAAAGGGGGGGTGAGCTCGAAAGCTCGTGGATAACACATTTATAAACTGATAAATAAGCCGAAATCATTTTTAATACTCTTTTGCCAAAAAGGCTTAATTTTTTCAAACTTTATAATTTTTCAAACAATTTCCTCAAACCCATTTTTTTCATATTTTCAAACTTTTCATAATAATCTCACTTTTTCTCATTTTCAAAACTTCTTGAATTTTTCATAAATATGAATGCAGAACACATAAACAAATCAAAACATATTACACATCGTAATGGTGCTGCTAGGTCCAAGCGAGCGTCTTGCGCATACCAAGAAGCGGTCCTGCGATCGTGAACGAAACGATTACACTTTCGCATAGCGGTCCGAGTAGCCGTGAGGGAGTCCGAAATCGGAGCTCCGTGCCACTAGCGGGCAGCCGGGAGAAAGCTTAACAAGTAGAGACAGCGCTGACTCACCAAAGGACCTAACCGACCCACATAACACATAATCGAAACGAGATTTCAGAATGCCCGAAGGCACTTTTCAAATTCTTGATTTTCCACACATTCACATAATGCATACTATTAAATCACTCAATCAATCAATCAATAACTTCAGCACTTTACATAATTTAGCAATGCATACATAACAAAATGAACTTTCAGAAATTTCTATTTTTCTTTTCAAATATAATTCAGCTTGTAATAATTTTTCCGAAATCCTTTGGAAATCACAATTTCAAACATTAACCAACCTTTCTTTTCAAACACTTACTAAAACAATAATGTATCAAAAATCCAAAATTTTGCTTTCTTCAATTTTTGAAAATTGCTTTCTTTAATTTTTCAAAAATTGCATAATGCTCACAAATCAAAATATAAATATGCTACCCACCTCAAATTTTTGCCGGAAACTTGTTTTCAAGCTCCAATTGATCCTCGCTTTTTCTCTTCCAAAGTACCAAAACCTAAACCATAATCATCCAAATTTCACATCAGAAAATACTTAATTTTCACAATCAACTTAGGAATTCACCAATTCCATTTACATTCAAGCTATTTCAATCTCCAATTTTGAAAATCCTCAATTTTCAAAATTGGCCTAAACCAAGACACTCGAATTCAATCTCATAAAACATAATTTCTTCAAAATTAATCTCACAATTCCTCAATTCACATTAATTCCAAACTATTTAAATCCTCAATTTCAAAAATCCCCAAATCTTAAAATTGGCCTAAACCAATTTATCCAAATTCAATACCACAAAATACAAATTCTTCAAAATTGATTTCATATATCATCAATTCATCATATTTCCTATAATTCTACACCAAAATATCTCAAAATTCTCAATCATAAAATTTAGCCTAAACCTTACTCAATTTTTCATCCAAAATTAAACCCAACCTAAAGCATATATATCAAAATTAATTCCACAATCCATAAACCCATCTCATATGTCATAATTCTAAACCGAAGATTAATCAAAATCTCAAAGTAGAAAAATTTCTCTTACCTCTTTCTCTTCCAAATTCGTATTTTCTTGGCTCATGAAGAAGCTCTCTTCATTCTCCACTCTTTTCCTTCTTGGAAAAATCCCAAAAGCTTGAAGAATTGAGTAGAAAATTAAAACTAAACTTCTCCTCTTCTTTCTCCATACGAACTCTTCTCCATTCTTCTTCTCTTTCTTATTTCTCTTCTCCTTTCTCTGAAATTTCCAGCCACTTTCGTGGCTTTTAATAGCCAAAACGACAACACCATCGTGTTTCATTAATTGATGATCAAATGACCAAATTGTCCTTCATTCAAAACTTAAAGTTACACTTACTTGCGGTTTGATTCGACTATCGATTTGAAGGAATTTGTCAAAACTTCCTTCTCGAGAAATGTTCCTCTCACTCATACGAATCCAACGCCACTGACCGCGCTCAATTCCGAGCACTACATCAAAAGTTATATGCGAAACAGTGCGGAAATATCCATATTCTAACACATTTCTTATGTACGATTATTTCCGTCCAAAATTTCACATTCTTAATCCCAGAATTGAAACACGATGTCTTCATAACAATTGTAGCCTTATGTCTCTAGTTTAATTCAAAACAAGAATCGTCTCATTTCGATTCCCAGATCAAAAGTTATACTCAAATTACTCACAGGTGTTCCCAATCCAAAATTAAACCCTAATCCGAACTTAAATTCAAAATTAAAAGTCCTAAGGGAAAATTGACATTTCATGTCTTCATATGATTTGTAGCCCTTGTCTTATCTTTATTTCGCCTCAAGAATCGCTTCAATCGGATCTCTACAGATCCCAAATTTCACAAAACACCTGAATCATGCTCGAAAATTTCCCGACTCACTTTGATTAAATTAATCACCATTAATTTAATCTCAAAAGTTCACAAATTTCTTATAAAATGAAATTCAATGTCTTAGGAATCCAACGCAAAAAGAATCAACTCAATCGGATGTCGAGCGGAAAGATATAGGCAAAATAGTGAGCAAAGGTCGGATTAAAACAAAGAAATCAAAATTTAAGAAGAAGCAGGCGTCAGATGCGACGGACGCTTCTAACTCATGAGGAGGCAGACGCTCATCGCTAGGCGGCGTCGCCTAGCGAGCGCAAGACTTCATGAGGCGAGCCTTGCCTCGCTGAGGCGAAGAACGCCTCGCCTCGCTAGGGCGAGGCGTCGCCTAGCGAGGAGGCAGTCTGGGCGCCTCATTCATAGGAGAGCCGTCGCCCAATGAGGCGCTAAAACTTTCTTTTTTTTTTTTTTTTCACTTAAAATCAAAACTTCCAAATTCATAACTTTTACTCCCGAACTCGATTTTGACAAACTTAGTCTCTATAGAAAGCTTAAAGAAAGCTCTAAATCTTCCAAGAAGAACATAAAACTCAATTCAACTCCTACGGGAGTCCATTTTCCGGTCAAAGATACTATCCTCTATACACGCTTGCAAAAATCATAACTTAATATTCCGAGATCGAAAAATTGCATACTTTATATCGAAATAAAGATCAAAACAAATCCTTCAATTTTCATGAAGAACATCAAAGCTCAAATAACCTCTAACTAGGTTAATTTCTCAGTCAAAGTTCCAACCAATATAAAAGTCAAACCCGATCAAACATAAACTTTGACTGATCATAACTTTCACTCCCGATATCGAAAAATTACAAACTTTATGTCCACAAAAATCTCTCAACATAATCTACAAGTTTCATGTAGATCATTTTATCAAATTTTGCCTCAATCAAAAGTCAACCTTCAAAGGCCAGAAAGTCAACTATTACACAATTTTTCATATTTTCATACTTTCTCTCTTTATTTCATGATCTTCAACTTAATTTCAATCAACTCATCCACTTGATCATAGTCAAATTGTCACTCAAGGTTCGGGGTCCAACATTTCTCCCCCTCTTAAAAGAATTTCGTCCTCGAAATTCACACTTACTTAAACTCCAAGTAACTCATTCTTGCATAAATTTCTTTCTAAACAATGATCATCAAGCACTTTCTTACTAATTTCTTTCCACAACTCATAATCAATTTCTTTTTCATCACATTTATACATATTCTCAATCTCTTCACAATTTTCACTTCCTTAAATCATATATCACTCATATCATATCAACTTACTATATCTATAACTCATTATTTCTTCATATATGGGCACAAATTAATGGTCCATTTCTTAAGGAACCCTAATATGGTTCAATCATCATTATGCCATCAGTCTTGCATCTATATCACTTCATCACAATTTATCAAGAAATTCTAATCTTAATTTCCTCAACACATTCCGAAAATCAAACATATTCTTAACACTCAAATCAAACCAATCACTTGAATTCGTCAAATAGTCATGCATATCAATTTGCAAATTCCTAAAGGCAATCATACTTCTTTCATCAAAATCAAATGATCACTTAGTACATTCTCACAAATTCACTCTTATCTTTACAAACTCGTATCAATTCCTTATTCATACTCATACGCCCGAGTAAGATCATATTACTGGGCTCTGATACCATAAATGTTGGGACCCGATCAGGGAACCGGATCCCAACCGAATAAACTTAACACTTTCACTCTATGCTCTGATACCATAAATGTTGGATCCCGTTACCGGAACCCCACGACATAAGCAGAACGGAAACCGAAGCAAACGGAAACGAAAGGAGACAGAAATTTCGGATCGAAAGCGGAAGCAAATACTAATCGAATCAAACGAACAGATTCAATCGAATATAGCGAAGTTAAATAATCGAATACGGATCACAAAGCGGAGCGAATAAGTTTAAAGGGATCGAATCGAATGCAATTCGAATACGGATAGAAAACAAAGTAAGCAAACAAATCAATTTAAACTGAAACACTTTCCGACATCCGTGAATAAGCAAAGAACAGGAACCAGAATCGCGTTGGGAATCCTAAGACGTTCCAAAATCCGTTATGAATTTTTTTTCTTTCTTATTCTCATTTCTTTTCTCGTTACTCAATCATATCCAAATCATCTTCAATCCATACAGTCATACATAATCTTATATAAATCCATACCAATCTCAAATTACATTTTATCCCAGATTTTATCGAAATTTTAAAGATAACTACCGCTTTATCCTAACTCCAAACCCGCAAAGTGTTCAAAACAACACTTCTAAATGCCAATCAATCACACAAATATCAGAATCCACGGACCCTCCGTCCGGATATCGCAGAATGACACAAACCTAATTCTAAAACAATCTCATACTTGTCATTCAATCTACCATTCTCATAGTTCAATCTCATTCCCAAATCAATCATACATATAGATTCCCAAACTATTCATAATTTCATATACAAATTTCTCATTCATTCACAATACTCAACTTTATACACAAATACATTTTCCCAAACTTATCTAAATTCATAAACATATTCATACACAAGATCCAAATTTCTCAAAACCAACGTATTCAAATGTCGAAGCGACGCCTTGACATACGTCTTCACATTCTTTCATCCGATCTCCTCAAACACGGAGATGGGGATGAAAGGGGGTGAGCTCGAAAACTCGTGGATAACACATTTATAAACCGATAAATAAGCGAAATCATTTTAATACTCTTTTTGCCAAAAGGGCTAATTTTTTCAAACTTTATAATTTTTCAAACAATTTCCTCAAACCCATTTTTTTCATATTTTCAAACTTTTCATAATAATCTCACTTTTTCTCATTTTCAAAACTTCTTGAATTTTCATAAATATGAATGCGAACACATAAACAAATCAAAACATATTACACATCGAATGGTGCGCTAGGTCCAACAGAGATCGTCTTGCCGCAGATAAGCGGTCCTGCGGATCGGAACGAAACGATTACACTTTCTCAGATAATGTCCGGTTGTAGCCGTGAGGGAGTCCGAATCGAGACTCCGTGCACTAGCGGGCAGCCGGAGAAGGCTTAACAAGTAGAGGCACAATGACTCACCAAAGGACCTAACAGACCCACATAACACATAATCGAAACGAGATTTCGAATGCCCAAGGCACTTTTCAAATTCTTGATTTTCCACACATTCACATAATGCATACTATTAAATCACTCAATCAATCAATCAATAACTTCAGACTTTACATAATTTAGCAATGCATACATAACAAAATGAACTTTCGAAATTTCTATTTTCTTTTCAAATATAATTGACTTGTAATAATTTTTCCAAATCCTTTCGAAATCACAATTTCAAACATTAACCAACCTTTCTTTTCAAACACTTACTAAAACAATAATGTATCAAAATCCAAAATTTTGCTTTCTTCAATTTTGAAAATTGCTTTCTTTAATTTTTCAAAATTGCATAATGCTCACAAATCAAAATATAAATATGCTACCCACCTCAAATTTTTGCCGGAAACTTGTTTTCAAGCTCCAATTGATCCTTGCTTTTCTCTCTCTTCCAAAGTACCAAAACCTAAACCATAATCATCCAAATTTCACATCAGAAAATACTTAATTTTCACAATCAACTTAGGAATTCACCAATTCCATTTACATTCAAGCTATTTCAATCTCCAATTTTGAAAATCCTCAATTTTCAAAATTGGCCTAAACCAAGACACTCGAATTCAATCTCATAAAACATAATTTCTTCAAAATTAATCTCACAATTCCTCAATTCACATTAATTCCAAACTATTTAAATCCTCAATTTCAAAAATCCCCAAATCTTAAAATTGGCCTAAACCAATTTATCCAAATTCAATACCACAAAATACAAATTCTTCAAAATTGATTTCATATATCATCAATTCATCATATTTCCTATAATTCTACACCAAAATATCTCAAAATTCTCAATCATAAAATTTAGCCTAAACCTTACTCAATTTTTCATCCAAAATTAAACCCAACCTAAAGCATATATATCAAAATTAATTCCACAATCCATAAACCCATCTCATATGTCATAATTCTAAACCGAAGATTAATCAAAATCTCAAAGTAGAAAAATTTCTCTTACCTCTTTCTCTTCCAAATTCGTATTTTCTTGGCTCATGAAGAAGCTCTCTTCATTCTCCACTCTTTTCCTTCTTGGAAAAATCCCAAAAGCTTGAAGAATTGAGTAGAAAAATTAAAACTAAACTTCTCCCTCTTCTTTCTCCATACGAACTCTTCTCCATTCTTCTTCTCTTTCTTATTTCTCTTCTCCTTTTCTCTGGAAATTTCCAGCCACTTTCGTGGCTTTTAATAGCCAAAAACGACAACACCATCTGTGTTTCATTAATTGATGATCAAATGACCAAATTGTCCTTCATTCAAAACTTAAAGTTACACTTACTTGCGGTTTGATTCGCACTATCGATTTGAAGGAATTTGTCAAAACTTCCTTCTCGAGAAATGTTCCTCTCACTCATACGAATCCAACGCCACTGACCGCGCTCAATTCCGAGCACTACATCAAAAGTTATATGCGAAACAGTGCGGAAATATCCATATTCTAACACATTTCTTATGTACGATTATTTCCGTCCAAAATTTCACATTCTTAATCCCAGAATTGAAACACGATGTCTTCATAACAATTGTAGCCTTATGTCTCTAGTTTAATTCAAAACAAGAATCGTCTCATTTCGATTCCCAGATCAAAAGTTATACTCAAATTACTCACAGGTGTTCCTAATCCAAAATTAAACCCTAATCCGAACTTAAATTCAAAATTTAAAGTCCTAAGGGCAAAATTGACATTTCATGTCTTCATATGATTTGTAGCCCTTGTCTTATCTTTATTTCGCCTCAAGAATCGCTTCAATCGGATCTCTACAGATCCCGAATTTCACAAAACACTGAATCATGCTCAAAAATTTCCCGACTCACTTTGATTAAATTAATCACCATTAATTTAATCTCAAAAGTTCACAAATTTCTTATAAAATGAAATTCAATGTCTTAGGAATCCAACGCAAAAAGAATCAACTCAATCGGATGTCGAGCGGAAAAGATATAGGCAAAATAGTGAGCAAAGGTGGGATTAAAACAAAGAAATCAAAAATTAAGAAAAAGCGGCGTCAGATGCAGTCGGACGCTCTAACTCATGAGGCGAGACGCTCGCGCTAGAGGCGGCGTCGCCTAGCGAGGTAAGACAGCTTCATGAGGGATGAGCCTTGCCTCATGAGGCTGAGCAAACGCCCGCCTCGCTAGGCGAGGCGCCCTAGCTTGAGGCGTCTGAGCGCCCGCTCATTAGGCGAGCCGTCCGCCTAGAGGCGCTTAAACTTTTCTTTTTTTTTTTTTTTTTTTCACTTAAAAATCAAAAACTTCCGAAATTCATAACTTTTACTCCCGAACTCCGATTTTGACAAATTTAGTCTCTATAGAAAGCTTAAAGAAAGCTCTAAATCTTCCAAGAAGAACATAAAACTCAATTCAACTCCTACGGGAGTCCATTTTCCGGTCAAAGATACTATCCTCTATACACGCTTGCAAAAATCATAACTTAATATTCCGAGATCGAAAAATTGCATACTTTATATCGAAATAAAGATCAAAACAAATCCTTCAATTTTCATGAAGAACATCAAAGCTCAAATAACCTCTAACTAGGTTAATTTCTCAGTCAAAGTTCCAACCAATATAAAAGTCAAACCCGATCAAACATAAACTTTGACTGATCATAACTTTCACTCCCGATATCGAAAAATTACAAACTTTATGTCCACAAAAATCTCTCAACATAATCTACAAGTTTCATGTAGATCATTTTATCAAATTTTGCCTCAATCAAAAGTCAACCTTCAAAGGCCAGAAAGTCAACTATTACACAATTTTTCATATTTTCATACTTTCTCTCTTTATTTCATGATCTTCAACTTAATTTCAATCAACTCATCCACTTGAACATAGTCAAATTGTCACTCAAGGTTCGGGGTCCAACATTGAGAATATGCTCAATAAGTTCGCCATGCAAGATTCCAAGAGGGGTTTCACTCCTACTAGACATGGAATTAAACTTTCAAAGGAACAAGCATCTAAAACCCAAGAGGAGGTTGAACGCATGCGTAACATTCCATATGCTTCGGCAGTTGGAAGTTTGATGTATGCAATGCTTTGCACTAGACCAAATATCTGTTACGTAGTGGGACTGGTAAGCAAGTTTCAGTCCAATCCAGGAATGGAACATTGGACTGTGGTTAAGTCTATACTTAAGTATCTTCGTAGGACGCAAAACTTAATGCTTGTTTACTCTGGAAGTAATCTTGTTTCTATAGGATATATAGATTCTGATTTCTAATCAGATTTTGATTCAAGGAAATCGACTTCTGGTTCTATATTTACTTTGGAAGGTTGAGCCATAGTTTAGAGGAGTGTCAAGTAATCTTGTATTGCTGATTCAACTATAGAGGCTGAGTATGTTGCTACTTATGAAGCAGCAAAGGAAGTAGTCTAGCTCCGAAAGTTCCTAAATGATTTGTAGGTAGTTCCAAAGGCAGAAAAAACCATTACACTTTATTGTGATTCTAAAGAACCTCGGAACCATAAAGCTGCCAAACATATTGAGTGAAAGTATCATCTCATAAGGGAGATAATATAACATGGAGAGGTGGATATGGTAAAGATTCCCACAGAGAAAAACCTTACTGATCCGTTCACAAAGACATTGACTCAAAAGAGCTTTGAGGGTCACCTAGAAGGCATGGGAATGAGAGATATGTCAAACTTGCTTTAGGGAAAGTGAGAGATTGTTGGAGCTATGTAAATATAGTTTCGTGGAAAGCAAGTGTATTTAAATGTAACTTTATCTCCTTCAGTTACAGTTTTGTAATGAAAATATTTATTATTAATAAAACAAAAAGGGATTGGTTTTATCTGTGTGAGCGTTATATATCTGGTCAAAAGGTACCAAGATTCTTTGGTAAGTAATATACATATACATAGAGATGTATGAGAAACATGTATATTATAAGAATCTAAATTAATTGATTCACAGTTGAATAATCAAGTTGGTCGCTTGATTATGGTTTAAACTGTAGTGTTGCGATCTATCTCTATAAAAGTAAAGGAGTTTACTTAAAGGGAATGATGAGTTTCATATCATGATAGTAATAGACTATCGATAATGACACTATTAAAAGAATCTGGAATCAAGTATGTTTTTAAGAATAAAGTGGGCTATTACTTTAATCTTAAAACATACAACTTAAGCATTCGCTTATTATGAGCCATAATCTTGGTGAGTGGTGAACTCATATGTATTTCATTATAATTCTTGATATGATCAAAATGGTTTTTTACAGAGTATTAGTCTAGTGTCTACATGTTGGAATTATTAATTGAAACTTGTCTCAAGGAACATTTACTCAAATAAAGAGTTTATAGTGCTATCATCACTTCTAGATGTTTTAAGGAGATTTGGTGATTAAACTAGCACTAGTAGTTTGATGGACTAGCTACCCATCAAGCCCTGACACCAAGATGAGATCTTGTGTGTTAATCACTGTAGCGCCCCCTCACCGTAGAGTATACACCGGGGCGCCCGTAGGTCGTACCGATGCATAACCTACAACGAGGATGCACTACGAACCGATCATTTCTATAAACCTCATGACATCAATACAATAAAGCAGTAATATCGAATTCACTAAATTTTAAACCAAAAGATTCCTTTCCATTCATTTCGTAAACCATCAGTACATCATCAGATCATATTTACAACTGTACAAGTCCAAAAGAACTAATACAACTCCTAGCCAAGTCATCCCCAAAATATCCAAAAGATCCCTAGCTGACAGACCTGTGGGCCATGCTCCTCTCGCCGGCACACATGGCAGGATAAGTCTCACTGATCAGAGTTAGAAGTCAAACTATCACTGTCCTGAAAAATAGATGCAATATTGGGTGAGTTTGCGAATTCAGTGAGAAACCATCATCGATGGTCCACCCAACTCATGCATACCCAGACAATCACACAATATTGTACGTATATCATAATCAAGAAATCACATGCAGTCAATTTCACATTTATAAGGCGATATGCCTTTCACACAATTCACATGTAAACATTCATATATGTAATGTGCATATGACTCTTTCATTTTCTTCGTTGTTGTGACCGTGCGCCTGAGCTCATGTACGTTGAGCCATTGGCTCTGAAACATCGGGCTCAAAAGCCCTAATACGTTAAGCATAAAGCTCTGCAAATCGTTGGGCATATAACCCTGTGCGTTGAGCTTAAAGCTCTGAATACGGTGGCTACACCGGTCACAACTGCCTTTTATGTGATCATACTTTTATGCATGTATGCACATGTCCGATTTACAATACATGCATCACATTGAATCTGTATATGCCTAATTCTCATCATTTTAAACCAATTATGAACAATTTATACACAATTAACACTTCTATACAACAGATCAAATATTTCGAACACCCGTGGTCCGAAATCAATCAAAATCAAACACACACAATCCATCCTTAACTCCACATGGCATATTGCATCGAATTTAACACATATAGGTTGAGAAACCAACTAGGTTACTCACCTCAACACTTCCGAGCTACTGCCGGGAAGTCTCGCCTACGTCGGACGATCGACGATCCACTTGAGTCGCTACAATAATCAAAATATAAATAACATTATAAATTGTACCAATTCTAATGTCCAATGATGCATATGAATCGAATAATGTAAGTACTATACGTGTTATGACATTTCTGACACAAATCCAAATTTCCCGATCTCAATTTCTAATTCCCGAATTCATAATCTCCAAATTGAATTTAATCCATAATCAATTGAATCATCAATTACCTAAATCCCATTACTAAAACCTTAATTTCATTTTCATTTCGGAAGAATAGCGTTCCTCGCCGCGGCGAGCTCCTTTTTCTCGCCACCTTCACCGCGGCGTAACTCGCCTCCCCGCGGCGCCTCACGCGTCTCTCGTCGCGGCATACACACGCGTACGTTGCGACATGCGCCTCTCCTCCTCGCCGCGGAGCGCCTTCCGCGCACGTCGCGGCGTGCGAAGCATTCCTGCTCGTCGCGGCGTGTTCTTCATGCGTCGCGGCGTGCAACCACGAACACGCCCAAAAACCTAGAAATTTCCAGATTTTCGTCAACTATCATTTCCAAATCTAGATTTTCTCCTTACAAATCACTCCTAAATAATTCCATACCTATCATAGAACTAATCCTTAGCTTCTATTTCATCAAATCATCATTATCCCCAAATTTCAACCCTAAATCAACGAAAACCATAATCGGAAACTCTAAATGCCAAATCCTTAATTTTTCATGTTTAATCCTCCAAATAACTCTATAAATCAACCAATCAAACTATATAAAACAAGATAGAAGTAACTTACTTGATTAATAACCTCAAATCTCCAAGGATCACATCAAATCCAAGCTCACGACACCCACGGTTTCTCCACAAGCCGCACGCATCAACATCTTCTCTATTCTTTACCAAGCCAAAGAAATGATCAAGGACAAAGGAAGAAAGCAAGTGGCACAAAGAAATCAAGAAACGATCCAAGGGAAGAAGATCACGAAGAAGAAGAAAGCTTCGTGGGAGAAAATTTTCAAAGGCTAGGGCTATATATATTAAAAGATAATGGGGCTTATTTGGCTAATTTAAATGCCACAATTCCGATCCGAACCACCTTAAGACAGTTTCAAATTCTAATTTCTCCCGAATTCCAATGGCTAAACCCTAATTCCTCAATTCAAATTTCTACCCTGTCCGTGCCATTGGATAATCAATTTCGGAACCGAAGATCCAATTAACCCGTCATTGATCAATTTTCCGGTCCGAGCCTATTGCTCCGAAAATTCCAGAAAAATTTCTATAAATCCTCAAAAATAGAAAACTAATTATCGTATACTCCAATTTCATAATTCAATTTCTTAACTTTCATTTCTCACTCAAATTCAATCCTCGAGCCCAATTAGACCTAAATTTCACACATGTCCTAATCATCTCTAAATTCAAGTTATCCCAATCAAGTCGGAAATATGTCATACATGTATATACGTACAAATGCCAATATGATCATTTTCAATTATACATAATAAATCATGCATGAGCATGCCAAATACGAATGCAATGAACTGTACCCATCCCATCGGTGACGGGATGTTACAATTCTCCCCACCTAATAAAAATTTTATCCCGAAATTTTCTTACCTGACTGATCAAACAGATGAGGGTACTAACTCCTCATATGCTCCTCAGTCTCCCAAGTCACCTCCTCGGTCGAATGGTTCTTCCAAAGGACTTTCACCAATGGAATCACCCAGGACCTCAACTGCTTGACTCGCGATCCAATAATCCACACCGTCTCCTCAACATAACTCAGATCACTGGCTATCTCTATCTCCTGAGCCGGAATCACATGAGTCGGGTCAGAACGATATCTCCGAAGCATGTTCACATGAAAAACGTCATGCAACTGAGACATCTCACTCGGCAAGGCCAATCTGTACGCCAACGGTTCGATCCTCTCGGTAATCTCATACGGACCTATGTACCGAGGACTCAACTTGCCCTTACGGCCAAATCTCAGAACTCCTCTCCACGGAGACACTCTGAGGAACACTCGATCTCCTACAGCATACTCCATCTCTCTCCGATGCTGATCCACATAGCTCTTCTGCCTGTCCTGAGCCGCCTTGATGCGACTCAATCAATGCACCTTATCAAGCAAGGTCTGGATCACTGGGACCCTCTAACATCCTCATACCCTCTTCGTCCCAGTAAAGAGGGGATCTACACGGTCTCCCATAAAGCGCCTCATACGGTGCCATGCCAATGCTACTCTGGTACTGATTATTATACGCAAACTCCACCAGAGGCAAATACTGATCCCATGCACCTCGGAACTCCAATACACAGGCTCTCAACATGTCCTCAACAGTCTGTATAGTCCTCTCACTTTGCCCATCTGTCTGAGGATGAAACGCTGTGCTGAAGTTCAACCTTGAACCCATAGCCGACTGCAAACTCCTCCAAAACCTCGAAGTAAACCTGAGATCCCAGTCCGACATTATCGATACTGGGACCCCATGCAGTCGAACTATCTCTACTACATACTTCTGGGCCAACTGATCAAGGGTATTACTCTCCCTTACTGGCAAGAAGTGAGCCGATTTAGTCAACCGGTCCACTATGACCCAGATAGCATCACATCGCTTGGCGCCCCGGCAACCCCATGATAAAGTCCATCGTAATGCGCTCCCATTTCTACTCCGAAATGGGCAACGAATGCAACCTCCCAACTGGGGCCTGGTGCTCAGCCTTAACCTGCTGGCACGACAAACACCGAGAAACAAACTCTGCCACATGCTTCTTCATACTTGGCCACCAGAAATGTAACTTAAGAGTGCGATACATCTTGGTGACACCAGGATGCATGGCATAGGCAGCCAAATGAGCCTCCTCCAAAATCTCTCGCCTCAAGTCCTCCACATCAGAACACATGCCTCTCCGCCCATCCACAGTACCATCTCTCTCAAACTCGATCGCCACCCCGATCCGACTCATCCATCGGGCCTCACCAATGCTTTGGATCCCAACTCGAACTCTCCGATCCGATCATGCACATCGCCTAAGTCTCAAAGTCGCAATCAGAGCTCCATCCTGACTCAAATCCATCTGCACATTAAGAGCTCTCAACTGAACTAAGCACGGCAACCTCGAAACCTGAATCTGAGCTGCACTACCATGCGATCTCCTACTCAATGCATCGACCACCACATTGGCCTTCCTGTGGTGGTACTCGATAATCTGACCATAGTCCTTAAGCAGCTCTAACCATCTCCTCTGCCTCAGATTCAGCTCCCGCTGACTCAACAAATACCTCAAGCTCTTATGGTCGGTGAAGATCTGGAACGTCTCCCCATACAGATAATGTCTCCAGATCTTCAAAGCAAATCCAACTGCTGCTAACTCCAAGTCATGCACAGGATAATTACCCTCATGGGCTCTCAACTGTCTCGAAGCGTATGCTATGACTCTCCCATGCTGCATCAACAAACAACCTAAACCCTGCTGCGAAGCATCACTAAACACCTCAAATCCTCCCCGCCGGTGGCGTGGCTAACACCGCGCCAGAGTCAACCGATGTATCAACTCATCGAAACTCTCGACACTCATCTCGTCCAGTCAAGGCTACTCCCTTCCTCAAAAGTCTTGTCAAAGGGGCTGAGATCACTGAAAATCCCTTGACAAACCTCCGGTAATATCCTGCTAATCCGAGAAAACTCCTCAACTCTGGCACGCTCCTCGGAACCTCCCAACTCCTCACTGCCTCAATCTTGTGAGGATCCACCCGGATACCCTCACCAGACACGATGTGGCCTAGGAACACCACCTCATCCAGCCAAAATTCACACTTAGTGAATTTGGCATACAACTGCCTATCCCTCATAATCTGCAACACAATCCTCAGATGCTCCGCATGCTTCTGTCTAGACCTTGAATACACTAGGATATCATCAATGATTACGATCACAAACTGATCCAGGTATGGCTGAAAGACCCTATTCATCAAGGCCATGAAGGCTGCCGGGGCATTAGTCAACCCGAACGGCATCACTAAGAACTCGTAATGCCCATACCTGCTCCTGAAAGCACTCTTAGGCACATCGGCCTCTGCGATCCTCAACTGATAGTATCCGGATCTCAAATCCAACTTGGTAAACACCCGAGCTCCCTGCAACTGATCAAATAAATCATCAATTCTAGGCAGTGGGTACTTATTCTTAACTGTAACCAGATTAAGCTGTCTATAATCGATGCAAAGCCTCAAGGTCCCGTCCTTCTTCTTCACGAACAATACCGGAGCTCCCCACGGCGAAACACTCGGCCTGATAAATCCCTTATCTAATAACTCCTGCAGCTGAGCCTTAAGCTCCCTCAGTTCCACTGGTGCCATCCTATACGGAGGTATCGATATAGGAGCGGTACCTGAAACGAGGTCTATCTCGAACTCTGTCTCCCGATCCGGTGGCAAACCCGGTAACTCCTCGGGAAACACATCTGGGAACTCCCTGATCACAGGGACATCCTGCAGTCTCTGTTGCACTCTAGAATCTACCACATGGGCCAAATAGGCCTCACAGCCACCTCTCATCAATCTCAGAGCACTCAGAAACGAAATCATCCTAGCTGGCACTGCTTGACTAACACCTCGAAATACAACCCTAGGCTGACCAGGAGACTCCAATACTACCTCCTTGGTATAACAATCAATAAGAGCCCTATGAGCAGTGAGCCAGTCCATCCCCAAAATCAAATCTATCTCTCGAAGGGGCAACACAATCAGATCTGCACTCAATACCGTTGAATCGACCCGAATCGGGCACCCCTTGTAGATCTCACTTGATGCAGTAGTACTATCCAAAGGTGTACTCACCTGCAACCCAAACTGTAACATCTCCCTACTCAGAGGCAATCTACATGCCACATGTGGTGCAATAAATGAATGTGTGGACCCTGGATCTATCAATGTATACACCTCAATATCTGAGAGTAGAAGCAAACCTGCAACCACCTCGGGAGAATCCTGGGCCTCCTTCCTGGTCATGGCATAGACCACGGCTCGAGGGGCGTCACGCTTGCCTCGTCCTCTGTCCACAAAGGAATCTCCGCCTCTATTATTTCGGCTCGCCGCCCCTAAATCCAGGTCCACCGCTACGACTTCTCTGCACCGTCGAGCTACTACCAGCTCTCCCACTAGCGGCTGACTGAACTCCCAAAGTCAGAGGACAACTCCGAATCATGTGGTCCATAGATCCACAGGCTAGACAGGCTCCTGTCACTCTCCAGCACTCTCCACTATGCCTCTTATCACAATGCACGATACCAAAGAAAGCTCGACCGCCCTCGCCACCACTATCACGCCATCGCCCATCCGCCCAAATCTCCCTCTCACCGAACTCGATCGTCTCAATCCCTACCGATCTGAACCTGCTCTGGCGTCTGCTCATGCTCCTACCGGAGCTACCCTGACTATCACTGGATCTCTTACCTCCAGATCCCTGACAGGTCTCGGCTCGGCTCTGTCTCAAAAGCTGCTCAATCCTCACCGCAGCTGATCTCATCTCCACAAAGGTGCCCATATCTGACCGGGCTAATCTGGTACGAATATCCAGATTCAACCCTCCCTCAAATCTCCGGCACCTATCAGCCTCAGAGGTAATCAAAACAGACGCATATGCTGACAGCTCATTAAATCTGACCTCATAATCTGCCACTGTCATCGATCCCTGCCTCAACTCTAAGAAGTCCTGCATCTTCATATCCAAATATTCCTTGGGCATGAAATTATTTCTAAAGGCCCTCAGAAAATCAGCCCAAGTCAACACACACGGCCTAGTGGAACTACCCGGGACAGTCTTCCACCACTGATAAGCCGGACCCTGAAGCAAAGAAACAACATAATCAAAGCGCTCCTCAGGGTCGCAATCCATCTGATCTAGGACCCGCTCGGTCCTCTCCAACCAACCCTCCGCCTCAGCAGGGTCTGTGCTGCCATAGAAATCGACAGCCCCCTACTTACGCAGGCGATCATACCTCCGCTCCCGTCTCATGGGAACTATCGGAGGCTGCTCCTCAAACATAGGCACAGAAGACTCCCGACTCGCTCCTACCGATCCTTGGTCAGTTGAGTGATCTACCTGATCACCAAAGACGGATGACCTATAATGAAATCACAAATCCGATCAATTTCTTGCTTTTCTTATCATAATTCAAGCCTAAAATATACTATGCCCAAAAGATGCCAAACCATGCTCTGATACCACCTAATGTAGCGCTCCCTCACCGTAGAGTATACACCGGGGCGCCCGTAGGTCGTACTGATGCATAACCTACAACGAGGATGCACTACGAACCGATCATTTCTATAAACCTCATGGCATCAATACAATAAAGCAGTAATATCGAATTCACTAAATTTTAAACCAAAAGATTCCTTTCCATTCATTTCGTAAACCATCAGTACATCATCAGATCATATTTACAACTGTACAAGTCCAAAAGAACTAATACTACTCCTAGCCAAGTCATCCCCAAAATACCCAAAAGATCCCCAGCTGACAGACCTGTGGGCCATGCTCCTCTCACCGGCACACATGACAGGATAAGTCTCACTGATCAGAGCTAGAAGTCAAACTATCACTGTCCTGAAAAATAGATGCAATGTTGGGTGAGTTTGCGAACTCAGTGAGAAACCATCATCGATGGTCCACCCAACTCATGCATACCCAGAAAATCACACAATATTGTACGTATATCATAACCAAGAAATCACATGCAGTCAATTTCACATTTATAAGGCGATATGCCTTTCACACAATTCACATGTAAACATTCATATATGTAATGTGCATGTGACTCTTTCATTTTCTTCGTTGTTATGACCGTGCGCCTGAGCTCATGTACGTTGAGCCATTGGCTCTGAAACATCGGGCTCAAAAGCCCTAATATGTTAAGCATAAAGCTCTGTAAATCGTTGGGCATATAGCCCTGTGCGTTGAGCTTAAAGCTCTGAATACGGTGGCTACACCGGTCACAACTGCCTTTTATGTGATCATACTTTTATGCATGTATGCACATGTCCGATTTACAATACATGCATCACATTGAATCTGTATATGCCTAATTCTCATCATTTTAAACCAATTATGAACAATTTATACACAATTAACACTTCTATACAACAGATCAAATATTTCGAACACCCGTGGTCCGAAATCAATCAAAATCAAACATGCATAATCCATCCTTAACTCCACATGGCATATTGCATCGAATTTAACACATATAGGTTGAGAAACCAACTAGGTTACTCACCTCAACACTTCCGAGCTATCACGGAAGTCTCGCCTACGTCGGACGATCGACGATCCACTTGAGCCTCTATAACAATCAAAATATAAATAACATTATAAATTGTACCAATTCTAATGTCCAATGATGCATATGAATCGAATAATGTACGTCTTATACGTGTTATGACATTTCGACACAAATCCAAATTTCCGATCTCAATTTCTAATTCCCAATTCATAATCTCCAAATTGAATTTAATCCATAATCAATTGAATCATCAATTACCTAAATCCCATTACTAAAACCTCAATTTCATTTTCATTTCGGAAGAACAGCGTTCCTCATGCGGCGTCTGCTCCTCGCCATTGCGAGCTCCTTTCTCGCCACCTTCGCGGCGGCGTAACTTTCGCCGGCCATGGCGCCTCACGCGTCTCTCGTCATGCATACACATCGCCAGACGTTGCGACGTCGCCTCTCCTCCCACATGGCGCGCCTTCCGCGCATGTCACGACGTGCGAAGCATTCCTGCTCGTCGCGGCGTGTTCTTCATGCGTCGCGGCGTGCAACCACGAACACGCCCAAAAACCCAGAAATTTCCAGATTTTCGACAGCTATCATTTCCAAATCCAGATTTCCTCCTTACAAATCACTCCTAAATAATTCCATACCTATCATAGAACTAATCCTTAGCTTCTATTTCATCAAATCATCATTATCCCCAAATTTCAACCCTAAAATCAACGAAAACCATAATCGGAAACTCTAAATGCCAAATCCTTAATTTTTCATGTTTAATCCTCCAAATAACTCTATAAATCAACCAATCAAACTATATAAAACAAGATAGAAGTAACTTACTTGATTAATAACCTCAAATCTCCAAGGATCACATCAAATCCAAGCTCACGACACCCACGGTTTCTCCACAAGCCGCACCCATCAACATCTTCTCTATTCTTTACCAAGCGAAAGAAATGATCAAGGACAAAGGAAGAAAGCAAGTGGCACAAAGAAATCAAGAAACGATCCAAGGGAAGAAGATCACGAAGAAGAAGAAGAAAGCTTCGTGGGAGAAAAATTTCAAAGGCTAGGGCTATATATATTAAAAGATAATGGGGCTTGTTTGGCTAATTTAAATGCCACAATTCTGATCCGAACCACCTTAAGACAGTTTCAAATTCTAATTTCTCTCGAATTCCAATAGCTAAACCCTAATTCCTCAATTCAAATTTCTACCCTGTCCGTGCCATTGGATAATCAATTTCGGAACCGAAGATCCAATTAACCCGTCATTGATCAATTTTCCGGTCCGAGCCTATTGCTCCGAAAATTCCAGAAAATTTCTATAAATCCTCAAAAATAGAAAACTAATTATCGTATACTCCAATTTCATAATTCAATTTCTTAACTTTCATTTCTCACTCAAATTCAATCCTCGAGCCCAATTAGACCTAAATTTCACACATGTCCTAATCATCTCCAAATTTAAGTTATCCCAATCAAGTCAGAAATATGTCATACATGTATATACGTACAAATGCTAATATGATCATTTTCAATTATACATAATAAATCATGCATGAGCATGCCAAATACGAATGCAATGAATTGTACCCATCCCATCGGTGACGGGATGTTACAATCACCATATAATGTAAAATGGGAGATCTAGAAGGAAAAACCAACATAAGGGCAAAACGGTAATTTTATCCTTTGTTGTGCGGATGACTATAATAAGGTTCTAAATAGGGTTTGCAATTGGACATTAAACATGTCTTCTCATAATATTTAATAATTCAAGAGTTCAACTAATTGTCTTTAGTGGAATAACATTTAGTTAATAAGCTAGAATTAATTCTAATGAGATTAAATTAATTCTGGGCTTATTGGAGCTTGAATTATCAAAGTTCATTAAGATTCCCCATTTGGCTTTATGGAAAGTTATCAAGCTAAGTAAGAAATATAAATGGGGGTTTTAGAAGCCCATATTTGAATATTGGGCTTGCTTTAACTAATGGTTAATTAGAAGCCCAAATGTACATTTAGAAATAGGCAAGATTTTGGTTTAATGTAAATAATTAGATTAGTTATATTAAAACAAATTTTTAAAGAGAGAAGTAGCAATTTTGGTTTTCTTAGGTTAAATGTGCAGGTGCACATTTGACATTAAAATGCTAAAATAAAGATGTTCTTTATTATGGTTTATCATCATTAAATGGAGTTATGAACTTACCATTAAATGGTTTAATGGTTATCTTTTAATATTAACATTTAACCTATTTGCATTCATTAGATTAAAGAAGAAAGATGTACATTGGATGGACCATCTTCCTTCTTTCTTCATACAAAAACTGAAATTGACAATTCAATTTTAGGTTATGGTCTTTTCATATAGCCATTTTAAAGATAAATGAAGAGAGTCTCATTTATTGGTTGTTTTATGATTGATTAATGAAAGAAGTGATGCATTAGATGCCTCTCTCTTATTCCATTCCATGCATAATCAAATTTAATAGTGTAAGAAAGTCTTCTTACATGTTTTTAGACACACTATCTCCTTTCATGCAAGGGTGAACTGAAATTACCAAATGAAAGAGTTTCATTTTTTGGTTCATCTTCTTCTAAGAAAATCTCCTCCAAACATTTCTTCTCCTTTCCCACCAAAGAATTTTGTTAGCCTAGTTGTACTTGAAGAACAAGTGGTAAATCAAACTGGTTAAGGATACAAC
Source organism: Erythroxylum novogranatense (assembly GCA_029891385.1). Classification (NCBI taxonomy): domain Eukaryota; kingdom Viridiplantae; phylum Streptophyta; class Magnoliopsida; order Malpighiales; family Erythroxylaceae; genus Erythroxylum; species Erythroxylum novogranatense. Next base: position 90,256,165 of record CM057234.1, on the reverse strand, counting down.
AACAAGGAGAAGATAGATTGTTAAAGGAAAAGATTCAAAGACAAAGGATTTGGATACAAGAAGAAGGAGAGGATAATGCAGCGAGGATTTAAAGATGTAGCAAAGGATTTGGTAATACTCATCATCTTGTTTATGTTTTTATTATCCTTATACCATATCATATATGGATTAGCATGATGATTTGGATTTGTTGCTTCCTCTGGAAAAATGATTTCATAAAATTTTTGAAATCTACCGTTTCTCCAAATATAACATGCTTTCTTTTTTCGATCTAACAATTTCTACCTCCCTTTTGTGTGGCAAACTTGATAGCTCTTCTATGAATTTGTCAGGAAACTCATTTACTACCAGTATGTCTCTTAAGTTCACCTTCTACCTTTTTAATCAAGTACTAAAGTCAAATATGCCTTACAACCTTTTCTAGGCAGTCATCTTGCTAGGATGGTTGATCTTACATTAGTCAAATCATTAGACATAATACCATGCACCACTATTTCTAAACCATCAAAAACTTTGAGCACAACTGTTTTCAACCTACTATAGCTTAATGTTTGGGCAACCAATTCATGCCCAAGATTAATTCAAATTCATGGACAAGTAACTCTATCAAATCAGTTGCAAATTGTTTCCTGTGGACCAAAATACGGTAATCTCTATACACTTTATTCACATATACACTATGGCCCAATGGACTAATCACACATATATCATAGGCTAGTTGATTTATTGATAACATTCTATCACACACTCTTTTGAGGCTTAGGAGTACTCGAAAATGATTGATCTCGCCCTACCACTATATCATTTTACTCCTCATTAGCTTCACGAAGTCTTTCCATCTTTACTATTTATAAGAAAATAGGGAAATCTATATTAGGCCAACACTAAAACCAAACTATATCACACATCACTAGACACTTTTTGGTCAGAATTACCAAAATCGTGCTCTGACACCACAAAATATAACACCCTATATACGAAACCTATAACCATCCACACACATATCAACCAAATTCCTGTACACAAATTTAAGGTATACAATTCTATTCAATGCTATACATATACATATTACAAAACTCCCTAGTGCTTAATGTTATGATTTAATAGTAGTAGTACATCTTTACATTTATATGGTAATCCAAAAGAAAACATATAATTTCCTTTTTTTATTACATGTACAATCATTTGTAACTAAAAACACATTTCAAAAATGTTTTTTGTTCCATTTGTTGGCCTTGGTCTATGCAGATTTTCCTTGTACCTTACTCCTATCACTTGGACTTACACAAATTAACGCCTGTACTAAGCTTGAAAGCTTAGTGGGGAAAACACTTAGTTTGAATGATCACTCACAACAATCATCTGCTAAGCACATACATTCAAAAGTGTCACAACTTATATACCATAAATTCACATTCATGAACCAACATTGATATTTAATGCTCTTATAAACAATGACGACATACGTAAGCAAAGTATATATTGCAAATATGCTTCAACATATTATCCATATACTAACAATGCACATTTATAAGCCAAATATTGCTATTCAACGCTCATTGATACAAATTATCAATATAATTGAACATCATTACAATTTTTCATTACAACTAATACAAATGCTCATTAATACCAATTAATCATGTTGTCATGTTATATTTCTTATTTATGAATGTTAAGTTTCCTTTCTCTGTTAAGCCTGCACATTTTCTGTGGGTGTGGATAACGGTGCTATGGATATTCGAAGATATCAAACTGTAGATGCTCGAAGGTATCAAACTATGGATACCTGAAAGTATCAAACTGTGGATACCTGAAGGTATCAAACTGTGGACATCGGTGGTGTCAAACTATAATAGTTGCATTGTAACCCTATAGGAATGCCTATTCCACAACCGAGATAATAAAGCAGGCACAATAAAATTTTCTTTTAATCATTTACCAATTCCATGATTAATTTATTAACAAGTCATACGATATACATTTCAGGTCATAAAATCTATATTTGTGTTCATACATGCAATTCATGGCTTACCATCATTAGAAGGTATCAAAATCACACTTATATAATCATACTATTCATAAATGAGTAATGAATTTGCATACAAATCATTTATGTACATGTAAATTTTCTTTCGAATTCATTATGCTCAATCTTATATTCCAATTTTCTACCTGTTGGACCCTGAACCTTGAAGCGAAAATTAGAAATATGAAAATGAAAGTATGTGAGTGTTGTTGGACCCCACCCCCACCCGTAGGTGTTTGCAGGTTATACTGCGGCGAGTGTTTGCGGGTTATACCGCGGCATCCAACCTTAATCAGTATTGTCCTCTTTGGTCATGGATGAGCCACGGCTCGAACTGGCTCAATGGTGAGAGGCGTCCACATAAAGTGGAATAAAACCTTGAGGTCATGGGTTCGAGCCGTGGCTCACCCATGACCAAAAAGGACAATCTTGATTAAGGTTGGATGCTCAAGTATAACCCAAAACACTCCGCAAAGATAACTCGCAAACACCTACGGTGGGGGTGGGGTCCAACATAAAAGGTGTTTTTAATGTTGGGATCCGGTGTTTCAGATCGGGTCCCAACATAGATGGTATCAGAGCCCAGTATTAGGGTCTTAACTGGGCATATAAGATTGATAAGAGTGTGTGAGGATAAGATTGAATTAGTGAGGATATGCTAAGTGATCATTTGATTTTGATGAAAGAAGTATGATTGTCTTTAGGAATGTGAAATTGATGTGCATGACTATTTGATTTAATTCATGTGATTGGTTCGATTTGGATGTCAAGAATATGATTGATTTTGGTGTGTTGAGGAACTTAAGATTAGAATTTCTTGATTTATTGTGATGAATTGATATAGATGAAAGAAAGATGACATAATGATAAAGATTAGATACTAAGTGAACCATATTAGGGTTCCTTAAGAAATGGACCATTAATTTGTGTCCATATATAAAGAAATAATGAGTTATAGATATAGTGTTTTGATATGATATGAGTGGTATATGCTTTAAGGAAGTGAAAATTTTGAAGAGCTTGAGAATATGTATGATGAGTAAATTTGATGAAAAAGTAATTGATTATGAGTTTTGGAAAGAAATTAGTGAGAAAGTGCTTGATGATTTTTATTTAGAAAGAAATTTATGCAAGAATGAGTTACTTGGAGTTTAAGTAAGTGTGAATTTCGAGGACGAAATTCTTTTAAGAGGGGGAGAAATGTTGGACCCCGAACTTTTGAGGATAATGGAAATCTTACAATGAATTTAAGTGAGAAAGAATTGGTGAGAATGAGAATGAATTTAAGGAAATGTGATGAATTTAAGGAAAAATGTAGGAGAAAAGAATTGTTTCGGTTAGAGGAATTTGATATTTGAATGAATTTTTATGGATTATGAGAGGAAAGTGGATGAGTTGATTGAAATGAAGTTAAATAGCAAGAATTAAAGAGAAAAGTGTGAAAATTTGAAGGATTTAGAAAGTTTGACTTTTTGGAGAGAGAATTTTTGACTTTGAGAGTTGACTTTTGTTTGAGGCAAAATTTGATAAAATGATCTACATGAAACTTGTAGATTATGTTACGAGCTTTTTGTGGACATAAAGTTTGCAATTTTTCGATATAGGGAGTGAAAGTTATGATCAGTCAAAGTTTATGTTTGATAAGGTTGACTTTTGACTTTAATTATGATGACTGAATCTTTGACTGAGAAATTAACCTAGTTATAGGTTAATTGAGCTTTGATGTTCTTCATGAAAATTGAAGGATTTGTTTTGATCTTTATTTTGATATAAAGTATAGAATTTTTCGATTTTGGAATAATAAGTTATGATTTTTACAAGTGTGTATAGAGGATAGTATCTTTGACCAAAAAATGGACTCCTGTAGTAGTCGAATTGATGTTTATGTCCTTCGTGAAACATTTAGAGCTTCCCTCAAGCTTTCTATAGAGACTAAGTTTGTCAAAATTGGAGTCCGGGATTAAGAGTTATGAATTTCGGAAGTTTTGGGTTTTTATGTGAAAAAAAAGAGGAAAATGAAGTACCCCCGTTGCTAGAGCGACGCATTGCCCTGGTGACGGCGAGCGTTTAGCTCGCGTCACTAGGGCGACGCATCGCCGTAGCAATGGCTCGCGTCTGGCTCGCGTCGCTAGGGCGACGCGTCTTCAGGGCGACCCAGCCCTCGCCCGCGCTCGGTCTTGTGCGTGTTTTCGCTTCGATATGGCGCCGTTTTGTTTCTCAAATCGATTATTGTTTTGATTTTTCTTGCTTGTTATTTCCTCCAATCCGACCTTTGTTCACTATTTTGCTTATATCTTTTCCGTCCGACATCCGATTGAGTTGATTCTTACGGCGTTGGATTCCTAAGACAATTATCTACATCCTCATAGAAATTTGTAAATTTTTTAGATTAAATTAATGGAGATTAATTTAATCAAAGTGAGTCGGGAAATTTTCCAAACATGATTTAGTATTTTGTGATATTCAGGATCTGTAGAGATCTGATTGAAGCGATTCTTGAGGCGAAATAAAGATAAGACAAGGGGCTACAAATCTTATGAGAAATGAAATGTCAATTTTGCCCCTAAGACCTTCGAATTATGAATGGAAGTTCGGATTAGAGGGTAATTTTTGGATTGGGAACACCTGTGCGTAAATTGAGCATAGCTTTTGATCTAGGAATCGAAATGAGGCGATTCTTGTTTTGAATTAAACTAGAGACATAAGGCTACAATTGTTATGAAGATATCGAGTTTCAATTCTGGGATTAAGAATGTGAACCTTTGGACGGAAATAATCTTACATGGAAAATGTGTTAGAATATGGATATACCCGAACTGTTTTACACATAACTTTTGATGTAGTGATCGGAATTGAGCGCGGTCAGTGGCGTTGGATTCGTATGATTGAGCGAAACATTTCTCAAGAAGAAAGTTTTCACAAATTCCTTCAAATTGATAGTGCGAATCAAGCCGCAAGTAAGCATGACTTTAAGCTTTGAATGGAGGGCAAAATGGTCAATTAACCATCATTTAATGACACACAAAAGGGAGGTGTCGTTTTGGGCATATTAAAGCCACGAAAGTGGCTGGAAAATCATAAGAAAAGGGAGAAGAAAATAAAAGAAAGAAGAGAGGAGAAGATTTCGTCCATGGAGAAAGGAAGAGGGAGAAAGGTAAGCTTGATTTTTCTACTTGATTCTTAAGGATTTTCATGTGGATCCAAGAGAGAAAAAGGTTGGAAATGAAGAAAGCTTGCTTTGGGAACCAAGAAATCCGAAAATACAAGGAGAAAGAGGTAAGAGAAAATTTTCGACTTTAAGTTTTTGATGAATTTTTGATTGAGAAGTATGGAAAAGGTCTTGGGTTTGTGATTTATGAAGTTGGTTTTGATATTAATGCTTTAGGTTATGTTTAATTTTGGATGGAAATTTGTTTAAAGTTTAGGCTAAATTTTATGGTTGAGGATTTGGTGAATTTTTGGTGTAGAATTAAAGATAATAATATGGGTTTGTGGAATATGAAATTAGTTTTGAGAAAATTGTGAATTATGATATAGAATTTGTGAAAATTGGGTTAGGCCAATTTTGGAAATTGGGGATTTTTGAAATTGGTGGTGTAGATATTTTGGAATTAATGTGAATTGATGAATTGTGAAGTTAGTTTTGAAAATTAAGTTATTTATGAGATTGAATTTGAGTGTATTGGTTTAGGTCGAATTTTTGAAATTGGGGATTTTAGAAATTCTGATTTTGGAAAGCTTTGGACAAGATGTTAGCATCGATTCGAGGTGGGTAACGTATTTGTATTTCGAATTTTAAGCTTTGTACAAGTTTGTGAAAAATCAAGAATGAAAATGTTTTTGGAAAATTGTTGTTTATGAAAATTGTTGCAAGTATTGATTTTGAAGGTTTAATTAAAAAAAAGCAATGTTATATGATATTTGAAATAAGTTAAGGAAACTATGTTTTTGAAGAACCAAGAAGAGAAAAGATTTCGAAAATTTGTTTAAGAAATTGTTATTCATGACGTTTGAATTACTCAAAGAAATTGTTTTGTTCGGACAATGCAAACAAGATGATTCAATTGATTACATTCATCGCTTTTGAATGTTTTGATAAAGAATGAAATAGTTGGTAATTTAACTGTTTGATAAAATGATTTCTTATGACAAGATTTGTACTTTTTGATATTTGATATTTGAGAAATCCTTGGGTTAGAATGATGGACGTTAATGCTTTGGAACTTTTATAAAACCACGTTTATGAAAGTGTTTGAAAACTAGATTTGAAAGCTTTGAAAATGTTAGAAAAATATCGCTTATAAAAGTGTTTGACAATTTATGATTCCCGAAGATTTTTTAAAGTGTTTATAAATTATAGTTTATATAAAAAAAAAGGGTTTGAAGACCTTGATTTTCGAATAAACTTGGAAGTGTTTAGAAAGTATTCTTTACATGAATGTTAGAAGATTTTGATTTCCGAAAATGCATTTGAAATCGTGTAGAAAATATGGTTTATGCGAAAGTTTAAAATTTATGATTTCCAATTACCTTCGGAATTAGTTATAAACTCTTGTTTATGAAAATGTTTAAAAATTTTAATCTCCGTTGAGTACATTCCTTGCTTTCGGAATTTCTGTAGAAATTGTTATATATTCAATGATTTTGGAATTCCAATTATTAATTTCGAATGCTTCAAATGCTTAAATTCCTTGATTTTGTACTGAATGGAGAAAATGTTTTGCAAATTTATTGTGTATGTTTTCAAAAAATCAAGAAAAGAAGAAGGTTTCGAAAATAGTTAAAATGATTCGATTTATTATTTTGAATGATGGTTTGATTGATTTGAAATTTTGATTTCCGAATGATTTCGAGAAGGTGGAAGAAAGAAAGTATCGAATTTTGGTATTGATTTTAAATGGTTTGGAAAATTGTTCTAAGTTCTACGTGTTTGAAAAGTTGGAAAATCATGATTTCTGACTATTTTGGAGAGTAGGGAAATCTATGATTGCCGAATGTTTTTAGAAATTAATTATAAAATATTGTTTATATAATTGTTTGATTTTCGTTCGATGAAATTCTTTGCTTTTGGAATAACTTTAGAAATTTTGTTATATGTTCAATGATATGAGAAATTGAAACTTTCAATTTCGAAAGTTTTCAAAGGTTTTAAATATTGATAGATTTCGAGCATGTGTGGAATTACGAAAATTATTACAAAAGTTAGATTTATTGTTTCTAAAGAGTTTTGGAAATTGAATGAAGAAATTGTTATTCAGTATATTCGAAAATTTTTAGAGATTGTTATTATGTCTTGGAAAATCAAGGAGAGAAATGTTTTTGGAAATCGATTTAAGAAATTAAAATGATTAGTGATTTTTATTGTTTTAAATAAAAGGTGAAAATCGTGGTTTAAATTTTGGATGGGCCATGTGTATTGTATGTTTCAAAGGAATTGATAAAGTTGTTATCTATTTTGTGTTGCATACTTTAATTATGCATTGTTACAAACCGAATATGATTGTGAATCGGTATAAAAGTGATTGATGAATTGTGATGGTATTTGATTTTGTTATGTGAATTATGTGAAATTATGAATGATAATGTGAGACGATATGAAAATCAAGTTTTCGAAATGTGCCTCCGGGCAATATGATTTTCGAGTTTGATATATGTTATGTGGGTTTGGTAAGGTCCCTCCGATGAGTCGCTGCTTGGTTTCCCTCGATAGCCTTCTCCATTTGCCGCTAATGACATAGGAGTTCGATTTGGACTCCCCTCATTCTGTTTGCCTGGCCACGATTATCTTGGAATGTGCAAGACGTCATGTTAGGACCGACCCAAACCATTTAATGTGTTATGTGCTTGGTGTTGGATGCAGCGGTATAACTCATGAACACACGCCTTAAAGATAACTCGCAAACACCTACGGGTGGGGTGTGGGTTCCAACATCAAACCAATGATGTGTTAGATGATCTTGCTCTGTTTGTATGTGATATTCTATGATGTGATACATTCATGTTTGAAATGGTGCATAATTTGTGAAAAGTTTGAGAATTTGAGAAATAATGGTTAATTTGAAATCACGAAATTTCGGAAACAATTTATGAGGATTTTAAAATAAATGAAGATGATGAGAAAAATCTTAGAAACTATTGACGAAGGTTTATAAATTTCCGAATGGGAAAGATTTGAAAAGTTTGAAAAGAAAATTTTCGCTTATGTTTTATTTATACGTATGTTACCCACTGAGCTGTCAAGCTCACCCCACCTCTCATCCCCATCTCCAGGTTTCCAAGCAGGAGATTAGATGAAGATGGTCCAATCATCAGTTCTGCATGTGTCAGTAATAGGGTTCGTTGAGATTGTGGTTTTTGGTTTGATATCATGGATTGAAAATGTATTTGTGTATAAAGTTGAGAATTATGAATGATTGTGAAATTTGTAAATGAAATTATGGATAATTTGGGAATATATATGTATGATTGATTTGGGAATTTGATTGAATTATGAGTTTGGTATTGAATTGAGAATTATGGAAGTATTAGATTTAGGTTTGCGTTTTGCTGGTGTTTGGGTTCCGGACGGGAGCGTCCGATGATTCTGGATCTGTTTGGCATTTAGAAGTGTATTTCTTCACTTTGTAGGTTTGGGTTAGGATTAAGGCAGCTGTTATGCTGCCGAAATTTCGATAAAAATTAGTATGAATATTATTTTTGGGATTAATACCAATGTGTAAGAATATGGTTAAGTTTTGAGATTTCGCATGAGAAAGAATTTCCAAGGAAAAAGGATATAAGATTTCTTTGTATGAGTTTGATAAATGGGTATAAGAAGAAAAAAAAATATACCGGATTTTGGAACGTCTTAGGGTTTCCAACGCGACTATGTTCATTCGATTGTGTTCCTATGTTCCTTATTGTTTTCGGATGTCGGATGTCTTCTGCTTGATTTCGTTTCGCTTCGAAATCTATTCGTTTGATTCGATTAGTTATTGCTTCCGCTTTCATTTGCTTTCGTTCGATTCTGTATTCGATTCGCATTTGCTTTGCGTCCGCTTTCATTTGATTCCGTTTTTGGCTTCCGCTTCGATATTTCGTATTTTTCGTTTCCGCTTCGTTTCGTTTTGCTTCGGGACTTTGTATTTCGTTTCGCTTCGAAATCCGTTCGTTTAGTTCGATTTGTTATGCTTTTTGATTTGCTTCCGTTTCGATTCTGTATTCGGTTCGCATTTGCTTTGCTTTCGCTCGATTTGGCATTCGATTCCGTTTTCTGTTCTGCTTTTTCGGTTGGGATCCGGTGTTTCGGATCGGGTCCCAACAAGTGTTGTGTATATAATTTGTGTTATAGATGAGGAAATGTGAATTATGTAAAGATATGAGTTGAGAAATCTTAAGTATGAATTATGGTTATATATGTGAGATCTTATGCAAAAGTAAGAGATTTTAAATGACAAGATGCTATTGAATGTAAGAAATCATATGAATTGAGGTTGAGATTTGGGTAAATTCCAAATCATAGTTGCATTGTTATAAATGGTGTGCAATTAAGAAAGTGAAGTTTAGGATGAAGGTTAAATGTATATGCTGATTCAAGGGAAATTAAGGAATGATTGAAATAGAATTGGCCAAAGTTGCCTTCTTTGAAGTTGTAGCTTGCTCTTTTATCTTTCCAACGAGACTAAGTATGCTAGTTTTCGATATCGGAGTTAAGAGTTATAGTTGATACAAGTTATGATGTTATATAAGATTGATGTTAGTGATAGCTTTGATGAATGTTTGAAATTTGAAGTTATGATGAACCAATTTAGTTGAGATTTGAGAAGTTCATGAATTGATTTTGTTGCTTGCATTGTTATGAAGTGTTTAGGCCTATGAATGAGTAAATATGTGAAGATTATAAGTGTATGTGATGGTAGTTTGGATGAGAGAAGCATTGGAAAAAGATTGAAGAGGTTTTGGAAAATTGCATGTCCGTTAAAAGGACATGGGAGTCCGTTCAACGGACAGCCTCGGTTCAAAAGGACCCCTTCCCTCGCTCATGTCCGTTAGGCGGACATGGATGTCCGTTTAACGGACATTATCGGACGAATTGGCACAGTTTTGGCCGTATGTGTCCGTTAAACGGACATGCCTGTCCGTTTAACGGACAGCTACGGGTCACTTTTAGAAAATCGAAATTTTGACCAATTTTGAGGCCGAATATCATTTTGAGGACTCTAATACGAGTTGTAGATCTTGCTGTTATCTTTCAAATAAAACAAGAACGAAGAATTTGGATATTTGTAGAGAACGTTATGGCATTTGCGCCAAAAGATTTTCAAATCAATTTCTGGTTTGAATGTGTTGAGTTGTTTTGATCATAACTCACTCATCCAACCTCGGATTGAGGCGATTCTTGAAGCATTGAATTCCTAACACATGTGTCCTTCTCTCCATGAAAATTTGTATCAATCGGAGTTGATTTGAAAAAGTTTGATTGAATCATATGATAATCAGAATGTTTTGTTTCATTCTGATCTTGCTATTTTTCCTTCCTCATTCGACCTTGTCAAATCATTTGCTTATATCTTTTCCGTCCGACATCCGAATGACTCGGTTCTTAAAGCGTTGGATCCCTAAGACAATGAAGTTCATGATTATGTGAAAATTATGAATTTTAGTGATTTAATTGAGTAAGATTATTTGAATCAAAATGAGATAGGAAAGTTTCTGAACATAGTTCAGTACTTCGTGAATTTCGGGATCTGTGGAGATCCGATTGAAGCGTTGTTTGAGGCGAAATAAAGTTAAGACATGGGGCTACAATTGTTATGAAGAAATGAAATTTTAATTTAGCCTTTAAGAATGTTTATGTGTGGAAGGAACTGAATTGCTAGAAAATGTGTTAGCAAATGATATGTCCGACATGTTTAGGCTATAACTTTTGATCTAGTGCTCCAAATTGGATGATTCTTGAGGCATTATGAAATTAAGACATAGAGGAACAATTCTCTAGAAGGAAGTTTTAGCAAATTACTTCATTTAGATGTGAGTATAATTGTCCAAAAGTAAGCATGACTTAAAGAAATATTCAGGGGCAGTTTTGGAAGTTAACTTAGAGATTAAAGGTTATGGGCATTTGAGGAGGGGCATAAGGGTATTTGCACCCCCATTTTAATGACATGGCATATAAAGAAGAGGGGAGTGTCGTTGGTTTTAAGAAGACCCACGAAAATTTTAGAAGAAGAAAGAAGAAAGAAGAAGAAGGAAGAGAGAAGAGGAGAAATCGTGGAGGAGAAGGAGAAGGAGGAAGAAGAGGTAGGTTTCTGATTTTTCAAGCTTGATTTTTCCATGGATTCATGAAGGAAAAGAGGGATGGAGAAGAGATCTACCCTCCAAGCCAAAAGAAATTTCGAAAATAGAAAGAGAAAGAGGTAAGAGATTCTTCAAGTTTGAGTTTTTAGTGTTTTGTTAGTTTAGAAATATGGAAAAGGTGATGGGTTTGTGATTTCCTTGTTTAGTTTTGAAAGATTTCATGATGAATTGATTTATTTTTGGATTTATGTGAGTTAAGGTTTGGGTAAAGTGTGAGAAATTGAGATTGTAGAAATTCTTGTTTTGGAAAGGTTGAAAATATGATGAGTTCAAATTTTCCTATAGTTAATTTGAGAAGTATGATGTTTATGATATTGGAATTGGTTGATTATGGCTTAGGTGATTTTAAGTTGGAAGAGAGAGAGAAGTAAAGATCAAATTGAGGATTGGAATAAGCATATGGCATGGATAAAAGGTGGGTAATATGTTTATTTTTCAAATTATAAGCTAATTGTAAATATTGGTTTTATATGCTATTGTTTTCAAATGATTTGAATCAATTGACTTCCGGAATGATTTATGAACTATTGAAATTATTATTTTTCAAATGAATCTGAAATTGTTTCGGGCTTTAAAACGAAATGATTCGATTGACTACTGTCAAAGTATTTGAAGGATTTGATGAAATGATCATGATTGATGAATTCTTATGTTTGATTTGTTTGAGTTTTCAATATGTGAATTGTGATTATTTATGAAACTGATAGTTTGAGATTGTGTTTGAATTGTTATATGCATGTATACAAGTTTGTAAGTGTAAATGTGTTGAATACGACAACATATAAAAGTTGAATTTTCGAAATGTGCCTTCGGGCAATATGAGTTTTCAATCATGAATACGTGTTACATGAGTTTGGTTAGGTCCTTCATGTTCATTTGATGGTCTCGTTTTAAAGCCTTCTCCCGGCTGCCATAATATATGGTCTCGTTTTAAAGCCTTCTCCCGGCTGCCCGCTAGTGGCATAGGAGCTCTGTTTTCGGACTCCCCATGTGTTTCACGGCTGCACAGGACCTCTCTGCGAGAATGTGCAGTACGTCCTGTTTTATGGACCGACCCAAACCGTTGATGTGTTTAATGTGTTAAGTGCTTTTACTTTATTTATAATGTGCTGCATGTATAGGTAATGCATTTCATGTGTACAACAGTTTGAAAGTTTGACAAAATGAGAATTTGGATTTTCAACTATGAGAGTTTTGCAAAACTGTTTGTAAAGGTTTATGAAAGTTTTTGGAATTTGAGAAGCTTTTAAGAAATGAGCCTTCGCTGTTTTCGATCAATTGAAACTAAGGTTTGAAAATACTTTTGCTTATCATTTGTTTAATAAACATGTTATCCACGATCTTCCGAGCTCACCCCCTTTCATCCCCATCTCCAGGTATTCGAGCAGGAGATTGGATGGAAGACATCAAGATATCAGCATTTGTACATGATTTGTACTTTGTGTATTTGGTTTAAGATTAGTGGAAATGAATTATGGCTTAGAATGCCATTAGAACATTGTAAGCTTTTGGTTCATAATGTATTTTGGATTATGCAATTGTATAAGATTTTGGTTTATGGGAATTAATCAATGTTTTGACTATGGATGGTGTATATTGGTTTTGTATACAAATTGTATTTGAGTTATGAATGAAATTGGGATATATTTATGTGGATATGGATGATTGTGTTGATGATGAAATATGAATTGTGATGAATATGAATTGTTATAAAAATGATTTGAAGTGGTTTAGAATTTAGGTTTGCGTTTTTGTTGAGATCCCGGACGGAGGGTCCGGTGGATCATGAAGTATGTGTAATTATCTGGATATATATAGAAGTGTATTCAAGATATTTGCAGGTTTGGGTTTTGTTTTTATGCAGTCGTTATGCTGCCGGTTTTTCCTTATAGGAGTGTATGGATAAGGGAATTTTTGTATGAATTTAGGAATTTTATTTGACATGAGTATGAGATTGTTATGGTAAAGAGTAAGAAATGTGATGGATAAGAAGAATCAAGTAATATGAGATTAGTATGAGTTTAAGGCTAAGTCCTTATATGATAGATGAAAAGCTTGCTTAAGAAAGCAAGAAAGAAGAGAAAAAAAAATTTTATACCATTTCGGATGGGTCAAGTCTATGGTATCCAACGCGACGCTTCTTTAAGATTATTAATCCCGGATGTCGAACACTTGTCATGTTATTCGATTTGACTTCATATGTATGTTTTGATTCCAAGTTTGAATCCGATCCGTTTCCATTTCACAAGTTTGTCAAGAGTTCCTTGATTTTCATTTGGATTCGATCCGTATTTGGTTCAACTCATTTGTTTCTTTTTCATTTGTTTCAAATCAGTTTTCGACCCACATGTCACATGTGTTTCGATTTTCTGTCATCCGCCTTTCATTTCAGATTCATGTGTTTGCTTCGCTATATGATCCGATTCATTGATTTTCATTTCCACTTCAAAAGTGGTTATGAGTGTTAAGTGTAAGAAGTTGGGTCTCGGAATCGGGATCCAACACTACCTACCAATTGACATATCGTAATTCCTATTTCATTTACTTCTAGTGTTTTAAAAGTTTCATACACATTCAAAAAAGTTTGAATAAGATTCGGTAAAAATTAGAAATGAAAATAAAATCAAAACAGTGCAATTTGAGCTAACCAAAGAGGTTTAAAAATAGGCAAACGATCAGTCTAGAAACAAATCACATGATGAAGTCTTCTTGATCCTTAATATTTGTATAGAAAAAATCAAAACTAGGTTTCTCGATCATCTAGAAATTTGTCCATTTGTGTCTTTAGTTTCCAAAACACCAAAGATCAGGCCATTTGGAATAAACCAAATATAACACATTGCTCCAAAATAGAGCTAGCATTAGGTCGCCATTTTCTATCCCAATTTCCAAAGTCATAAAGCCATAATTAAGTCAGAGTCTCTTCTAGTGATTTCTAATTATATGTATTATTTTTTATATGCAATTAAAATCTCCAAATTTAGAGATCTTTAGGCTGATTTATGACATAAACAATGCGAACACCAAAATAACACAAAAACATCATCCAAGCAACCATTATACATCCAAATGAATCATTTTACATATTCAAATATGCACAATACATAATTAACTAAATGGAGTCCCAAACCTTAAAATTGGACAAGTAGTTATTCTAATGCTTTTCCTTCCCTTCCTCTTTGGCTTTGTTTGAATCACCAAGTAAAAAATGATGGGATGAAGAAGGTGAAATAGAGAGGAGAAAAATATAAAGTTAAACCATCAAAGTGTTGTCCATCTTCCATCTCCATATGCCTTTTCATGAATTTTCTAGTCTTAGACACATGTTTCAATCCCATTGGACCATATGTCACAATCCTATTGGACCAAGTGTTACAACCCCATTAGACCACGTGTTACAATTCTACTGCAACATATTTTAAAATTATATTGGACCATGTGTTACAATTTTATTGGACTATGTATTACAATTTTATTGGACACACATGCTTTAATCTTATTAGTCCATGAGTTGACTTTAGGAAAACTGCATATTAGTTCTTCTTCTTCCTTTAACTTCCAAATTAGCATATAATATTATCAATTTATTTCATTCCCTTATGTCTTTAGTTTTTAATGGAATAAATTTCATGCAATTTAGTTAATTATATCGGGAGTTATACCCGAAAACAACATGCTATTTGAAAATAAGGATAGTAGCCAAAACTCAACTTCAAAATAGAATTAAAAACTCTTAGATGCAGAATCAAATTTTGGTTCCTTTATGAAAGTTTTAGATCCATGTCTCTAGTTTAATCTCCAATTAAAATTATTCAATTTGGAGTTCTACAGGCCAAAATAGAGCTAAATTACAAAAATTTGTTCATTAGAACCTATCCATTTGGTGAGATATACATCATAGACCTACTAACTTCAGTCTTATCATACAAGAGCAACACAAAAACACATCCAATTTAACCAACAAAATTCCATAAGCAAATGGGATACTTCTTCAACCAATTCCCCTCATATCACATTCATAAATGCAAGCAACATATCAAAAATTCCCATGCATATTTCACATCTAAGTATGTATGTCTATGCCAAAATGAAGAATTTACCCATTAACCAATGTCTTTTATATTAAGTACCATAATGTCTCTTACTAAGATGCACTTAATTCATTATGTTCACTTCTTAATACACCCTAGATATGCTATAATACTTTTAGGCTATCCGTTAGGGCCTTACAATATATATACTGCAAATGAGATCATAATTACGAAATGCTTATTATATTTATGCATTATCTCTAAATTATTACTAGTCTTTATTCTTCTAAGGCTGAACATTAATAGAGTGTAAAAAGACAAGAACAAGTTATGTTTCTTCCTTATGAAGAAAGTAATCGATTTCATAGATTAAAATATGAAGATTCTTAAACAAATGTATGAGTGTTTGTTAGAGGAAAAATTCACTAAATTGACCTAATATGAGAATTCCATTTGAAACATTGATTGTATGTTTATGAAAATTCTCATTTTAGTGATTGCATAAGTAATCATTTGATTTGAGATCTTTAAAGTGTCGCATGTAGGTATTATTATGTTTTGATTCTACTTACGATATATTCTAATCAAGTGATAACTCGGTGTTAGTCAATGGATATAACATGAGTTATATAGAAGTAATTAAGTTATTAATATATGATTCATCACCCTAAAGTGATTAGGAAGAATATTCCATTGTTCTTAATTAGTATCAATTTCCAAAATTATAAACTAAAGTGGAATGACGCTTTAAAGGTAGTTTTAAATGTCATTAATAAAATTAATTAATAATGGTGAAAAACTATTATGATTAGCTCAAATAGTGTAGACATTACTGTTGGAATTTTATAGCTTAAGTGCTACAAATTCTATTTGATGTACCGAGATATATTTGAAAGTGCTTGGGTTTCATGTAAGAAGATAATCCTCAACTCAAGGGAACTCAATGAAGCTCATGTAAGTTATAAGTGGCTTGGCATGACTTTCCTTTAGCTAAAGAGTCTAAAGCTAGCTTAAGGTGAGCTTGTGGGAGCTTATTAAAACTAGTTAATAGGTAGAAAGTTGGGAATAAGCTCAATTGAACTTAATTGAGATTACCCCAACTCATCATTGATTCTTGGGAATTGAAGCTAGCTATAAATGTGTTCACATTAGTTAAGCTATAAGAGCTAACTAAGGAGCATAAGTTAGAGTTGAAACTCAAAACTTAATGAGCGAAATTGGTGGTGCTAGATAAAGGAATCTAGCATGCTTGAGTGCATAATGGATACTAGGATATACCATGAGCTGTAGCACACCATAATGCATTTTCCCATGCATGAACTTGAAGTGTAAGTTCATTGTCTCCAGATGGATACATGAATTCGACCAAGAAAGGATGAATTTGACCAAGAGGTTGAATTTGGCCAATGGGGAAGATTCTTCATGTACCTTGGCTTATAATGAATACACATGACACCTTTTCACTAAGGTATCCATACTTTGGATGAAAGGATGTGTTGTTTTGGCCAATGATTGTGACCATTCAACCAAAAAGGGTTTCATGTACAAGAATGAATGGTCATTCATGTACCATCGTAACTTTAAGCGAAGATACATGACTCTTTGCCAAAGGATGTGTCCTTGGCCAAAAGTCATGATGTTTCTCCAAGAGTCATACCTCTTTTAAGAGTCATGATGTTTCACCAAGTGATATAACTCTAGGAAGAGTCATGACACTTAAAAGGCACCTTTTGGTGGCCTATAAAAGGGAATTTCGTAGTTCCTTGAGCAGGTTTTTTTCTTTGGCCGAATACTACAATCTTCTCCCCACATTTGAGCCAAAAACACTCCCTTCTTTTAAGTCTTCATATTTTGAAACACTCTCCCATAAAATAGTTGTTAAGCTTATTAAGAGCATTGTGGGTGAAACATAAGGATTGCTACTTTCATAAGTTAGCAACTCTTCTAACCTTAGTGCGTTGTGACAAGTCGGTCTACTCCATCCATTCCAACTATGATGAGTTAGAGAAGAAGGAGAAGCCATAGTGGATCTCCACAAGGGAGGTAAAACATTAAACATTCAAGGAGTTATTTCGTTGTGTTTCAAGTTAGTATATCATCCTACCCTTCTTAGTGACATGTGTAGGATATTGTATGCTTATGAAATCATGAGATTTCTTGTTTGAGTTATGATCTAAAATCAATAAATGATTTCAGAGCTTTAGGTTGAAAGCATGATTTGAAATGATTTTATGATCATAAAATTGACATACTAATATGCTGGTATATATTTTTAGTATAATCGTGATAATGACATATAAACGTATTTGTTGTTATATGTTCTATGAGTAATAGTTGCCATGCTAAATTGAAGGCTTTATTAAGAGCATGTTTTGTGAAACAATGAAAGCATGTTGAAATATTTCTAATTGAATGCTATATGCATTTCTTTTGCTATATTTTAGCATGAAATAGTTGTATCTCATGCAAGTTGCTTGATTAAGTCTTGTTATGGTAGAAATGTACTTACATGTGATAATTGCATCAATGTAGATGGCATATAAGAATATTGTTAATAAATTAAATAAAGGCCTAAAGCTTGATGGAGATATTTCTTTGGAGAAAAAAATAGCTATGATTCTTAAGTTTGAGAATTATAGTAAGAGGGTTGATCATACTATGAGCGCCCACTTACATGGGATGTCACGCATGATTTACTAACTTAAATATATTGCTCATGTGCTTACTGGTGAGCAACAAGCTCAAGTAATAATCTGCTGCTTGCCTGATGAGGAGTGGCAATGGATGAAAGTCAATTTATGCCACCACACTCAAATAAAGTCATTTGATGACATTGCAAGGCACCTTCAGTTAGAGGCGAAGGTGATGACCATCAAGAACCATTCAAAGGAATATGTTGCTGGAACTTCTTTTCCCCACAACAACAAGTTCAAAGGGAAGAAGAAAAGGAAGGATGGTCAAGACAATGGGAACGGATCCCACCTTGAAAAAGTTCAAGAAGAAGCGCAATCAAATCAAGTTGAAGTGCTTCAATTTTGGCAATAAGGGACACTTTGAAAATGAGTGCAAATCACCTCCTAAGGTACATGATCCCTTTTCTACTTTATTTATGCAAGTTGTGTCATGTACGCACTTAACTAAATCTGATTCTTTGTAGATTATAGACTCAAGAGCAATGGACCACGTAGCTAAAGAAAAGTCTTGGTTCGTGGCCTTTAGGAAGTTTCCAAAGGGAGCAAAGCATGTTTTTATGGGGGAAAATGCAAGCCTTGAAGTAGAAGGGATAGGAACTTGTAGAGTTCCTCTGAGCAATTAACATTTGTTGTTAATTGATGTTCTATATGTACCTAAGATTTTTAGAAACTTGGTTTATGTATGTTCCTTATTAAACTTGGATATTGCCTATTGGGGCGATGAATGGCTTAGTGCAACACACATTTTAAATAGAGTGCCCTCTAAGTATGTTGATTCTACGCCATATGAGTTATGGTCGAAGAAAACCCCTAACTTAAGCTATCTTCATCCTTAGGGATGTGCAGCTTATGTACATGTTACAGATCACCCTCTTGGGAAATTAGGCCCTAGAGGGAGGAAGTGTGCCTTCCTTGGTTAGTCTGAGCATTCTAAGGGGTATGTGTTCGTGGACGTAAGTCACAAGATTGGAAATGTCTTTGAATCAAGAAATGCCAACTTTATTGAGGATGAGTTTCCTAAAGTTGGTGAATGTTGTGATTTAGATGTGTTGGTTGAGACCTTTGTGCAAGGTTAGTCTAGTGTTTTGAAAACACCATTGACTACACCTTCCGTGATGGAAGTCCCTCAACAAGAGGCTATTCAAATGCCTTATGCATCCCCACTTGTTGATGAACAGCAAGAAGAAGTTCTCAATGAACAAGTTCTAGAGGAAGTTGAGGGAGTTCAAAAACCACATGATCAGGCTATAGGGCAAGATCATAATGAGCCTGCTCCCACGCCTAATTTGAGATGTTCAAATAGAAAATTTGGACCACCAAAAGAATGATGGATTTTGGAGGGAAGTGAGACAAACTTGGTGTCATATGAGATTGACGAACCAAGTAATGTGCAAAAAGCTCTTGAAGGTGTTCACAAAGAGAAGTGACTTATGGCAATGCAAGATGAGATGAATTCGATGCATCTCAATGATACTTGGGCCTTAGTTTAATTAACTCTTAGTTGAAGGGCGATTGGGAACAAGTGGGTTCTCAAGATAAAATTGAATTTTAATGGTACTATTGAAAAGTACAAGGTCCGATTAGTGGCGGTCAAGGGATTCACACAAAAGGAGGGTATAGAATTTAAGGATTTCTTCTCTCCCATGGTGAAATTCAATTCCATCAGATTATTACTTGCTATTATGGCTTACTTGGACTTAGAATTACATCAAATGGATGTAAAGATCGCCTTTCTCAGTGGTGATTTGAGAGAGGAGGTTTACATGCAATAACCCGAGGGGTTTGTTGAAAAAGGTTAAAAGCACAAAGTATGTAGACTTTAGAAGTTTATATACAATCTTAAGCAAGCTTTAAGACAATGGTACTTGTAGTTGCATGACACAATCACAAACTTTGGTTTTGTGATGATGTATGAAGACCATTGTGTTTAAGTATACACTTCTGGGTCCAAATTTTCCATTATAACTCTATATATGGATGACATATTGATAGTAAGTAATGGGTTGAGTTTGTTGAAAACTATGATAGGATGATTGTCTTCCACCTTCAATATGAAGGATAAAGGAGAAGCTGCCTATATCTTTGGTGTTAAGATCCTAAGAGATAAGAAAGCTAAGATGATGGCCTTATCTCAAGAACCTTATATTGATAAGATTCATGCAAGGTTTAACTTGACAAACTCAAAACAATAAGTACACCACTTGCACAAGGTTACAAGCTTGGGTAAGATTTGTGTCCTAGTAGTACCCAAGAAAAGGAGGAAATGAAAAAGGTCTCATACCTAAGTGCCATTGGAAGTCTAATGTATGCCATATTGTGTACACGACTTGAAATTAGCCATGCTATAGGTCTACTGGCAAGATATTCTTCTAATCCTAAAATTGAGCATTGGAAGTGTATGAAAAGGGTCCTTAGGTATCTCAAGGGTACAATAGCTTATTAGCTATGCTACCAAGGAGACAATCTTAGTTTACATGGCTACACTGATGCTGATTAGGGTGGTGATCATAATTCATGCAAATCTACATCTGACTATGTCTTCATGCTAAATAATAGGGATATTTCTTGGAGTAGCAAGAAACAAACTTGTACAACATTGTCAACAATGGATGCTGAATTTGTTGCCAATGTCTAGACTTTGCAAGAGGCCTTATGGCTTGAAAATTTTATTCAAAACTTAGCATCAATTGTGCCTTTGTAAAAGCCCATAACTATCTATTATGATAGTATGACAACTTTGGCTTACACTAAGGACCCTAAGTATCATGGAAAGACTAAGCACATTAGCATGAAGTATCATTTTGTTAGAGATGCAATAGAAAAGGCAGAAATTAAGTTAGAGTACATATCTACAGACCTAATGGTGGCTGA
The DNA here is from genome assembly GCA_029891385.1 of Erythroxylum novogranatense. Classification (NCBI taxonomy): domain Eukaryota; kingdom Viridiplantae; phylum Streptophyta; class Magnoliopsida; order Malpighiales; family Erythroxylaceae; genus Erythroxylum; species Erythroxylum novogranatense. Next base: position 90,235,205 of record CM057234.1, on the reverse strand, counting down.
CCCTATGACTAAGCCATTGCCACCATTTCATTGTTCTAACATGTAAAGGAAGTGGTCTTCATAGATTATGAAATGTTGGTGTAATTTTATCCTTCTTGTGTCACATATGTAAGACGTTTAATAAATGAAAAGTTGTTTATCAATTATTGGTGCATTTCTGTTGGACCTCGTTTCCAGAGCCCAACTTCCTGAGTCCTGAAGCCTTGTGCTTATTACTGTGCAAGGTTATTAGCTGTTACTCCATATTCGTGGCGAGGGCACACTAATTAACCACCAAAATCGTAAATTGATTTATTCAGCTGTAAGTCTTGAGTTCGTTTTGAAACAAGAATCACCTCAAACGGAGTTATATAACTCAATATATGCTTAAAAAGCCTAAAAGAGTTCATACTTTAAACATGCTCTCCTAACCGACCTCTCATTCACTTTAATGCAAACTTCCCCAATTCAATTCCAAATGGTACAAATTTTTATGGAGAGGAAGATATATGTCTTAGGAACCTATTTGTTTAAGAATCAGCTCAATTGGAGGTTGGATGCAGGAGTTATTCCTAAAAGAATAGACTATGTTCACACCCAAAAACAAATTGAACCTCTTTTGGCGCGATTACTATAACTTTTAATCTAGATGTTGGATTTAGTTCTTTTTTCCAACCATTAGAAATAAGACATCTATACCTACAACTCTCATGAAGACCAAAAAATGATATTCGGCCTCCAACTATGTCAAAAATCACAATCTTTCCTATAGATGTCTGTTAAAAGGACATCCATGTCCGTTTAATGGACATGAATCTAGTGCAGGATGCCAAATGACCCGAGAAAGTCTGTTAAACGGACATGCATGTCCGTTTAACGGACATTGACTGGCCAAGGGGTGTTTTTCCACCTGAGAATGTCTGTTTAACGGACACCCATGTCCGTTTAACAGACATTGGGGCTCCCCAAAGCCCCCAATGCCTCTCTAATGCTTCCAATCTTCAACCTTACATCATAAACACTTTCACACTTCCTAAATTCATTCATTCTAAAGCCTAAACACTTCATAACACATCAAACTCCAAGTTCAACTTAGCATATTCTCAAATTCCAACTTAATTGGTTCATCAAAACTACCAATGCCAAACATTTATCATCAAAGGTATCATAAACACAAACCATATAAACAGTATAATGAACAGTAGTTGTTATCTTCCAATTCCCATAACTTTTTACGCCTAACCCTAATACTTGCATATAATACCTCAATGGAAAGATAAAAAAATGATTTACAAATTTCATGAAGGCTACAAAAGTCAATTCCATTATTAAAGGAGGTAGAAACTCACTCAAAGGTACTACTCCTATAATGACCAATGAAACAGTGAATAGAGCCACATGAACAGTAACTGAACTAGGTTTAACCCCCATAAGTTTTTACTCCTAACTCCTAATAAGGCACATTATACACCATTAGGAAGCTCTAAACATATGATACAATCTTCAAGAAGACATCCCAATCCAATTCAAACATTAAGAGAGTCAAAATCACAAGCAAAGTTGTTGTCAAATTTTTACAAAAATTGACAGCACTTCCCTTAAAAGACAACTAACCAAAATCGTCAACTTTTCAATCCAAACTCAAGTACTTGCATAAAACTGCAATCTGCACAATCTTCAATCTCCCATATCATCAACGAATCCATATAAACCTATGATCTAACTAAAAAATGGCAGCAACCACAATTTTCCTCTTTTGTCAAAATCAAACCATATAGCAATACCTTGGTATACAAAACATATGCAATTTGCACAAAGTACCTTAACTCTTAAAACTCTTGCATTTACATGAACAATATGAGTTATTACAAAGCTTTAGAGGGTATTTAACCCAATTACAATCCAAAATGCCAAATGTCAAAGTACAAAGTAAATTAATTCTCCAAAATGCAACCTAATGCTTTGTTTCCAAAAATAACTTCTAAAGTAAAAACATCGGAGTTATGCTTCAATCCCAATACTGTAACTCGGGGTCTCGCTCCTCACCTGTGGAGGGGAAAAGGGGTGTGAGGTTGACGGCTCAGTGGGTAACAACTTAATAATTAAGAAATAAGCAAAAACATTCTTTATTTATTCATTCTCAAAGTAACTTTTAGATTGATAAAAACCTTTCAAATTTATCGAAGCCAATTTACATTGATCAAATCACTTTCAATTCATCGAAACCTCTTGTAAAACTCATTTCATCACACCAATTACACATCAAAATCACATAAGCATAGAGAAAGTGGTTCAGGTGGATCCAAAACTGAACGTACTACACATTCCCGCAAGCGGTCATGTGTAGCCATGAACTTATGGGAGTCTGTGAGGAGCTCCAATGCCACTAGCGGGTAGGCGGGAGAAGCCTATGGTTAGACAGGTGCACCTGACTCTTATGGGACCACCACAAACCCATATAATCATGCAATTCACATAATTCACACACTTCATGATTATTAGCCTCAAATGACAAATTCACTTTCACATAACCGTTGAAATCATACATTCGAATCTTTTTCTCTTGACCAACCATGGTAACAAATATTTCCATAAGGCATTTACATCAAAAACATCTTATACAAGATTAAACCATCATAAAAAGTAACTCATTCACAAATGAAAGGTCATAGGCAAAAAAAAAACCTGCAATGACATTTATTACAAAACAATTAAGTAGCTTATTAACTCAATCATTAAAAAGTCACCCACCTTAGAAAATAAGCAAGTTGTCTCTTGTCTTGCTTATGTGTGAGATTCTTCATTCAAACCCCTCAGTGACTATGACTTAATACTAGGAAAATGAGGATTATTATGCTCTTCTTAATTGGTTGTCGAAGGTCTCGGGAGAAATGGGACCAGAGTATCCTCTTTTTAGATGATCATGTTTTCTTAAATTTTCTAGTAGTTCGAAGCTAAAGGAAAGACATGAATGCATAAGCTGTATAACTATGATAGCATATTTGCACACTATAAATGATACACAATCACATTATTCAATCTTGGTGCCATATATTGGTTTGTACAATAGGAAATATTTAGTGTTTGGAGTGAATGTCATTGAGGAAAAAATTAATTTGTATTTGGAAGAAATAAATGTAGATAAATTAAGGCAAAACCTAATAAGTAGTCAGAGCTCTAATGCTTATCTTGTGTAAGTGTAAGTTACTATGTGATTTTTATTTGCACCATTAAATATGAATGATGTGTGGTTAAGATGTGAAATAATTGTGTTGGGCCTCGTTTTCAGAGTCCAACATTTTCTTTGATACCAAATAATGTTAACACCCTGGTCTTGTTCCCAATCCTGAGGCGCCCATACGGGGGCGATCGGGAGAGAACGTGCAAGAGACATGTTGAAACCACTCAAATGGTAAGAAATCTTAGCATCAGTGTTGGCGAGTTCGTTGCGGCGAATGGCGAAGTCCTAACATCAAGCGCATGCACCCTTCGGTTCTCCACGGTGAAATCTTCAAATAGACACTAGACCCGAACATCCAACAACACAAAATACATACATTCATACAATTCTTTCAACACAACATCCTCTTCCATCACTAACATACATACAATCTCAACAAGAAGATAAACATAAACATGTACAAAGGAGAGCAACCTCATATCTTAATCTCATTACTAAATCAAAGGTTTGAACAATTTTAGTTACATGTCATCATACATATCAAATTTCAAAACAAAATATAGAAGGATGCTCAATGTTGATATGCCTATAAAGCTATCCAAAATAGTCACTAACTTAGTACAAAAGTCTCTAACTATCTTAGAGTTTCCAATGCCTTGCAAGCATCAACGATCTTCTCGTTCTACACCTAAGAAGTGAAAATAAAGGATTAAGCTACAAAGCTCAGTGGCTAATATATTTATAGCCATCAGTAGCTAGCGACAAAAGCAAGCATATATATATATATATATATATATATATATATATATATATATATATATATATATATATATATATATATATATATATAGCAATTCATGCACTCTCAATTTTAGTTCCAAAACTCAAAGTTAGGCATTTCATCACATAAAACATATCATATATCCAACCATCTATGCACAACACTCAATTATTCATTATGTTCATAAATCACATGCAATGTACAACAAATGGCTCGAAGGTTTTATGGAAACAAAATCAAGAAACCGAAGTTTACATTATGAACGAAATGAGTTCATTTTTTGAAGCTCATATGTCATAAATGGGCAGCCGAGAGAAGGCTTTAGTCAATGTGCACATGATGAACGAAATGATTCCACTCTTGCCCAAACAAAAGCACATATTCATGCTCAAATAATGTCATCATATGCCTTTTCTTCTTTTCATTTAGACAAAATGTTATAATCTCTTTCAAGTTATAACATAATCACAAATCATCATGCATTATCAAAATTTGACAACAATTCAAAAATCAAGCAATTTAGACATATATACACATAGGCAAGAATTTTCCCAATCATACAATAACTATAAATACATTACCCACCTAATTTCATTTGAAAATCTAAGTTCAATTGTTCCCTTCCTCTTGCTCTTGGATAGGATTTTCTTCGTTTCCTAACACAAACCAAAATTTCTCATTCAAACAACATTCAAAGGAAATTCATAAAGTTTCAATAATAAAAAATGCTAAAATTGAACTATAATCCTTTCAAAATCCCGACCTTTAAGTCAATTTTTCATGATCATTTTAATCAGGTAAATGAAGAAATTTGATAACACTTCCTTCTATAAAATTGTTCCTATTTGTTTTAAGTTTCTAATGATACCAAAATCATTCAATTTAGTTTAGAAATTTGGAAGTTATACCCCAAACATTTTGGGACTGTTCTTATACTGAAACAATATTCTGTCTTCAACTTGCATCCAAAATTTGAGACTCTTAGAGATTGAATTAAAAATCAATTTCTTGAGAAAAATTGTAGCACTATGTCTCTAGTTTACTCCAAATTAAAAATAACTCAATTTAGATAACCAAAAAATATGATATCGTCAAAATACCAAAATATATTTATGCAGGAAAGTTGACTTTGTCGCAGTGAAGTTAGGAGTTTGCCGCAACAAACTTGTCTAGAAGCCTATGAAATTTTCAGCTCTCATCCCATTTTCCAGCTTTTTCACATCCAACATCTACACTTAACACATCTTATACAAAAATCATCCTTTCTACTTCATTTACACTTCATTCTCTACTCCATTTCAGCTTAATATCATCCATAAATAAATTATAGTCCATGATTGATCATGAATACTAATAATAGAACATACACATATATACGCATTCATCATCAACTTCCTACACATATTCACTTCATTTTTACTTTCATTTCATTTCTAACTATTACTAAATATGCTTTATTCAACAAATCAAAAAGGGTTAATGCTTGTACTTACTTGTTTAGCTTTAAGGTCTTCAAACTCTTCAAGATCTCTCCTGAAAACAAAGAAAATTGAAACCCTAGCTTAACATTCTCTTCTTTTCTCTCCTTCTCTTCTTCTCCTTGTATTTTTCTTCTCTTCTTCCTCTCAGTCACGTTTTCTTCTTCTTCCAAATGCAAGACAATACTTTTCTTTCCAATTATTCCCCTAATGAGTATAAAATGTCCATTTTGCCCCTTCCTTTAATGCTTATGATCTTTATCCTTAAGTTATCTTCCAAAAATGCCCTTCATTAATACACTCTTACTAATTTAATCCTACCTTTTCTATTCTAGTTTCTAATTACTACTTATGCTTACTAAATTAATGGACCCAATTCTAAAAATAAATAAACAATTTAATAAACAAATAATTAATAACACGAATAAATAAATGAAAAAATGTTAGGTCAAACAAATTGTGTATATATATGCATTATCTTTTATTATTATTATTTTGATGTATTTCTAAAGGTTGTATGGTGCTATATAGATTGTAATGTAAGTTTATGTTAATATATTGTTAAAGGGTAATATTTTTTATTAATTTTCCTAGTTAACACATAATATCATGTTGCAATTATGATTCCAGGTAAGGAGATCAAGGTGGAGTGTGTTAATTAGGATGAGATATAAGCTCATACTAGATAGATTAAATATCAAAAAGTCTTTAAATAGAAAAATTTATATTCTAGCTTTTAATTGAATTTAGTACTATATCTATGCATGTCAATGGGTCGGCTAGGAGTCACTTAGTAAACTATATCTATGGATGTCAATAGATCGACTCGTGACTAGATGGGCCACGGAAGGCTAGGCAACCCAATCCAGCCCATCCAGTTATTTTTTAGAAAATTAAAAAAGATGTCATTTTTTACAAAACAATGTTTTGGTTAACATTCGGGCTAAAATCGAGCAACACTGGGCTAAATTGACATCTGTAACTATATCTAGATTTTAGTAAAGAATTTTGAGCTAATTGCGAGATGTAATACTTGTATTAATAAAATAATGATGAATTATTTGTTAGACCTTTTGAAAACTAGTTAAGAAGTGTAAAACCCCATCACCGATGGGAAGGATAAAGTAGTAAATTTGGGTCGAGTTGTGAGTGTGTACACGTATCTCGGCATATTCATGCATAAATGGCCTCTATATTGATATGAATGGTAATTTTTGCAAATGCACATGATAGTACATGCGTTCGTGACATTTCCCGGCATATGCATCTAAAAGTGTAATTTTTATGAAAAATGTGAATTATGTGTTTGAAAGATTGAATTGGAGTGATTATGTGTATTCTACATAAATCTGCTAAGTAGGTACCGTTGAGATTTCCGGTACTAGAAATGACTGTCCTATTGACACTACAAATTAATGACATGATTCAGGAATGTTTTATCATGAGCCATTGAAATTTGGAGAGGATTACGAAAGTCAAAGTATATGAATTGATTGAAATGAGAATTGATAGTCATGAAAGAAACAATGAAAGTGTGTGAATCTAAAGGAATTGAATTTCAATTCAGTCCCTAAGAGTTTAAATTTCTGAATTGAAGTAGGAAAGTTAAAAGAATATGTATAAGGGCAATTTGGGCATGACACTTAAGATCATAAGACTTAAGGTTTAAAGGAAGGGGTAGAATGGACTTTTCACCCTTCTTTAAGGGTATAAAAAGGAGAAATTAGGGTTTGTGATTGAGAAAAGAGGAGGAAACCATGGGAGAGGAAGAAGAGAAGAAAAAAATTGGGTTTTTGAGAGATCTTTGAAGTTTTTGAAGCCAATCAAGTAAGTATAAATATCTTCCCTCTTGATCAATTGAATAAAACATGTTTTGATGTTAGTTAAGAGAGGATTATATGTTAGAAGTGGTAAAATGGGTTAACGGAAATGTGTGGTTTTTAGGTTTATGAGCAAGTATAAATTTTGATGTTTGTGATTGATATTGGGTTTAAATGAGTTGGAAAATGAAGTATAAGTGATGTTTTAGTATTAGGATGAATTATGTTTTGAAAGATGGAAAGAATTGGATTGAGAAGTGTTGAAAAATCAGGTTCGCACGTCGCGACGTGCTCAAGCGCACGTCGTGGCGCACACACGCGTGCACGCCGCGGCGCACGCAAGCATGTACGTCGCAGTGCAAGCAAGCATGCACACTGCGGTGCACACTTGTGCCCTCGTCGCGGCGAGCTCAACCTTCGTCGCGGCAAGGACCCATTTGCCTGACTGGTATGTTTTGGTTTTTAAACCATAACTTTTTGTTCAGTTATCCAAATAAGACAATTTCTGATTTGTTATAAACTAGAGACAAAGGTGTACACGTTTTATGAAGAAGAGAAGTGTTGAATCGGTCTTTAAGAGTTCTCAATTTTGGATGGAAGTTGAGTGTGAAATATGGTTTCGACATAAGGATTGTCCATATATGCTTGAAGAATAACTTTTGGAATTTTCTGAAACAAATTGAATGATGTTAGTGTCTATTTTGAGTTTCTGATTTTTAGGAAAGGCTGTGACGGGAGGTTGTGGTGCCAGGAATATCACGAAAGTGCATAGTACATATCTTTAAATTGCTATATGTGCATTATTAAATAGCTCTGATTGGGCAATGTGTAATAATACAAGTGTTTGAATTGTGATAGAGGTGCATTTGGAACATCAACCCACTGACGTTGCCGGGACTTCTAGGCGTTAGCGCTGAAACTATTGTGAGTGACCTAGTTGGCTTCTCCATTATTAATTGCTTATAATTCCTTATTTATAATTCTTTGGAGAATAATGGTGGGATTGTGTATGACTGTGGATTTCAAACAGAAGGTCCGGTGTATTGGAGAAACATGATATAGAAGTGCAATATTTACTGAGTATCGTGTTTGAAATATGATTAGAAGTGATATATGCGATTTCAGTGTGATTAATTGTGAACTATGTGTTCGAATGTGCTTATTTGGGATTGATTGTGTTGTTAACATTGTTTTATTGTGGCATATGCATTCTATGCATGAATGCATGATTAGTTAATGATAGTTATAACCAGAGCAACCACCGAGAGCTTAACGCTCAACGTATTTGGGCCTCCATCCCACAGTGATTCAGAGCCTCTAGCTCAACAATTAATGAGTCCTTATTAGGACAGTTTCAGAGCCTCTAACTCAACGATTAATGAGCCCTTATTGGGATAGTTTCAGAGCCTCTGGCTTAACGATTAATGAGCCCTTATTGGGACAGTTTCAGGCACTCGATCACAACACTGAAAGAAATTGGGAAAATGTTACATGCACATGTCTTATGCATTTGATTTGAAATGCTTTTTATTGCATGAAAGGCAAAATGCCTTATACTGATGTGACAATAAGAATAAATGTGAAATTATGAAATAATTGTTATATGCCTGAGTGTTGTATGATAATGACTGTTATGATTAGAGTCGCCACCGATCAGAGCTTTTAGCTCAACGTGTGAAAATGAGCTTTGAGCTCATAAGTGATTCAGAGCCTCAGGCTCAACGTATAAGGAGCCCTATATCCATCATCGGTTAAGGGACAGATATTAATGAGCCCTATAAAAGGACTGTTAGGCACTCGGTCACTGCCAATTAATAACAAATGGGAAGTGAGTCTCATATGCATGTATCGATATGAAATGTATGAATGTGAACTTCTGAGAATGTGAAAATGTGAAATTTTGTGAAAGTACATTATGAAATAAAACTAAATGTATGCAAATTGTGAAATGTGATCCAATATGCAACAATGCGATTATATAATGGTAAATTGATGTTGTTGCAAAGATTGAGAGGACCATCGATGATGGTCACTCATTGAGTTTGCAAAATTCACCCAAAATTTGCACTTATTTTTCAGGACTCAGAAGAATATCCCGTAAATCAATCAGGATATAGCATCTTTGGTGAGTGATAGAAGATGTCGGGATCGGCCAAATCTGCGTTAGAGCCTATGATTCAGTCAATTTGTAATGGCACCGAATTAAATTATTGTGTTTTTGTAAGAAGACCTTCGTGGTCATCGTTATTTACCAGTTTTGTTATGAAAATTATATTCTGCATTATTTTACTATATATGGTTTTTTTTAAAAAAAATTGTATATTGAGGTTTGAGTGAGTGATGTAGCACACCACCCTCGTAGGGCACAGACTCGGATATCACTATCGATGTCGGGTTCGAGTCTTACGGGAGTGGGGCGTTACAAGAAGACTTAATGAACACAAAAAATTTCTTTATAAAAGATAAAAAAACTTATATTAAATATTCTTGAAATAGAAAAGCATTTTTAAAATTGATTTATAAAGAATTCATTCCAAATTGATGGATTTATGTTAGTTTTTTTCCTTTTTTATAATTGCATAGATTAATTAGAAAATGGCACTTTGTTCACTTACTCAAGGTGGCAGCTAATGATTAATGAGAGACTATGTACTTATTTCCAAAATATATAAGATAAAGGACGACCTCAAAGTCTTACTAATTAGGGCAAGAAGAGAGAAGCATGGAAAAGCATTAGAAAGAGTTGGATCAATTGCTTAAATTTGCACCTGTAGCATTTAGGTAGGATATGTAAGGATTTTTAATCAAACATATGAGCTTATATGTGTATAATTGTATATAAAGATTATCATATAAAGTTGAGCCCAATTAATTAAAGTTGTCTAATATATTTATGATATTTTGAGCTTCATACATTTATTTTAAGTGTGGGATTTATATGTGTAAAGACCGGGTTTATAATTTCTAGTTTTATGATGGGCCAAATTAGAAATGAGAGAAATTAGATTAGGGTTTTATCCTAATATAAGTGGTTATGATCCCCAAATTAAATGTATGCTTAATTATTTTCTAATATCCCATCATCGTAGAGAAAACAAAGACTTAGGAAAAACTAAAAAAAAAAGCTATGCTCTATTTTGGAAGACAATATGTTAGACCTTGATATTTAAGTGGAATTTAGAAATATTAAATGAAATCAAATGGTTGTTTTTGAGTATGTATGCGTGTAGATGTTTTATGTTGGACCCTGATATTTAAGTGGAATTTAGAAATATTAAATGAAATCAAATGGGTGTTTTTGAGTATGTATGTGTGTAGGTGTTTTAGAGTGAAATGAAAGAAGAAGTGATTTTGGTTTAAATGACTTCGACATTTTGAGTAAATTAGTATCTGTTATGAAATTTGTGAAATTGATAGTGAATGAATTGCTTTTAATGGAGTTGAAAAGCAAGAAATGAATAGTGAAAGTGTGAAATTTTAGGGAATTGAAAGTTTGACTTTGTGAGATGAATAGTAACAAAAAATTGACTTTTTGGTCTGAAATCTTTGTGAATTTTTCTGGATTGATCTAGAGAGATTTTGATAAAATGATCTTCATGAATCTTGTAGCTTCTGTTGAGAGCTTTCTATCGCCTTAAAGTATGACATTTTTCCATATCAGGATTGAAATTTATGATCTTTCAAAGTTAAGGTTATTTTGCTTTGTTTTTAAAAATGTTATTAAGGGTAAGTTTGTATGTACTGTGTTTTGAGGAAAATTCTGGGCTGATGTGGTTTGAATTGGAGTAAGTGGTCTAAATGGAAGTTATAGAGAAATTGCATAGCTTTACAATGATGAATAATATGTTATTTTTTATTGTGGGAATTGGAAGATGTGAAATTTGAAAGTTTGGATGTTGTTTTAGGATGACAAATTTATGGTGAAAACTTTGATTGAAAAATTGACCTAGTTAGAGGTTGAAATTGCCTTTAAGTGCTTCATAAGAGTTTTAGATTTTGCTTTGATCTTTCCATTAATGTAAAGTATGGAAATTGTAGATCATAAAATGTGAAGTTATAAATTTTAGAAGTTTCTGTTACAGTTTGGCATGAGCATTAGTGGACAGAAACTTTGAGTGGCTATTTGCCTCCCTTAGAGGCCAAATTGATTTTTCTATCCTTCATGAAAGTTGTAGTTTGCTTTTTGATCTTTTCATTAATATAAAGTATGACATTTTTGGACCTTGGAGCTGAAAGATAAAAATTTTCTAATTTGAGTTATTGTTTAGGGAGACATTAATTGGACAGAAAGTTTGAGTGGGATTTTGACTCCTTTAGAGACGGAATTGATTTTTCAATTCTTCATGGAAGTTGTAGAGCTTCCTTTCAGCTTTCTTTTGATACCAAGTTTGTGAATTTTGGACTTCTGTGTAAAAGTTATGAATTCTTGAAGGTCAGTATGCATTTTGGAGCGATCCTTTGTTTTGGTCGACTGATCTGACCCTTTATTTTGATCGACCGATCTTATTTTGGCTGACCGATCCGATCCTTTAGTTTGGCCGACTGACTTTTGTTTTGGCCGACCGATTCGATCCTTTGTTTTGGCCAACTGACCTTTGTTTTGGCCGACCGATCTGATCCTTTGTTTTGGTCGACCGATCTTTATTTTGATCGACCGATCCGACGTTTTGTTTTGCCCGACCTAATCCGACCCTCTCTCACTCTTTTGCTTATATCTTTTGCGTCTGACATCCAATTGACTTGATTTTTAAAGCGTTGGATTTCTAAGACATCCCTATATATGTATATAGAAAATTTGTGATTTTTGACATTAAATTGAAAAAGATTGATTGAAGCAAATAGAAAGGATTGGTTAAAGTGTTTGAGTTGGATAATTTTCTGAACATGGTTCAGTATTTTGGTAAATTCTAGATCTGTGGAGATCCAATTGAACTGATTCTTTTTGCAAAATAAAACAGAGACATGGGGATATAAGTCATATGAAGGAATTGAATTTCAATTTAGCCCCTAAGACTTTCAATTTATGAATTGAAGTCGGGTTTAGTGTTCAGTCTTGGATTAGTAATAGCTGAACGTATTTTGGCCATAACTTTTTCTATAGTCATCTAAATGAGGTGATTCTTAATTTGGAATAAACTAGAGAAATATGGCTACAAATGTTATGAAGGACTCGAGTTTCAATTCAACCTTTAAGAATATCAATTGTTAGATGGAATTAAATCGCAGGAAAATATTTTAGCATAAGAATAGTTCGAAATGTTTGGAGTATAACTTTTGGAGTTGTGAACCAAATTAAATGATTTTGGTGGCGTTATGAAATTGAGACTATAAGGAACATTTCTCTAGAAGGAAGATTTACCAAATTCCTTCAAATTTGATGATTAGAAAATGTCCTAAGCTAATAATGATTTAATGAATTTTGAGACTTTGATTTAATTTATGATTTTGAAGACTTAATTAGCATGTTAATGTAAATACTTAGCATGTTAAATTGAGTAAGAGCATATGAGATAAATTGATTAGATTAAATTAAATTAAAGTGTTAGAAATTAAAGTGTTAGAAATGCATAAAGGGAAAACTTGGAAGAACACTTAAGGTTTTAAGTAAGAGGGCTTATATGGAGAGGCATAATGGTCATTTTGCATTCATTAATGACAAGTGATTGTGGGATGTCGTTTAAGAGGGAAGTAAGGCACGAAATTGGGAAGGAAGAAAGAAAAGAAAAGAAAGAAGAAATAAAAGAGAGGAAGGAGACTTCGGTGGAGAAGAAGTAAGAAGAAAGAAAAAGGTTAGGGTGTTATTTTTGTTGGATTTTGAGAGGGATTTCGAACTTGATTCAAGAGAGAAAAAGGTGGAGGATGATGAGAGCTCCAATATGAGCCAAGAAATTTCGAAATTGGAGAAGATTTAAGGTAAGAGAAGATTTTGATCTTTGAATTTTTAAAGAGATTTTGGTTTAGATAGCTTAAGAATGTTATGGATTTGTGTTTTTTAAAGTTAATTTTGGTGATTATGCCTTATGTGATGTTTAATTTGCGTGTTTATTGATTAGGAAATTTTAATTTGGATGAAGGAAAGGAAAGAAGATTAGATGCTTTGGACAAGTTTCAAGCATGGATATGAGGTAGGTACCATGTTTATATTTTGAATTATAAGCTAATTATAAGTTTTCGAAAAATCAAGAATAAAAATGTTTTGCAAATTCAATGTTTACGTTTTCAAAAAATTAAGAAGGAGATAAATATTTTCAATTTCATTGTTAATGGTTCGATAAATTGTTGCAATTGCAAAATGCATTGTTTTTGCATAATTTAAGAAATGCCTATAATTGATGATTTCATTATTTTTGAATGAATGTGAAATTTCCATGTGAATTTAGATGATGAATGTGCAGTGTGAATGGAAATATGTTTGAATTATGATATGTGTATGAAAACTAAGTTTTTGAAAGGTGCCTCCGGGCAGTTCGATTTCATGTGCGATTTGTCTGTTATGTGGATTTGGTTAGGTCCCATAAAAGGGTCAAGTGCACTTGTCTAGGCTTCGTCCATCTGCCCGCTAGTGACATTGAAGCTCTGTTAAGGACTCCCATAAGTTTACGGCTACACCGGACCGCTATGCAGGAAGATGTAGTACATTCTGTTCACGGCTGCACAGGATTGCTATGCGAGAATGTGCAATACGTTCTGTTTCTGGACCGACCCAGACCATTCTGATGTGTTTATGTGCTTTTGTTTTGTTTCTAAGTGTGATTGCATACATGTTTTAAGAAATGTTCATGAATTCTTTGATAAATTGAGAAATTTTGAGAAATAAGCATTTGATGAATTTCTACTGTGAAAATTTTATAAAATGGCAACAGTTTTAAAAAGATGATTTTTTCTTATTTTTTGATTTATAAACATGTTATCCACGAGCTGTAAAGCTCACCCCCTTTCATCCCTATCTTCAGGTTTCGAGAAGGAGACCGGATGAAAGCAAGTTATGACGTCTGTTTATTTATATATATGTTGTAGGGTTAAGTCCATCATTTGCAAGAATAAGATTTTAGACATTGTGGAGGATTTTGGAATTTGTGTATTCTTGTGTATTTTGGATTTTGAGATTAATGTTGTATTATGGTTTGGAAATGCCATTAATATTTTGTAAGCATTTATTTCATGATGTGTAAGATTTATGAATTTGTGTATTGAATTGAGATATGAATGTGACTTGGATATGGATGAATGTGATTGAATGTGATATGGGTTCTAGACAGGAGGTCCAATGATACTGATGTTTGAGAATTATTGAAGTGTTATAAGTATATAAATGTGTTTGTTGTGTTGGGATTCCGGACAGGAGGTCCGATGATCGTGTGGGTTGGTTTGATATATATATATAAAAGTGCTAATTGTTTATGGTTTAACATGGTATGTGTGTGATGTTTAAGGAAAAAGAAAATAAGATATATGTTTTGTTTAAAAGATGAGAAATGATGAATGTGAAAAATCTTATGAATTTAGATTATGATTGAGGATGAATTTCCAAATGGGAAATTGATTTGCTTTATATGAGATTGAATAAAGAATGAAAAAGAAAGAAAAAAATTTATACCGTTTCGGATAGGGTTAATAGACCTAGTGTGTCGTATGGTTTCCAACGTTTTGTTTTCTAAGGTACGCGTTTTGGATGTCGAAATTTGTCCTTCAGTTAGATTGAAGGGTTTCGTTTAGCTTTGGTATATGTGCTTTCGCTTTCCGCCAATTTGTTTTTTGATTTGTGTTTCTGTTTTTTCTTTTTTTTTTCAATTGATCATTTTGTTTTTCTTTGTTTCCGAGATTATGTAAATCCGTTCCTTCGATTCCATTTTATGATTTTTCGAGCCTTTGGATTTTCTATGGCTCCTTAAGATTTCGATTTCATTTTGTTTCTGCACGCGATCTTGATCCGATTTGTGATTGGCATTTGTTTTGGCCCACTTTCGGGTTTGGGATCCGTTCTTTTGTTTCGCTTTTCATTTCCATTTTCCGTTCTTTTGGTTGGGGTCCGGTTCCAAAATCGAGTCCCAACACAATACCACAAAACTCTAGCATAAATTTCACAATAGATTCAGATATGCTTCCGCTTTTATTTGATGCTTGATGATTTGATATGAACGGATCCTGTTTTAAGAAGGAGATTAAAACTCTACAAATAATATCAAAGCTTTGTTCATAATTAGGTCATAAAAAATGATTGTTTTTTTTTTGTCTTCCATAATTGGGATCTGGTTATTCACATATACGAATATTTTTCGGTGAGATCTTGTTTTTCGTATGTGTCCTTGATTTGCAAAGTAAAGAACGTTTCTGTTGTTTTAATACATAAAACAATGGATTCAGATTTTTTTCGTTGAATAAATGAATAAATAAATAAACTTATTGTTTTGGTTATGATTATGTTTTTCAAAAGGATGCTTTTAGAGTTTTTTCTACTATATCCAACAATAAAGTCACGATGGCTGTTAAGTTATGGTTCTTTCTATTTGGTTAATAAAGTTACATTTTTTTTTAATTGACCAAAGCATTCCAGAAATAACTCAAAAGTTTTAGCTATCTCAAAAAGTTTTAAATTTATACTTATTTGTATGCATATTATGGATTAATATCATGATAATTTTTGGAGTCAAAATTCATAATTTCTGGATTGATTTGTAAAATTTTGACCCAATTTTCAATTTGAGTTGACAGAATTGTCAGTATTGTAGTATCAAGAAATTAGAGCCATGATGCTTTCAAACAGCTTATGCAAATTTTGGTATTTTAGTTTCAGATTTTGGTATTTAAAGAAATATGTAGCATTTGAATTAAATTAATTGAAGCACCAGGTTACCAAAGCAACCTTTCTTGTGAAAATTAATTTAAATTAGAATGTTAAAAAGTTTTGTGTATATGTTATTCATGCAAATATGGACTAGCCCAAAGGAAAGTTAATATTTTGCCCGAATTGCATATACACTTATGGTGGTAAATGTGTGGCAATTATTCAGTATAATATGTGAACATTAAATCGGTCCAAAGAAAGGTTTATTGTTTGACATACCTTATTGCTAGTGTTTGATCACTACACCATGTACCATTTATAAGTTAGTATTTCTGTTTAAAGACTATATATTAATGTTGTGCAAGGTATCTTGTGATGGGGCCCTACCATTATCTGTATATAATTAATTTGGCATATTATAGTATTGTTATGTAAATAATTAGATTTTGTTTATTTTGTTCTCTGTTCACTTCCTAGTTCTGCTACAGATATCTTTGCCAGTGTTAATTCAATTCCTATGCTTAATAGCACCAATTTTAAGTCATGAAAGGAGAACATTTTTTATTATTTTCAGGGTTATGAACTTGGATCTTGCTTTACGAGTCAATCAACCTGATCCACTTATTGGTGAGAGTACCTCTGATCAAAAGAGGGAGATGAAAAAATGGGAAAGATCAAATCGTATGAGCTTGATGATCATGAAATGTGTCATTCCAGAAGCTTTTCGGGGCACTATGTCCAATTAGATTACTACGGCTAAGGGTTTCCTTGAGAATCTTAAAAAAAGATTTGCCAAAAATGAAAAGGATGAAACTAGTACATTTTTGGCAAAGCTTATCTCAATGAGGTATGTAAGAAAAGGAAACATAAGGGAGTACATTATGGAAATATCTCACTTATGGAAATATCTCACATTGCTTCAAAATTGAAAGTACTTAAGTTGGAATTATCCAAAGACTTGTTAGTGCATCTGGTTTTGATATCTCTTCTGGCACGTTACAGTCAATTCAAAGTGAGCTATAACTGTCAAAAAGAGACATGATCTATTAATGAACTTATCTCACATTGTATCCAAGAAGAGGAAAGGTTGAAGCATGATAAGGCAGAAAATGCTCACTTAACCACAACATCTAAAGATAAAAGGAACAAAGAAAATTAAGGAAGTTGTTCCAGTAATACAAAAGAAACAACATAAGTAAGAAAATCAAAAAGGTTGTTTCTTTTGTGGAGTTGAAGGCCATGTAAAGAAGCAATGTACCAATTATCACGCATGGCGTGCAAAGAAAGGTATGCTTCTTACTCTGGTTTGTTTTGAGGTTAATTTGAATTCGATAACTAGACACACATGGTGGTTAAATTCTAGTACAACAAATCACATCAGTGTGTCTATGTAGGGTTGCCTGAGTTGCCGAAAACCAAGTGATGGTGAAAGATACATCTATGTAGGAGACGAAAAGTCTGTGGAAGTCAAAGCAGTAGGGACCTTTAGATTATTATTAAGAACTGGATTTTATTTGGATTTAGTCGAGACTTTCGTTGTACCATCTTTTAGATGGAATTTGATTTCTATTTCTACTTTGGACAAATCTTGTTATTGTTGTTTATTTGGAAGCAGAGTTTTTAGTTTCTTTAAAAATTCAAATTTGGTTCGTGTCGGTTCTTTATTAGGTTATGATAATTTATATATGCTTGACACTAATACTTCATTTAATGAAGCCTTACAATAGGGTACACGAAGTTTAAAGCGCAAATTAACAGGAAAGAATTCTACCTCGTTGTGGCATAAGAGATTAGGTCATATCTCTGAAAGGAGAATTGAGAGACTTGTGTCCAAAGGAATTCTCGATCCCCTTGATTTTAAAAATTTTGCTATTTGTGTTAATTGCATTAAAGGGGAAACAAACAAATGTTAGGAGATTAGGTGTCAATAGGGTTTCGGACGTCTTAGAACTTATCCATATGGATATTTGTGGATCATTTCCTATAGCATCTTGAAATGGTCAACCGTATTTTATAACGTTCATAGACGACTTCTCGCGATATGATTACCTATATCTCATTCATGACAAATCACAGCTTTTGGGTTTGTTTAAAAACTTTAAAGTTGAAGTTGAGAACCAACTCAACAAAGGATTAAAAGTGTCAGATCTAATCGTGGTGGCGAGTACAACGACATATATGATGAATCAGGTGAACAACCTCTTGGACCGTTTGCTAAATTTCTAGAAGAATGCGATATCGTCCCGCAGTACACTATGCTAAGTTTGCGTAACATGAATGTTATTGTTGAAAGACGAAATAGAACGCTCAAGTATATAGTGATGAGTATGATTAGTCATTCTACATTGCCAGACTCACTCTGGAGAGAAGCATTAAATACCACAGTATATATACTCAACAGAGTTCCAACTAAAGCAACTGATAAGATTCCTTACAAACTTTGGACAGACAAGAAGCCTAGTTTAAAGCACTTGCATATTTGGGGATGTCTCACGTGAATATTTGATTGAGATGAAGTAGAACAGGGTTGGAACAAAATAGAGGGTGCAGAAGATCACGTCCCGTTATTTTTACTAGCTTTTGCGTTAAACTAAATGAATGTGAAGAAAGTTGCAAAAAGATGTTTCCCTTTGTCCTATAAATCCTGAAAGACTCGTGGATTCAAGTTAACAGGTACACAGCTCTGACATGAAATTAAGTAAAAAAATTGCCAGATGTTTGTCAGGGAAAGAACAAAAAGATGATTATATCACGTGATGTCCTAAAGAGAACCACCACTAGAAGAAGATAATCAAAATGTCCACAGACCAAGAGGAGGTTTCCCAGCTTCCTCCATAAGGAGTACTTCACGTTAGTAATTAGACAACAATATGATTGTCATGTGAAAAGGTTCTCCAGCAGGGAGACAGGTAGCCCTGTTGAAATCTGAAAGACATGAGACACGGATTAAGCTCCACATCAACAACCTGCTGACATTCTAACTATTGTGTAAATTTAAGATCGTAATTTCATGGTCCACATGAATATATCTCTGTGTGCATGAAGAGAGTCCAAAATGGAACTTGGAAGGAAATTCAAACTTCTGGCCTTAATTTGTAGCAGAAAGAAGAATTCAAAAGTTCTGGATATAAACTTGACCAAGATATGATATAATCCTATGCTGGCACCCAACAGGAAGAAGCATAGATAATTCGGCCCTTCCACCCTTGCAGCATCCATTGTCCATCTTCATCAATTATGAAATCCTTGTGGTAGCCCCCTTTTAACATATCTTTGAACTGCTCAATTAGTTTCTGATTCAGTGGGAGCAGCTGGAACCCTGCCCTCACAGTCCGAGTTTGCCATTGCTTGTATGTCTCAGGCCTCTCAACCCTATCAAGGCCCTCGCAAGCAAGAACATTCATAGCCTCTCGCGCACAAAACTCTCTCTCAAACATCACTCTCTCCTCATTTCCGCGAGGTAAAGTAGACTCAAATATGTCAAACAATGAAGAAAAATGAAAAAGGGCCTCTCTGAATCGTGTAACAAAGAACGGAGCATTATAGGATCCATTTGTAATACAATGGACAAAAACAGCAGGATGCATCTTCCTGATTAATTTAAGGACAGCATCCCTAGGGCAGTTCCCTTCGGCAGTCTCATCAAATAAATTTTTAAACCGATACGAACAATTCACAGCAAGCACCTCATTACTTCTAATCCTGAGCTCCTCAATTGGTATGTTTTCCCAGTCTTTTGCAACAATAGGATTATAATCAAACGGAACATTAAAGCGCTCACAATACTTTGCCAACCTACGTCCTGTTTCCTCAATTCTTTCTGTTGGACGGAAACCACTTTGGGGTAGCTCAATCCCAGTAATTCGTAGCTTGGGAGGCCCCCCGGATCTCATAGAGAGGAGTTGGATAAGCACCGGCCACTGGAATCCATACAGAACGCCAAAATCTACAATGTGAAGAGTTGTTGCTTTCTCAGCTGCATCCAAAATCATTTTATTTGCAAAGAAAATATTGAGCTTTTTAAATGGGCAAGCATTAAGATGGGTTTTGTAAGCTTTTAACAAGACAGCAGGACTTGTTCTCCTTACAGCAATGAGAGAGAGCACATTCTCGACTTTGGTGCCATTGCCAACTAAGCGTGCTTCAAGACAATCGGCAAAATAATGGGCAACTCTCTGAGACCCATCACCAGATGGGCAAGTGTGCTGCCTGATCTGCTTCAGCAGCTCATTAGCTGTTCTGAAGTCATTAGCAGAAATAGAATGTGAACAGAGAATCAGAAGGGCCCTTAAATCCACTGTTTCTTTCTTTTTTCCCTTCTTTCTACCACGAGCTTTGGGAACGTTTCTGCCAGTTGGTTGTTCATCTGGCTGCAAAATGTTTTTTTCTCCATTCTGCTCAGGCTCACGTTGATTGCATAAAGTACCTTTTATCCCTGGCCAAAGCAACACCTTGTCGAACATCTCAGACAAATCAGTCTCATCTGTTGAAATGGCAGACTGCTTGTTACTCCTCCATTCTTCTAGATCTGAATCCTCTCCCCAGTGATTCTTTCTTCCCCTGGACCCGTTAGAATAAATTTCCAACTCAAAATTCTCCTCCGCCACCACTTTTGTAGACACTTCATTTGGTACCAGTTGATTACTAGTAGGAAGGAATTTACTAGCTTCATGTATCCCTCTTTTAAATTGCAACATCGATTCTCTATTGTTTAACATATTCTGCACCATCTCAGTTGCAGAAGAGCCCATAATGCCATCAGTGATATCAGAAAATCCAACTAAACAATTCTTCAGAAGTTGTACATTGGCCAGCAAATCCATCTGAGGCTGACCACTGCCAGGAACATAACTTTGGAGCAAATCAGCAGGTTCAATAGCTTCATGATCAGCAGCCCACTTAGGATCGTGAAAATCAGTAGAGCCAGTGCCAGGGCTGCTACTGCTGGTACTTGGAATTCCATTAGCACCACAAACACTACTATTCCCAGAAGAGTCACTACTTGGACTCTCATGGTTGATGTAGAGCTGGGGAGTATTAAGCGCGGAAGGATACCGCTCTCCAATTGTGTCATACAACGATTTCTCCGTAGCTTTTAATGCCAAGGGATCAAAGAACATGTGAGGCTTGTTTTCCATGTTCTCTTCCAAAAGCATTTGGCTTATATATTTAAGAACTGGGTCAGAGGAATCACTACCCTGCAAGGGAAAACAAGAAAGTCCCTCCAGACTCCGTCCAGAAGACGGCTCCAAAACCCTTTCCCTTAGACTCAAGGTTGTAGAAGGCATAAATGACCTCGAGCCACCATAGCCACTGGGATCTGGATCAGGAGGACCAAAAGGAACATTCACCAATCTGAAGCCTTGTGCAGGGGTAGCGAACTCAAGTCCGGTTCCGCCATATGGGTATTCATTATAGTTAGGGAAAATTGTCCGCTTATCCATTTCGAAGCCGTTCCTTTAAACTTGGGATCGCTAGTCGTGTTTATATACGCCTCAAAACCACCTACGGAAAGTAAGCACATGAAGTCTTTAGCTTGAGCGCATCAAATACAAGTTGAAGAAGCCGTATTAAAAAGAAAAAAAAAACAAAGAAAAATCATCAGAAAGAGAAATGGGGAAGCAACGCATAAGAACATACGATCCACAAAGAGATAAGCAGGCACATATGAAAAATATAGAATAGATAAACGCCAACACGAGTTCAAGTCGAAGAAATCACAAACAAAAAAACTCAAGAATTGATACTGGCCAAGCGAAAGTAGTCCAAGGAAACAGCATGCATTCGCATACCTGGATAAGCGGCAGAGACTGGAAACTCAAGCGAGACAGTGTCCGGTCGCGTGAAACATAGGCGGAGAACAAAGAGAGAGGTTGATCATTTGCGTCAAACACTTCAGAGGAACTAACACTACCTGTTTCATGCCAACTGTTAACGGCAAACACTACCTGTTTCGTACAAATATATATTTTTAGTTGTTTTACACTTATTTCAGTCGTTTTATTTTTAAAAATTAACACCATATTATTTTGAATGGTTAAATAAAAAAAAGGTATCATTTTAATTGCGTAAAATAGAAAAAATAGGATGGTTCCCTAAAAAAAAAAAAAAAAAAAAAGGATGGTTTGTATAATTTATATTATAAAAAATGAAACTCTTTGTTTTTCCCGCCATCCTTTAACTATAATACCAGTTTGGGTGGACTTGAGCATGGGCTGTACCCAGTTAGAATGTGCCATGTGGAACAATAACAAAGAATCGGCCAATTAGCCGCCCACTATGCAACGGTAAACTGTCTCTCGTCATAGTGAGCTTCACTGGTTAATAATCTATGGGGTTATTTGTAGAACAACCCAAAATATTAATAACTTAATCACTCACTATATTTAATGTTTTCGTATACAGTCAAATATAAGGTTTACTTAATACTTTTTTCAAACTATAGTATCACATCAAAATGATTTCTAATTTTTTTATTGTAACTCTTAACTTAATTTTGAACTCACAAAATTTATTAAATTATTAGACTCATGCATGCACATAACTGCCCAGTACCCACCAAATCTTGTTCATAATATATATGACAAAGGTTTTAAATTAAAACTTCTAATATTTATTCTTAATATTTCTTTTATTTTGTTAAAAGAATTGATTAAGCCCTTATTTAGCAATCAGCGGATTCTTTTAATTATTAACTGATTCTATCAACGGATAAATGTCAACAAATTAATATAGCTTATTTGATTAACAGATAACATCAGTTTTATTTAAATATATTTTATAAAATTATCTATAAAATGAGTTATAAGGATATAACTTTAAAAATTTATATGGACAGAGCATATATATTACTATTTCTTTAAATATTCTATTGAGAATTTACTTTCCAAGTTAAAGAAGAAGTATATAATGTGATAATAATTCTTTGAACATTTGGACTCAAATTTAATATCAATTCAATTTAAAATTTTAAATATTATATTTAAATAATAAACTTATCGTCTGTTTGAATAATTTATAATAACTTTTGAACATAATAATCTTTTAATTCCTCAACATCTCAACAAATCAAGAAAAACGCTTCTCATAAAACAATTTTAAAATTAGCAAATTTGGTTAAATTGATCAACTCAATCGGCTGATTATTATCGATAATTAATAACGGTTTAAAATGATCAAATAGTTAAGAACTTTTAATTGATAAGAAAATGGCTAATATGTCATTTGCCAAATAAGCCCTAAAAGTATTTAAATGTTTTTGGAAGTTATCGATTCCAAGTTTGAACAAAGGGAATTCTTAACTTCCTTAAGAATTCATGCTTCTATCGAGTGTTTGATAATACAATCTTTTAACAAGACATAAGAATAGATTTCATTATAAGAAAATAAATCAAAATTAGATGTTACCGCCGGTTCTTCTCCCCTTCCTCTTTTTGGTTGTCGACTCTTCTCCGAACTTTCTGTTGATCAAAAGCGGATTGTACTTTGACGGCGGGTGCTTTAACTGGTTCCACTAGAGCAGTAACAGTTCTGTATAAATCATCCAGGTTTCCATTGTTAATTAGAATTAGAAACCAAAGATTGAAACTCTTCCTTTCATAAAACCCAAGACTTAAAACTTTACTGTTGATAGGGAACCCATTTATGGATCCAAAAAGACACTGTTCTAAGGTTGAATCAAGTTAATCAATACGAAAATGGAGCTACAAAGTAAGGCACGTAACAGAAAAACCATACTAAGGCTTTTATCTTTTTTTATCATCAAACATCAAGTTCATGGACATGGCTACCTCCGCTGGCTCAAACTGATCTGCCCTTAGATGCACATCAATAACCCTGCAAATGTTTTCAGAAACGAATTGATTCACACACTTTCATATTAAAATTGGTTTTGTTGTAACAGTTAATAGAATAACAAATGTTAATATAAGTGTCCCTAACCTTATAAAAATATTTTACATAAACCCGTCAATTTAAGTCTCATTTTGCTATCATGGTGTCAATGTCCTGGATGAAGTACTGTCGTGCTTTTTTCCAACATATGTCACCACCAGGGTACGACTTTTGCCGTTATGGGGGAAGAAATCACGGATTAGATAAGATAAGCACCATTTTACGCCGGTCAAAAAGAAGCCATAGGTCACACCTGAAACCCACCACACTCGTGCGAATGGTTACTTGGTGACCAAGCCACCATTATATTAGTCATTGTTTTCTTTTTAAGTTCCAACTTTTAGACGGTCGTTAGTTGGACTTAAGAATGTTCAATTGGAGAGCTGATGCCCAGGTACTCTGTACCTAGCTCTCAGATCCTCTATCACAGGTTAAGTACAGAGTACCTGAACAGAGGATCAGCTCTTGAATTGAACTTAAATGGATGACTCACTTGTACTAAACTTGAAATCTTAGTAGGGAAACACTTAGTTTGGATGACTACTCACAGCAGTCATCCACTAAGTACACGCATTCTCTAATATCACAACTCACATACCATAACTTCACATTTATAAATCAAACATTGATATTCAATGTTCACGTAAACAATGATGGCATACTTAAGCAACGTACATTATGAAAATATGCTTCAACATATTATCCATATACCGAAAATGGATATTTATAAGCCAAATATTGATATTCAACGATTACTGATACAAATTATCAATATAAATGCAAATGCTTATCAATACCAATTATTTATGTTGTCAACTACATTCCTTATTTATGACCATTTACTTTACTTTTTGTGTTCGGCCTGCACATTCCCGTCGGTATGGATAATGGGAGTTATAGATAGCTAAAGATATCAAAACTGTGGATACTCGAAAGTATTAAACTATGGTATTCGAAGGCATCAAACTATAGATACCCAAATACATCAAGCTATGAAGGCATTATAGTATCGAAATGAAGACACCATTGGTGTCAAACTGTAGCAGTTGCGGTGTATCCCTATAGACATGCCTATCTATCCAGCACTAAGACAATAAAGCAAGCACTGTAACATTTTCTTTCACCATTTGCCAATTTCACAATTCATATATTGATAAGTCATATGATATACATTTCAAGTCATAAAATCTATATCTGTGTTCATACATGCAAGACACATCTTAACACCATTAGAAGGGTATCAAAATCACACTTGTATAATTATACTATACATATGACCAATAAATATCCATACAAATTATTTATGTACATGTAAATTTTCTTTGAAATGCATTATGCTCAATTTTAAATTTCAATGTTCAATTACCCAATTCACATATAGTAATTCCTATTTTATTTATTTCTAGATATTTGAAAAGTTTCATACACATTTAAAAAGGTTCAGATAAGATTCGATAAAAATCAGAAACAAAAATAATGTCATGGTCGTGACAGGTAGTCTCTCCATTCATACCACCACTTTTTCCTTAATATTCATAAACAAAAAGTTAGAACTAAGTTTCGAGGTCTTCTAGACATTTGTTCTTCTATATCTCCATTTTCTATAGAACTAACAATTAAAATATTGTGGGCTTCTAAATCATGAGATATAGAGCAAATATGATAAGTTGTTCCAAAAACAAGGGCAGCATCAGGGTATCATTTTCTATCGTAATTTCCAACATCATAAAGCCAGAACTAAGTCAGAGTCTTTTCCAAATATTTTTATTTGTATGTCTTAGGTTTCATATGCAACTGGAATTACCTAATTTAGATGTCTTTAGGCTGATTTATGACTCAAAATATGTGGCTAATTCAAACAAACTTTAGATAGAATTCCACTACGTGATACTCTCTTGTCATATTCAACCAATCCTATACAAGATATCACAAAAATAACACCAAAGCATCATCCCAGCAACCATTCCACATCCAAATGAATCTTTATATCTATTAAAACTTACACACAAAAAGAATTTAAACCAAATGTAGTTCCAAACCTTAAAATTGGAAACGTAGTTCTTCTAATGCTTTTCCTTCCCTTCCTCTTTGGCTTTGCTTGAATCACCAAATGAAAAATAATAGGATGAAGAAGATGAAATGGAGAGGAGAAAATTATGAAGTTAAGCCATTAAATTTCCATTCATCTCTCCTCTCCATATGCCTTTTCATGAATTTTCTATTCTTAGACACATGTTTCAATCCCGTTAAACCGTATGTCACAATCATATTGGACCATATCTTACAATCCCATTGGAGCATGTATTACAATTCTATCAGACCATGTGTTACAATTCTATGGGATCATGTGTTACAATTTTATTGGACACACACAAGCTTTAATCTTATTAGTCATATATGCTTTTATCTAATTGGTCCATGTGTTAACTTTAGAAAAATTGCATATTAGTCCTTCGTGTTCCTTTAATTCCCATATTGGCCTATAATCTTCTAAATTAATTTCATTCCCCTATTTCTTAATTTTCTAATGGAATTAATTTGAAGCAATTTGGTTAATTATATCGGGATTTATACCCCAAAAACTACAAGCTATTAAAAAACAAGAACAACCACCGATTCTCAACTTCAAACCATAATTAAAAAAAAATCTTAGAGGCAGAATTAAGTTTTTGTTCCTCCATCAAAGTTTTATATCTATATCTCTAGTTTAGTCTAAAATTGTACATATCCAATTTAGAGGTCTACAAGCCAAGGTATGGCCAAATTATAGAAGTATATTCAGTGGAACCTATCCATTCAGTGAGTTACATATCCCAAATCAATTAATTTCGGTCTTATCATGCAAAAGAAACACAAAAATACATCCATTTTAACTAAAAACATCCCTTTTGCTTATCGAATACGTATTTTATCAATTGCCTCATATCACGCTTATAATCCAAGCAAACATATAAAATTCTAAATATATTTCACATGTAAGTATCTACGTCTATGCCGAAGCAGACAAATTATCCCTTTACCCATGTCTTGCACATTAAGAACCATTATGTCTCTTACTATACTTAGATGTACTTAATTCTTCTTGCTCACTTCTTAATACTGTAACACACCACTATTATAAAGCATATGCCTGAACATCCAGAGCACATATGAGAACATATCCTATAAGAATGACATATTAGAACAATCATATTTCCTTATTATGTCATCATAGAAACACAAGTATTTCAAATGATTAACTTTTCCCATTTCATTAACAAAACATAACCTACATCATAGCATTACTTTTTCACACTCTATATATTTACATTACAAAAAATCTGAGTTCACTGTTCTACGCAAAATGTTATACATGAAATGAGCAACTAAATAAACACATTCTATCTAAACTCCTCAAATATCAACTGACCAGACCTTTAAGCCATTTCTTGTTCCCAAAATTGATAATATTAGACTTCAACTAGATTGCTTTAGAAGCTAAGTCTTCTCAGTGCCTGAAAATCAACATTGCAATTTTGTTGAGTTTTGCGAACTTAGTAAATGAACCATCATCGATGTGTTTACTCAAAACAGAACATAAACATTGTTGGACCCCGATCTTTAAGTGAATTTTAGAAATGTAAAAAGTATAAAATAAGTAAGCTTGCATATGAAGTTTGTAATAGATGTGATTATGTTTTAAGAAAATTGATGAGAAAAAGAATTGATGGAGTTTGATGATTTTTGAAATTGAATAGATTTGTATTGATTATACAAGTTTAAGTGGATGAGAAATTGAAAATTTAGTTGGAAATGAAGAAATAAAGAGAAAAAATGTGAAAATATGAAAATATGAAAAGTTTGACTTTTTGACCATTGAGAGTTGACTTTTGACTTAGTCAAAATTTGAAAAAATGTTCTACATGAAACTTGTAGGTTATGTTGAGATCTTTCTATCGCCATAAAGTTTGCAATTTTTTGATATCGGGAGTAAAAGTTATGAACAGTCAAAGTTTAGGTGTGTTATAGGTTGACTTATATTAGGACTGAAGCTTTGACTGAAAAATTTACCTAGTTAGAGGTTAATTTAGCCTTGAAGTTCTTCATGAAAGTTGAAGGATCTGATTTGATCTTTATTTTGATATAAAATATGCAATTTTTTCGATCTCGGAATAATAAGTTATGATTTTTACAAGTTTCTGTTATGGTTTTTAGCATGATTAATAGAGGATAGAAAGTTTGACTGAAAAATTGACTTCCTTAGAGGTCAAATTGATTTTTATGTTCTTCATGAAAGTTGTAGAGGACTTTCCAAGCTTTGTATCTATATAAAGTATGACATGATTAGATTTTGGAGTTGAAAGATATGAATTTTCAAAGTTGAGTCTTTGTTTAAGGATATATTAATTTGGACAAAATCTTTGACTAGAAAAGTGATCAGTTTAGAGACAGAATTGACTTTTTATTTCTCATGAAAAGTTGTAGAGCTTTCTTCAAGCTTTCCATAAAGACCAATTTTGTCACATTTGAAGTTCAGGATTAAGAGTTATTAAGGTTGGAAGATTCGAATTTTATAAGTTTTTTTTTTTTAAATTAAATTAAATTTAGTCCAGCGCCTCTCGAGGGCGATCGGTACACCTCTGAACGCCTTATGAGGGTGAGCGCCGCCTCTGAGCGGCTCACGAGGGCGAGCTCGCCCTCGCCTCTCCCAAACGCGGGCATTCCGCCCTCGCACGACGCCGTTTTGTTCTTTTGGTTTTCTTGACTTTACTTTCTCAAATCCGACCTTTGTCCACTATTTTGCTTATATCTTTTCCGTACGACATCCGATTGAGTTGATTCTTGAAGCGTTGGATTCCTAAGACAATGAATTTCATTTTTATGGAAAATTTGTGAAGTTTTGAGATTAAATTGAGGTTGATTAAATTAATCAAAGTGAGTCGGGAAATTTTCTGAATATAGTTCAGTATTTTGAAAAATTCGGGATCTGTAGAGATCTGATTGAAGTGATTCTTAAGGAGAAATAAAGTTAAGAGATGGGGTACAAGTCATATGAAGAAAGTAAAGTTCAATTTTACCCCTAATATTTTTAATTTATGAATGGAAGTTCGAATTAGTGTGCAGTTTTTGGGTTAAGAACATCTGAAAGTATTTTGAGCATAACTTTTGCTCTGGAAATCGAAATGAGGTGATTCTTGTTTTGAATTAAACTAGAGAAATAGGGATACAATTGTTATGCAAACATTGAATGTCAATTTTGGGATTTAGAATGTAAATTTATGGATGGAAATAACGTGCTGGAAAATGTGTTAGAATATGAACATGTCGGAAATGTTTTGAGCATAACTTTTGATGTAGTGCTCCGAATTGGATGATTCTTGTGGTATTATGAAATTAAGACATAGAGGAACATTTCTCTAGAAGGAAGTTTTGATAAATTTCTTTAAATTGATAGTGTGAATCAAACCCGCAAGTAAGCATGACTTTAAGTTTTGAATGGAGGGGCTATATGGTCATTTGACTTTCATTAATGACATGGCCTCTAAACACATAAGGAGCTGTCATTTTAAGCACATAAAAGGCACAAAATTGGCTGGAAAAATCAGAACAAAGAAGAAGAAAATAAGAAGAAGAAAGATGGAGAAGTTTCGGCCATGGAGAAAGATGAGAGAGAAAGCTAAGTTTCGATTTTTCTACTTAATTCTTAGGGATTTTGAGGTTGTACCAAGAGAGAAAAAGATGGAGGAGCACAAGAGCTTCCTTCCAAGCCAAGAAAAGTCAGATTTCAGTGAAGAATGAGGTAAGGTCGAAAATTTGATGTGTGATTTTTGATGAATTTTTGGTTTAGAATTGTGGAAAAGGACATGGGTTTGTGATTTATGAAGTAAATTGTGATGTATATGCTTTAGGTTATGTTTAATTTTGGATGAAAATTAATTAAGGTTTAGGCTTAATTTTGTGATTAAGGATTTTGTGAATTATTGGTTTAGAATTATGGAAAATAACATGGGTTTGTCCATTCTAAGATCAATTTTGGTGTTTGCTTAGTTAATTGGATCGATTTGGAAAAAAATTGTGAATTGAGGTTTTGCCAATTTTGAAATTTGGAGTTTTTGGAAATTGATGACTTTGATAGTTTGAAAGTATGTGGAATTAGTGTTTGTTAAGTTCATTTTGAGAAATTATGATTTATATGATATTGAATTTGAGTGAATCGGTTTAGGTCAAATTTAGAATTTGGGGATTTTAGAAATTGGTGATTTAAATATCTTGGAATTAGTATGAATTGATAAATTATGACATCAATTTTAAGGATTAAGTTATTTATGAGGTTGAATTTTGATGAAATTGCTTTAGGGAATATTAAATTGGAAGGAAGAAAAGAAGAATTGATCAAATTGGAGCTAAGAACGAGTTTCTGGCATCGATTCGAGGTGGGTAGCATATTTATATTTTGATTTGTAAGCAATATACGAATTTTCGAAAATTAAAGAAAGCAAAAATGGGATGTTGATAAATTATTGTTTTTGTAAATGTTTTAAAAAAATGTTGATTAATATTTGAAATTATAAGTTCCGAATGATTTTTGAATTATCTGAAAAATTGGAACAATGTGCTTTATGAATTTGTATGATATATGTTTGAAAGAAATAAATTGCATTAATTTTTATGGATTGGATTGGTACGTGATTCAATTGTTGAATTTCAATTGAATGTGAATTGTCATATGATTTGATGTGATTTGTGTATGTGAGTGTGTCAAGTGTGACATGATATAGAAATATGAAAAATTTGAAAAAATCAAGATTTTGAAAAGTACCTTTGGCAATTCAATCTCCGCGCTTATATGTTATGTGGGTTTGATTAGGTCCTCTCGTGAGTCAATTGCACTGCCTCTATTCGCTTATAGCCTTCTCCCATTTGCCTGCTTGTGACACGGAGCTCCGATTTCGGACTCCCTTCACGGCTACACTGGACCGCTATGCGAGAAAGTGTAGTACATTCTGTTTCGGACCGACCAGACCATTTTGTTATGTTACATGCTTTTGATTTGTTTTTGTGTGCTGCATTCATGTTTAAAATTGAGAAATGAAAAAGTGGGATTTGTATGAAAAGTTTGAAAAAAATGAAAGGTTTGAGAAAACTGTTTGAAAAGTTACAAAGTTTGAAAAAAATTAACCCTTTTGGCAAAAAGCTTATAAAAAAATGATTTCTGCTTATTTGTCAATTTATAAATGTGTTATCCACGAGCTTCCGAGCTCACCCCCCTTTCATCCCCATCTCCAGGTTTTCGAGCAGGAGATCGGATGAAAGAATGTGAAGACGTTTGGTCCGATTCTGTATCGTCTGTATTTTTATGTGGAATTAGATTTGGTTATTAATATTATTTATGGCTTGAATTGCCGTTAAGTAAGTGATTATGATGTACTTCGATTATGTATTTTAGAATGTATGAGGATTATGAATTATACAATTGTGTATGAGTTTGGGAATGAGATTGAATTATGAGACTAGTAGATTGAATTATAATTATGAAAGTGTCTTAGAATTAGGTTTGCGTTTGTGTGTGCTAAGATCCCGGACAGAGGGTCCGGTGGATTTTGATGTTTGTATATTTGATTGGAAATTTTAGAAGTGCTTTTTGAACCCTTGCAAGTTTTAGGTTAGGTTAAAGGCAACCGTTATGCTGCCGAATTTTCGATAAAATTGGGATAAAAATGTAATTTGGGATTTGTATGGATATATACGAATATGATCAAGTATTGAGTGTTTGCATGAGGTTATATTTCCAAAAGTGGAAATTGTTTGTTCGATTTGAAGGAGATTGGTTAAAGATGTAAGAAGTGAGAAAAAGAAAGAAAGAAAAAAAAATTTATACCGGCCTTTGGACAGTCTAGGTATCCAATGCGATTTAGTGTATGTGTTCGGATGTCGGTTCCGCCGTTTGCTTCGCATCTGTTTGGTACTTTGATTTTGTTCGTGTCTCCTTTGTTTCAATTTGTTCGATTCGATCCGCTTTACTATCCGATCTGCTTTCATTTTCGGCTTTGGTTTCGTTTTGCATTTCGTTCCGCTGCTTTGTATTTTCGCCTCCGCTTCAAATTGTGCTTCGCTTTTCGTTATATTATTCATTTCCAGCTTCTGTTCTCCGATTGGGATCCGATTTTTCGGATCGGGTTCCAACAAACATCACAAGTATATAACACAATTCAATCAGTATATCACCTCATTCAGAATCAAATCTTATATATCACATCATTCAGAATTGAATACCTAATCACATTACACATCATATTTTAACAAGCACATCATGAATGCTAACATTTCATATAATAATTTCAAAATAATCCGATCATTCGTATCATCATCATGTACGCAAACATTGCATATCTCTATATCAATACAATTTAGTAATTCTTCACAATCATTCACATGATATATATATATATATATAATGCAAATGCACATAGGACTCTACTTTTATTTTTATTTTGTTGTGACTGAGGGCCTATTTACTGTCCCATATCCATTGTAGATTTTGAGCTCATTTCAGATACTATCTTGTACCCCTTTGTGGATACCAGGCTCATTAATAACTGAGCTTGTAGCTCTTTGTGCACATTTCTAAACTTTAAACTCTTTTTAGATTGGTCATTCCAATTACAACTCTTTTATATGATTATGCATATTTATGTGATGGATTGCATCATTTCATAAAATGTGCTATCAATAACTTTCATTCAAAGTTCACAATCACGTATCATATTCATCGGATTTGAGTCTGGCATTCAATATTCAGTTGAGTACACATTTTACATTGCATATACAATTAGATAGCACCTCCATTACAATTTGGAATATCAAACTCCTCAAACCAGTAATGTCTGTAATTATCACAATTATATTAGTAACAACTCAATAATTGATAATAAAAAAATTCAATCATAGTGAGAAAACATCTCACAATACGCTCCAGATAAGCTATTGCCTTGATGATCTGACAATGTCTAGATGTGGATGCTCAATTTATGCTTCTATATCATGCAATACACATATTTACAAATTACTAATTTGTTTAATCAAATGAATACTCAATCATACACACGTATATGTGTTATGCTCAATGCATGCGCAATTGACTATCCCGGGTATGTATTCTTATTCACAAGTCTTGATCATTCATTCATTATAGCTTGTATATATCTAGTTGGCAATTATGTTATGCCTTAAGTAAGTTTGATTACTTTAAATTCATCAATCATACATTCATCAATCCTTTCCTAGCATTATAAATTCACACAATTTCCTAATTCTCATTTAATCATACCTAATTCATTACCTATATCATTTGAATCATATTTGCATTCATAAGATCATCTTTATACCACTTATAACTCATACTTCCCAAATTCATATACATATCAAACAATCCATTCCTTAAATTATAAGATCAATTAACAACCTAAACTTATCAAACACTTAATCAATTACTTAAGCAACTATCTAGGTTCATTTCAAGCCCCAATCATATCTAATTGCACCTAAGTAAAGTAACTTATCCTTATCTGGTTTAAATACCACACAAAACTGAACTTTTCTCACTTCCATGCATTGCCCACAATTGTGGGAAGGAGCTAATGTAGCTCCCACAATTGTGAGATGAGTGAACCGAAGGTTCACCATCCTTTTCTTTCAATTTTTTCTAGCTTTTAATATCTTCACACAAAATTCAACACATCTTCACCATAGTCCATTACTTATACCTAAATTATATGTCAATTCCTCATCAGTTCCATATCCAATTCCAATTCAAATCATTCATTTGGTAGCTCACAATTTATGGTCTTTCATGCATCAAAATCAAAATGGAAACTATCATTCTTTTGATCATACATGTTGTGCTACTTCTTTCCGATTTCAAGATCACTTTATTAACACCTTTCTTTAACATAAATTCACCTTCATTATACCTCAAACGCTAATCCAATTCATCCATGAAACGACATATAACCTACGATTTTTATATATAAAAAACAAGGCATAAAAGTATCCAAGTTCAAGTATCACTTTGCAGCACAATTCATCAGCAACATCATATACAGTTCATCCCAATTCAATCATCATAACCCTCTATTATAACAAGCCATAAAGATCAATATTTTACTTGTCTAGCTCAAATTTCCACCACAAAGATTAAGCTAATTCAACTCTCTATGCATGCAAAATCATCAAAAATTCAAGGTGGGAATTAGAAGGATTTTCACTAGGATCAGAGACTATACTAAGATCAACTATGTTATGATTCTTTACCTAACTTTATGAGGGTAAAAGCATGTATTTAGTATGGGAATTTAGCAAAGCTCTAGCAAAACACAAGGATGGGAGATAGAAATAAGTTTCGGTGGTGAGAGAAGAAGAAACTGATGAGTGTTCTAGCAGAAACATGTGCTGCCTTAGCCTAATTCAATTAGGTGTAAGATGTCACCATTTCGTAATAACACTTATCTCCATGCATGCATCCCATTTGTTCCAAAAATAAGATGCCAATTGTCACCAATATGTTAGGCCATTTGTCACTCAATAATTATTGTCATTTGTCACTTAATCTCTTATGCCAAATGTCGCCCATTTATCTATGCCAAATGTCACTTATTTAAAGGCTTAGTCATCCTAATTTTTTATATGTCAATTTCTCTTACCACTTGGCATTTTTCTTTGACCAAATGTACATTTTAATTCATCAATTTTCCAATTGTAACAATAAATTCCAAGTTTACTAATTATAGTCCACTAAACCAAAATTCAAGACGTAAAAAATACACAATTCACATCATGATTATTTAAAACCTTTCATACCTTGGAATATGTCAATTGAGTGCATATATTATATTTGCAATGTGTACTAATTCATGATTCATGTGTGTATGCTAATGATATGCAAGTGAATGAAATGCAATTAATGAATTCTCAATTATATGGCCATGTGCAACAATCTAAGGATCTAACCCTTAATATGGAAAACGGGTTATTACAAATATACCCTAGACATGCTATAATATTTCTAAGGTATATTTTGGAGCCTTATTGTAACATCCCATCACCGATAGAAAGGATAAAATAGTAACTTTAGATCGGGTTGTGATTTTGTACATGTATTTCGGCATACATGCATAAGATGGCCTCTATAGTGATATGAAAAGTAATTTTTGCAAATGCATAAGATTGTACATGCACTTGTGACAATTCCCAGCTTTTATATTTTTGTGAAAATGTGAATTTGTGTGTTTGAAAAAAATTGAATTGGAGTGATTTATATGTATTCTGCATAAAATTGCAAAGAGGGTACCGATGAGATTTTCGGTACTGAAAATGACTGTCCAATTGATACTCCAATTAAAGACATGATTTAGGAAATTTGTTGTAGCATGAGCCATTGAAATTTAAAGAGATTTATGAAAGTCAAAGTGAATGAATTGATTGAATTGGAAATTGATAGACACGAAAGTGAGTGATTCTGAAAGAATTGAATTTCAATGCAGTCCCTAAGAGTTGAAATTTCTGAATAGAAGTATTAAAGTTATAAGAATTTGTATAAGGGAAATTTGGGCATGATACTTAAGATTATAAGGCTTAAGGTAAAAGGAAGGGGCAAAATGGACTTTTCATAATTAGTAAGGGTATAAAAAGGGAAATTAGGGTTTGTAAATGGGAAAAAGAGGAGGAACAGTGGAAGAAGAAGAGGAAGAGAAGAAGAAAATGGTTTTCGACGAAATCACGAAGAGTTTAAGGATTTTGAAAGCTAAATCAAGTAAGTTTAAGCCTCTTTCCTCTTGATTAGTTGATTGATTCTTGTTTTGAGTGTTAAAATTTATGAAATGGGTGATTTACATGTTTGGTTTTTAGGGTTATCGTGTATGGATGAATTATTGATGTTTTGTGAATGAGATTGGTTTGGAAATAAGTTGGAAAATGATGTGTGAGTGATGTTTAAGTGTTTAGATGACTTATGTTTTGAAAAATGGGAGGAATTGGATTGAAATTGTTAAGAAATCAGGTTTCGGGAGGCTTACGGGACTCGCACGTCACGACATGCTCATGCGCACGCTGCGGCGCACGAAGGCGTGCACGTTGCGGTGCAGGCGAATGTGCACGTCGCGGCGTAGGTGATAATGAACGCCGCGGCACACACTTGTGCCCTCGTCGCGGCGAGCTCAACCTTCGCCGCGACGAGCTACTGTTCCTAGACAAGTTATGTTTTGGTTTTTAAACCATAACTTTTTGTATCGATATTCAAATGAGATAATTTCAGATTTGTTATGAACTAGAGACAACGGTCTATATGTTTATGAAAAAGGAAAGTGTTGAATCAGTCTTTTATAGTTCTCAATTTTGGATGGAAGTGTAGTGTAAATTGTAGTTTCGACAAAAAGATAGTCCGTACCTATTTGGAGAATAATTTTTGGGTTTTTCTGAAACAAAGTGAACGATTTTAGTGTCTATTGAGTTCTGATATTGAGGAAAGGCTGTGATGGGGATTTTTGGGATAGTGCCGGAATGTCACGAAAGTGCATAGTGCATATCTTTAAATTTCTAAATGTGCATTATTGCTGAATTGGACGGTGTGTTAAATAAATGTGTTTTGACTTGTGATAGAGGCACATTTGGAACGTCAGCCTACTGACGTTGCCAAGACTTCCAGGCGTTAGCGCGGAAGTCAGGTGAGTGACCTAGATGGTTCCCCTATTATTAAGTGTTATAATTCAGTGATTTTAATTCTTTGGAGTATAATGGTGGGACCGTGTTAATTGTGAACTCCGGACAGAAGGTCCGGAGTATTTGAGTGACATGATAAGTGTAATGGGTATGTGAAATTGTGATTGTGTTTTTAATGTGACAAAGTGTGAATTAATTGTCCGATCGCGATAATTTGGAAATGATTGGGATGTAGGAATATGTGAATAAAGTGATTGAATTATGGCATAAATGATTACGTGAATAAAGTGATTGAATTGTGTCACATGTCGTTCATACATGAATGCAAAATCAGTTAATGACAGTTGTGACCGGAACAGCTACTGATCAGAGCTTTTAGCTCAATGTTATATTTGGGCCTCGAGTCCTACAGTGATTCAGAGCCTCTGGCTCAACGATTAATGAGCCCTTAATGGGACAGTGTCAGAGCCTCTGACTCAACGATTAATGAGCCCTTAATGCGACAGTTTTAGAGCCTCTGGCTCAACGATTAATGAGCCCTTAATGCGACAGTTTCAGAGCCTCTGGCTCAACGATTAATGAGCCCTTAATGGGACAGTTTCAGAGCCTCTGGCTCAATGATTAATGTGCCCTTATCTTATAGGGACATTTCAGGCACTCGGTCACAACACTGAAATTTATTGAAAAAAAAATGTTACATGCTACATTTGATTTGATCTTTTTGGTTGAATGACAGGCTAAATTCCATATACTGATGTGATAACAATCATGGGGTACTTCAAATTGTAAAATGTATGACATATCGTGATATGCCTAGTGTTGTATGAAATATTGGGGTTGTTGACCAGAGTTACCACCGATTAGAGCTTTTAGCTCAACGTGCGAAATTGAGCTTCGAGCTCTTGAGTGATTCAGAGCCTCCGGCTCAACGTATAATAAGCCCTATATCCAGTATTGGATAAGGGTCAGATATCAATGAGACCTTCAATAGGACAGTTTAGGCACTCGGTCACAGGAAAATGATAATAAATGGTGAGTGAGTGAAATATGTATGTATCAAAAATGGGATATATGAATGTGAATTTCTGTAAATGTGTAAATGGGCAATTTTGTGAAAGTGAATTATGAGATAAAGTTAGATGTACTTGAATTGTAAAATGAGATCAAATAGACAGTTATGTGAATATAGGATTGAATTGATTTGGTTACATGTTTAAGCGGATCATCGATGATGGTCACTCACTGAGTTCGCAAAACTCACCCAAAATTGCAATTATTTTTTTCAAGACTCAAAAGAATACCCCGTTAGGCAACGAGTGTATAGTGATCGCTTGAGAGTGATAGAAGAGGACGGGATCAGTTGCGTTTGCATTAGTGTGAGGACTTTGGTGTTATATTATTGTGTATTTCTAAGAGGACGCTCGTGGTCAATGTTTTTAATGGTTTTGTTATGTAAATTGTTTTCCGCAACATACATAAAATGTAAGTGTATGATTGTTCAAAACAAAAATTTGTATTGTGACTTGACTAAGTGATGTATCATGCCACCCTCGCAGGGCACGGACTCAGATATCACCATCGATGATGGATGAAAGAGGAAGTTTTTTTGAGGATAAGGTAATTGTCACTTACAACTAGAAACCTAAAAGCTCTAAACCTAAGCAATCTTAGGCCTTGACTAGAAGAAAATTTACAATAAAGGGACACAGTGAATTGAACCAGCTAAAATGAAAGAATGAAACTGAATCTAATGATAACATCCCCCGAGAAAGTAGGGGAAAGTAGGAATCGTTAAGACAGATGAAGAAATAATAAATATACAAGTCTAAAGGGAGGAGAATGAGTAGATTGAAGGGAGCATATTGACAGTCTAATTCAGTACACACTTACTAGACTCAATTTTATAAATGCATTCAGTTCCTCTAAACAACCAAATGAGTGAAATGAAGGGGTTAATCTAAATACTAGTTTTATGAGAGTTACAAGGAGGAGCTCTAACAGAAAAAGTGATAGGTGTAGATTGCATTGTATTTTTATAGGTAATTTGAAGTGTGTTTAGTGACTAATTTGATTGTTTAGTGTGTGTTTAGGTGAAGAAATTGTATTAGTTCATAAATATTTGTGTTTTAAGTGTTTTATGGGTGAGAACATGTTTTTAGGCTATTATTTAATTTAGAGTCTTAAACAAAACACAAACTAAATTAAATGATGCCTAAGCATAATCTCTGTGGGACGATATCCGCCTTTTACAACAAGTAACGACTCGTATACTTGTAGTTTTTTAGCATAAAACAAGTAGTTTGTTTTTGCAATCAACAAAAAGGAAATCATCTTCCTAGATATAATTTTCTTATTAATCTAAAATATTATAAGGTTGAATTGCCCCAATAAGGAACAAATGGTAGCTAATATTATTCAAGAATCCAAACCTTTTTGGTAGGTCTTTTAGAAATAGAATGAAGGAGAAAAATTGTTCTAAACTCCTACTTTTGAAGGAAATTCCAAATCTCCTTACCAACCACAACTGTCACTACAATGATAGAATACTTGTGGCTTTTGATTTAGATGAGACTGAGGCTCAACCAATACTAATATAGCAAAAATTTACCCACCTTAAAGTCCAGAGGAAGAATTGTACAAAAAGATTCTATGTCTCTATCATTTCTGCTTTTAAAAATAGTTTTTAAATAGTTGAATTGTGGAATAGCTTGTGGAGAATTGGAAATGGCATCAATGAGCCTTAGATGTTGGTTGGGGATTTTAATTGCATGTTATATGTCAATAAAGCTTAAGGTAATACTATCTGCCTAAAGAATCACAATGAGGAATTGAGGGAATGTGTCAAATAGTTTCAAAATCACTGATTTAAGGATGGAGGGGTAACCTTTTACATAGAGTAAAACCCAATATGAGCATTGGATGATCAGGAAGAAACTTGATAGTGCAATGGGGCATGGTTATAGGCTTTCCCAGAAACAAAGCTACTTCAAGTATAACCTTCTATTTGACCAAACTTTAATCCATGTTCAAAATGTCTTCTATTATTAACGAAGAAGTTGTCCTTTCAGATTCAACAATTACCTCATTAGTGTGGAGAGTTTTAAAGATGTTATTTCTAGGGGAGTCAATGTTAGATTAGATGAAACTGAGTTATTTATCTGCATGAGGAAGCTGAAGATAATCAAATAGAAATTAAAATTTTTTCATAAAACCATATATAATAATACTCACAAAGTAGTCTTAGAAGATAAGGAGGAACTTCCTAGGATTTATGATGACTTATATAGGGACCCTAAGAATGAGCATCTAAGAGTTAAGGAGGCTAGGGCTTTAAAACACTGTTCAAGAATATTGGAGATTGATGTGGCAATGTTGAAAAAAGGGGCAAGGAATTTGGCTTAAGGAAGGATATAGGAGTTCTAAATTTTATCATAAAGCTATCTTGGAAAGGGGAAACACTAACAAAATGGCCTCTCTAAAGGGTGAGAATGGCTCGATACTCACTAGTAAAGAGGGTCTATATGGAGCGATGGACCCTGTTTTCGGAGCCCAACTATTGTTCTGAAAATCATAAAACGTGAGCGTACGTAGAACCTTGAAGGGTTATTTCCATAAACCCGTATTAACCATATCCCATAAGAGTGGTATGCCCACACCAGTCAATCACCAAAATCATAATTGAATTCTTCAAACAATTGCATCTCCAAATCTCTAGTTTAATTTGAAGCAAGAAATATCTTAATTAGAGCTCTATAGAAGAAGTTATGCTTAAAAAGCCAAAACGTGATCATGTCCCAATCATGCTCTCCTAACCGACCCCTCACTCTCCATAAAACTTTCTCAAATCAACTCTAAAAGATGACAATTTTTATGGAGAGATAGAAACATGTGTTAGGAGTCATTTGGTTCAAGAATTACTGTATTTGGAGGTCTGATGATGAAGTTATGGCCATAAGATTCAGACGTGCTTATCCTCAATCACATTGTACCTATCTTGGTGCAACTGCCTTAACTTTTGATACAGATGTAAGATTGATCGTTTTCGGACTTTTTGAAAGAAGAACTTAAGATATACAACTTTTATGAAGAATTTGAAGCAATATAATCCCTCTAAAATAATTAAAATCGCGATTTACTGTAGCTGTCCTGTGAATGTCTGTTTAACGGACATAGACTGGCTTGGAAGCCATTTTTCACCCTAGAGGTCCATTAAATGGACATAAAGTCCATTAAACAGATATAGGCAATGCTGGGGGTCATTTTTGACCTAAGAAGGTCCATTAAACAGACCTAAAGTCCATTAAATAGAAATGAGGGTTTCCTAAACCCCTACAAAGCCCCTCCAATGCTTCCTACATCTATTCTAACATCATATTCACTCATAATCTTCCCAAATTTACTTTTTCTAATGTAATATCACTTATTAAACATCTGATTTCCATTTGAGTGCATTAAACTTCCAAACCTTAACTCAATGATTCATCACATATGACAAATTCTCATCTTTCGCCATAGATGTTATGATATACATCCTATGCAACATTACCAATTTATAATGCTTATATCTCTCA
The DNA here is from genome assembly GCA_029891385.1 of Erythroxylum novogranatense. Lineage (NCBI taxonomy): Eukaryota > Viridiplantae > Streptophyta > Magnoliopsida > Malpighiales > Erythroxylaceae > Erythroxylum > Erythroxylum novogranatense. Next base: position 90,194,024 of record CM057234.1, on the reverse strand, counting down.
ACTTAGATATCCAAAATTTACGCACTTTATAGCGTTAGAAAGATAAGAGGATAAACTACAACTTTACAAAAGACAATTTTGTCTAGTTCTACCTAGATCAATCCAGTTTTCTCCCTGTATTTAGAACACAATTCCTTCCCCCACGAAAAGCTTGAAAATTGTCCCATTTTCACTTCCTCTATGCAACATCATTTGATAACCCTTTAAATTCCAACTTTTCTTCATCCACTATTAAATCTTGGCTCATTTGACTTGTCACATTTAACTACATCTCATCATTCATAATTCCTATGTGTCTTTTCCATAACATCTTACTGATATGTATATATATATAATAACCATTCATGCTCAACATTCATCATCGTCATCCATATATCATTCATAATTCATTAACATCATAAAACAAAAGTTTACAAAGCTTTAATGACATTTCAAGCCAGAATACATTAATTTTCCAAAATTCCCAAATTACATAAGATACTTGAATGATGATTGCTCAAAATGCAATTACAACCTTGTTTTACATAACTACTCCAAAATATAACAAAACATGCAAATTTGGAGTAATGTCTTGATTTTCTTTCACTCAATCTCTTGCTTATTACCTGAATAGGGGAAGGAGAGTGGGGGTGAGCTTGAAAGCTCGTGAGTAACAAGTTTATAACCGATAAATAAATGAAAATCATTGAAATATTTATTTCGATTGTAAAAGTTCACGTTGTAAAAATCCATGTAACACATATTTCCCAAATTCACAACTTACCAAGCAATTCATAAACATCATGAATCATACATTCATCAAACTTGTCACAATCATAAACACACAAGCACATCAGAAATGGTTTGGGTAGATCCATAACAAAACGTACTATACATTTCCCCTAAGGGTCCTGTGTAGCTGTGAACAGAACGTATTATCGCAATCCCACAAAATGGTATTGCGTATTCGTGAACTTATGGGAGTTTGTGAAGGAGCTCTATGTCACTAGTGGGTAGGCGGGAGAAGCCTTTAGATAAGTGCACTTGACTGACAAAACAGACCACCAAAAACTCACATAACATGTAATTCATGACTTGAAAACCAATTGCCCAAATGGCACATTTTTTAAAATTTGTCTTTCATGAGCATGACATATTTCATATGCATTTCTATCATCATTTCACAATTCATCATCAACATTCATACACCAAAACATGTAGCAATTTCACAAATCATTCAAAAGCAATAAAAGCAACGTTTATGAAGTAATTGAAATCATTTTTCTTTCTTAATTTGGACAAAAACATTAATGCTCATTACTTAATTAAATTTCCTTGCTTAATACTTGCTCAAAGAGACCTCTCCCTTTGCTCTTCTTTCTTTCCTTGATTTCCTTTAACATAAGCCAAAAATTCCATTCACTAGGAATTCCAATTGAGGACCCAAAATACATATATTCATAAAATTGATCCTAAAATCCTTAAACCCATACATTTCTTAAGCTATATGAACCAAAACCCTTTCAAAAATCCAAAGATTAAAATCCAACTTACCTTAAATCTTCACCAAATGAAGAGTTTGTTGGCTCTAATGGAAGCTCTCGTCTTCTTCCACCTTTTTTCCTTCTTGAACAGCCTCAATTTCCTTCTTGAAAGCCAAGCAAAGTTGAAACCTAGCTTTTTCCGCTTCTTCTTTTTTCTCTCCTTTCTCTCTTCTCTACGACTCTCTCTTCTTTCTCGCTTCTCTAAATTTCGTTCTTGCTTCTTCCTTAAAAGCCAAACAACCCTTCTTATTACAATTATGCCATTAATGAGTCTAAATTGTCCAATTTGCCCTTCTTTCAAAGCCTTATAACCTTAATGCTTAATTGTTCTTCCCAAAATACCCTCATACATATGTACTCTTACAAGACTACTTTATTTCAATTGAACCATATGATAAAATCCTACAATCATTTACATACTACTAGCTCCAAAAATAATCCATCAAAACCTTATAATTAACCAGTCTTTCTATATTTACCCTTTTTTTGTCTTTATAACTAATACATTATACTTTTAAGTCCTTAACTAATGATCATAGAAAAATTGAAGGACTTTGATTGTAACACCCCACTCCCGTAAGACCCGAACCCGATATCGTTGGTGATATCCGAGTCCGTGCCCCGCGAGAGTGGCGTACTACATCAGTCGATTTAAAACTCAGTACACACTTTTTTTTTTTGGGCCATTGATTCCACGTTAACACGGCCAACACAGTAAGTAAATAAAACCCGTGTTTAGTAAAAACCAGTTTCAGTTATTACAGTCATCCAGTAATAGTTTACAATCAGTCAATGCAGTAAAACATTAAAACCACAATGGGCTCAGTAACAATACAAAGCCTTGTTATACAACGATTGCGGAACACAATTTACTAAGACACTAATGCAGACGCGAACTGATCCCGATCTCTAACCTTTACTCGTCTACAGTAGACATACTCCCGTGTCAACCGGGGTATTCTTCAGGACCTGAAAAACAGATGCAAATTTTGGGTGAGTTTTGCGAACTCAGTAAGAAACTATCATCGATGGTTCACTCAAATCATGCATTACGCCTATGAAGTACAGCACAGTCCAGTAATAATCAATTACCAGTAAGCAGTCAATAACAATGTCCAGTAACAGAAAACCATTCACAGTAATTCATGCCATTACAAAAGCAGTACATGTCACAGAACAGTCATGTATGCGAATGCAATGCATATGTGACTCTTTCCAGTTATTCAGTATTGTGCCCAAGTGCTCAGTCAGTGTTCAGTGGGGACGCGTCAGGGATTTCTCCCCTCGGGCTCGAGGCTCGATCAGTACAGTATGAGAGCTCGAAGCTCTTATCAGTAAAAATAGCAACTTGGGGCACGTCCATTATCTGATCATGCAATTATGCATGCAAAGGCGAGATTCAAAGTGAATTTACAGTGTTTGGCTATAAAGCCCAGTGTATCAGTAAATCAATGATATGACTATAAAGCCCAGTATAGCAGTATTCAGTATTTTGGCTATAAAGCCCAGTACAGTAAAATCAGTAAACATACAATAGTCCACTCTTATACATGCCAGAAATCATACAGTTCATCATTGCATGTAATTCACGTAGAACATATAAGCAACCAGAAATTTGAGAAACCAACTAGGTTACTCACCTATTACTTCCGAGCTAATGCCGGGAAGTCTCTGTGACGTCGGTCAATCGACGCTCCAATTGGGCCTCTATATGAATCAGAAAAAGTACGAGTCACTAAATATGAAATTTGTGCTCATGTTGATGAGATATGCATGTTCATGAATTCCCGGCCCTAATCCCTTTTTTTCCATTATAAAAATTCATCAAAAATTTAGAAAAACTATTGGCGCTGACGGTGCGCAATTCGGACCTCTATAGGTCCCCAATTAAATAAAACAGTGATTAAAAGTTCCGTCACCCGGGGCCACGTCAATTTCCGCCTAAAAATTCCCAATTTCTTATAAAATGAAATTCAATATTCAATGAATCCGATGCCTCTGGAATCAGGTCAATCAAGCGTCGGACGGAAAGTTATTCACGAAAGGAACCAAAACTCAACAATTTATATTTTTATTTATCACCCTTATTTCCCTTTATTTTCTAATTTCCAACCAAACTTCCAACACCCATAACTCTTTCTACACATTTCTGAAAATGCAAACTATACCTTGTTGGAAAGATTATGAAAAGCTCTACAATTCTCAAGAAGACCATAAAATCACTTTCACCCTAAGGGTGTCAAATATCCCATCAAAGCTACTGCCTACTCAAATCTCATTAAACAGAACAGTACATTTCAAATTTAATAACTCTCATTCTGTTCAGTCAAAAATTGCACAATAAATATGCTCATCAAGGTCACAATGTTATCTCTAACTTTCATGAACAACTAAAAGTCCAATTCCATTGTTAACTTGGTCAAACAATTCAATCAATGATGCTGTCCCTGAAATCATCCAATTTGAGCAGTAATCTTATAACAAGCATAACTCTCTGTACACAAATCTTAAAAATCAGAGCTTTATATCCCTGAAAAGATAACATCTCAAACTTTAATTTTCATGAAGCACTCAACATCCAATTCGATCTTTAAAAATTTCAAAACTGTTATGGAAGCTACTGTTATGATCAGCCATTCATAACCTAATGTAGGGTCAATCTTTGCAAAATCATAACTCCCAATTCTGACTTCTAAAAATTACACACCATATAGCAATTTCAAGGTGATCTCTTCCTCTATAACTTTTCAGAAGCTCATTCACACCAATTCAGTCCACATAAAATGGTAAAATTGCCTCCAATCCGAAAACTCACAAAATCACACTTAGACTAGGTTTCATCAACATGCTCAAAACCAGTCAATAGTAATCAGTTCATATCTCTCAATATACAACTCTAAAAATAGCAATATCAGTAGAAATGGAAAGATAATTCAATATGCTACAACTTTAATGAAGACCATTCTTCCTAATTCCATCTCAATTAATTTAGAAAAATCAGTAACACTCAGAGGTCATGGTTGCGGTTACTGTTCACAGGCAATGGAACAGTAACTTTCCATGCAAAAATTCACCCTTCTATCATTGGAATTCAACAACACCTATTTCACACAAAGTTGTAGCCAACAAATCAAAGTTTAATTGGGCTCAAACCTTGCCTCATTTTCATAACCACACAATGAGTTATGATTAAATCAGTATACCAGGTCAAATATCAATTTTCCAGCTTTACTTCTCTATTCACTTCCTTTCATTCCAATACCCTTCCTACATCCATAAGCATCTCAATTGGACACAAAATCAGTCCCTATATCATGTCTACATTCACTAGGCATTCCTACCAAAAATTGGCAGCACTAACCTCTTCCCTTTCCATGCACAATTAATCATTAATATGAATTCAAAATCAAGCTAAAACCAAACTTAACCATTACCATTCATTATCCTAACATACCTTACATTTATACCCATTAATTTATACTATAATTCTCATCAAAATAAAGCATCAATAAACTTAATAATAACATCATAATTCCCATTAGATGCTCCTAACTACCATGATTCATAAACTACAATCAAAGCATAATTGAAAACACCATTCAAAGTTCAATTTAAACACTTACCCATTCAAGCTTCCAAGCCTCTCTTCTCTTCACTTCCTTCTTAATTACCCTTGCTAACCACTTCTTCTAACTCCCAAATAAAGACATCACCATGATGGTAAGACAATAAGTTAATGACAAGTAAGAGAACTTTTGAATTTGTGGAGGAAGGTGAAGAAAGAAGCAAAATTTTCGATGATGAGAAAACCAATTTGAAGAGAGGCTTCGGATGAGTTCTAAAACAAAGACTTAAAACAATTTTTTTTATCTCATTCCTTCATTCTTTAGGTCATCACCGAGAGAGGGCATAGGGAATTACAAGAAACATGATAAGAAGGCATTAAATGAATGAGATGTTGGCAAGTTTTGGTTGGTACAAACTTTCAAAGAAAAGTCAAAGGTATAAACCAATGAGTTTTCATCACTTTTTACACCATATCACCACACTTTCGGTTACAATAGAAAGGAAACAATATTTCCTTATGTAAAACCGTGGGAGGAGGTCATGAAAGGGTAGGTGGCTTGGTAGGATTGGTTAAAACCAAGTTGAAAAGTCAACATATTCATACTTTATTCAATTAAACCTAGTCCAAAATTAACTCAATCAATTCCAATGACCCTTATTTCATTCCCAAAATAATGTATCCAATAATACAGTGCCATTGGGTAGCAATTTTCGCTACCGAAAATCGACCGGTTCGCCAATTGGCGATTTTATCCGGTCCGGGAATTTCCGGGAATTTTCCCCGAATTATTTTTCTGAGAATTAATGAAATTCCCCAAAATTATAAAACATGTAACAGTGCACTCCAAATAATTTTTCAATCACGAAAATCACCTTTTCTACCCCAAAATATGTTTAGGCCAGTTACCGACAATTTTGCCGGTCCGGGAATTTTCTCCGGAAAATTCCAGAAAAATTCCTGAAAATCCCTTAAAATCTAAAACGCTTAATAGAGCACTCAGAATATTTTTTTTCAAACCCATTTACCACATTAATCCCAATAAAATTACTTTAGGCCCAATTACCGGGAATTATCATGAATGCATATACCGTAATTCCATGTACACAATTGATACTGTGTATCAATCCTATTATGCATGAACAGTATTAAATATTCCCTATTAGTTTCATCCTATGCCAATTTTACTATTTTACCCTTACAGGAGGGGGTGGGATGTTACAATTCTCCCCTCCTTATAAGAATTTCGTCCTCGAAATTCTCAGTCAATGGTTCACTATGACAGTAATCACATGATTCGACATATCCCATACACTTTTCCACTTAATGATTCACTTGTCGAGTGATCACAATAACCACTCTCAGTCCGTGGTTCAGTTACTAATTTGGCTAATTCATTATCACTTAATACAGTAGACAGATTCAACAAGATTATTAGTTGGCGATCTCATTTTCTTAGCTATCTCACTTGCCATTTCTAGAATAGTCACTACCTTTGGTTCCGATATATAACTCAGTGCAGTATTTTCGAATCTATTTACTGATCACATTTTATCCTTCTAATACCTTTTTCCCCAATGCCATATAGTCCAATTCGTATTCCATTGAGTACATCTCCATTTCTTTGATACCTCCCTTAATCACGTCAGGGACGATTACCAAATACAGTGACATTTAACTCTACTTCACTATAATCAGTAATAATGTTCCTAATGCAGTCATTTATTATATGTCATTCACTTTATATTCGAATTCGATTCGCGTTAGACAATTTCACTGTTCTATAGTGTTCACACACTTTATTCGGATATACAGTTTACTCTGTCTCATTTGTCCGATCCGATTCCACTTTAGCTAACCATGCAGTTTTCTCAGTCACTTTCCTTTTCCTCACACATTTTAGTCTCAAATCCATTATGGTCTTTAACTCCCAGTAGGCACTGTGCAGTGTAACAATATATTCCTCCAGTGAATCAAAACTCTATAACACGACCATAATCAAACCTTTTTCCTATTGGACATTCAACCTATAAGCACTTGAGCCGATAATCACGTCATTTTATACCCACAGTTCTTCGATTTCACTTTTCACATATAATTACTAAAATGTCTAACTTCGACTATTCACTTTCTTGTTCTAACTCTTTTTATCGGGTACACATACTTCTTCTTCGACCTTTTTTTTTTTTTTCACTATTGTTTTTTTTTCCCACTTCCATTCGTATATTCAAACTCATCATAAGACTTCCCCTTTTACCTTCTGCACTCTTAACCTTTCTTATCACTATGTTTACAACTTCAATTTTCCAGAAACACTTCACAATTACCCATAATCTGCTTGACACTCATTGAAAATTCCAAGATCTGTAATGAACAATTAACCCAGTGTATCCTTATAGGAATCTATAGTCTCCAAGGCTTTCAATCGCGAGCATGACACCAGTACCATTTATCACAGTCAGTTCAATTTATTTCATACTCATTCAACATATTGTCGCAGTTCAATACTCACTGCCCACTCTTCTAGTGTATGTATATCATCAGTATCAGATTCCGCAATTAGTCCTATTGTTCTTTTCACTTTTCACTGTTCAACACTTCCAAACACATTCTGTCTTTAATCACAGTTACTACCATTTGCTTACCTCGCATAAATCCCTATTAGGGTCTTATTGACTTTACCATACATCTTTTACCCATTTCATTGAGTCCACAACTAGTGTATCTGCAATTTCTTTATGAAGGTGTCACTACATCACCTCATTGTCAGTTTCCCTTTTGAACCTCTTGTCTTCATTCATTTACGCTTTTCATTTTTTTCTTCTCAACTGTTTTCATATCAACATATGTTAATACCTTGTCATCCATATTTAGACCTCCAAAATTTCCATTTTATTTTAGTATCTCACTTTTCAGTTTGGGACTCTTTTATTCTTCATTTCAAATCTAGATTCCTCCACAGTTTTGCATCATAAATGGAGATCGATTCACTTCACATTGCAATAGGATTACCTCCAATTAAAATTTCACTCATGTTGGATACCTTACATTTCTATACACACAGTCCGGGATAACCTCAACAGTATGAGCTATGACCCAATTTCACTTTTAATTTTTTGTCCATACTTCTATCCGTTTAACCGTTAGTCTTACTACCATCTTTATCCTGTCCACGAAAGTCTCATCAATCAATTATTATACCTAATTGCTTTTCAATCATTCTTCACTATACGTACAATCTCAATCAGGACACTTTTATGCCATCATTTAACAGATCAGAACATTCCTTTCGCGAAGGTTCCTTGTGACAGTCACTTAAACACTTTCTTTACCACTTATTCAGTAATCTATACCACATCATTCTATCCGGAATCCAATTTGTAATCCATACAATTCGGACTTCCTTACGACTCCTTTCCGTTTATACCCATCGTCAATTAAATGACTGATACCAGAATCACTTTTCATTTCTCCTCATACAAGCACACTTAATCCACTTTTATCTTACTTTAACCTATTAAGAACTTCACACTTATAATCACTCTAAACATTTACCGCTCATTTCCCCTATGGTTTCCATATATCTGTAACATACATTTCATTAATCACAATCAACATTACTGTCCAATAGATATCCCCAACAGTAAATCGACTTAAATGCAATAACTCTTTTCATATACCACTATTATGGTTTCATTCATTTCAAGATCTTTATTTCATTCTCCCCGTATTAAACTGCATGTCTCATTCCCTTATCCGTTACGTGCAACTTGACCTTGTAAGGTCAGATCAATTTGGCTTATCATCTCATGATCATTAGTATATATATATATATATATATATTTTTTTTCTGCTACTTATCCCCTATTGTCCTTAAACAATTTATGATCGGTGGTCACAGTCCCCAATACCGCATAAAATCGTTGATACCACTCCATTTTATCTCTATCTATATGCCTATCCATTTACCGCTTTTGTGTCCATATACACCTAATTCGAATTTCCCGATACACCATCAAGAGAAATCATCTCGTCTGTCTTTTTCCTTTATGATTTTATCATACGAATTTCCAAACTCGTAACACAATAATCACATAACCATTTCAATCTCAAGCTTATGCGGTCCAGATCATAACCATTTCACAAATTCTTCAGTTTATCTGTACACTTTTATCTCACTCTAATAGGCACTGGACATCTTACTTTTTCGGTTCTTTCAGTTCTCAATAAACCGTTACAGCACTCTATTGAGCTTCTTTCCATTTCGCTATTATCTTCTGCTTGTAATATCTACTGATCTCTAACTCGAATATAGTAAATCAAAATATGCCCGATTGGACCATTTACATTTTACTCAATTCCAATATTTCCCCTTTCATGACATATACAGTCAAAACTGTAATTACCTAACCATCCCGGGCTTTTTAATTCACTTAGATCTACTATAACCAATATGCTTCCCATATCTCTAATGGACCTCTCCAAGTTCTCAACATCTTCATTTTTCTGTCACCATAATATTGTCAATTTAATTCGGAAATTCTTAATTAGTCTAGGCCAACACAGTCATTCTGCTATCACATATGAGGGTTTCTAACCCAGTACAATATCATCCTTCTTATCCATTTTTCCTTTATCCTTTCCTAATTGATTATCCCCTTTTAGGGATTTACACTCTAATCCCGTCTCACTCTTCTCTCACTTAGTCACTTGACACTTATGCACCCGTAGGATTTATCCTTGTGCGACTCTGACTAGGGATCAGTTATCACGGTCTGCAACGACGCGACTCAAATGCATGCAACCTATGTTCCAAACTGTGCCCAGATACATTACGTACTACTGGGCTCTGATACCACCTAAATGTAACACCCCACTCCCGCAAGACCCGAACCCGATATCGTTGGTGATATCCGAGTCCGTGCCCCGCGAGAGTGGCGTACTACATCAGTCGATTTAAAACTCAGTACACACATTTTTTTGGGCCATTGATTCCACGTTAACACGGCCAACACAGTAAGTAAATAAAACCCGTGTTCAGTAAAAACCAGTTTCAGTTATTACAGTCATCCAGTAATAGTTTACAATCAGTCAATGCAGTAAAACATTAAAACCACAATGGGCTCAGTAACAATACAAAGCCTTGTTATACAGCGATTGCGGAACACAATTTACTAAGACACTAATGCAGACGCGAACTGATCCCGATCTCTAACCTTTACTCGTCTACAGTAGACATACTCCCGTGTCAACCGGGGTATTCTTCAGACCGAAAACAGATGCAAATTTTGGGTGAGTTTTGCGAACTCAGTGAGAAACCATCATCGATGGTTCACTCAAATCATGCATTACGCCCATGGCGTACAAAGACGACCAAAGAATAATCAATTACGATGGAAGTCAATAACAATGTCCAAGAATGTGAAAACCATTCACAGTAATTCATGCCATTACAAAAGCAGTACATGTCACAGAACAGTCATGTATGCGAATGCAATGCATATGTGACTCTTTCCAGTTATTCAAGATGTGTGCCCAAGTGCTCACCAAGATTCGGTGGGGACGCGTCGAGATTTCTCCCCTCGGGCTCGAGGCGGTCGATCTGAGATGAGAGCTCAAGCTCTTATCAGTCAAAATAGCAACTTGGGGCACGTCCATTATCTGATCATGCAATTATGCATGCAGTGCAGTATTCAGTGAATGTACAGTGTTTGGCTATAAAGCCCAGTGTATCAGTAAATCAATGATATGGCTATAAAGCCCAGTATAGCGATAGATTATTTTGGCTATAAAGCCCGATCTGATAAAATCAATAAACATACAATAGTCCACTCTTATACATGCCAGAAATCATACAGTTCATCATTGCATGTAATTCACGTAGAACATATAAGCAACCAGAAATTTGAGAAACCAACTAGGTTACTCACCTATTACTTCCGAGCTAATGCCGGGAAGTCTCTGTGACGTCGGTCAATCGACGCTCCAATTGGGCCTCTATATGAATCAGAAAAAGTACGAGTCACTAAATATGAAATTTGTGCTCATGTTGATGAGATATGCATGTTCATGAATTCCCGGCCCTAATCCCTTTTTTTCCATTATAAAAATTCATCAAAAATTTAGAAAACCTATTGGCGCTGACGGTGCGCAATTCGGACCTCTATAGGTCCCCAATTAAATAAAACAGTGATTAAAAGTTCCGTCACCCGGGGCCACGTCAATTTCCCGTCTAAAAATTCCCAATTTCTTATAAAATGAAATTCAATATTCAATGAATCCGATGCCTCTGGAATCAGGTCAATCGGACGTCGGACGGGAAAGTTATTCACGAAAGGAACCAAAACTCAACAATTTATATTTTTATTTATCACCCTTATTTCCCCTTTATTTTCTAATTTCCAACCAAACTTCCAACACCCATAACTCTTTCTACACATTTCTGAAAATGCAAACTATACCTTGTTGGAAAGCTTATGAAAAGCTCTACAATTCTCAAGAAGACCATAAAAATCACTTTCACCCTAAGGGTGTCAAATATCCCATCAAAGCTACTGCCTACTCAAATCTCATTAAACAGAACAGTACATTTCAAATTTAATAACTCTCATTCTGTTCAGTCAAAATTGCACAATAAATATGCTCATCAAGGTCACAATGTTATCTCTAACTTTCATGAACAACTAAAAGTCCAATTCCATTGTTAACTTGGTCAAACAATTCAATCAATGATGCTGTCCCTGAAATCATCCAATTTGAGCAGTAATCTTATAACAAGCATAACTCTCTGTACACAAATCTTAAAAATCAGAGCTTTATATCCCTGAAAGATAACATCTCAAACTTTAATTTTCATGAAGCACTCAACATCCAATTCGATCTTTAAAATTTCAAAACTGTTATGGAAGCTACTGTTATGATCAGCCATTCATAACCTAATGTAGGGTCAATCTTTGCAAAATCATAACTCCCAATTCTGACTTCTAAAATTACACACCATATAGCAATTTCAAGGTGATCTCTTCCTCTATAACTTTTCAGAAGCTCATTCACACCAATTCAGTCCACATAAAATGGTAAAATTGCCTCCAATCCGAAAACTCACAAAATCACACTTAGACTAGGTTTCATCAACATGCTCAAAACCAGTCAATAGTAATCAGTTCATATCTCTCAATATACAACTCTAAAAATAGCAAGATCAGTAGAAATGGAAAGATAATTCAATATGCTACAACTTTAATGAAGACCATTCTTCCTAATTCCATCTCAATTAATTTAGAAAAATCAGTAACACTCAGAGGTCATGGTTGCGGTTACTGTTCAAAGGCAATGGAACAGTAACTTTCCATGCAAAAATTCACCCTTCTATCATTGGAATTCAACAACACCTATTTCACACAAAGTTGTAGCCAACAAATCAAAGTTTAATTGGGCTCAAACCTTGCCTCATTTTCATAACCACACAATGAGTTATGATTAAATCAGTATACCAGGTCAAATATCAATTTTCCAGCTTTACTTCTCTATTCACTTCCTTTCATTCCAATACCCTTCCTACATCCATAAGCATCTCAATTGGACACAAAATCAGTCCCTATATCATGTCTACATTCACTAGGCATTCCTACCAAAATTGGCAGCACTAACCTCTTCCTTTCCATGCACAATTAATCATTAATATGAATTCAAAATCAAGCTAAAACCAAACTTAACCATTACCATTCATTATCCTAACATACCTTACATTTATACCCATTAATTTATACTATAATTCTCATCAAAATAAAGCATCAATAAACTTAATAATAACATCATAATTCCCATTAGATGCTCCTAACTACCATGATTCATAAACTACAATCAAAGCATAATTGAAAACACCATTCAAAGTTCAATTTAAACACTTACCTATTCAAGCTTCCAAGCCTCTCTTCTCTTCACTTCCTTCTTAATTACCCTTGCTAACCACTTCTTCTAACTCCCAAATAAAGACATCACCATGATGGTAAGACAATAAGTTAATGACAAGTAAGAGAACTTTTGAATTTGTGGAGGAAGGTGAAGAAAGAAGCAAAATTTTCGATGATGAGAAAACCAATTTGAAGAGAGGCTTCGGATGAGTTCTAAAACAAAGACTTAAAACAATTTTTTTTATCTCATTCCTTCATTCTTTAGGTCATCACTGAGAGAGGGCATAGGGAATTACAAGAAACATGATAAGAAGGCATTAAATGAATGAGATGTTGGCAAGTTTTGGTTGGTACAAACTTTCAAAGAAAAGTCAAAGGTATAAACCAATGAGTTTTCATCACTTTTTACACCATATCACCACACTTTCGGTTACAATAGAAAGGAAACAATATTTCCTTATGTAAAACCGTGGGAGGAGGTCATGAAAGGGTAGGTGGCTTGGTAGGATTGGTTAAAACCAAGTTGAAAAGTCAACATATTCATACTTTATTCAATTAAACCTAGTCCAAAATTAACTCAATCAATTCCAATAACCCTTATTTCATTCCCAAAATAATGTATCCAATAATACAGTGCCATTGGGTAGCAATTTTAGCATCGAAAATCGAATCGGTTTCGCCAATTGACGATTTTATCCGGTCCGGGAATTTCCGGGAATTTTCCCCGAATTATTTTTCTGAGAATTAATGAAATTCTCCAAAATTATAAAACATGTAACAGTGCACTCCAAATAATTTTTCAATCACGAAAATCACCTTTTCTACCCCAAAACATGTTTAGGCCAGTTACCGACAATTTTGCCGATCCGGGAATTTTCTCCGGAAAATTCCAGAAAAATTCCTGAAAAATCCCTTAAAATCTAAAACGCTTAATAAGACTCGAATATTTTTAAAACCCATTTACCACATTAATCCCAATAAAATTACTTTAGGCCCAATTACCGGGAATTATCATGAATGCATATACCGTAATTCCATGTACACAATTGATACTGTGTATCAATCCTATTATGCATGAACAGTACTAAATATTCCCTATTAGTTTCATCCTATGCCAATTTTACTATTTTACCCTTCCAGGAGGGGGTGGGATGTTACATTGATAATACTCCCTTCTAGAAAAAATATTCCTTATTGTCTTAAGTTTTTAATGACACCAGATTCATTCAATTTGGTTCAAAAATTTGAAAGTTATAGCTCAAACATTTTCAAACTGTTCCTATACTGAAACAATATTCTGTGCTCAATTTCCATCCAAAAATTGATATTCTTAGAGACTAAATTAAAACTCGATTTCATCAGAAAATTTGTAGCATAATGCCTCTAGTTTATCCAAATTAAAAATCATCTCATTTGGATAACTAGAGAAAAAGTTATGGCCAAAACACCGAAACGTACTCAGTGATCATGTTTCAAACTACATTTTCCAGCTTATGACTTCCAACATTTCACGTACAATATTTCTTACTTTCAAGAAATGTTTGGGGTCCATCATTTATGGTATCAAAGAAAGGGTTAGGTTCCGAAAACAGTGCCCTACATTGAGAGATATACAAGTTTTTCTATAATAGCATGGGTTGAAGCTCAGATGCTTCATCTTCTGTTGAAGATTTGAAGAAGATTATAAACTATTAAATAAATGATGAGCTAGGAAAGGTCCTTATTCTTCCTATTAGAGCCACTGAGGTAGAAGAGGTCATGTTTCCCCTTAATCCTAAAAAGCCCTAGGATTGTATAACTTTACTACACCACTGAGGTAGAAGAGGTCATGTTTCCCCTTAATCCATAAAAAGCCCTAGGATTGTATAACTTTACTGCACATTTCTTTCAATAAGCTTGGGACCAAAGTAAACCTACCATAACCAAAGCAATACTTAAGTTTCTCATGAATGAGCTTTAAAAGCCCTGAAATGTACGTTGGAGATTTGGGTGACACTTTTGAATGAAATTCGAATGATTTTGGTGACATTCATCAATTTTCATATTCAATCTGCAAATTCTTTCAGGCAATCAAAAAAGTTATCGAATAATTTTTAAATACGATGAAAAGCTTCGAAATTAGGATTGGAGTCTATAGGAACTGAAACAGGTCAAAATGAAGGTTGTTTGAATAGAATTCAGTTAATATGAAATTATTGAACTAAAATGCTCTTTTTGGAACATAATGAATATTGATGATTTTAAATGCATTTGAAATTTTTAAAAGAATCTAATCAATAAGTATTGACCTTAATTAGAGTATTTCATGGTCAATCTGATGATAAAAAGGTTGTGGAATATTTTCATAATTTAATTCGGTTAGTAGGTGAATTAAACTCATTAAAGGACAATTTGGTATTTTGTATAAAATGGTGTTAATGGATTAATGAGTCACTTAATGACCAATGAGAAAATGACATATGTGTGATGAGTCATTAGAGATGACCAATGAGAAAATGACATGTAAGTAATGAATCATTAGAGATGATCAATGAGATGATGACATATGTATCATTAATGGAAAGTATAAAACAAAATTAAGACATAAATTACTTCATTTGGAGAAAGTCACCATTGGAGCAAACACAAAAGAAAAAAAGAAGAGCAACTAAGGAAGGTTTCAGCCATTGATGTAGAAAGGAAGAAAAAGAGAGAAAAAAGAAAAACAAAAAAAAAAGAAGAGAAGAGAGGTTCAGCTAGGCTATGGAGAAGTGATCCAAGGACTTTTCATACTCTTCTAACTACAATCAAGCATCCAACAAGATCCTATAGCCATCAAAGTGAAGAGGAAGAAGCAAACGGGACGGTAAGCTTAATAGGTTTGTTGAAAATTTCGATTTGTTATGTTATAGTTGAGATTTGGTTTGATTGTGTGAATCACACCCTTATAATGTGATATCAAGGTTTTATTACATTATAAGTGATTAGGAGAAGAAAATCACTAAACCTAGTGTGTCGAACCTTGGTCAAACTTGGTTGAAGATAAGATCCATTGCCTAAAGTATTTTATTTTGCCATTTGATGATTTAAGATTTGTGAATGGCATTAGGAAGTTAGTTTAATGATGAAAGAACGAAAGAAATCTTAGGTTTCGATTATGCATCTCATACATAATATATATCAAATATACGCAATGAAAATAAAACGGAACCTCAAAGATGAGATCTACTCATGCATATAGATATACAAAAAAATTAAAAGTATGATGTTTACATACCTTTTTCACGATCCCATTTGTTCTTTAATCTTCTCCATATAGGGTTGTCATAGACCACAATGATCAATGCATATTGTCTCTAATGAAAGTCCACACAAAAATAGAAGGATGAAACCTCATTAGGAGATGGCTAGAATTATTTCTTTATGCTAGCAAAGACAGCAACTCTTGAGAGAGTTAGAGAGAAAAACTGTGTATGAAAAAGAACCTTTCCTTTTTCTTTTCTTGTTTCGTACACGAGATGCACAGAAATCATCTCAATTTTCTATATCGTTTAGTGTTCCATAACCCCCATCACTAATGGAAAGTTATGGGAAGTTAATCATCGTGAATTGCATGCATTAATGGAAGTTATGAGAAGTTAATGACCATGAATAACATGCATTAATGGAAGTTATGGGATGTTAATGACCATGAATAACATGCATTAATGGAAGTTATGGGAAACTAAAGATCATAAATAGCATGCATTAATGGAAGCCAGCAACACTTTTCTCTAATCCATTCCATGCAAGATTTTCTACCATGATCACATCGCGATACAAACCTAAAACACTCTCTCATATCTTGAATCAATATTCAAGACTATTTTACTCATCCTTCGAATCTCCTATGTGCATGACTCGTTAGGTTCTCAGTTATGTTGGCCACTTGAATTAGCACTTAATTCAAGTAAGTCAAGAGCAGTATCTAGCAACACGGTATGACCCCCAATTAACTAGAAAGTCTGTGGTTTGACTATGAACCCTTCCATACGCAATGTTGCTATGCAATTCATCCTTTCACCATATATACCCCACTTAGTTCAGAGTATGGTCCAAGCATCAACTCCCACTAGATTGACTATGTCACATGTAGTCCAAGTGTTATTAGATCTTGTCCTGAGGATCTCATTACTATATGTATCATTAAAGACTCTCTTCATGACACATATCTGCTCTGCCCAGAAACTCCCAAGTAATGACCCCGATAAGAGGCCGTAGGTATCATCTCCTTCTATTAGGAGTGGTGAATCCTTTATTGCCTACTTAATTACCTTTGAATACCTCAATTTGTACCCAATCACCACCCTATGAGTAACCCTTGAAAGGCAACAACGAATGAATTCAAAGCACAGGATCAGTATCCGAGATATCCTTAAGCACCTCAAGTCAAAGAATATTTATACCATTTTTATGATAAGACTATCACTGACACTGAAATAGAATATCCATATGATTGTCTCCTAGTAGGTCAATCTAATGTACTTACTACCTTTAGTAAGCATTCATCTGTTAACTCTAAATAACTCATGTCTACAGCTTATAAGATCTACTGCTTGATCTAATTAAGGAGTATAACATATGCTAGTCTATCTAAATTAATGATATCCCATCTTATTAATCCTATGACTACGGAAAGTTTAGATACTAACAAAATTACATATGATAGGTGTAATGTCCCATTATCCCATATTAATGTTAGTAGTGTGCCCTAGGCCAATAGATAGTTATGATTCATGTATTAACATTATGACTTGTTAATAATATATTATGAGGTATTCCTTTCATATATGCATGTATTTCGTTTATGTAATGTGATTTACATTCTATGAATGGTTTTAGACTTATGTCATCAAGTATGTGACTTGATAGTAAAACTATAAGCGTTATAAGACTATTCTAGACTGTCCCTAGTCGATCATTATTGGTGGAACAATAATGAATTAAGGCTAGTATGTGTTCTTGTTGATGATCACGTTTTACTGATCATGGATATGAGATATCAAATTAGAAACATAGATATATGTTAGAGAACATATATTGGACCGACCCATATAAATAATACTACATGGTTTTATGTCATTAGTGATTCTTTATATGGTTTGACTTTAGTCCTTTGACCTTAACTCATCATGGTTCCCTACATGAGGAATTTAGTGTTTTGATATTAGACTAAGTTATTTTTAACCGAATAACAAGCATTCTTATTTTGGACACTAAATGAATCATGCGGAGGGACGTGAATGACGTAGATGGGGTTTGTACCTCTCTTAAATGAGAGAGATATCATTTGGGCCTCTTGACAAGTGTGAATGAAGAAATGCATGGCCGTGCTCAAATGAATTGATGAAGAGTCATCAATGTCATTTATTATAATCAATCAAATTGGGGATCAAGAAACTATGATTAATCAAAGGTTGACATGTACCATGCCTTGTGATTAATCTTGATATCGTGTTACAAAAGGACTGAGCTTATAACCATAGTTACAGGTTAAATCGGATTATCAATCTTCATTTGATTTGGGTAGTCATAATGTCTTGCTAGAGGCCGCTTATGACTTATGGGCCTTGAAGTATGATCAAGCCCATTGCCAATATCAAATGAGCCTACAGGGTCGCACACAAAGAGTGATGTGATCTGGGCTTATTCTCTTGGGCCTAATTTATTAGGTATTGAATAAATATATGTAGATATATTTATTGGGCTAGATTAGATTAAGTTGTCGGGCTTCTATTATATGAGATATAATGGGCTGAAACTTATTAGGGCCTCAATGGGATTAGGGTTTCTCTATAAATAGAGAAGCTTAGGTCTCATTATGGATAAGACACAATTTGTCACGAAACCCTAGCCACCATCTGAGAGAAAAATCAGAGCGGCGTTCGGGAAGAGTTTCAGGACCTGCTAGCACACCATAGCCGCAACCCGGATCGTGCATACTCGTGTGGATACCGGTAGAGGGCATTCGCGCTTGCAGTGTCTTGGAATCAGAAAAAGAAGCAACCTATTCACGAAAATAAGGTATTTTCCTACATCCTTGGTATTTTCGATTATACATCATGTTGTTGTATGGTCTTTTCCACAGTATATTGTGAATAATCAGACCGTACGCGATCGTACAGTGGTATCAAAGCCAGGTTCTTCTGTATAATCGTTAATATACATGTTTTGATTACATGTGTTCACGATTTTGGTTTCTGTATAATTGAAAATATGCATGTTTGGATTACATGTGCTCACGATTTTTGGTTGCGTGATACGAAAGTGTTTTTATTTCATGCATGTTGTTTTCGGATATGTTGATTATCTTGGTACTGATGAGAATATATGACAAGCATGAAGGGTTTGATCGAAAGGTGGTGGCTGCTAGGGTTTCCACCATGTAAGACATGGATGTGGAATAGGAAACTGTAAGTATCCATGTTGGACAAGGATACTCCAGTCGACTATCATCTCTTCCAGTCGACTAGAAGCATTCTAGTCGACTGATCAGAGAACGGAGATGAGTGTTTCAGCAAAAACGTTTGTTCCAGTCGACTAGCACAAGTCGACCAGTCGACTATCATCTCTTCCAGTCGACTAGAAGCGTTCCAGTCAACTGATTGGAGAGCAGAGATGAGTGTTTAAGCAAAAACGTTTGTTCCAGTCGATTGACATTGGTTCCAGTCGACTAGCACAAGTCGACCAGTCGACTATCATCTCTTCTAGTCGACTAGCACAAGTCGACCAGTCGACTATCATCTCTTCCAGTTGATTGACAAGCCCAGCAAGGGGCGGATTCCCCTACGCTTGTTTGTTCGTTATGTGTTATATATTCTGGGTGATGTTACATGTGTTTATTTATATTTTTTTGAATATTTATATTCATGTGTAAGTTACTATTCTATACTTCTAATACATATATACTCAAGTATGTTGTAGTATAGGATTAGAAATAGCATAGTACAAACACCCTTACTAATAGGATTAGTAGCCTTCATAATGTACTAAGAACGACCCTCTTCATAATTTTAAGTTTATATATGCCTTCCATAAATCTTTACCAATGTTTATCTCTAGCTTATCCTTATGTGGGTTTTTGCCAAAGCAAGGCATGTGGGGATCATCTAGGGAAGACATTTGAATATTGGTGCTATTCATAGGTAAAGTATGGTTAAACTTAACTAAGCTATCAAAACGGTTTTGGGCTTAGGGCATAAGATTGGGTTTTTACATACATGCAGTACATAAGATGTATTTTAACATAAACCCATCAAAAGTTACATGTGATGTAATTGAAAAGAGTTTTCTACCTAAATAACTAAGTCTTGAGTGTTAAGCCAAAGCTTTCTTAGGACTTAGTGAAATATGGATCTTGTTTCTCTCATTTTTCAATTGAGGGTTATTTATTTGAGTGGGAGCTAATACCTCTTAATAATAAGAATCTTGACCCTTATTGCATAATTTTGTAGATTATGGCTACTCCATCCACCAACCTTTCCATGCGATCTATCCTAGAGAAAGAAAAGCTTAATGGAACAAATTTCCTAGATTGGTATAGGAACTTGAGAATTGTTCTCAAGCAAGAAAGAAAGCTTTATGTCTTAGAAGAGCCCATCCCTGAGGAACCACCAGCAAATACACCTAAGGCTCAAAAGGATGCTTACACGAAGCATATCAATGACTCTACGGATGTGTCATGCCTTATGTTAGGCGCCATGATCTCTGACCTTCACAAGGATTTAGAGGAAATGGAGACTTATGACATGCTTGTTCAACTGAAAACTATGTTTCAAGAGCAAGCACGCCAAGAGAGGTTTAGAACCACTAAGGCATTGAATTCATGCAAGATGACTCCTGGCACACCCGTGAGTGCTCATGTTCTCAAGATGAAGAGTTACATTCCTCATCTTGAGAAATTAGGTGCACCTGTTAGTCAAGAATTGGCAACTGATCTTATTCTAGCATCTTTGACTGATGAATATGATCAATTATCTTTGATTGATGAATATGATCAGTTCATTCTTAACTACAACATGCATAATATGGAGAAGTGCATTGATGAATTGCATGGGATGCTGAAAACTGCTGAAGAGAACTTAAAAGGAAAGGTTAAGACCACCAATGAAGTTCTTGTGGTTCAAAAGGGAAAAGCTTTCAAGAAGAAGGGCATAGCGAAGGGCAAAGGTAAAGTACCTAAGTCCAAGCCCAAGCCCAAAGCTAAGACTAAGGCACCCAAGGAGGGAGTTTGTTTTCATTGCAATGAACCTGATCATTGGAAAAGGAACTGCAAACTCTATTTGGAAGAGCTGAAAGAGAAGAAGAATAGTGTGACTACTTCTTCAGGTATGTTTGTTATAGAAATCAATTTTACTCCTTCTGCATCTTGGGTATTAGATACCGGAGCTACAACTCACATTTGTACTAATGTGCAGAGTCTAAGAAGGACTAGAAGATTGATGTCTGGTGAGATTGACCTGCGCGTGGGAAATGGAGCAAGAGTTGCTGCTTTATCCGTGGGGACTTATGATCTTATTTTGCCTACTGGGCTCATTTTGGAATTCAAGAATTGTTATTATGTACTTACTATGAGTAGGAACATTATTTCTTTTGCTTGTTTAGAGAATGATGGATTTAAATTTTCTATTGAGAATAGAAGTATTTCCATCTATAAGAATGACATTTTATATGGCATTGCGCGTCAATTAAATGGCATCTATACTCTAGACACCGAATCAGTTACAAATGAGCCCATCTATAACATAAATACCAAGAAGTTTAAATCTAACGATTTGAACCCAACCTATCTTTGGCATTGTCGCTTAGGCCATGTAAATGAAAAACGCATTTCAAAACTCCATCAAGATGGATTCATTGATTCTTTTGAATCTTTTGAGACATGTGATTCTTGTTTACTGGGTAAGATGACAAAGGCCCCCTTCACAGGTAAAGGGGAAAGGGCCAATGAGCTATTGGGCCTTATACACACCGATGTATGTGGTCCTTTTTGCATTTCAGCGAGAGGGGGTTATTTGTATTTCATTACTTTTTCAGATGACTTCAGTAGATATGGGTATGTCTATTTAATGAAGCACAAATCTGAATCTTTTGAAAAGTTCAAAGAATATAAGAATGAAGTACAAAATCAGTTTGACAAAACAATTAAAATCCTTCGATCTGGTCGAGGAGGTGAATACTTAAGCCAAGAGTTTGATGATTATCTTAAGGATTGTGGAATTGTTTCACAATTGACTCCTCCAGGAACTCCTCAATGGAATGGTGTTTCTGAAAGGAGAAATCGAACTCTATTAGATATGGTTCGATCAATGATGAGTCAAACTGATCTTCCAAAATATTTTTGGGGCTATGCTTTAGAAACAGCAGTATTCATATTGAATCGTATTCCATCAAAGGCTGTAGAAAACACACCTTATGAGATATGGACTGGGAAGCGTCCCGATTTATCTTTTCTAAAGATTTGGGGTTGTGAGGCTTATGTGAAGCGTCCAATTGCCGACAAGTTGGCACCCAAATCTGAAAGATGTTATTTTGTGGGATATCCTAAGGAAACTAAAGGATATTACTTTTACATCCCAGCAGAGAACAAAGTGTTTGTTGCTCGAAATGGTTTTTTCTTAGAGAAGGAATTTGTTTCCAAAGGAAACAGTGGGAGTAAAGTACAACTTGAAGAAATTCAAGTTTCATAAAATGAAATTTAGCCTGAAAAGGAGATTGAAGCGAGCTCACAAGCTGTTGATGAGCAGCCTTCAACAACACAAGGCCTATGTAAATCTGATAGGATTCGTCATGAGCCCGAGAGATATGGATTTCTCGTTATTGATGGTGATAATGTGATGCTCATCGATCATAATGAGCCCACAACCTATCAAGAAGCTATGGAAAGTCCAGAATCTGCTAAATGGTTAGAGGCCATGAAAGCAGAGATGCAATCCATGTATGACAATCAAGTTTGGACTTTGATTGATCCGTCTGATGGCTTGAAGACCATTAGATGCAAATGGGTTTTCAAAAAGAAACTCGACATGGATGGAAATGTGCACACTTATAAAGCAAGACTTTTTGCTAAAGGTTATCAACAAGTTCATGGAATTGATTATGATGAGACATTTTCTCCAGTGGTCATGATCAAATCCATTAGAATTCTTGTTGCCATAGCTGCATACTATGATTATGAGATATGGAAAATGGATGTCAAAACGGCTTTCTTTAATGGAAACTTACTTGAGGATGTATATATGATACAACCTGAGGGTTTTGTCCATCCTAATAATTCGGGAAAGGTGTGCAAGCTTCAAAGATCCATTTATGGATGGAAGCAAGCATCAAGAAGCTGGAATCTTCGTTTTGATGAAGTTGTCAAAGAGTTTGGATTCATCAAGAATGAAGATGAACCTTGTGTCTACAAAAAGGTTAGTGGGAGTGCTGTTGTCTTTTTAGCTTTATATGTTGATGACATACTACTCATTGGAAATGATATTCCAACCTTACAGAGTGTCAAGATTTGGTTAAGGAAACGTTTCTCAATGAAAGACTTAGGTGAGGCTGCCTATGTTTTAGGCATTAAGATCTATAGAGATAGATCAAGAAAACTTATAGGCCTAAGTCAGAGTACATACATAGATAAGATACTGAAAAGGTTCAGTATGCAAGATTCCAAGAGAGGATTCTTGCCAATGTCACATGGAATCAAGCTTTCTAAGAAGGATTGTCCTACTTTAGGTAATGAGCTTGAGCGCATGAGTAAGATTCCATATGCATCTGCAATTGGATCTATCATGTATGCCATGTTATGTACTCGACCAGATGTCTCATATTCTTTGAGCATAATAAGTAGATACCAATCTAATTATGGTGAGAGTCACTGGATAACAGTTAAGAATATCCTTAAGTACTTGAGAGGAACTAAGGATATGTTCCTAGTCTATGGAGGACTTAAAGGAGAGCTCGTTGTAAATGGTTACACTGATGCTGGTTTTCAGTCTGAGATAGATGATTTTAGATCACAATCATGTTTTGTGTTCTGTTTGAATGGAGGTGCAGTGAGCTGGAAAAGTTCAAAACAAGACATCATTGCTGTTGATTCTACAACCGAAGTTTAGTACATTCTTCGCCTCGGATGCACTAAGGAAGTCAGATGGATCGAAGTTCATTCTCGAGCTTAGAGTTGTTACTAGCATTATAAGTCCTATAGACCTTTATTGTGATAATAATGGGGCTATAACACAGGCTAAGGAACCAAACTCGCATCATAGATCCAAACACATACTCGAGACGCTTCCATCGATTAGAGATCATTGGGAGAGGAGACGTGAAGATATGCAAAGTGGGCACAGATGACAACATTGCCGATCCACTTACTAAACCTCTTCCACAGCCTAAACATGAGCGTCATACGAGGTCTATGGGTATTAGATATCTGACCGATTGAGCCTAGTGCAAGTGGGAGATTGTTAGTAGTGTGCCCTAGGCCAATGGATAGTTGTGATTCATGTATTAACATTATGACTTGTTAATAATATATTATGAGGTATTCCTTTCATATATGCATGTATTTCGTTTATGTAATGTGATTTACATTCCATGAATGGTTTTAGACTTATGTCATCAAGTATGTGACTTGATAGTAAAACCATAAGCGTTATAAGACTATTCTAGACTGTCCCTGGTCGATCCTCAATTGATCCTCATTTGATTTGGGTAGTCATAATGTCTTGCTAGAGGCCGCTTATGACTTATGGGCCTTGAAGTATAATCTGTAGGAAAATCCCGGTGTGAGCATCACACGCCCACGGTGCGGAAAACAAAAATTTTTGTTCCGGGACCTTCCCGAAAGCCAGGATCCATGTTTCTATACAACAATCTCAAACCATAACGGCCAAAGGAGACCGTCTCTAACGGTATCCACGCAGAGATCGAAGAACCTAACCGGGACAAACTCTTTGACCCGGGAATAGCTAAAACAAAGTAAAGACTGCTAGATCTTACCTTTGTTCTGGAGAGCTTGGAAAATGATGGAGGAGAACCTTGAAGGATGAAGATGATCGATGAAGATTAGAAGAAGAAAAACTCCTTTTCTCTTTAAACCTTTCTTCTTCACTTAAAACCAACGAGCACTTCACCTCATCTTTTTATATTGCCTCTTTGTCTTCTAGCCATTTAATAAAATCAATGACTAAGCATAAGAAGCTTCTCCCTTTCTACGTTACCTATATATATATATATATATATATATATATATATAATAAAGCTAAGCTTCATCCTCCATCCACGTATAGCCTATATATATATATATATATATATATTAATTATTTAATTATATATATATATATATATATATAAATGTCAAGTGGTCCACCACACTGGGTTGGTCTACCGGCCTCTCAAGGGTCCCGTATGAAAAACCCACCAAAAACCTTTTTAGCAATGTCGATGTCGCGATCTCATCGGACATATCTCGATCTCATCGGGATCCATTTAATCCGATTGTTTCCATATATTGGAACTCGTCCAAAACTATTTTACACATTCTTCGAGACACTCTTATGCGTGTGACCCATTAGGTTCCGGTTATGTTGGCTACTTAGATTAACACTTGATCGAGCAAGTCATGAGTGGTATCTAGCAACACATCATGACCCCAATTGACCGGAAAGTAATTGGTTTGATTTAATGAACATGCATTCATCATGAACCATATCATTAACCTTTCCATAGACAATTACCGTGCAATTCGTCCTTTCACCATGCTATACCCCACTTGGCTATGAGTATGGGCAATGTGTCAACTCTTACTAGACTGACTACGTCTAATCTAGTCCAAGTGATTTCAGTTCTTGTCCTGGGACTCATTACTTTATATGTCAATGAAGACATTCTTCATGATATATATGCTCCGGCCAGAGACTTCCAAGTAATGACCCTGACAAGAGGCCATGGGTATCATCTTCTGCTATCACAGAAGTGGCGAATCCTCTATTGGCTACTCAATTACCTTCGAATACCTCAAGCTGTACCCAATCATCACCCTATGAGCGACCTCTGTAAGGCAACAAGGAATGGAGTCAAAGCACGTAATCAAGATCCAAGATATCCTCGAGCACCTCAAGTCTAAGGATACTTACACCATTGCTATGATGAGATTATCACTGACATTAGAATAGGACATCCATGTGATGATCTCATAGCAGGTCATCCAATGTACTTACTACCTCTAGTAAGCATCCACATCTCAACCCTAAATATCTTATATGTACAATTTTTGAGATCCACTGCTTGATCAAATCAAGGAGCGTGAGATGTGCTAGTCTTTCGGGACACGATGTCCGGCCTCAAGAATCCTATGACTAGGATAATTTAGATCTTGACATAATTGCACATGATAGGAATCTCAGTAGTATGATCACATCATAATTTCCTTCATGCTATGTCATATATCAAGGACTTCATTAATTTGCTTATAGATCAATATCGATTCATAAATAATGAACAACAAGTTAATGAAATATGCCTTTCTTTATTTATTCATAAAGACTGTACACAAATTGTACAAAATGCGCTAAAGGCGATTGCCTTCAGGGCACTACTCTAACAATCTCCCACTTGACCTAAAGTCAATCGCCTTGATATCTAATACCATAGGCGAGTACATGAGAATCAAAGTTCTTCTGTGACAATGGCTTTGTCAATGGATCAAGATTATACGCTTTCTGTGGAATTCTCTATCTCGCACATCACCTCGACCAATGATCTCCCTGATCAGGTGATATCTGCGGAGTACGTGTTTGGATCGTTGATGAGACCTTGGTTCTTTCACCTGCGCAATAGCCCCATTCTTGTCACAATACAACTGTATGGGTCCATCACTGCTAGGAACCACACCAAGTTCAGTAATGAACTTCTTGATCCAAACGGCTTCCTTTGTCGCTCAAGCGGCAATGTACTCGCCTCGGTTGTTAAATCGATACCGCCTCTTATTTGGAAATCTTCCAACTAACTGCCCCGCCGTTCAGTGTGAATACATAACCTGATTGGGATTTGGAATCATCCTTATCAGATTGAAAACTGGCATCTATATACCCGCTCACTTTGAGAAAACATCCTTAGTCCTTCGCAAGTACTTAAGGATATTCTTGATAGCCACCCAGTGACCCTCACCAGGATCCGATTGGTATCGCGTCAGAACACTTAAAGCATATGATACATCGGGTCTCGTACATAGCATTGCATACATGATAGATCCTACCGCAGATGCATACGGGATCATATTCATGCGCATCCTCTCATCTTGTGTCTTAGGACACATAGATTTCGAGAGTGTTATCCCATGAGTCACGGGAAGGTACCCTCTCTTGGATTGCTCCATGCTAAACCTCTTTAGCATCTTGTCTATGTACGTTGATTGTGAAAGACCAAGCAACCTTTTTGATCTATCTCTATAGATTCTTATCCCAAGGATATAAGTTGCTTCACCAAGGTCTTTCATGGCAAATTGTTTAGACAACCAAATCTTCACTGATTGTAGCATCGAGACATCGTTTCCTAGTAATAATATGTCATCTACATATAGCAAAAGGAATACGATTGCAGTCCCATTAACCTTCTTATACATACAGTATTCATCCGAATTTTGTGAGAAACCAAACTCTTTAATTATCTCATCAAAACGGATGTTCCAACTCCGGGATGCTTGCTTCAATCCATAGATGGATTTTTGAAGCTTGCATACCTTTTCGCCATCATAGGAGGTGAAGCCCTCAGGTTGTATCATATACACATCCTCAGCTAGATTTCCATTTAGGAAAGCTGTCTTCACATCCATTTGCCATATCTCATAATCATAATGAGTGTCAATGGCTAGGAGTATCCAAATGGATTTAAGCATTGCTACTGGGCTGAAGGTCTCGTCATAGTCAACTCCTTGTCTTTGACAAAAACCTTTAGCCACAAGCCTTGCTTGATAGTGTAGGAAAATCCCGGGGTGTTCATCACATGAACACAGTGCGGAATTTAAAATTTTGAGTCCCGGGATATTCCCGAAAGCCAGGATCCAAGTGTATGTACAAACAATCAAACCATAACGACCAAAGGAGACTGTCTCTAACGGTATCCACGCAGAGGTCAGAAAACCTAACCGAGACAAACCCCTTTGACCCGGGAATAGCTAGAACAAGGTAAAGAGTGTGCTAGCACTAACCTTGATCTTGGAGAGCAAGTGAAATGACTAGAGAAAACCTTGGAGAAGAGAAGCTCATGTGAACTTGTTGGAAGAGGAATAGAAAATCCAATTTTCTATATCTTAACACTTAAGATTTCGGTGCTTCCAACCTCAATCACGACTAACTCATCAATTCTTAGCTTTTATATGTCTCTTAACACTCTTAAAAGACATTAGAAAATGCTTGGTGGAGTCTCATCCACGTTGATGAGGAAGAAAGCAATAAACAAATCAACTTAATGATTGTTTTGACTTGGTCAAATGTGACTTAGTCATCTCCTTAAGGCTTCCACCGAAATCTACATATATATATAATATAATTAATTAATTTTTAATTAATTAATTAATATATATATATTTGCTGAAGAGGTCCAGTCAAACTGGGGTCGGTCCAACCGGCCTACCGGGCCCTGGTATCGAAAAATCGCCGGAGACAATTTTCAGCAATGTCGATGTCGCGATCTCATCGAGACATATCCCAATCTCATCGGGATCCATTTAATCCTATTGCTCTCCAGATATCGGATCTCTGTCTGAAACTATTTTACAGATTCTCTGAGTCACTCTTATGCGTGTGACCCATTAGGTTCTCGGTTATGTTGGCCACTTAGATTAACACTTAATCGAGCAAGTCATGAGCGGTATCTAGCAACACATCATGACCCCAATTGACCGGAAAGTAATTGGTTTGACTAATGAAACCATATCACGAACCCTTCCATTGAAAATTATCGTGCAATTCGTCCTTTCACCATGCTATACCCCACTTGGTTTGAGTATGGGCAATGTGTCAACTCTTACTAGACCGATCGGATCAAATCTAGTCCAAGTGTAATCGGCCTCGCCCTAGGACTCATTACTTGATATGTCCATGAAGACCCTCTTCATGACACATGTGTGTCTCGGCGCCAGAGACTTCCAAGTAATGATCCCGATAAGAGGTCATGGGTATCTCTTCGCTATCACGAAGTGGTGAATCCTCTATTGGCTACTCAATTACCTTCAATACCTCAAACTGCACTCCAATCACCACCCTATGAGCGACCTCCGAAGGAAACAAGGAATGGAGTCAAAGCACGTAATCAAGACTCAAGATATCCTCGAGTACCTCAAGTCTAAGGATACTTGCACCATTGCTATGATGAGATTATCAACGACATTTGTATAGGACATCCATGTGATGATCTCATGGCAGGTCATCCAATGTACTTACTACCACTAGTAAGCATCCACATGTCAAATCTAAATATCTCAATATTTACAGTTTTCTGAGATCCACTGCTTGATCCAATCAAGGAGTTTGACATGTGTTAGTCTATCCAGATTAACGATGTCCAGTCTCATTAATCCTATGACTAGGGATAATTTAGATACTGACATAATTGCACATGATAGGAATCTCAGTAGTATGATCGCATCATAATTTCCTTCATGCTATGTCCTATATCATGGACTTCATAAATTTGATTAAAGATCACAATCAATTCATAATAAAATGAACATCAAATAAATGAAATATGCCTTGCTTTATTTATTCATAAAGTCTATACATGACGATGAAAAAAACGCGCTAAAGGGGATTGCCTTTAGGGCACTACTCTAACAATCTTATGGTATTGTACACATATAAGTCGACTTACACGAGTGGACAAGTCGACTTATCAGTACCGAGCAAGCACAAGTCGCCTTACACATGGTACAAGTCGACTTACACTTACAAATCTCCCACTTGACTTAAAGCCAATCGCCTTGGTATCTAATACCATAAGCGAGTACATGAGAATCAAAAATCTTCTGTGACAATGGCTTTGTCAACGGATCAGCAATATTCGCGCCTGGAATTCTCTATCGTGACATCACTCGAGCAATGATCTCCGAATCAAATGGTATCAAGGAGTACGTGTTTGGATCGTGATGAGACCTTGGTTCCTTTGTCTCTGCAATAGCTCCATTGTTGTCACAATACAACCGTATGGGTCCATCACACTAGGAACCACACCAAGTTCAAGAATGAACTTCGATCCAAACGGCTTCTTTTCTTTGCGTCGATGCGGCAATGTACTCGCCTCGATCGTTGAATCGCAGTCATCTCTGTTTGAACTCTTCCAACCGGCCGCTCCGTATTCGATGTGAAAACATAACTGATTGGGACTTGGAATCGCCCTTATCGATTGAAAATCGCATCCGTATGCCCGCCACTTGAAATTTCCATCTCCATATATCAAGAAAACATCCTTAGTTCTTCGCAAGTACTTTTAGATATTCTTGATACCACCCAAATGACCTTCACCAGATCCGATTGGTATCCGTCGTAACACTTAGAGCATATGATACATCGGGTCTCGTACATAGCATTACAGACATAATAGATCCTACCGCAGCGATACGGGATCATATTCATACGCATCCTCTCGTCCGTGTCCGAGGACACATAGACTTCGAGAGTGTTATCCCATGAGCAATGGAAGAAACCTCTCTTGGATTGCTCCATGCTAAACCTCTTTAGCACCTTGTCTATGACGCTGATTTGTGAAAGACCAAGCAACCTCTTCGATCTATCTCTATAAATCTTTATCCCAAGGATATAAGTTGCTTCTCCAAGGTCTTTCATGGCAAATTGTTTGGACAACCAAATTTTTACAGGCAAGGCATAGAGACATCGCTTCCTAGTAACAATATGTCATCTACATATAACACAAGGAATACGATTGCGGTTCCATTAACCTTCTTGTACACGGTGTTCATCCGGATTTTGTGAGAAACCAAACTCTTTGATTGTCTCATCAAAACGGATATTCCAACTCTGGATGCTTGTTTCAATCCATAAATGGATTTACGAAGCTTGCATACCTTTTCGCCATCGCAGTAAATGAAGCCCTCGGGTTGTGTCATGTACACATCCTCACCTGATTTCCATTCAGAAAGTCGTCTTCACATCCATTTGCCATATCTCATAATCATAATGAGCGGCAATGGCTAGAGTATCCTAATGGATTTAAGCATTGCTATCGATCAAGGTCTCGTCATAGTCAACTCCTTGTCTTTGTGAAAGCCTTTAGCCACAAGCCTCGCTTATAGGTAATCACATTACCATCCATGTCGGTTTCTTCTTGAAAACCCATTTGCACCCTATAGATTTTATCCCTTCAGTGCATCAACCAATGTCCATACCGGTTTTATATATGGAATCCATTTGATTTCATGGCACGAAGCCATTTTTCGACTCAACTCTTCGTAACCTCTTCATAGGTCGTAGGCTCATCATCCTCTATGAGCAATACGTCATTCTGCTCACTTACGAAATCCATATCTCTCGGGAGCAGGCGTATCCTACTTGACCTCACAATTTCAGATGAAGTAGAAGGTTGAACTGCTACCTCATCGTATGAGTTACAGGTTTGAGTTGAGCGTTGATTCTGCGTCTGTCAGAGCATCTTGAACTTCTTCAAGTTCAACTTTGCTCCCCATCGCCCCTCTTTAAAAGAAACTCTTTCTCTAAAAAGACAGCATGCGTTGAAACAAACACCTTTTGTTCCTCAAGAAGGTAGAATTGATATCCTCTTGTTTCTTTAGGATATCCTACGAACAAACACTTGTCGATTTTGCTTCAAGCTTATCGACTTTGTCCGCTTCACATAAGCGAGTCAACCCCATACTTTCAAATAAGAAAGATAAGGTTTCGTTAGTCCACATCTCATATGGAGTAACATCAACTGCTTTGATGGAACTCGTTTAACAAGTAAACAAATTGTCTCAAGTGCATACCCCAAAAGGATTTTGGTAATCGTAAAGCCCATCATAAATCGTACCATGTCCAACAAGGTTCGATTTCTCCTTCTCGCCACACCAATATGTGGTGTGTAAGGAGGAGTCCACCGAGATAAAATCCCATTATCTCTCGAGATAATCCAAAACTCTTGGTCTAAGTATTCACCACCACGATCGGATCGTAATGTTTTGATACTTTTACCAAGTTGTTTTTCTACTTCATTTCAATTGTTTGAACTTTTCAAACGCTTGATTTGTATCTCATTAGATATGTATACCCATATCGAGAATAATCATCGATAAAGGTAATGAAGTAACAACAACCATTTCGCATGGATGGACATCGGACCACATACATCCGAATGTATTAGATCTAATAATCCATATTGCTCACCCTTTCCCTTAAAAGGTAACTTAGACATCTTGCCTAATAAACAAGATTCACATGTGTCATAAGATTCATAATCGAATGACCCTAAACTTCCATGCTTATGGAGCTTAGCGATGCGTCTCTCATTTATATGGCCAAGGCGACAATGCCATAAGTAAGTTGATTTTAAATTATCTCTTTTATGTCTTTTTGCGTCATTGACATTCATAACCGGATGTGACATATCTAATTTGTAAATACCGTTGCATAATGTACCAGTACCATAAAGCATTCCATTTGAACTAATAGAACAACCATTGTTACCAAAAGACAAATGGAAACCAGCTCTATTTAAACAAGAAACAGACAATATGTTCTTTGTTAACACAGGTACAAAATAACAATCATCCAAGTTAAGTACAAGCCCACTGGGGAGTGTCAAAACATAAGTCCCTACGGCTAATGCAGCAACTTTTGCTCCATTACCAACACGCAGGTCCATTTCTCCTTTATGAAGCCGCCATCGTCCACGAGGCCCCGTGATATCATTGCATATGTGTGAGCCACAACCGTATCTAATACCCATATGTTATGATCGAAGCGAGATTAATCTCAATGACAAACATACCTGAAGAAGTCGAGGCATCTGATGCCTTCTTCTGCTTCAGTTCTTCCAGATAGACTTTGCAGTTATGCCTCCAATGACTAGTCTTACCGCAATGGAAGCAGATACCTTTTGGTGCAGTCTCTTTGGTGTTCTTCTTGCCTTTGGCTGTGGTTCCTTTTGGATTTTACTTAGGTTTCTTACCCTTCTTCTTCTTTTGTTTCTTTTTCTTGGAACCAGAGGAAGAAGAATCCACCAATAGCAACGCCTTGCTATCTTGCTTGACGAATTGTTCTCATTGCTCGAGCAGATTGATCAGCTCGGGAATTGTGGTGGATATTTGGTTCATCCGATAGTTCAACACAAACTGTGAATAACTATTTGACAAGCCAACAAGAATCAAGTCTATACTTAACTCACAATCCATCACAAAACCTAAGACAGCCAACCTCTCAATATAGCCATTCATCTGCAGTGCAATAATGCATATTACACTGCAGATGAACCAGGAGTCATTTTCGTTGTAAAGAGCAACCTTGAGGTCTCGAACCGTTCGGACCGAGCTTGCTCATCAAACAACTCGTAGATGAAACACTATCGTGTGAGCATCCATAGACTCGTCTCGCTTCGCGGCTCGGTGACATCGATGCAAGCATAATGCGGTGGCTATGTCATCGTTTTTAGATGCTTACGATATGCCTTCGATCATCATCGAAGCTCCTTCACAAGTGGATCCTAAGCGGAAAATCAAGGATATATCCTAAATCCTCGATCGAGAACAATTCTCGATTTCGCGCCAATCAAGAAAATTTGGTCCATTAATTTGTTTGAGTCCATTAGTATGCGAAGATTCACATCGGTCGACATCTTCAACCAACCTAAACATAGAGAGAAAGAAAGTTAGAATAGAATTAAATGTATGATCATAAGGACTTAAATGACATACATATGGCTCCCACTAGTTTCAATAGAATCCATAACCCTCATCATGAATCCACGAAACAAAATGGCACAATGACTGGTGGGTCGATATCCGACATTGCTAAGAATGACCTTGGGGTTAGCCCAACAAGCCACCTTAGGTCAATCGGTAGGTATCGGTCATACCAATTGCATCACGAATGCAACTATCGCTCGATGCTATCAGCGGTTGATGTATGCACATACATTGGGTTATCAACACTTGATGCGTGTACATCCGATGTACACTACCCAATGTCGCCTCGTCCACGTTGACCTCGAGGTTAGCTCAACAAATCAACGCTTCTAGGAAAACCGACCCATTAATCCAAAATCACATTTTCATGGTTTGAACATATTCTTATAGAGTGAGCTTGAGGTTAGCTCAACAACCCAACCCTATAAGAACTCTGGTTCTTACCATATTAATGGAAGGCGTTAGTTTTCATATTTTAAGTGAGGATTTTAGGTCTCATCTTTACGATCTTATCCAAGCTATAGGATCATAGTCACCTTGACTATATGGACTGATTTAGGGCATTATATCAATCATATTGAATTCATACCGAAAATCATCCATCATCCCACCTCAGCCTGATACAAGTCGACTTATGCTGTTGTGCATGTACAAGTCGCCTTATACCAAAGGTACAAGACTTATTTATACTCTTGCACATGTAAGTCGACTTATCAACTGCATAAGTCGCCTTACACAAGGAAATTTGCTATCTAGTCGGCTAATTCTCAATCCAGGCATTTCCAATTCACAATACCATATACCAAGTATATTATCCTTTATATTAATGTGCTAATGAAACATTTTCATTGAAACATGCATGCCATATAGTCAAACTATATATGAAAACCTTGAAACCGATTAATCCACCATTAATCACTAGATTTCCACATAATTCAAGGACACCAAATAATCATACTAAATATCTCTAGATAGTCTACACATTATCAAGATTACTCCGGCACTAGTCACAAAAATTGCGACGGCCAAAATAAGCAAGATAATGGAATAAGCTAATAAGACGCTAAAGTAACCTATTCACCATCCGAAAATTATTGGAAACCCAATTTCAAGAATCTCATTTTGGGATGCATGCCACATCAATATAACACATTTTTAATCACTATAAAAATGATTCAAGGCATTGGAACCGAAAATAACACAAGCAATCATTTCAAACAAAACAGCCCCAGCATGTTTCTCAAAACTGCCAAGCTCTGCCTTTTGCTCAAAATGAACATTGAAACAATTTCAATAAATGCTGAGAAAATTACAGAGGTTAAAAAATGTTCCTAAAATGCTCCATGAATTTTTACAGGATTTATTTCCCATAAAAACTCATTGAACCTCAGCAATCTAGCTGAACCAGAATCTGTGTTTTTCAACACAGACATTCCCAGCAGCATACAAGAAATTCAAAAATAAATAGTAAATCACCTTGAAAAGCTTTTTCCATCCACAGAGACATTCACAAACATCTTAGGGACATGTCAGTGAAAACCAATCTGAAATTGTTTTTTTCTAGAATTTATTCTCGAATTTACAAGCATACCTGTTTCAGAAACGTTCAACAAGACAGCATCCGAAACTTGAGGGAATTAAATAGCAAAAACATATCAAACGACATCGATAAATTTTTTTCTTTTATAGACACATTCAGAAACATCTTATGAGAAGGTCTATGCAAGAAAATTTCGAAAACCCTAATTCTACAATGGTTCGAAATTGCACACAGTCAGCATGCTACACAGCTCAATTCACAAAGGAACTCCGACCTAGTTATCATTTCGACTGTTTATACAACACAAGTGGCTCTGATACCACTGTAGGAAAATCCCGGGGTGTTCATCACATGAACACAGTACAGAATTTAAAATTTTGAGTCCCGGGACATTCCCGAAAGCTAGGATCCAAGTGTATGTACAAACAATCAAACCATAACGACCAAAGGAGACCGTCTCTAACCAGATCCACGCAGAGGTCGGAAAACCTAACGGGACAAACCCTTTGACCCGGAATAGCTAGAATAAGGTAAAGAGTGTGCTAGCACTAACCTTGATCTTGGAGAGCAAGTGAAATGACTAGAGAAAACCTTGGAGAAGAGAAGCTTCATGTGAACTTGTTGGAAGAGGAATAGAAAATCCAATTTTCTATATCTTAACACTTAAGATTTGGTGCTTCCAACCTCAATCACGACTGACTCATCAATTCTTAGCTTTTATATGTCTCTTAACACTCTTAAAAGACATTAGAAAATGCTTGGTGGAGTCTCATCCACGTTGATGAGGAAGAAAGCAATAAACAAATCAACTTAATGATTGTTTTGACTTGGTCAAATGTGACTTAGTCATCTCCTTAAGGCTTCCACCGAAATCTACATATATATATAATATAATTAATTAATTTTTAATTAATTAATTAATATATATATATTTGCTGAAGAGGTCGATCAAGCCAAATGGGTCGGTCCTACCGCCTATCGGCCCCGATGCATCAAAAATCGCGGAGACGATTTTCAGCAATGTCGATGTCGCGATCTCATCGAGATATATCCCAATCTCATCGGGATCCATTTAATCCTATTGCTCTCCAGATATCGGATCTCGTCTCAAACTATTTTCTGATTCTCTGAGTCACTCTTATGCGTGTGACCCATTAGGTTCCCGGTTATGTTGGCCACTTAGATTAACACTTAATCTGAGCAAGTCATGAGCGGTATCTAGCAACACATCATGACCTCCAATTGACCGGAAAGTAATTGGTTTGACTAATGAAACCATATCACGAACCCTTCCATAGACAATTACTGTGCAATTCGTCCTTTCACCATGCTATACTCCACTTGGTTTGAGTATGGGCAATGTGTCAAGTCTTACTAGACTGATCAGATCAAATCTAGTCCAAGTGTAATCATTTCTTGTCCTAGGACTCATTACTTGATATGTCCATGAAGACCCTCTTCATGACACATGTGTGCTCCGGCGCCAGAGACTTCCAAGTAATGATCCTGATAAGAGGCCATGGGTATCTCTTCTGCTATCACAGAAGTGGTGAATCCTCTATTGGCTACTCAATTACCTTCGAATACCTCAAACTGTACCCAATCACCACCCTATGAGCGACCTCCGAAAGGCAACAAGGAATGGAGTCAAAGACGTAATCAAGACTCAAGATATCCTTGAGTACCTCAAGTCTAAGGATACTTGCACCATTGCTATGATGAGATTATCACTGACATTTGTATAGGACATCCATGTGATGATCTCATGGCAGGTCATCCAATGTACTTACTACCACACATGTCAAATCTAAATATCTCAATATTTACAGTTTTCTGAGATCCACTGCTTGATCCAATCAAGGAGTTTGACATGTGCTAGTCTATCCGGATTAACGATGTCCAGTCTCATTAATCCTATGACTAGGGATAATTTAGATACTGACATAATTGCACATGATAGTAATCTCAGTAGTATGATCGCATCATAATTTCCTTCATGCTATGTCATATATCATGGACTTCATAAATTTGATTAAAGATCACAATCAATTCATAATAAAATGAACATCAAATAAATGAAATATGCCTTGCTTTATTTATTCATAAAGTCTGTACATGACTATGAACAAAACGCGCTAAAGGGGATTGCCTTTAGGGCACTACTCTAACAATCTTATGGTACTGTACACATATAAGTCGACTTACACGAGTGGACAAGTCGACTTATCAGTACCGAGCAAGCACAAGTCGCCTTACACATGGTACAAGTCAACTTACACTTACATATAGGTAATTACATTACCATCCATGTCGGTTTTCTTTTTGAAAACCCATTTTCACCCTATGGGTTTTATTCCTTCGGGTGCCTCAACCAAAGTCTATACTTGGTTTTCATACATGGAATCCATTTCAGCCTGCATGGCATGAAGCCATTTCTCAGACTCTGAACTCTTTAGAACCTCTTCATAGATGGTAGGCTCATCAGCTTCTATGAGCAATACGTTATTCTG
The DNA here is from genome assembly GCA_029891385.1 of Erythroxylum novogranatense. Classification (NCBI taxonomy): domain Eukaryota; kingdom Viridiplantae; phylum Streptophyta; class Magnoliopsida; order Malpighiales; family Erythroxylaceae; genus Erythroxylum; species Erythroxylum novogranatense. The sequence goes on along the minus strand of CM057234.1, from coordinate 90,156,059 downwards.
TTCATTCACGAGAAATCCATATCTCTCGAGAACAGAGCGTATCCTACGTGACCTACGAACTTCGTGTGTTGTAGAAGGTTAAACTGTTACTTCATCTGTATGAGTCACAGTTTGAGTTGACGATTGATCTGCGTCATTCGAGCATCTTGAACTTCTTCAAGTTCTATTTTGCTCCTACTATCTTCTTGTAAAAGAAACTCTTTCTCTAAAGACAACATGCTTCAAACAAACACCTTTTGTTCTTCAAAGAAGGTAGAATTGATATCCCATTGTTTCTTTAGGATATCCTACTAACAAACACTTGTCGACTTTCAGATCAAGTTTATCGACCGTGTCCGCCACATAAGGTGACAACCCCAAACTTTCAAATGAGTAAGATAGGTATTTTGTTAGTCCACATCTCATATGGAGTAACATCAATGTCTTTGATGGAACTCTGCTTAACAAGTAAACAGCTTTCTCGATTGCATATCCCCAAAAGGATTTCGGTAACTTTGCAAAGCCCATCATTGATCGTACCATGTCTAACAAGGTTCGATTTCTCCTTTCTGCCACACCATTATTCTGTGGTGTGTAAGGAGGAGTCCATTGAGATAAAATCCTATTATCTCTGAGATAATCCAAAAATTGTTTGTCTAAGTATTCCCCACCACGATTTGATCATAATGACTTGATACTTTTCCCAAGTTGGTTTTCTACTTCATTTCTGAATTGTTTGAACTTTTCAAATGCTTCAGATTTGTATCTCATCAGATATAGGTACCCATATCGAGAATAATCATCAATAAAGGTAATGAAGTATGCATAACCACTTCGCATGGATGGACATCGGACCACATACATCTGAATGTATTAGGTCTAATACTCCAACAGACGCTCACCCTTTCCTTAAAGGGTAACTTTAGTCATCTTGCCTAATAAACAAGATTCACATGTGTCATATGATTCATAATCAAATGACCCTAAACTTCCATTCTTATGGAGCTTAGCTATCGCCTCTCATTTATATGGCCATGCATAATGCCATAAGTAAGTTGATTTTAAATTATCTCGCTTATGTCTTTTCGTGTCATTGACATTCATAATTGGATGTGACATATCTAATATGTAAATTCTATTGCATAATGTACCAAGAGCATAAAGCATTCCATTCAAACTAATAGAACAACCATTGTTACTAAAAGTCAAATGGAAACCACTCTATTTAAACAAGAAATGCATAATATGTTCTTTGTTAATACAGTACAAAATAACATTCATCCAATTTAATTACAAGCCCGATGGGGAGTGACTAAAAGTAAGTGCTTACGGCTAATGCAAAGAACTCTTGCTCCATTTCCCACACGCAGTCTAGTTCTCCCTTCACGAGTCGCTCATCGTCTCGAGGCCTGCGATATCATTGCATATGTGTGAGCCACAACCGTATCTAATACCCATATGTTATGGTCGAAACAGATTAACCTCAATGACAAACATACTGAAGGAGCCGAGGCATCCGATGCCTTCTTCGCTTCAATTCATCCAGATAGACTTTTACGCTAAGCCCAAGGGGCGATCTTGCCATAATGGAAGCAAGTTCCTTTTGGTGCAGTCTCTTTGGTTTTCTTCTTGGCTGCACTTCCTTTAGGTTTCTTAGACCTTTTCTTCTTTAGATTCTTTTTCTTTGAACCAAAAGAAGAAGCCACCATAAGCACTTGCTTACTATCCTTCTTGATAGATTGCTCTGCTGTCTTGAGCAGATTGATCAATTCAGGGATTGTCGTGGATATTTGGTTCATCCGATAGTTTAACACAAACTGTGAATAACTATCAGACAATCCAACTAGAATTAAGTCAACACTTAATTCATAATCCATAACAAAACCTAAGACGGCCAACCTCTCAATATACCCATTCATCTTTAGTGCATACTGCACTGCAGATGAACCTGGAGTCATCTTAGTAGTGAAGAGTAGCCTCGAGGTCTCGAACCTTTCAGACCGAGCTTGCTCATCAAAAAACTCCCTAAGATGAAACACTATGGTATGAGCATCCATAGACTCATGCTGCTTGTAGCACTCCACTCCCGACGAGACCCGAACCCGACATCAACAGTGATATCCGAGTCCGTGACCCGCGAGGGTGGCGTACTAGAACAATCATTACCTTTTTAAAAGTCGATAAGACATTTTTCTTTTCTTTCAAAAACAATTGAGTGCGCAAAACAATCATTGGTTTGGCCCAATTTTAACAAAACATTTTCAAATATAAAACCATTTCAATGATAAACCAATTTCAATCATTATTCAGCACTCATAAACGCTTAGCCACTCATGAACATATAGAAATGTATGTCCCAACTGGGCCCACTACCATTTCTAAACATTTACAATCATACTATACAATTACACGTAAACAATTGGGCCTACTGAATAAACTCACTATTCTAATGCAGATGTGAATGACACTGATCCCGACCCAAAACTCTGTCTTGCTAGCGGTAGACATACTCCCGTTTCACTAACGGGGTACTCTTCATTTCCTAAAAATAGATGCAATGTGGGTGAGTTTGTGAACTCAGTGAGAAACTATCATCGATGGTTCACCCAACTCATGCATACACCACCATATACACATATCACATAATATCACATCCCAAATTCACCTATGCATTACCAATTTCATATACACATGCAATTTTCCTCATTCACATATTTCAATCATTTATAGTCATATACAAATGCAATGCGATGTGACACTTCCATTTTCATTTCGTTGTTGTGATCGAGCGCCTATCGGTGATCAAGAATCGAACGTATCTAGGGAGTAGGAGAGCCTCTGGTATGCACTAACTCCCTCGAGCTCAAGCTTCGGTTCAAGAATGATGTTTCGTTGGGCTTGAAGCCCTAATACTGATGAGCTGTGGTATCCGAGCATGCGTGGGAGAGCCCTCGTGGTATGCACCACCAAGCAAGCGATACCACGACATTTCGTTGACTGCTCCGATCACAACTGCCAATTATCTGATCATTCAGTGATGCATGAATGCATATGTTGCTTTCCAATTGTTAGTCATTTTCACTTTCAGTCATTTACCATTTCCAAATATTTACTAATGTCTTGGACTTTCAGTCCCAGATTTCACCATATGCAATTCACAATTCAATTTACTCATGCATTCATACACGCTTACTCACATTAGCACTTCAATAACACATTACCAATATTTCGAACACCCATGGTTCGAAATCAATCAAAACAATTACACATGTATCCATCCTTAACTCCTCATGGCATCAGTGCATATAACTAAACACATAAGGCTGAGAAACCAACTAGGTTACTCACCTGCACTTCCGAGCTACAGCCTGGAAGTCCCAATACAGTCTGTGGAATGTCGATCCATCGGAACCTCTATATCAAATCAAATAAATCACACATTACCAATCATGCCAAATTCAATAATCAATAGCAATTACGATAAATACTATACATGTTATGACTTTCCCGATTAAATTCTCGAATTTCTCAATTTGATCACTCTCATAACAATTTCAGATACCATACTTCAATTTGCTAATTCCCATACTCTATAGTCACATTCCAATTAAAATCACATTCACTAATTGTTTACCACTCGATTCCGATAATCATCGAATTCCAATTCCAAATTTCCATTCTTATAAATTCAATATTCTTAGTCTCCAAATTCTAATTTATCTCATTACTTGTAACAATCATCTTATAATCACTTAATTTCATCTCTCCCAAATTGCAAATTCCTATTCTCTCAAATGCCATTTTGATCCATAACCAATCGAAATTAAATCCCAAAATTCTCCAATTCAAAAACCTCAATAATCAACTTTTCAGAAATTAGGCTCCCTCGTCGCGACGTCCCTTCCTTCGTCAAGCAGATAATCCATCTGCTCGTCGCGACGACATCGCCGCCGTCATGACGTGCGGACCAAGCCTGCTCGTCGCGGCACACAAATTAAATATTTAATATTCGTCGCGACGTGCACACTGGGTTGACTCGCCGCGGCGTGTTCATCACACGTCGCGACGCGCGCATCGTAAACGCCGTCCAAACCCGTAAATTTCTCAGATCCTCTGATATAAATCCACCCAAATCCATTCTAAACACTCTCAATCAATTTTAAACCTTAAACCCAACTTATTTCTAACCTCAAAACATCATTTAACTCATCTTTTATTAAAAACCCAAATCAAAACCAACGAAAACCCTATCATTGACATTTTCCAAATTTCTAAACAATTTCTTACTCAAATCTATGATCAAATAACATAAACAAGTATAAACTTACTTGATTCAAGCTTCAATCCGTTGAAAATCCTTCAAGAAACTCCAAATCCACGTTTTCTCACTCACTACCGTCGATGGTGAGAAATGAACATTTAAGCTTATCTCTTAAGCTTATATATATATATATGATCATCTGACGCATGTCCAATTCTTAGGGTCTAACAAATCCAATTTCTATTCCATTTTTTTTCCAATTTCGCAATGATCATAGATAATAATTTCAAAATCATAATTCAAATTGTTTCATATCAATTATCAATCAATCTCGGACCCGGAATCAAATAAATCAGTCACTAAGCCAATTTTCCGGTCCGGATCCATCACTCTAAAAATTCTGGAAAAATTATCATAAATTCACAAAATTAGAAAATGCCCATTCCTATACTCAAATTTCAATTTCCATTTCTTTGAATTCCATTTCATTCCAATTCCATAATCAAAACCTAATTTATACACTTTCTCAATTTCCAATTTGCACAATCCAAATCCTCATCTGTCCGATTTTAACCAAATTTTTGATTTACACAATCAAGTCGGGGATTGTGATACATGTATGTACTTAGATATATACGCTTGTGCAGTCACTAATCATTTACCATGCAATGCAACATTTACCTGTACCCAATCCTAACCCGATCCAAATTACCAACATACCCGTCACACCGGTAACGGGATGTTACAATTCTCCCCTCCTTATAAAATTTCGTCCTCGAAATTTCATATACGATTAATCAGAAAGACTGGGGAACTTGTATCACTATATCAATACGAAACTAATTTCTGCCAATTTACTGAAATTAACACAATTACTTATCTCTTTTTTTCCTTTTTCACACTCTACACTGTTTTAACAATTTCTTTATGATTACTCACAATTCGTCATTCTCAATACCCATAACACACACCTCCGATCATATCAGTATTCCCTATTTCTGTCCATATAACACTTTCCAAATCCAATTCATCTTTCAGGATTTTAGACTGACTTGCCAATCCATAAATCGATTCACAACACGATCACATCAAGGCCACTAATAACGAATTTAATTTCCCTTTTTCCTATGATCTCAATCAATACATAGATTGGTCGAGGTGACACATTTAGAAATATATCACGTATCGCTTATCATATTGCATCTCTCCAATGCCAATTACTAATCTCATAAGGTTTCAATAATCTCGATAATCATCGATTTGATTCATTCTCATCAATTTAGATTTTTTTAACTCATATTACAGATCCAAATCACTTATCAATCTTAACTCAAATCTTTCAGGGCCTTTGGATAGATTAGGTCCTGTTCACTTCACTATCCGGATGAACAACTCCTTTTTGAATATATGATCTTTTATACGCTATTCGAATTGATATCACCAATTTAACACAATCAATCTTACTTATACATCAATCTCATAATCCTATAAACTTTAACAAAATAGTTGTTTCTCATTAATAACACACAGTCAACCACGTAGGTTAAACATACTCATAATCTCCCAATGTCACATTTTACTTTCTATTACTCTTCTAATACCCTCTTATTATTATTCCTTGAATTTTTCACTAACAGTTCCCTTAATGAATTTTATTCATACTTCTTAATCCATTCACATTACTCATTTTCTTTATAGCTAAACTATTCACAATTTCTCAATACGGTCCACTATTCAAGATTCTCAACTTGGATTTTTGCCATGCTTTCAACACACCTGCACATTTGACTTGGAATTCCAATCGCTAATACGTTCTTTTTGCGCTTTACCAACTCGACAGTTTACACTCATTCTTACGTTAGGTATCATAATCTTATCGCCTCACTATTTGTTTCAATAACGAAATTCTGAAACACTCAAATGCATAGTCATTTTTTTCCATTCACTCATATAACTTAATCATTATTGCCTTATAAACGTATATACATCCAAAACAATTTCTGTACGAATAGAATTTCCAAACTTTCACAACAGTTTCCAATACAATGTCCAATACAATAAAGTTTCAAACCATCAAATACCAATGCAGCCCATAAGCTTATACTGATCTCCATACATATAGAATCTCTTTACACTATTTCAATTGATCACATTCTAATCTTTACAATTCATTACATATTGTAACATCTCCAATTCAAAATGATACGATCAATACTCGAATTGAACATTTCTCCAAGTGTCTCCTCTTACGATCATTAATCATATACTTCACATATCTCTCCTCTAACACTTTCCTTATCAGTTAAGGTCAGAAGACCTTTACCAATTTTTGGACGTATCCAGTATACAATCATACACTCCACACATTTTTAGGATTGATTGTATATTGGAAAAATAACTCCAAATTCCTTATGTACCTGTCCTTTACAATTTCACATTTATCAATACCTCTATTTACATTTTAATCTCCCAATACCATGTTCGAATAATAATTCATCCATTACTTATTCAATCAAGATCAAATTCACTCTTATAAAACTTGCATACTATACAATTTCCTCAACTGTGCCAATTTATCTTCTTCACTATTCAAATGTATTCTATCAATCATCAATGATCACAGTCAGTATCCACTTTAAACTCAATCTACACATTTCACTCTTTAATAATATAATGAATTCCTTACACCTATGATCAATTTGCATAACTTTTTACATATCATACGTCTCCAATGAGGAACAATTTTCTCATAACTTACTTAATTTCATCAAATGTATTTCGACACACGTTCCTTTACACTAGATTCTCCACATATTGCGATTTATTCACTATCATGTCAAACTGGGTTAATAATACCATTATCAAATCCACTTTATCCTTTACGATATTCACACAAAATATACCAGAATCGGTATTCTCCTCAAATCACAACTAATATCTTTTTACTGTTCAATAATCCTATTACACAATCGAAGTCTTTACATTATCGTAACACATACCTTCTTAATAACTTATTCTATCTTTTACACTCCCAATAACGACTTTTCATTCATTTCACATTTATCTCCAATTTTTTTTTTCAATTTTCATCATCCAATCGAAATCCAATTCAGGGAAATTCTTCTTTCAATTCCTAATCATCAACAGTCGTCATATTTCTTATCGATTATTCTCAATACCTTAGGAAATCAATTTCGACTATTCATGCTATCCCGCGAAGATCAATCTATGCCATAATCCACATAACCAGAGCATCCTTTTTAATACCGTTCATTGGGGGTACATACCATTAAAATTATTACATCAGTATACCAATTAGTCACTCATGCTTAGGATACCTCAATCTCATTAAATTTTTGACCACATTTTCCTTTTGCACCTACCCTCAATCATGAGGATTTTACCATACCAATATCCTGATTACAATCTCAATTCTTCCCAATTTAATCACTATAAGCACTTTCATTTCTTACTCTAATTCACATGAATTTTTAACTATAAGACTTGGCGGTTATCCACTAACGCACCAATTGATTTCCGATATCATTTCCATTATCAGGTGTGCATTCGCATAGGCAAATCCACTGACCTTAACAACTGTTCAGCTTTTTCATCTATCAATATCATTTTCTTACCTTTCGATCTTTTCATTATTTCATTTTACACAATTACACTCAAATCCATATCACAAATGTTCATTCATTCATGCTTTCTCACTTAACATATTCTGACTCTAAGTCCTAGACTTCCAATCATAACTCCCATCACGCTTTCGCTGCGCAACTCTGATCATAAAACATTTTATTCCCATTCACTTTACTTATACACTTTCAATCTTACCATCTTTACCACTTCTCTTTACTCCCTCAATCAATCCGCAACTATGTACATACATTTTCACATCTATTTCACATTCACAGATTATTCCAATATGACTCTAATGTCGTATTTCATAATACGCCCATCAGTACCAATACACTAATTCTCCAATTATCATATCGTACCAAATACTTGTTCTTATTCCTTGATTTTCCACAATTTCCATTTATCACATTTTCCATATCATCTTTTCCCTCACTATTTCTAGCCACTTAAATCACTAGTATAGGCTCATGTATGAGACTCATATGCTAAACTGGGGATCAGTCGTCACTGTCTGCCGGGATATGACTTAAATGCATGCACTTTGACACATTTTTCTCAGAACGCCCATGTAAGATTGTACTTCTGGGCTCTGATACCACAAATGTAGCACTCCACTCCCGACGAGACCCGAACCCGACATCAATAAAGGATATCTCGAGTCCGTGACCATGAGGGTGGCATTAGAACAATCATTACCTTTTTAAAAGTCGATAAGACATTTTTCTTTTCTTTCAAAAACAATTGAGTGCGCAAAACAATCATTGGTTTGGCCCAATTTTAACAAAACATTTTCAAATATAAAACCATTTCAATGATAAACCAATTTCAATCATTATTCAGCACTCATAAATGCTTAGCCACTCATGAACATATAGAAATGTATGTCCCAACTGGGCCCACTACCATTTCTAAACATTTACAATCATACTATACAATTACACGTAAACAATTGGGCCTACTGAATAAACTCACTATTCTAATGCAGATGTGAACGACACTGATCCCGACCCAAAACTCTGTCTTGCTAGCGGTAGACATACTCCCGTTTCACTAACGGGGTACTCTTCATTTCCTGAAAAATAGATGCAATGTTGGGTGAGTTTGCGAACTCAGTGAGAAACCATCATCGATGGTTCACCCAACTCATGCATACACCAGTCATATACACATATCACATAATATCACATCCCAAATTCACCTATGCATTACCAATTTCATATACACATGCAATTTTCCTCATTCACATATTTCAATCATTTATAGTCATATACAAATGCAATGCGCATGTGACACTTCCATTTTCATTTCGTTGTTGTGATCGAGCGCCTATCGCTGATCAAGAATCGAACGTATCTAGGAGTAGGAGAGCCCTCGGGTATGCACTAACTCCCTCGAGCTCAAGCTTCGGTTCAAGAATGATGTTTCGTTGGGCTTGAAGCCCTAATACTGATGAGCCTGTGGTATCCGAAAGCTGCGTGGGAGAGCCCTCGTGGTATGCACCACCTCTCAAGCAAGCGATACCACGGCATTTCGTTGACTGCTCCGATCACAACCGCCAATTATCGATCATTTGATGCATGAATGCATATGTTGCTTTCAATTGTTAGTCATTTTCACTTTCACCATTTACCATTTCGGTCATTTACTAATGTCTTGGACTTTCGGTCCAGATTTCACCATATGCAATTCACAATTCAATTTACTCATGCATTCATACACGCTTACTCACATTAACACTTCAATAACACATTACCAATATTTTGAACACCCATGGTTCGAAATCAATCAAAACAATTACACATGTATCCATCCTTAACTCCTCATGGTATCAGTGCATATAACTAAACACATAAGGCTGAGAAACCAACTAGGTTACTCACCTGCACTTCCGAGCTACAGCCTGGAGGTCCCAATACAGTCTGTGGAATGTCGATCCATCGGAACCTTTATATCAAATCAAATAAATCACACATTACCAATCATGCCAAATTCAATAATCAATAGCAATTACGATAAATACTATACATGTTATGACTTTCCCGATTAAATTCTCGAATTTCTCAATTTGATCACTCTCATAACAATTTCAGATACCATACTTCAATTTGCTAATTCCCATACTCTATAGTCACATTCCAATTAAAATCACATTCACTAATTGTTTACCACTCGATTCCGATAATCATCGAATTCCAATTCCAAATTTCCATTCTTATAAATTCAATATTCTTAGTCTCCAAATTCTAATTTATCTCATTACTTGTAACAATCATCTTATAATCACTTAATTTCATCTCTCCAAATTGCAAATTCCTATTCTCTCAAATGCCATTTTGATCCATAACCAATCGAAATTAAATCCCAAAATTCTCCAATTCAAAAACCTCAATAATCAACTTTTCAGAAATCAGGCTCCCTCGTCGCGACGTCCCTTCCTTCGTCATGGCAGATAATCCATCGCTCGTCATGACGACATCGCGCTTTCGTCATGACGCGGACCAAGCCTCGCTCGTCGTCATGCACACAAATTAAATATTTAATATTCGTCATGACGCGCACATCGGGTTGACTTCGCCACGGCGTGTTCATCACATCGTCGCGACGCGCGCATCGTAAACGCCGTCCAAACCCAGAAATTTCTCAGATCCTCTGATATAAATCCACCTAAATCCATTCTAAACACTCTCAATCAATTTTAAACCTTAAACCCAACTTATTTCTAACCTCAAACATCATTTAACTCATCTTTATCAAAACCAAATCAAAACCAACGAAAACCCTATCATCGATATTTTCCAAATTTCTAAAGAATTTCTTACTCAAATCTATGATCAAATAACATAAACAAGTATAAACTTACTTGATTCAAGCTTCAATCCGCTGAAAATCCTTCAAGAAACTCCAATCCACGTTTTTCACCACTACCGCCGATGGTGAGAAATGAACATTTAAGCTTATCTCTTAAGCTTATATATATATATATGATCATCTGACTCATGTCCAATTCTTAGGGTCTAACAAATCCAATTTCTATTCCATTTTTTTTTCCAATTTCGCAATGATCATAGATAATAATTTCAAAATCATAATTCAAATTGTTTCATATCAATTATCAATCAATCTCGGACCCGGAATTAAATAAATCAGTCACTAAGCCAATTTTCCGGTCCGGATCTATCACTCTAAAAATTCTGGAAAAATTATCATAAATTCACAAAATTAGAAAATGCCCATTCCTATACTCAAATTTCAATTTCCATTTCTTTGAATTCCATTTCATTCCAATTCCATAATCAAAACCTAATTTATACACTTTCTCAATTTCCAATTTGCACAATCCAAATCCTCATCTGTCCGATTTTAACCAAATTTTCGATTTACACAATCAAGTCGGGGATTGTCATACATGTATGTACTTAGATATATACGCTTGTGCAGTCACTAATCATTTACCATGCAATGCAACATTTACCTGTACCCAATCCTAACCCGATCCAAATTACCAACATACCCGTCACATCGATAACGGGATGTTACACTGCTTCTGCAGCTCTGGTGACATCGAGGCAAGCATAATGCAGGTAGCCATGTCACTGTCTTTAAGATGCTTACGATATGCTTTCTGATCCTCATCAGAAGCATCAGTAGTAGGTGGATCAGGAAGTGGAACATCTAGGATATATCCCAGTTCCTCAGACCTGAGAACAATTCTCAAATTTCTCAGTCAATCGAGAAAATTTGGTCCAGTTAATTTGTTGGAGTCCATAAGTGAGCGCAAATTCACATTGGAAGACATCTTCAATAACTTAAAGGGAAAGAGAGAAAGAATGTTAGAATAGAATTACATGCATGATCATAAGGACTTGCATGACATGCATATGGCTCCCACTAGTTTCAAAGAATCCACAACCCTCAGTACAAATCCAAGAAACATTATGACAAAATGTCCTAGTGGGTCGATATCCGACATTGCTAAAATGACCTTGGGTTTACCCAACAAGCCACCTTAGGTCAATCGGTAGGTATCGGTCATACTAATTGCATCATAGATATCCGACATTACTAAAATGACCTTGGGTTTACCCAACAAGCCACCTTAGATCTATCGGCAGGTATCGGTCATACCATTTGCTTCATAGATGCAACTATCGACTAGTGCTATCAACTCGTGATGTATGCACACACATTGGGTTATCAACTCTTGATGCGTGTACATTTGATGTACACTACCCAATTTTGCCTCTGTCCACGTTGACCTTGAGTTTACTCAACAAATCAACGCTTCTAGTAAAAACCGACCCATTAATCCGAAAATCTTATTTTCATGGTTCGAACATATCCGTATAGAGCGAGCTTGGGTTTACCCAACAACCCAACTCTATAAGAACTCTGGTTCTCCTCATATTAATGGAAGGCGTTAGTTTTCATATGATGTGTGAGGGTTTTCAGGTCTCATCTTCTTCTTCTCCAAGCCGTAGGATTATAGTCACCATGACTATATGGAATGATTGAAGGCATTTAATCAATCACATTGAGTTTATACCTAAAATCATCTATCATCCCACCTCTGCATGTTGTTGTAGTTGACTGGTGCATGTGCCAGTCGACTGGAACTTGTGCTAGTCGACTACTATGGGTTATCGTAGACGCTCCAATGATCGAACATGTTCCACGACCGAATACACTTTCCAATGACCGTGCATGTTCTAGTCGACCGAATCCAGCTTCAATGATGGTGCATGTTCTAATGACTAGAATGGACGTACAATGACCGAACATATGCTAGTCGACTGGTTTTTGGCCTGCTCTCTCTAATCGGCTAATTTCTCAATCCTTGTAGATCAAATTCACAATACCAATTGTAATATCCTTTATTATGATGTACCAATGAAACGCTTTCATTGTTCCATGCTTACCATATATAGTCAAACTATACATGAAACTTGAAATTGATGAATACACTCTTATTCATTTAGATTTCCAAATAATTTGAGAATATCAAATTATCACCCTAAGTATCTCTAGGTAGTCTACACTTTATCAAGATTACTTCGGCACTGGTCACAAAATTTGTGACGGCCAAAATAATCAAGACAACGAAATACACTAACGAGACGCTAATGTGACACATTTGACATCCGAAAAATATTTGGAAACCCAATTTCAAGAAATTCAATTAGGCAAGCATATAACATCAATGTAACACATTTTTAATCACATTAAAAATGATCCAAGGCATTGGAATTGAGAAATACACAATTTTTCATTTCAAACAAACCAGCTCCAGCAACTTTCTCAAAACTGCCAAGCTTTGTATTTTGCTTGAAAAACTTATTGAAAAAATTTAAATAAATTCTGAGAAAATTACAGAGGTTACAACATGTTCCCAACATACTTCATGAATTTTTTCAGGATTTATTTCCAACAAAAAGGCATCCAACCTCAGAAACAAAGCCAATGTAGAATCTGTGTTCCTCAACACAGTTATTCCCAACAGCACACAATAAATTCTCAAATAAATAGTAAATCCCCTTGAAAATATTTTGCCATTCCCATAGACATTCATAAACATCTTAGAGAAATGTTGGTGAAAGCAAATCTGAAAAAACAATTTCTACAATTTATTCTCGAATTTACAAGCATGCCTGTTCATTGAATGTGCACAAATACAACAACCAGCACATTAGGGAATAAATTAGCAAAACCATATCAAATCACATTGATAAATTCCAAGCTTCCACAGACATATGCAACAACATCTTGTGAAAATATCTGGGCAAGAAAATTTTGAAAACAAGATCTCTATACTGAATTCGAAATTCACATAATCAACATGCATCATCGTCACAAGCAATAGGCAACTCCGACCTAGTCATGGTTTTTTCGTTATATACGACACAAGTGGCTCTGATACTACTGTAGGAAAATCCCGGTGTGAGCATCACATGCCCACGGTATGGAAAACAAAATTTTTTATTCCGGGACCTTCCCGAAAGCCAGGATCCATGTGTCTATACAACAATCTCAAACCATAACGGCCAAAGGAGACCGTCTCTAACGGTATCCACGCAGAGATCGGAGAACCTAACCGGGACAAACCCTTTGACCCGGGAATAGCTAGAACAAAGTAAAGACTGCTAGATCTTACCTTTGTTCTGGAGAGCTTGGAAAATGATGGAGGAGAACCTTGAAGGATGAAGATGATCGATGAAGATTAGAAGAAGAAAAACTCTTTTTCTCTTTAAACCTTTCTTCTTCACTTAAAACCAACGAGCACTTCACCTCATCTTTTTATATTGCCTCTTTGTCTTCTAGCCATTTAATAAAATCAATGACTAAGCATAAGAAGCTTCTCCCTTTCCACGTTACCTTATATATATATATATATATATATATATATAAAATAAAGCTAAGCTTCATCCTCCATCCACGTATAGCCTATATATATATATATATTAATTCTCTAATTAATTAATTAATTAATTAATTATATATTAATTAATTTCTAATTAATTAATTAATTAATTAATTATATATATAAATAAATGCTGAAGTGGTCCACCACACTGGGTCGGTCCCACTCACCTCACCGGGTCCCTAGATGGAAAACCCACCTAAACCTTTTTCAAAGAATGTCGATGTCGCGATCTCATCGACATATCTCGATTTCATCGGGATCCATTTAATCCGATTGCTCTCCATATATTGGAACTCGTGTCAAAACTATTTTACACATTCTCGAGACACTCTTATGCGTGGACCCATTAGTTCCTTGTTATGTTGGTCACTTAGATTAACACTTAACTGAAAGCAAGTCATGAGCGGTATCTAGCAACACATCATGACCCCCAATTGACCGGAAAGTAATTAGTTTGAAGAATGAACATGTATTCATCATGAACCATATCACTAACCTTTCCATAGACAATTACCGTGCAATTCGTCCTTTCACCATGTTATACCCCACTTTATGAGTATGGACAATGTGTCAACTCTTACTAGATCGACTACGCCAAATCTAGTCCAAGTGATTTCAGTTCTTGTCACGGGACTCATTACTTTATATGTCAATGAAGACATTCTTCATGACATATATGCTCCTACCGAGACTTCCAAGTAATGACCCCGACAAGAGGCTATGGGTATCATCTTCGCTATCACGTAAGTGGCGAATCCTCTATTGGCTACTCAATTACCTTCAATACCTCAAGTCGCACTCCAATCACCACCCTATGAGCGACCTCTCAGAAGGCAACAAGGAATGGAGTCAAAGCACGTAATCAAGATTCAAGATATCCTCGAGCACCTCAAGTCTAAGGATACTTACACCATTGCTATGATGAAATTATCAACGACATTAGAATAGGACATCCATGTGATGATCTCATAGCAGTCATCCAATGTACTTACTACCTCTAGTAAGCATCCACATCTCAACCCTAAATATCTCACATGTATAGCTTCGAGATTCACCGCTGATCAAATCAAGGAGCGTGAGATGTGCTAGTCTTTCCGGACACCGATGTCCAGCCTCAAGAATCCTATGACTAGGATAATTTAGATATCTTGACATAATTGCACATGATAGGAATCTCAGTAGTATGATCACATCATAATTTCCTTCATGCTATGTCATATATCAAGGACTTCGTTAATTTGCTTATAGATCAATATCCATTCATAAATAATGAACAACAAGTTAATGAAATATGCCTTTCTTTATTTATTCATAAAGACTGTACAGAAATTGTACAAAATGCGCTAAAGGCAATTGCCTTCAGGGCACTACTCTAACATGATCAAGCCCATTGCCAACATCAAATGAGCCTACAGGGTCGCACACAAAGAGTGATGTGATCTGGGCTTATTCTCTTGGGCCTAATTTATTAAATATTGAATAAATATATGTAGATATATTTATTGGGCTAGATTAGATTAAGTTGTCGGGCTTCTATTATATGAGATATAATAGGCCGAAACTTATTAGGGCCTCAATGGGATTAGGGTTTCTCTATAAATAGAGAAGCTTAGGTCTCATTATGGATAAGACACAAATTGTCACGAAACCCTAGCCACCATCCGAGAGGAAAATTAGAGCGGCATTCGGGAAGAGTTTCAGGACCTGCTAGCACACCATAGTCGAAGCCCGGATCATGCATACTCGTGTGGATACCGGTAGAGGGCATTCGCGTTTGCAGTGTCTTGGAATCCGAAAAAGAAGCAACCTATCCACAGAAATAAGGTATTTTCGTACATCCTTGGTATTTTTGATTATACATCATGTTGTTGTATGGTCTTTTCCGCAGTGTATTGTGAATACTCAGACCGTACGCGATCCTACAATTAAGGGCTAGGACCCCAAAATAGTATATATACAAGTATACTGAGAAATTAGAAGTTCATTTCATGCATCAAATGACATAACATGTGAATTGTGTTAATATTCATTAAAATAACTGTACAAGCATTCATTGACATTTTCAAGTATAATTGATTTATAAATGTGATTAAAAAGTTAATTATGGTTTTTATGATTTGAAATATTATTTAGAGAGTCATAATATTATTTTGAAATTTTTGGTGCATTTTAGGAAATTCTCAAAATTTTGGGGTATTTTGGACTAGGAAAAAATAAAAAATAAGTGACAAATGGAAGAGTGACATGTGGCAGCCTTACATGTATGAAAAATGGCCCACATGCATTGGTGACATGTGTTATTGAATTATCAACCCACGAAGTCACATGTTTTGGTCTGGAAAATAAAATTTTCTAAAGCTTATTGTTCTATTCTTCACCGAATGCTTCAACACCAGACTCCCTCTTCTTACTCATCCATCACTGAAACCAGTCCATATATATTGTTTTATCACTAATTATTTCTACTTGCTTTATCCATCGAAGGCTTTATTTACTCTCACTGTTGGATACTTTACTAAAAACAAGTGAGGTCTCAATTTTCTAGTTTTGTATATGAATTTTGATGAGGTTTTAATGGTTGGAAATGAATTCATGCATGAGTTATGTGGGTAGAGTTTGGATAAGTAGAGTGATAAATGAAAAACATGTCAAATTGAATTTGTGCATAAACTGGAAATAGTTGTGGATGATATTCTGTTTTGGTGGTTGAGATTATTTGAGGTTAACTGAAGTAATAGTAGAAAAATGTGATGTAGGACTGTATAGCTATGTTTTAGATTGTCATTGATCATGAAAACAAAATTGCAGTAATGAGAGAAAACAAAAAAATGGTATTGTCCATATGTGAGATTTGTTTTTGATGTTTGTGATTAAGCTTGAATCTTGAGTTGTTTTAAAGTAAGTTAAGTTGGAATGGGAGTAGACATATAGAGAAAATAAGTTAGAAATGATAGAGTAAGTAGAAGAGAGGAAGAAAAACATTTGGCATTCTAGATTTGGAGTGCACGGTTGTTCACTATGGTTGCACGACTTTGACTCCATTGTTTGAAGGAGGGAGTCGGCAATCATGCTCATGCATGATATTGACACTGAAAGCTTTCTAATACTGAACAGTTCTAATTCTTTTGCTATAACTTTGTCTCTAGACCTCTAAATGAGTTAAAAATTGAACCAATAGAATCCTAAGAAATTGTTCTTCCTCTCCATAAAACTTTATAGCCATCTAAATTGATTTGGAAAGGATTGATTGGATGAAAGTGAGGAAGTCTGCTGGAATATTATTATGAACTGGAATATTTTTATTGAATATGCTTTCGTATTTTGATTATATCTTGATCTTTAGATGCCTAAATAAGTTGATTTTTGATTAATATTAAATTAGAGACATATGGATACAACTTTTGTGAAGAAGTTGAATTTTGATTCTGTCTCTAAAAATTTCAAAATTTGACATAAATTTGAGTTAAGAGTTCTATTATAGTTCAAAAATAGTCTAAAATGTTTTGAGTATAACTCTCAGTATACTAAACCAAAAATGTATGATCTTGGTGTCATTAGCAACTTAAGATATGGGGAAACCATGTTCTACAAAAAAGTGTTATAGAAATACATCATTTTCCTTGTCATAATGACCATGCAACATTAACCCAAAATGGGGTGCTTACAGAAAAAAAAAATTGGAATGATTGGTAAGCATGTGAATTCTGGAAACTTTGGAGTACAATTGATGTTTACATCAGTTTATCATAGAAATATACGCAAGAATTCATTGAACATTCATAATACATGATACATTTATAAATTTGTTTATTCAGTTAAATGAACAATGTAGTAATCTAAAATATATTTGTTTGCATATAGAAGAGCAAGTAGAGCGACTGCTTCCAGATATTACTGAGACTTCAAGGCAATAAGCAAAAGGGAGCAACTGTGAGTAACCTAAGATGGTCTCACCTTGACTTGCTCTATTTATTACTAAATTGAATTTGATATTGATGGATGTGTAATGAATTGTGTACTAAATTCTGGACTATAATTGTCCAAGGTGTTTGATATACGTAAACCCCATTGGAAGTGCTACTTAAATGTAAATAAGATTAACTAGTTATTCTCAACTTATCCATTGAATGTCGGAACTAGTCTAATGAGTACTGTGATCGCAAAAGTGAATGCGAATGTGATTGACTGAATGTGATGCTTGAATTTGAGGAATGCATTTCATTCAAATGCATGAAATATAAAGGTAGTTGTGACTAATTTTGCCAGTGAAAAAGAGCTTAAAGCTCAAACATCTGTAGAAAGAGCATAAGGCTCAATATGTACAAAGAACCTTCTATCCCCAATAAACAAGGGACGGTATTAATGAGCTTGGTATCTAAAATAGATACGGGATAGTTAAAAAGGCACTCAGCTATAACAATGTAGAAACGAATGTGATTCTCATACACATTGCATTGACACATGACATGAATAAAGTAAATGATCGTATGTGATAACATGATTATTAATTGTTGTTTGGTATGACAAGAGTGGTTCACTCTATTGAGTTCGCAAACCTCACCAAAATTACAACGTTGACAATTTCAGGCTCGAGAGAGTGAAGACTTAGCTTCTAAGACTGTATAGAAGCATTTTTGTACAACTTTGAAGTAAAGACATGGCTTAAAGGTCGATCAGCTAGGACAGAAGAATTAGTCTTTTTTTAACTTTTATTAATTCCTCATATATGTAGCATACTTTGTGGACCGAGCTGTAGACAGTACATTGTAAATTATGGTTTGTGAAAAAAAATGAGGAAATTTTGGATTTTAGAACATGTTTCATTTGCGATTTCATTTATGATGCCATGCTCTATAGTGAAGGTGAAATAGTTAAAACGTCATTTTTGTCAGGCATGTGCATGTGTGACCGAGTGACGCATGTGCATATGTCATATGAGAATAGAGTGTTACAATAGGAATCTCATTATCATGATCTCATCATGATTTCCTTTATGTTATGTTTTATATCAAGGACTTCATTAAATCAATTTAAGATCAACATCAAATCTATAAACATATGAACATCGAAATAATGAAAAATGCCTTTATTAATCATAAAATGATTTGTACAATAAGTGCTAAAGGTGATTGCCTTTAGAGCACTTCTTTAACAAACTCCCACTTACACTAAAGTCAATCGCCTTGATATCTAATATCATAGGCATGTACATGTAACACAAAACTCTTTTGGGAAATAGGCTTAGTCAATGGATCAATTATATTCTGATCAGTGAGAACTCTTTCTATCTTGACATCATTTCTACCAATGATCTCTCTAATCAAATGGTAGCACCTGAGTACACGTTTGGACTTCTGATGAGACCTCAATTCCTTCACCTGTGCTATAGCCCCGTTGTTATCACAATACAACTACACTAGGTCAGCGATGTTCAGAACCACACCATGTTTCCTGATGAACTTCATGGTCCAAACTGCTTCCTTTGCCATTTCTAAAGTTGCAATGTACTCTGCCTCTGTTGTCAAATCAATAGTTATCTCTTGTTTGGAACTTTTCCAACTGACTGCACCACTATTCAATATGAATACGTATCCAGACTGAGATCTGAAGTCATCCCTATCAGATTGGAAGTTGGCATCAGTATACCCGCTTACCACAAGATCACCTTCTCTATATACCAAAAATACATCTTTAGTTCTTTTTAAGTACTTAAGGATATTCTTGACAGCCATCCAATGACCCTCACCAAGGTCTGACTAGTATCTGGTCATAGCACTTAAAGCATATGATACATCAGGTTTAGTAAATAACATAGCATATATGACTGATCTTATAACCGAGGCATAAAGAATCAAACTCATTCGACA
Source organism: Erythroxylum novogranatense (assembly GCA_029891385.1). NCBI lineage: Eukaryota > Viridiplantae > Streptophyta > Magnoliopsida > Malpighiales > Erythroxylaceae > Erythroxylum > Erythroxylum novogranatense. Next base: position 90,135,889 of record CM057234.1, on the reverse strand, counting down.
TATGATACATCAAGTTTAGTAAATAACATAGCGTATATAATTGATCCTATAGTCGAGGCATAAGGAATCAAACTCATTCGAGGACTTTCATCTTATGTCTGTGGACACATAGATTTAGAGAGTGTAATCTAATGTACCATAGGAAGATAACCTCTCTTGGACTGCTCCATGTTAAACCTCTTTAGCATCTTGTTTATGTATGACTGAGAAAGTCCAATCAACCTCTTAGATATATCTCTATAAATCCTTACCCTCAAAATATAAGTTACTTTTATAAGGTCTTTCATAGAGAAGTTCTTAGATAACCAAATTTTTACTAATTTCAAAGTTGAGACATCGTTTCCTATTAGCAATATGTTATCTACATATAGTATAAGGAACACGATTTCACTCCCACAACCTTCTTATACACATATGGCTCATCCGAATTTTGTGAGAAACCAAATTCTTTGATTATCTCATCAAATTGGATATTCCAACTCCTAGATGCTTACTTTAATCCATAAATAGAATCTGAAGCTTGTATACCTTTTCTCCATTCATGGATATGAAACCATTAAGTTATGTCATATACACATCCTCCATTAGGTTTCCATTATGGAAAGTCATCTTTACATCCATTTGTCGTATCTTATAATCATAATGTGCAGCAATGGCTATGAGTATCTTAATGGATTTAAACATAGCTACCAGGCTAAACATTTCTTCATAGTCAACACCTTGCGTTTGACGATAACCGTTAGCTACAAGCCTAGCTTTATGGGTAACTACATTACCTTCCATATCAGTTTTCATCTTGAAAACCCATTTGTACCCTATGGGTTTTATCCCTTCGGGTAGGTTAACCAAATTCCATACTTGGTTTTCATACATGAAATCTATTTCGGATTTCAGAGCTTGAAGGCATTTTTCAGATTCTGAAATCTTTAGAACCTCCTCATAGTTAGTAGCTAATCATCTTCTATGAACAATACATTTTTAAGTTAACTTATGAGAAACCCGTATCTCTTGGGCACATAACGTCTCCTACCTGACCTATGAACTTCTTGTGTGTCAGAAGGTTAAACTATTGTTTCATTTTTATGAATAATAGTCTCGAGTCCAGGCTGTTGATTTACGTCTGTTTGAGCATCTTGAACTTCCATAAGCTTAATTTTGCTCTCATTGTCTTCCCTTAGAAGAAACTCTTTCTCTAAAACGACAACATGTTTTGAAATAAATACCTTTTCTTCTGAAATATGATAGAACTAATATCCTATAGTTTCCTTATGATATCCTACAAATAAACACTTTCCAGATTTAACTTCAAGCTTATCTGATTGAATCTGGTTCACATGACAACTCCAATCTTTTATACGAGAAAGATAGGGTTTATTATTATTCCATATCTTGTATGGAGTAATATCAACTAACTTGGATGGGACTTTGTTTAATACATAAACAGAAGTTTCGAGTGCATACCCCTAAAAGGATTTTGATAAATTCGCTAATCATAGATCTTACCATGTCTAACAAGGTTGGATATATCCTCTTAGTCACACCAATATGTTGTAATGTGTAAGGTGGAGTCCAATGGGACAATATTCCATTATCCCTAAGATAATCCAAAAACATTTGGCTTAAGTATTCACCACCTCGATATGATCAAACTGATTTAATACTTCTCCCAGGTTGTTTATCAACTTCATTTCTGAATTCTTTCAACCTTTCAAAGGCTTCAGACTTGTATCTCATAAGATACACATAGCTATATCGAGAATTAGCATCGACAAAGGTAAGGCAGTATACGAAACCACCTTTGGCATGTATTAGGTCTAAAAGAACACTAGTTCATTTACCCTTTCCCTTAACTTAATCATCCTGCCTAGTAAGCCATTCGTATGTGTCATATGATTCATATTCAAATGACCCTAAAGTACGACACGTGTGTAGTGTAGACATACATCTCTCACTTATATGACCAAGGTGATGATGCCATAAGTAAAGACGATTTCACATTATCTTGTTTTACTCTTTTGTTATTATTGATATTTAGAATCAGATTAGACATATCCAACATGTATATACCATTTCACAATGTACCCAAATTATATAGCATTCCATTTAAATAAATTGAACAATCATTATTACTAAAATTTAAAGGGAATCCAGCTTTATTAAGATTAGAAATAGACATTACATTTTTAGTTAAAGAAGGTGCATAAAAACAATTTTTCAATTCTAGTACAAGCCCACTAGGGAGCATCAATACATATATGCCTACAGTTAATGCAATAACTCTTGCTCCATTACCCAGTCGCAGGTCTGACTCTCCCTTATTGAGTTGTCTACTATTCCTGAAGCCTGTCATATCAGTACAAATGTGTGAGCCACAATGGGTATCTAATACCCATATATTGTTATTAGAAATAGTATGAATATCAATAACATAAATACCTGAAGTAGACATGGCATTAGATTCCTTCTTCTCGTTTAAGTACTTCAGATAGGTCTTGCAGTTTCTCTTCTAATGACCATCCTTGCCACAATGAAAACAATTTCCCTTCGAGGTAGTCTTCTTTACTTTTTTAACACCTCTTTAGGCCCTGCAGACTTCTTCTTCTTTTGACTCTTTTTCTTCAAACTAGAAGAGACCACCAGCATCAAAACCTTGTCCTTGTGGACAAATGGCTTAACTTCCTTGTGTATATTGACCAGCTCAGGAATTATGTTGGATATATTGTTCATACGATAGTTAAGAATAAATTGTGAGTAACTATTAGTTAAACTTGACAAAAATAAGTCAATACTTAATTCATGATCTAAAAGAAAACCCAAGGAGGCCAACCGCTCGATGTAGCCATTCATCTTCAGTACGTACCCACACTGTAGATGTCCCCATAACCATCTTAGAGTGGAACAACAATCGCGAAGTCTCGAACCTTCAGACCTTTCTTGCTCATGAAATAGCTCCCTAAGATGATAGACTATAGTATAAGCATCCATAGCCTCATGGTGTTGACTCAGGCAATAGTAACCTATCATTAAATAGAGAAAAATTAGAATGTACTTAAATGTATAACCATAAAGACTTTAATAACACGCATTATGACTCCCTCTATTTTTACAAATTCATAACCTTCAATATAAATTGAAGAGAACTCATAAAGAAATTCTCCTAGTGGTTCGATACCCAATATCCCTAATAATGATTTTGAGTTTGTCCGACAAGCCACCTTAGTTCAACCAGTAGGTATTGATCATACCAATTGCATCTCCAATGCAACTATCAAATCTAGTGCTATCAACTATTGATGTGTGCACACTCATTAGGCTATCAACTCTTAAGATGTGTACACTTCCCAACTTCACCTCTATCCACATTGATCTTGGGTTTGCTCAACAAAACCAACGCTTCTAGTTAAATTTTACCAATTAATCTAGAAATCCTATTTCCATAGTTCGAACATATCCGTGTAGAGCATCCTTAGGTTTACCCAACAACCCTAACTTTAAAAAGAATAATTCTTGCCACATTAAAGGAAGGAGTTAGTTTTAATATTCTAAGTAAAGGGTTCTCATCAAACTTAGATGGTCTCATATATATACATATAGTTACTATAACTACATAACATGATATGGACTACCCAATCAAATTAGGCCTAAGCCTATAGCCGTCCATCACGCAAACCCACACATTCTCCTAACTATGCATTCTCTAATGCATATATGTAAATACATCATTTTGGTTATGACATCTTATAGATCCTAGCATGAAAGCCTAATCCAACACTTGGATCTAGGCCCAATGCAACACTTGGATCTATTACCTTTCTTTTACTAACTTGGCTAAAATTAACATTGAATATTATTTCGACTGGAATTAATATTAATCCAATTAACATGAATTTATAATTCTAGAAATTAATTCATAATTAATCTACCTTAAAATAATTATTTGATGTCGAAAATTAAATAACTTTAATTTTGTCATACTTGCCAATTTTTCTAATCTTACTAGAAAATCTATTACTCTACGAAAATTAATTCAAATTAATTTCTATAGTTTCCCAAAATTTCTAGAACATCAAATCATCATTGCAAACATATAAAGGTTGTCTTATGATGAACCAAATAATTTAGGAATCACCCAAAAATTATCCTAATCACTGAAACACTTATAAGACACAAAAAATGACAAATATGACTTCTAAAATTTTCTAGAAATCAAATTTCGAGCAAATTAATTTGTGCATGCTCCAAACATCAAATTAACACATTTTTATCACATAAAAAAACTTTTAAGGTTCTGGAACCGATATATAAACATTCAAAACCATTAAAAAAAGCAAATCCTATAATTTTTGGAAAACTGTTTAGATATGGAAAATTATTTGATAAAATTATTAAACCATTTTTAATAATTCTACAAAATTTATAGAGGCATAAACATATCCCAAATATGTTCGCATAATTTTTCAAGAATCAAATTCCAAAAAAATAATGTGTAACCTCGTTAGTTTAGCCAATAGACATCATATGCCCAACATAAAGACAAATTTCTTGCATGTTCTTATAAAGTCCAAATTAAGTATTTGAATCAAATTAAAAATATTTTCAATCACACTTAATCATTTACGTACATCTTATGAAAAAATTGGTAAAAGAAAATCATGAAAACCATTTTAAAACTAATTTCGAACAAAACATTAGAGGACTCTAAGTTGTCACAACCATGAAAACAGTTTTCATGTGTCATGTATTTTACGTCTAACGAGGCACAAATTGGCTCTAATGCCACTGTTAGTTTCTGATCAGGTATCTCATATATAATATATATCAAATATAAGTAGCATAAATAAAACATGAAATGTAAGATGTTTACATACCTTCTTGATGATCTCTTTCATTTTTTAATCTTCTCCATGTTGGGTTGTCATAAACCACAACAATCAATGTAGATTTTCTCTAATGAAATCCACACAAAAATAAAAGAATGAAACCTCACTAGGAGTGGCTAGAATTCTTTCTTTGTGCTAGCAAAGATAACAACTCTTGAGAGAGTTAGAGAGAAAAAGTGTGTATGTAAGAAAAAGAACCTTTCTTTTTTCTTTTATTGTGTCTTATACAAGATGCATGAAAATCATCTCAATTTTTTGCACCATTTTGCCTTCCATAACCCCCATCACTAATGGAAAGTTATGGGAAGTTTAAGGTCATGAATAGCATGCAATAATGGAAGTTATGGGAAGTTAATGATTGTGAATAGCATGCATTAATGGAAGTTATGGGAGTTAATGACCATGAATAGCATGCATTAATGGAAGCCATTTGTAGGTGTAAGTCGACTTGTATGGAGATGTAAGTCGAGTTATACCAGTTCGGTACTAATAAGTCGACTTGTATACTCGTGTAAGTCGACTTATGCGTGTCTGATCAGTGAGATTGTTAGAGTAGTGCCACAAAGGCAATCCCTTTAGCGCTTTTTGTTCATAGCCATGTACGGACTTTATGAATAAATAAAGAAAGGCATGTTTCATTTATTTGATGTTCTTTAAGAATTGATATTGATCTTTAATCAAATTAATGAAGTCCATGATATATGACATAGCATGAAGGAAATTATGATGTGATCATAATCACGAGATTCCTATCATGTGCAATTATGTCGGTATCTAAATTTTCCTAGTCATAGGATTAATGAGAGTGGACATCATTAATCGGACAAACTAACATATGTTATACTCCTTGATTGGATCAGCGGTGGATCTCGAAGCTGTAAATATGAGATATTTAGAGTTGACTTGTGGATGCTTACTAGCGTAGTAAGTACATTGGATGACCCGCCATGAGATCATCACATGGATGTCCTATTCTAATGTCAGTGATAATCTCATCATAGCAATGGTGCAAGTATCCTTAGACTTGAGGTACTCAAGGATATCTTGGATATTGATTACGTGCTTTGACTCCATTCCTTGTTGCCTTTCGGAGATTACTCATAGGGTGGTGCTTGGAGTGCGACTTGAGGTATTGAAGGTAATTGAGTAGCCAATAAAGGATTCATCACTTACGTGATAGCGAAGAGATACCTGACCTCTTGTCGGGATCATTACTTTAAGTCTCGGCGAGCATAAATATGTCATGAAGAGTGTCTTCATGGACATATAAAGTAATGAGTCCTAAGACGAGGCGATATCACTGGGCTAGACTTAGTCTAGTAAGAGTTGACACTTGACCATACTCATAACCAAGTGGGGTATAGGATGTTGAAAGGACGAATTGCACAAGAATTGTCTATGGAAGGGTTCGTGATCTGGTTCGTGATGAATTCATCAAACCAATTACTTTCCGGTCAATTGGGGGTCATGATGTGTTGCTAGATGCCGCTCATGACTTGCTCAGATTAAGTGTTAATCTAAGTGGCCAACATAACCGGGAACCTAAAGGGTCACACGCATAAGAGTGTTTCAGAGAATCCGTAAAATAGTATTGGACAGAGTTCCAATTATGGAGAGTATTAGAATTAAATGGATCCCGATGAGATCGGGATATGTCCCGATGAGATCGCGATATTGATATTGCTAAGAAAGGTCTCCGGAGCTTTTTCAGTACCGGGGCCCGGTAGGCCGGTAGGACCGACCCCAATTTGATTGGACCTTTTTAGCAAATATATATTAATTAATTAATTAAGTAAATTACTTAATTAATTATATATATATATGAGCATCGTTGGTATTGGAGAGTGGAAGAAGTGGGTAAGCTTTGACAAGTCAAAGCTTTGTTATTTAATTCATTAAATAATGAATGGCATTAAGCCATCCACTTGTAAGCTTCCTATAGTGTCTTGATAAGTAAAAAAAAAAAGAAGACACTAATATAAAGGGAATTTCGTTGATGGAAAAAGGGTTTGTGGCTTTTGGGTGAAGGAAATATTTACTTAATTGTTAAGTTAACTTTGAAAGGGTTTCTAAGGTTTCCTTCTTCAACATCAACGATTTTTCTCTTCTTCTCCAGGGTAGCTTCGTCAAATCTCAAGCTCTCCAAGGACAGAGGTAGGGTCTAGCAGCCTTTACTTTGTTCTAGCTATTCCCGGGTCAAAAGGGTTTGTCCCGGTTAGGTTTTCTGATCTCTGCGTGGATACCTTTAGAGATAGTCTCTATTGGCTATTCAGGTTTGAGTCTTCATACCGACACATAGATCCTGGCCTTTGGGAAGGTCCCGGCGACAAAAATTTTTGTTTTCCGCACCTGGTACATGTGATGTACCTCCCGGGATTTTCCTATAGTGGTATCAGAGCCACTTGTGTCGTGTATGAAGCTAAAACCCTAGCTAGGTCGGACTTCCTATTTGAATTTGACATTGATGCATGCATGCTGTCCAAATTTCGAATTAATATAGGGATATGTTTTTTGAAATTTTTCTGCCCAGAATTGTTCATAACATGTTATAGAATATTTCTGTGAAAGATGAGAATTCATCAATTTGATTTGATATAGTTTTGCTAATTTATTCCCTAAGGTTCTAGGTGCTGTTTTTTGACACATTCTGTGAACAGGCATGTGTATAAATTCGATAATAAATTCTAGAAACATTTTTTTTCGGATTGGCCTTCACCAACATGTCCCTAAGATGTTTGTGAATGTCTATGTGGATGGAAAAGTGTTTTCAAGGTGATTTGCTATTTATTCACGAATTTATTCTATGCTGTTGGGAATATCTGTGTTGATGAACACAGATTTTGAATCGGTTTTGTTGCTTAGTTTGACTGAGTTTTTGATGGCTATAAATCCTAAAACAATTCATGAGGCATGTTATGAACATTTAGTAACCTGTGTAATTTTCTCATAATTTATTGAAATTTGTTCAATGATTATTTCGAGCAATGTGTAGTACTTGGCAGTTTTGTGAACATTGCTGGGACTGTTTTGCTTGGCATTATTGAATGTGTATTTTTCAGTTCCAATGCCTTGGACCATTTTTAATGTGATTGAAAATGAGTTATCTTGATGTAGTATGCTTGCCAAACTGAATTACTTGAATTTGGTTTTCCAAGAAGTTTCGGATGCCAAATAGGTCACATTAGCGTCTCGTTAGTGTATTTCATTATCTTGCTTGTTTTGGCCGTCATAATTTTTTGTGACTTGTGCCGCAGTAATTTGATAACGTATGGACTAGCTAGAGATGCTTAGGGTGATAATTTGGTGTTTCCTAAATTGTTTAGATATTTATGAGTAATGACTCATTTTCAAGCTTTTCTTGTATGGTTTGACTGTATATGGCAATCATGTACCAATGAAGTGTTCATTGGTACATCAAATTAACAGATATTACCCTAGGTATGATGGTATTGCGAATTGGGATTACATGGATTGAGGATTTAGCCGATTAGAGATAATAGCAATTTTCGTTGGATAAGTCGACTTATACAAGACATAAGTCGACTTGTTCAAGGTCTTGCCATAAGTCGACTTGTATCATGATATAAGGCGACTTGTGCGTAAGCGAGGGCATAAGGAGACTTGCATTCTTTGTAAGTCGACTTGTGACATGCTCAAGAGGATGATGGATGATTATAAGGAAAGATTCAATGTGATTGATGAAACCTAAATCATTCCATATAGTCCTGGCGACTATAATCCTTGATTTGGAGTCTAGAGTTGAAATCCTCCTCGGTATATGAAAACTAACGTCTTCCATTAATATGATAAGAACCAGAGTTCTTATAGGGTTGGGTTGTTGGGTAAACCCAAGCTCGCTCTATCTGGATATGTTGAACCATGAAAATGTGATTTTCCGATTAATGGGTTGGTTTTCACTAGAAGCGTTGGTTTGTTGAGTAAACTTCAAGGTCGGCGTGGATGAGGCGAAATTGGGTAGCATACATCAGATGTATGCGCATCAAAGAGTTGATAACCCAATGTAAGTGCACACATCAACAAGTTGATAGCACGGATCGATAGTTGTGTCTATGATGTAAGTGGTATATTTGATACCTCTCGAGACATAAGGTGGCTTGTTGGGTAAACCCAAGGTCATGCTTAATGTCGGTTATCGATGATGCAATTGGTATGTTCGATACCTACCGATTGACCTAAGTTGTGGCTTGTTGGGTAAACCCAAGGTCATTCTTAGCAATATCGGATATCAACCCACTAGGACATTATGTCATCTTGTTTCTTTGGCTTCGTAATGAGGGTCATGGATTCTATGAAACTAGTGGGAGCTTTTTGCATATCATTCAAGTCCTTATGATTATGCATCTTTTCTTATTCTAACATTCTTTCTCTCTTTCCGTTTAGGTTGGTTGAAGATGTCTTCCAGTGTGAACTTACGCTCGCTAATGGATTCCAACAAGTTAACTGGACCGAATTTTCTTGACTAGCTAAGGAATCTGAGAATTGTTCTCGAATCGAGGCTGGATACATCCTAGATGTTCCACTTCCAGATGCACTTGTCGATGCTTGATGAGGATCGAAGGCATATCGTAGCATCTAAAGGACGATGACATGGCTACTTGCATTATGCTTGCCTCGATGTCACTAGAGCTGCGAAAAGACGAGTCCATGGATGCTCACACTATAGTATTTCATCTTAGGGAGCTGTTTGATGAGCAAGCTCGATGCGAAAGGTTCGAGACCTCAAGGCTTCTCTTCACCACAAAGATGGCTCCGGGGACATCTGGCATGCAAGATGCCACGAAGATGAATGGCTATATTGAGAGATTGGTCGTCTTAGGTTTTGTAATGGATTATGAGTTAAGTATAGACTTAATTCGGTTGGATTGTCCGAGAGTTATTCACGATTCGTGTTAAACTATCGGATGAACCAAATATCCACAACAATACCGAGTTGATCAATCTTTCGAGACGGTGACGGAACTATCAAGAATCATAGTAAGCAAGTGCTAATGGTGGCTGCTTCTTCTTCTGGTTCAAAGAAGAAAAAGAACCCAAAGAAGAAGAAGGCCAAGAAACCAAAGGGGAGCGCCATCAAGAAGAAGACCAAAGAAGTTGCCCCGAAAGGAACTTGCTTCCATTGTGGTAAAGATGGCCATTGGAGGCGCAATTGCAAAGTCTATCTGGAGTCACTGAAGCAGAAGAAGGCATCAGATGCCTCAACTATTTCAGGTATGTTTGTCATTGAGGTTAATACTGTTTTTGATCACAACATTTGGGTATTTGATACTGGTTGTGGCTCACACATATGTAATGATATGCAGGGCCTAAGGGACAGTAGATAACTCATGAAGGGAGAAGTAGACCTGCGTGTTGGAAATGGAGCAAGAATTGCTGCATTAGCCGTAGGAACCTATGTTTTGTCTCTCCCTACTGGGCTTGTACTTGAATTGGATGATTGTTATTTTGTACCCGTTTTGACAAAGAACATATTGTCTGTTTCTTGTTTAAATAGAGTTGGTTTCCATTTGAATTTTAATAGCAATGGTTGTTCTATTAATTCTAATGAAATGCTTTATGGTACTGGTACATTATGCAATGGTATTTACATATTAGATATGTCTCATCCAATTATGAATGTCATTGACACCAAAAGACATAAAAGAGATAATTTAAAGTCAACTTACTTATGGCATTGTCGAACGGCCATATAAATGAGACACGCATCGCTAAACTCCATAAGAGTGGCGGTTTAGGGTCATTTGATTATGAATCATATGACACATGCGAATCTTGTTTATTAGGCAAGATGACTAAGTTACCCTTCAAGGAAAGGGTGAATGAGCGATGGAGTATTAGACCTAATACATTCGGATGTATGCGGTCCGATGTCCATCCATGCTAGAAGTGGTTGTCGTTATTTCATTACCTTTATCGATGATTATTCTCGATATGGGTACTTGTATCGATGAGATACAAATCAAGCGTTGAAAAGTTCAAACAATTGAAATGAAGTAGAAAACTAGCTTGGTAAAAGTATCAAGGCATTACGATCCGATCTTGGTGGAGAATACTTAGACCAACGGTTTAGATTATCTCGAGATAATGGCATTTTATCTCGGTGGACTCCTCCTTACACACCACAGCCTGACAATGGTGTGGCTGAAAGAGAAATCGAACCTTGTTGGACGTGATACGATCAATATGGGTTTCATACGATTACTAAAATCGTTTTGGGGTATCGCTAGAGACAACTGTTTACTTGTTAAGCGAGTTCCCTCTAAGGCAGTTGATGTTACTCCATATGAGATGTGGACTAACAGAAAACCTTATCTTTGTCATTTGAAAGTTTGGGGTTGTCCTGCTTAAGTGAAGCGGATTCGGTCAGATAAGCTTGAAGCAAAGTCTGACAAGTGTTTGTTTGTAGGATATCTAAAGAGACCATGGGATATCAATTCTACCTTCTTTGAGGAACAAAGGTGTTTGTTTCAAAGCATCTTGTCTTCTTAGAGAAAGAGTTTCTTCTGCAAGAAGACAGTGGGAGCAAAGTCGAACTTGAAGAAGTTCAAGATGTTCAAACAGACACAGATCAACTGCCTGAACCTGAGACTGTCACTCATTCAGATGAAGTAACAGTTCAACCTTCTACTACACACGAAGTTACGTAGGTCAAGTAGGATCGCACTATTCGAGAGATATGGATTTCGTAAGTGAGCAGAATGACGTATTGCTCATAGAAGATGATGAGCACTGCTACTATGAAGAGGTTACGAAAAGTTGAGTCGAAAAATGGCTTTCGCCATGAAAGCGAAATGGATTCCATGTCTGAAAACCAAGTATGGACTTTGGTGATTTGCACGAAGGAATCAAGCCCATAGGGTGCAAATGGGTTTCAAAGAAAACCGACATGGATGGTAATGTGATTACTTATAAAGCAAGGCTTGTGGCGAAAGGATTTAAATCGAGACAAGGAGTTGACTATGGCGAGACCTTGACCGTAGCAATGCTTAAATCCATTCGGATACTCCTAGCCATTGCGCTCATTATGATTATGAGATATGGCAAATGGATGTGAAGGCGACTTTCCTTAATGGAAATGCAGTGGGGATGTGTACATGACACAACCGAGAGGGCTTCACTTCCATCGATGGCGAAAAGGTATGCAAGCGAGAAATCCATTTATGGATTGAAGCAAGCATCCGAGTTGGAACATCCGTTTGATGAGTCAATCAAAGAGTTTGGTTTCTCACAAAATTGGATGACCCTTTGTGTGTACAAGAAGGTTAATGGGACTGCAATCGTATTCCTTGTGTTATATGTAGATGACATATTATTACTCAAAGCGATGTTTCTATGTTGCAATCGTTAAAATTTGGTTGTCCAAACAATTTGCGATGAAAGACCTTGGTGAAGCAACTTTTATCCTCGGGATAAGAATCTATAGAGATAGATCAAAGAGGTTGCTTGGTCTTTCACAATCATTATACATAAACAAGATGCTAAAGAGGTTTAGCATGGAGCAATCGAAGAGGTTTCTTCCATGTCTCATAGGATAACACTCTCGAAATCTATGTGTCTAAGACACAAGATGAGAGGATGCGCATGAATCAGATCCGTATGCATCTGCGGTAGGATCGATCATATACGCTATGTTATGTCACGAGGCCCGATGTATCATATGCTCACGAGTGTCACGGCGGATACCAATCGGATCTGGTGAGGGTCCTTTGGGTGGTGTCGAGAATATCCTCAAGTACTTGCGAAGCACTAAGGATGTTTCTTGATATCGGAGATGGAAATCTCAAGTGGCGAGCATCGGATGCGAGTTTTCAATCTAATAAGGATGATTCAAAATCCCGGTCAGGTTATGTTTTCACCTTTGAGCGAAGCGGGGCGATCGGTTGGAAGAGTTCAAACAAGAGGCGGCTGGCGATTCAACGGCCGAGGCGAGTACATTCTTTGCATCGAGGCAAGCAAAGGAAGCTGTTTGGATCGAAGTTCATTCTTGAACTTGGTGTGGTTCCTAGGCGTGATGGGCCCATACGGTTGTATTGTGACAACAATGGGGCTATTGCTCGAGCAAAGGAACCGAGGTCTCTCAACGATCTAAACACGTACTCATGAGATATCATCGATTAGAGATCATTGCGAGAGGTGATGTCGCGATCGAGAGAATTCCGAGAAGAGAACATTCTTGATCCGTTGTGAAGCCATTGTCACGGAAGAATTTTGATTCTCATATACTCGCTTATGGTATTAGATACCAAAGCGATTGGCTTTAGGTTAAGTGGGAGATTTGTAGGTGTAAGTCGACTTGTATGGAGATGTAAATCGACTTATACCGATTCGATACTAATAAGTCGACTTGTATACTCGTGTAAGTCGACTTATCGTGTCTGATCTTAGTGAGATTGTTAGAGTAGTGCCTAAAGGCAATCCCTTTAGCGCTTTTTGTTCATAGTCATGTACATACTTTATGAATAAATAAAGAAAGGCATGTTTCATTTATTTGATGTTCTTTAGAATTGATATTGATCTTTAATCAAATTAATGAAGTCCATGATATATGACATAGCATGAAGGAAATTATGATGTGATCATAATCCGAGATTCCTATCATGTGCAATTATGTCAATATCTAAATTTTCCCTAGTCATAGGATTAATGAGTGGACATCATTAATCCGGACGGACTAACATATGTTATACTCCTTGATTGGATCAGCGGTGGATCTCGAAGCGTAAATATGGGATATTTAGAGTTGACATGTGGATCTTACTAGCGGTAGTAAGTACATTGGATGACCTTCCATGAGATCATCACATGGATGTCTATTCTAATGTCGTTGATAATCTCATCATAGCAATGGTGCAAGTATCCTTAGACTTGAGGTACTCGAGGATATCTTGGATATTGATTACGTGCTTTGACTCCATTCCTTGTTGCCTTTCGAGAGGTTACTCATAGGGTGGTGCTTGGGTGCGACTTGAGGTATTGAAGGTAATTGAGTAGCCAATAAAGGATTCATCATACGTGATAGCGAGAAGAGATACCACAACCTCTTATCGGGATCATTACTTTAAGTCTCGGCGGAGCATAAATATGTCATGAAGAGTGTCTTCATGGACATATAAAGTAATGAGTCTAAGGCAGGAGCTGATATCACTTAGGCTAGACTTAGTCTAGTAGAGTTGACACTTTGACCATACTCGCAACCAAGTGGGGTATAGGATGTTGAAAGGACGAATTGCGATAATAATTGTCTATGGAAGGGTTAGTGATACGGTTCGTGATGAATTCATCAAACCAATTACTTTCCGGTCAATTAGGGGGTCATGATGTGTTGCTAGGCGCGCTCATGACTTGCTCAGATTAAGTGTTAATCTAAGTGGCCAACATAAGGGAACCTAAAGGGTCACACGCATAAGAGTGTTTCGGAGAATCCGTAAAATAGTATTAGACGAGTTCCAATTATGGAAACATTAGGATTAAATGGATCGATGAGATCGAGATATGTCGATGAGATCGCGACATTGATATTGCTAAGAAAGGTCTCGGAGTTTTTGATCTAGGGGCCGGTAGACCCGATGGGGCCACCCCAATTTGTTGGTCCTTTTAGCAAATATATATATATTAATTAATTAAGTAAATTACTTAATTAATTATATATATATATATGAGCATCGTTAGTATTGGAGAGTGGAAGAAGTGGGTAAGCTTTGACAAGTCAAAGCTTTGTTATTAATTCATTAAATAATGAATGGCATTAAGCCATCCACTGTAAGCATCTATAGTGTCTTGATAAGTACAAAAAAGAAGAAGACACTAATATAAAGGATTTTCGTTGATGGACAAAGGGTTCGTGGCTTTTGGGTGAAGGAAATATTTACTTAATTGTTAAGTTAACTTTGAAAGGGTTTCTAAGGTTTCCTTCTTCAACATCAACGATTTTCTCTTCTTCTCGAGGGTAGCCGTCAAATCTCAAGCTCTCGAGACGTAGGTAGGTCTAGCAACCTTTACTTTGTTCTAGCTATTCCCGGGTCAAAAGGGTTTGTCCCGGTTAGGTTTTCTGATCTCTGCGTGGATACCTTTAGAGATAGTCTCTATTGGCTATTCAGGTTTGAGTCTTCATACCAACACATAGATCCTGGCCTTCGGGAAGGTCCCGGCGACAAAAATTTTTGTTTTCCGCACCTGGTACATGTGATGTACCTCCCGAATAGCCAATAGAGACTATTACCTCTGAATACCTCAACTTGTACCCAATCACCACCCCAATGAGTAACCCCTAAAAGGTACCGATAAATGGAGTCAAAGTATAGGATCAATATCCGAGATATCCTTGAGCACCTCAAGTTAAAGGATATTTGCACCATTGGTATGATGAAACTATCATTGATCCTGGAATAGAATATCTATATGATTGTCTCATAGTAGGTCAATCCAATGTACTTACTACCTTAGTAAGCATCTACATGTTAACTCTAAACAACTCATGTCTACAACTTATGAAATCCACTGCTTGATCTAAACAAGGAGTATAACATGTGCTAGTCTATCCAAATTAATGATATCCTGTAGGAAAATCCTGGGAGGTACATCACATGTACCAGGTGCGGAAAACAAAAATTTTTGTCGCCGGGACCTTCCCGAAGGCCAGGATCTATGTGTCGGTATGAAGACTCAAACCTGAATAGCCAATAGAGACTATCTCTAAAGGTATCCACGCAGAGATCGAGAAAACCTAACCGACAAACCCTTTGACCGTGAATAGCTAGAACAAAGTAAAGGCTGCTAGACCCTACCTCTGTCCTTAGAGAGCATGAGATTTGACGAAGCTACCCTGGAAAAGAAGAGAAAAATCGTTGATGTTGAAGAAGGAAACCTTAGAAACCCTTTCAAAGTTAACTTAACAATTAAGTAAATATTTCCTTCACCCAAAAGCCACGAACCCTTTTTCCATCAATGAAAATCCCTTTATATTAGTGTCTTCTTTTTTTTTTTTACTTATCAAGACACTATAGGAAGCTTACAAGTGGATGGCTTAATGCCATTCATTATTGAATGAATTAAATAACAAAGCTTTGACTTGTCAAAGCTTACCCACTTCTTCCACTCTCCAATACCAACGATGCTCATATATATATATAATTAATTAAGTAATTTACTTAATTAATTAATTAATATATATTTGCTAAAAGGTCCATCAAATTAAATTGGGTCCTCCTACCTACCACTAGCCCCCGATCTTGAAAAAGCTCCGGAGATCTTTCTTAGCAATATCAATGTCGCGATCTCATCGGGACATATCTCGATCTCATCGGTATCCATTTAATCCTAATGCTCTCCATAATTGGAACTTTGTCCAATACTATTTTACGGATTCTCTGAAACACTCTTATGCGTGTGACCCATTAGGTTCCTGGTTATGTTGGCCACTTAGATTAACACTTAATTTGAGCAAGTCATGAGCGGCGTCTAGCAACACATCATGACCCTCAATTGACCGGAAAGTAATTGGTTTGATGAATTCATCACGAACCAGATCACGAACCCTTTCATAGACAATTACTGTGCAATTCATCCTTTCATCATCCTATACCCCACTTGGTTATGAGTATGGTCAAAGTGTCAACTCTTACTAGACTAAGTCTAGCCTAAGTGATATCGGTTCTGCCTTAGGACTCATTACTTTATATGTCCATGAAGACCCTCTTCATGACATAATTATGCTCCTACCAGAGACTTAAAGTAATGATCCCGATAAGAGGCGAGGTATCTCTTTCGCTATCACAAGTGATGAATCCTTTATTGGCTACTCAATTACCTTGAATACCTCAAGCCGCACCCAAGCACCACCCTATGAGTAACCTCGAAAGGCAACAAGGAATGGAGTCAAAGCACAAAGATCAAGATTCAAGATATCCTTGAGTACCTCAAGTCTAAGGATACTTGCACCATTGCTATGATGAGATTATCAATGACATTTGAATAGGACATCCATGTGATGATCTCATGGCAAGTCATCCAATGTACTTACTACCGCTAGTAAGCATCCACATGTCAACTCTAAATATCCCATATTTACAGTTTCTAAGATCCACTGCTTGATCCAATCAAGGAGTATAACATATGCTAGTCTGTCCGGATTATTGATGTCCAGTCTCATTAATCCTATGACTAGGGAGAATTTAGATACTGACATAATTGCACATGATAGGAATCTCAGTAGTATGATCACATCATAATTTCCTTCATGCTATGTCATATATCATGGACTTCATTAATTTGATTAAAGATCAATATCAATTCATAAAGAACATCAAATAATTGAAACATGCCTTTCTTTATTTATTCATAAAGTCTGTACATGACTATGAACAAAAAGCGCTAAAGGGGATTGCCTTTAGGGCACTACTCTAACAATCTCAGGGTACTGTACACGCATAAGTCGAATTATTAGTACCGAACTGGTATAAGTCGACTTACATCTCCATACAAGTCATACAAGTCGACTTACACCTACAAATCTCCCACTTAACCTAAAGCCAATTGCTTTGGTATCTAATACCATAAGCGAGTACATGAGAATCAAAATTCTTCTGTGATAATGGCTTCGTCAACGGATCAGCAATGTTCTACTCTGTGGGAATTCTCTCGATTGCGACATCACCTCCGCAATGATCTCGAATCGATGATATCTGCATGAGTACGTGTTTAGATCGTTGGTGAGACCTTGGTTCCTTTGCCTGAGCAATAGCCCCATTGTTGTCACAATACAACTGTATGGGTCCACCACAGCTAGGAACCACACCAAGTTCAAGAATGAACTTCTTGATCCAAACAGACTTCCTTTTCGCCTCGATGCAAAGAATGTACCGCCTCGGCCGCTGAATCGCCAGCCGCCTCTTATTTGAACTCTTCCAACCGATCGCCCGCCGCTCAAAGGTGAAAACATAACCTGTTGGGATTTTGAATCATCCTTATTAGATTGAAAACTGCATCCAGATGCCCGCCACTTGAGATTTCTATCTCCATATATCAAGAAAACATCCTTAGTCCTTCGCAAGTACTTGAGGATATTCTCGACACCACCCAAATGACCCTCACCAGATCCGATTGGTATCCGCCGTGACACTCGAGCATACGATACATCGGGCCTCGTACATAACATAGCATACATGATCGATCCTACTGCAGACGATACAGATCTCGATCCATGCGATCCTCTCATCTTGTGTCTTAGGACACATAGATTTCGAGAGTGTTATCCCATGAGACATGGGAAGAAACCCTCTCTTGGATTGCTCCATGCTAAACCTCTTTAGCATCTTGTCTATGTACGATGATTGTGAAAGACCAAACAACCTCTTTGATCTATCTCTATAGATTCTTATCCCGAGGATAAAAGTTTCTTCACCAAGGTCTTTCATCGCAAATTGTTTGGACAACCAAATCTTGATTGATTGTAGCATCGAGACATCGTTTCCTAGTAATAATATTTCATCCACATATAGCACAAGGAATACGATTACAGTCCCATTAACCTTCTTGTACACACAGTGTTCATCCGGATTTTGTGAGAAACCAAACTCTTTGATTGACTCATCAAAACGGATGTTCCAACTCCTGGATGCTTGCTTCAATCCATAAATGGATTTCTGAAGCTTGCATACCTTTTCGCCATCGATGGAAGTGAAGCCCTCTGGTTGTGTCATGTACACATCCTCGACCAGATTTCCATTAAGGAAAGCTGTCTTCACATCCATTTGCCATATCTCATAATCATAATGAGCGGCAATGGCTAGGAGTATCCGAATGGATTTAAGCATTGCTACGGTCAAGGTCTCGCCATAGTCAACTCCTTGTCTCGATTTAAATCCTTTCGCCACAAGCCTTGCTTTATAAGTAATCACATTACCATCCATGTCGGTTTTCTTCTTGAAACCCATTTGCACCCTATGGGCTTGATTCCTTCGTGCGATCACCAAAGTCTATACTTGGTTTTCGTACATGGAATCCATTTCGCTTTTATGGCGAAAGCCATTTTTCGACTGAACTTTTCGTAACCTCTTCATAGGTAGTGCAGCTCATCATCTTCTATGAGCAATACGTCATTCTGTTCACTTACGAAATCCATATCTCTCGAACAAAGGCGATCCTACTTGACCTATGAACTTCGTGTGTAGTAGAAGGTTGAGCTGTTACTTCATCCGAATGAGTGGATGCCTCGAGTTCAGCAGTTGATCTATGTCTGTTGAGCATCTTGAACTTCTTCAAGTTCGACTTTGCTCCCCATCGCCTTCTTCAGAAGAAACTCTTTCTCTAAGAAGACAGCATGCTTTAAACAAACACCTTTGTTCCTCAAGAAGGTAGAATTGATATCCCATGGTCTCTTTAGGATATCCTACAAACAAACACTTATCGACTTTGCTTCAAGCTTATCTTCGAATCCGCTTCACGAAGGTGACAACCCCAAACTTTCAAATGAGAAAGATAAGGTTTTCGTTAGTCCACATCTCATATGGAGTAACATCAACTGCCTTAGAGGGAACTCGCTTAACAAGTAAACAAATTGCTCTAGCGATACCCCAAAACGATTTTGGTAATCGTATAAACCCATCATTGATCGTACTACGTCCAACAAGGTTCGATTTCTCCTTTCAACCACACCATTGTCTTTGTGGTGTGTAAGGAGGAGTCCACCGAGATAAAATGCCATTATCTACGAGATAATCTAGAAACTGTTGGTCTAAGTATTCTCCACCAAGATCAGATCGTAATGCCTTGATACTTTTACCAAGCTGGTTTTCTACTTCATTTCTGAATTGTTTGAACTTTTCAAACGCTTCAGATTTGTATCTCATCAGATACAAGTACCCATATCGAGAATAATCATCGATAAAGATAATGAAATAAAGACAACCACTTCTAGCATGGATGGACATCGGACCGCATACATCTGAATGTATTAGGTCTAATACTCCAGTCGCTCATTCACCCTTTCCCTTGAAGGGTAACTTAGTCATCTTGCCTAATAAACAAGATTCGCATGTGTCATATGATTCATAATCAAATGACCCTAAACTGCCACTCTTATGGAGTTTAGCGATGCGTGTCTCATTTTTATGGCCAAGCCGACAATGCCATAAGTAAGTTGACTTTAAATTATCTATTTTATGTCTTTTGGTGTCATTGACATTCATAATTGGATGAGACATATCTAATATGTAAATACCATTGCATAATGTACCAGTACCATAAAGCATTCCATTAGAATTAATAGAACAACCATTGCTATTAAAATTCAAATGGAAACCAGCTCTATTTAAACAAGAAACAAACAATATGTTCTTTGTCAAAACTGGTACAAAATAGCAATCATCCAATTCAAGTACAAGCCCAGTGGGGAGAGACAAAAAATAGGTTCCTATGGCTAATGCAGTAACTCTTGCTCCATTTCCAACACGCAGGTCTACTCCTCCCTTCATGAGCTGTCTATTGTCCCTTAGGCCCTGCATATCATTACATATGTGAGCCACAACCAAAGATCAAATACCCAAATGTTGTGATCGTAAAGCAGATAACCTCAATGACAAACATACCGAAGTAGTTGAGGCATCCGATGCCTTCTTCCCTCAAATGACTCCAGATAGACTTTGCAATTGCGCCCAATGGCCATCTTTACCACAATGGAAGCAAGTTCCTTTCGGGCAGCTTCTTTGGTCTTCTTCTTGATGGCGCTTCCCTTTGGTTTCTTGGCCTTCTTCTTCTTTGGGTTCTTTTTCTTCTTTGAACCAGAAGAAGAAGCAGCCACCATTAGCACTTGCTTACTATCATTCTTGATAGTCTTCTCAGCTGTCTTGAGCATATTGATCAACTCAGATATTGTTGTGGATATTTGGTTCATCCAATAGTTTAACACGAACTGTGAATAACTCTCGGACAATCCAACCAGAATTAAGTCTATACTTAACTCATAATCCATTACAAAACCTAAGACGACCAATCTCTCAATATAGCCATTCATCTTCAGGGCATACTGCACAGCAGATGTCCCTGGAGCCATCTTTGTGGTGAAGAGAATCCTTGAGGTCTCGAATCTTTCAGACCGAGCTTGCTCATCAAACAGCTCCCTAAGATGAAATACTACAGTGTGAGCATCCATGGACTCGTGCTGCTTCTGCAGCTCTGGTGACATCGAGGCAAGCATAATGCAAGTAGCCATGTCATCGTCCTTTAGATGCTTTACGATATGCCTTCGATCCTCATCAAGCATCGACAAGCAGTGCATCTGGAAGTGGAACATCTAGATGTATCCCGCCTCGATTCGAGAACAATTCTCAAATTCCTTAGCTACCAAGAAAATTCGTCCGCTTAACTTGTTGGAATCCATTAGCGGCGTAAGTTCACACCGAAGACATCTTCAACCAACCTAAACGGAAAGAGAGAAAGAATGTTAGAATAAGAAAAGATGCATAATCATAAGGACTTGAATGATATGCAAAAAGCTCCCACTAGTTTCATAGAATCCATAACCCTCATTACGAAGCCAAAGAAACAAGATGACATAATGTCCTAGTGGGTTGATATCCGATAGTGCTAAGAATGACCTTGGGTTTACCCAACAAGCCACAACTTAGGTCAATCGGTAGGTATCGAACATACCAATTGCATCATCGATAACCGACATTAAGCATGACCTTGGGTTTACCCAACAAGCCACCTTATGTCTCGGGAGGTATCAAATATACCACTTAAATCTTAGACACAACTATCGATCCGTGCTATCAACTTGTTGATGTGTGCACTTACATTGGGTTATCAACTCTTTGATGCGCATACATCTGATGTATGCTACCCAATTTCGCCTCTGTCCACGTTGACCTTGAGTTTACTCAACAAACCAACGCTTCTAGTGAAAACCAACCCATTAATCGGAAAATCACATTTTCATGGTTCGAACATATCCGTATAGAGCGAGCTTGGGTTTACCCAACAACCCAACCCTATAAGAACTCTGGTTCTTATCATATTAATGGAAGACGTTAGTTTTCATATACCGAGGAGGGATTTCAACTCTAGACTCCAAATTTGAAGGATTATAGTCGCCAGGACTATATGGAATGATTTAGGTTTCATCAATCACATTGAATCTTTCCTTATAATCATCCATCATCCTCTTGAGCATGTCACAAGTTGACTTACAAAGAATGCAAGTCGCCTTATGCCTCGCTTGACGCACAAGTCGCCTTATATCATGATACAAGTCGATTTATGGCAAGATTGAACAAGTCGACTTATGTCCTATATAAGTCGACTTATCCAACTAAAATTGCTATTATATCTAATCGCTAATTCCTCAATCCATGTAATCCCAATTCACAATACCATCATACCTAGGGTAATATCATTAATTTGATGTACCAATGAACACTTCATTGTTACATGATTGCCATATACAGTCAAACCATACAAGAAAAGCTTGAAAATGAGTCATTACTCATAAATATCCAAACAATTAAGGAAACACCAAATTATCACCCTAAGCATCTCTAGCTAGTCCATACGTTATCAAATTACTTCGGCACAAGTCACAAAATTATGACGGCCAAAACAAGCAAGATAATGAAATACACTAACGAGACGCTAATGTGACCTATTCGCATCCGAAAATTCTTGGAAAACCAACTTCAAGCAATTCAGTTTGGCAAGCATACTAAATCAAGATAACTCATTTTCAATCACATTAAAATGGTCCAAGGCATTGAACTGAAAAATACACATTCAATTAGGCCAAGAAAAGCAGGTCCAAAGAATGTTCACAAACCGCCAAGTACTACACATTGCTTGAAATAATCATTGAAACAATTTCAATAAATTCTGAGAAAATTATACAGGTTACTAAATGTTCAGAACATGCCTTATGAATTTTCCAGGATTTATAGCCATCAAAACTCAGTCAACCTAAGCAACAAAACCGATTCAAAATCGTGTTCATCAACACGACTATTCCCAACAAAGATAGAATAAATTCGTGAATAAATAGCAAATCATCTTGAAAACACTTTTCCATCCACATAGACATTCAAAAACATCTTTGTTCTAGAATTTATTATCGAATTTATACACATGCCTGTTCACAGAATGTGTCACAAAACAAAGATCTAGAACCTTAGGGAATAAATTAGCAAAACTATATCAAATCAAATTGATAAATTCTCATCTTTCACAGATATATTCTATAACATGTTATGAACAATTCTGGGCAGAAAATTTCAAAAACATATCCCTATATTAATTGAAATTTGGACAGCATGCATGCATCAACGTCAAATTCAAATAGGAAGTCCGACCTAGCTAGGGTTTTAGCTTCATACACGACACAAGTCGCCTAATACCACCGTAGGAAAATCCCGAGAGGTACATCACATGTACCAGGTGCGGAAAACAAAAATTTTTGTCACCAGGACCTTCCAAGGCCAGGATCTATGTGTCGGTATGAAGACTCAAACCCGAATAGCCAATAGAGACTATCTCTAAAGGTATCCATGCAGAGATCGAAACCTAACCGGACAAACCCTTTTGACCGGGAATAGCTAGAACAAAGTAAAGGCTGCTAGACCTACCTCGTCCCTGGAGAGCTTGAGATTTGACGAAGCTACCCTGGAGAAGAAGAGAAAAATCGTTGATGTTGAAGAAGGAAACCTTAGAAACCCTTTCAAAGTTAACTTAACAATTAAGTAAATATTTCCTTCACCCAAAAGCCACGAACCCTTTTTCCATCAACGAAAATCCCTTTATATTAGTGTCTTCTTTTTTTTTTTTACTTATCAAGACACTATAGGAAGCTTACATGTGGATGGCTTAATGCCATTCATTATTTAATGAATTAAATAACAAAGCTTTGATTTGTCAAAGCTTACCCACTTCTTCCACTCTCCAATACCAACGATGCTCATATATATATATAATTAATTAAGTAATTTACTTAATTAATTAATTAATATATATTTGCTAAAAAGGTCCAGTCAAATTGGGGTCGGTCCTACCGGCCTACCGGGCCCCGGTACTGAAAAAGCTCCGGAAACCTTTCTTAGCAATATCAATGTCGCGATCTCATCGGGATCCATTTAATCCTAATGCTCTCCATAATTGGAACTCTGTCCAATACCATTTTACGGATTCTCTGAAACACTCTTATGCGTGTGACCCTTTAGGTTCCCGGTTATGTTGGCCACTTAGATTAACACTTAATCTGAGCAAGTCATGAGCGGCATCTAGCAACACATCATGACCTCCAATTAACCGGAAAGTAATTGGTTTGATGAATTCATCACGAACCAGACCACGAACCCTTCCATAGACAATTACTGTGCAATTCGTCCTTTCATCATCCTATACCCCACTTGGTTATGAGTATGGTCAAAGTGTCAACTCTTACTAGACTAAGTCTAGCCCAAGTGATATCAGTTCCTGTCTTAGGACTCATTACTTTATATGTCCATGAAGACCCTCTTCATGACATAATTATGCTCCAGCCAGAGACTTAAAGTAATGATCCTGACAAGAGGCCAGGGTATCTCTTCTGCTATCACAGAAGTGATGAATCCTTTATTGGCTACTCAATTACCTTCGAATACCTCAAGTTGTACCCAAGCACCACCCTATGAGTAACCTCGAAAGGCAACAAGGAATGGAGTCAAACAAGATCAAGATTCAAGATATCCTCGAGTACCTCAAGTCTAAGGATACTTGCACCATTGTTATGATGAGATTATCACTGACATTTGAATAGGACATCCATGTGATGATCTCATGGCAGGTCATCCAATGTACTTACTACCGCTTAGTAAGCATCCACATGTCAACTCTAAATATCCCATATTTACAGCTTCGAGATCCACCGCTGATCCAATCAAGGAGTATAACATATGTTAGTCCGTCCGGATTAATGATGTCCGGTCTCATTAATCCTATGACTAGGAGAATTTAGATATCTTGACATAATTGCACATGATAGGAATCTCAGTAGTATGATCACATCATAATTTCCTTCATGCTATGTCATATATCATGGACTTCATTAATTTGATTAAAGATCAATATCAATTCATAAAGAACATCAAATAAATGATACATGCCTTTCTTTATTTATTCATAAAGTCTGTACATGACTATGAACAAAAAGCGCTAAAGGGGATTGCCTTTAGGGCACTACTCTAACAATCTCAGGATACTGTACACGCATAAGTCGACTTATTAATACCGAACTGGTATAAGTCGACTTACATCTCCATACAAGTCATACAAGTCGACTTACACCTACATATCCTATCTCATTAATCCTATGACTAGGGAAAGTTTAGATACTAATATAATTATATATGATAGGAATCTCATTATCATGATCTCATCATGATTTCCTCCATGTTATGTTTTATATGAAGGACTCCGTTAAATCAATTTGATCAACATCAAATCCATAAATGTGTGAACATCGAAATAATGACAAAAGCCTTTATTAATCATAGAATGATTTGTCCAATAAGTGCTAGAGGTGTTTGCCTTTAGTGTAATATCCCGTCCCCCTATTAAGGGTTAGGACCCGAAACTTCAGTATATGCTAGCTCAAAGAGAAATTAAGACAATGCATTTTCTTGCTCATGCATCATGTTAGCATATAAGCATATAAATACGGAATGTTTTTACATAAAAGTGGTACGTGCACTCATTGACAACTTCCAGGTATAATTGATATTAAATGTGATTTTATTGAAAGTAAGGACTAGAGGGAGTGGAGAGAGTGATCTAGGTATGAGTTGAGATAAGGAAAGGGTTGGAAATAAAATTGGTAGTGATCTGGAAAATATTCACTGAATATGTTTCAGTGTTTTAGTCATAACGTTTTCTATAGTTGTCTAAACGAGATGCTTCTTAATTTGGATTAATCTAGAGAAAAATGGCTATATTTCGTATAAAGACATCAAATTTCAGTTCTATCTCTAAGAGTTTCAGAAGTTGTCATGAAGTTGAGAATAGGGTGAAGGGCGTTGAAAGTTAATCGTAAAATTCATGTTTTGATTTCGGGAGAAACTTTGGGATTGATATAAATAGATTTTGGCAAAGTTCCCTTCTATAAAGTTGTAACTTATCTTTCTAGCTTTCCATTGATATGAGGTATGAAATTTTCAGACAATGGAGTTGGAAGGTATGATCATTAGAATTTGTGATGCTGTTTAGGATGGAACTTTTGGGATAGTCACTTCAATTTGGAATTTTGACCTTTATAGAGGAAGAAATTGTTTTTAAGTTCTTCATAAAGGCTGTAGATCATTATTTTATCTTTCCAACGATATATTATATGAAAAATTTGGGAATCGGAGTCAAAAGTTATTATTCTTATAAGTAGATACATTCTGGAAGAAATGAGACGAAGTACTGTTCATCGTCTCAGTTACCATTCATCGTCTCAGTTTGACTTTTTGCGTCTTAGTTCGACCGTTTCAGTTACTGTTCAAAAAAATGAGACTATAGAAATGAGACAAAGTACTGTTCATCATCTCAGTTACTGTTTATCGTTTGTTTTTCATCGTCTGCTTTTTATCGTCTCAGTTACTGTTCATCTTCTCAGTTTGACTTTTTGCGTCTCAGTTTGACCGTCTCAGTTACTATATATTGTTACCATTTGATCCATTTTCTACCCTTAAAAACGTTGGAATTGGCCTTTGAGGTCTTCATAAGAGTTGTAGCTCTTAACATTCTCTTTCCAACCATATAAAGAACACCTTAATCCAATATCTTTAGGGAAGGTTATGAAGATTTTTCCAATCTGTATTGTCTGATGATGTCATCATCGTCTCAAAATGACATCATCATTGTCTGCTTTTGTTTTTGACCCCTCAGATGAAAGAATTGGCCTTTTTGGTCTTCATGAAAGCTGTAGGTCTTCATGTCCTCTTTCGAACCATTCAAAGAACACCTTAATCCGAAATTTCTACAAAAAGTTATGGCTATTTCCCCGAAACAGGTTCAGTATATTGAGTTCATAAACATGGTTGCTTCTTTTGACCATAACTTCTTCTCTAGACCTCCGAATGACTTGATTCTTAAACCATTGGATTCGTAAGACTTTTCTCTACAACTCCACCAAGAATCATGGCAATTTGAAATGAAGGGGGATATATTGAATGAAAAGAGTGGGACGGGTACAGTGAGTGTGTTTTTAAAGGATATGAACTGTTGTTATTCCATTGAACATACTTCGGTATTTTGATGATTTCTGGAGCTATACTGATACAAATGAGATGATTTTTAATTTTTGATAAACTAGAGACATGGAGCTACAAATGGTATGAAGAAATTTTAATCTAATTCTGTCACTAAGATGTTTAAATTTTAGATGGAAGTTGTATATAGTATACTGTTATGGACAAGAGCAGTCCAAACATATTTGAAGTATATCTTTTGAATCACTGAACCGAATCAAATGAGTTGGAGGCATTAGAAACTTAAGACAGTGAGGGACATTTTTCTCAAAGAAAGTGTTATGTTGGAATGTTCAAGGTTATTTTTGGTAAGACACTTAAATTTTAAAGAACATAAGCTTATAAGGAAGGATAAAATGGACATTTTGGACTCATTAATGGCAAAATTAGAAGAAGAAGTATTGTCTGGCTTATAAATAAAGGGGAGA
Organism: Erythroxylum novogranatense; assembly: GCA_029891385.1. Taxonomy (NCBI): domain Eukaryota; kingdom Viridiplantae; phylum Streptophyta; class Magnoliopsida; order Malpighiales; family Erythroxylaceae; genus Erythroxylum; species Erythroxylum novogranatense. The sequence continues at coordinate 90,108,316 of CM057234.1, read as the reverse complement.
ATGAAAATGGACAAGAAAAGAGAGAAATATCATGAAGAAGAAAGAGAAATACGAAGAGAAGAAGAATGAAAGAGAGAGAAAGAAGAGAGAACAAGCTAGGGTTTTAATTTCCTTAGACTTCAAGAGAGATTTTAAAGTTGTTCAAGAAGAGAAAATGTAAGAGGAAGAAAAGAGCTTACATTTAAAGATCTCTTTTTGGTGAAGAATCAAGGTAAGATCTTTTTGACTCTGTTGGATTTTTGGAAGGATTCTAACTTATGGAGTTTAGAAATTGGTTGGGTTTAAATGTTCTAGAATCAATTTTGGAGATTTTGCATTGAGGGATTTTTATTGAAAGAGATTTGGTTTGTTTTAGGAAACCAAGAGAATCCTAACCAAGAACAAGGGGAGAGACAAATTTGACTCGAAGTTTTGCAAGACAACTAGGTGGGTAATATATATTTATGGTTTTTGTGTCAATGGGCAATATGCCTAAATGTGTACATATGTTTAAATTGCTAAGCTATGAATGGGGATTTGATATTATGAGATCATGTGAGGTTAGAAAAGAGATGATGAAAAATTGAGTTATGATATAGAGTAACCAAGTGTTCTTGAAGTGTAGTTTATGAATAAGCTAGACATATAAAAAAAAGGGGTAAAGATTGAAAGGAGCATTCAGATTGATCATGTACAAATGAAGTGTAAGTCTAAGTTCAATGAGACATGTATGAATTTTGAAATGGGAATGAGCATAATATGTGTTCTAAAACATACCCGGGATTTTCATTAAGCATGCATTGTACATAGTCCATTTATTATCTGTGTGTACTTATTGATGAGTGTGAAATAGGTGTTTTGCATATATGGGCTGTACAGGTCCAATATCTACATTCTAATGTTCCAGAATTGGGAAGCAAATGCTATTTTGGAGCGTACTGTGAGTAGACCTAGATGGTCTTACTTTATTGTTTGTTTTGTTTATGTTATAAACTGAGTGATTATGACTAGTTATGAATGTGTCTTGATTGTTAAAATTCGGACAATGAAAGTCCAATGAAGGTGCTATATGAATGAGATATTGAAGTGTTTAAATGTGCATTTGTATTTGGATATGAATGAAATTGTGGAATTTTCCACTTCAATGTAGAATGTCAGACTAAGGTCCGATGATATGAGAAAGTGATTGAATGGGATATGCAAGTGTGAGTGATGCATTCCATCGTATGAATGCATGCAACATAATGGCAGTTGTGACCAGAGTAGCCACCGATCAGAGCTTCAAGCTCAACGTGTGAAAAAGAGCCTCGAGCTCAAAAGTGATTCAGAGCCTCAGGCTCAACGTTTAATGAGCCCTATATGGGACAGTTATTAATGAGCCCGGTATCTAATAGATGCGGGGCAGTTTAGGCACTCGGTCACAACAAAGTAACAAATAGAAAGTGAGTCTCATGTGTACTGCATATGCATGATATGAATGATTAAATTCTATTGAATGAGAAATGAAAATGATGTGAATATGATTTGTGTGTTATATGATGAGTGAGTCATCGATGATGGTCACTCACTGAGTTCGCAAAACTCACCCAAAATTTGCAAATATTTTTCAGGATTTAGAAGAATACCCCGTTAGGCCAACGGGAGTATACCTGCAACATTCAAGTGAAGGATAGAGGTCGGGATCAGTTCGCGTCTTCATGCATGTCTTTATTTTTGTATTAAATTATATATTCTGTAGCTTTCGTATAAATTGTATTTTGAAATGTCTCAAGTGTTTGTATTTGTGAAAGGGCCAAATGGCCATATGGGAATTTCGTAAATGGCATTGTATGATGGGAAAGGGCTTATGCCCTATTTGATTATTGACTTCCGCAGGTGTGTCAAAAAAAAATTATGCCGCTTTGGTTGAGTAAGTGTTTTAGCACGCCACCCTCATGAGGCACGGACTTGGATATCACCATCGATGTCGGGTTCGGGTCTTGCAGGAGTGGGGTGTTACATTTAGAGCACTTCTATAACAAGAAAAACCATGGATTAAAATTAGATGAAATTTCAGCCATGGTTGGGGTTTTTTTAATGTGATATGATCCAAGATTTTATTTTAATGTTTTATGATGTTCATAGCATGATTTTGATGCTAATGAAGTAAAGAAATGAAAAGTAATTGTTTAGAATTGGTTTTAGTTGAAATTCGACCAAGGGCGCAAGATTATCCACAATTTTGTTAATGAAATTTTGTGGCTTAAATGTGTGTATTAAAAAGTCATGGAAGTGAATTTGGATTGGTTTTAAGTGTTTGAAATCAAATGGAATTGAATTGGAAAAGTTTCATGTAAAATATATTAAATCTAGCCTTAAAGGCATTTTTTTGTATAAAAGAATGGTTAGGATGTAATGACCATGTGAATGAGATTAAGGATGGTAATTAAGTGTATTTGTGGTATTGGAATTATAAATGAAGTGTTATATTATAATTTGGAGAAAAATTAGTATGGAGTGTATGTGGAAAGTAATAAAGTTGAAATGGTATATTTGGTAGCATAATACATTAAGGAGTTAAATGTATTTGTGTTAGGTTATTGGATCGAAAATGAAACCAAATGAAGGATTTCAAAGTGGTGAAAAGGAAATTAGCAAGTAGTGTATGTACTTTAAATTGATTTTATGCAAATGGTTTCCATTTTACTAAGAAATGAATATTTGTGTTAAGTTTTATATGAATGATATTTTGAAGTGAATATTGCTAGCATAAGTTAATGTTTTAGCAATATATGAATTTTATTTTGAAATTTAAATTTTATATAACTAGAAATTACATTGAAATTACATTATTTTATGATAAAAAGGAAATAAGGTTTTAGCCTCTAGTACACTGTTATTTTTCATACATGATATTATACAGTTAGAGTATTCTGATCATGCATGGTATTGTCTGAGGTGTGTCAGTTACTAATTGTTGGTCCCCGAATTTTTTTCTTTACTTAAGCGTGATTAAAATGAATTATGAGGTGTTGATAGATTTATTTTTGGAGTTTAAATTATTATTTCTATGTTAGTAGGATTTAATTCAATGGATTATTAAATTAAAAGTGGTAAGAATGCATGAGGGCTATTTTTGCATAAAAGGAAGGATAAAGGGTACTTTTAGCATTCATTAAGGGTAGAATGGGAAGAGGAAAAATGTTGTCCTACATTTGGGAAGGAAAAAACGTGAATTGAAGGGAAAGAAGAGTGAATTACGAAAACAAATAAGAGAGGAAGAGAGATTTCAGTTCTTTAAGAGAAAAGAAAGAAGTTTGCGTTAGGTTTCATCTTTTCTTAGCTTTAAGAGTGAATTTGAGGTTGATCAAGAAGAGAAAAAGAAAGAGGAAGAGAAGAGCCTTCATTTAAGCCAAGAATCTTATTTTTTGGCAAAGACTCAAGGTAAGTTCGATTTCTAACCCTTTGGATTTTTGGAAGGATTTTCATTTATGAAGCTTAGGAAATGCATGGGTTTAAGTATTATAGGGTCAATTTTAGTGAATGTGTGTTCTTTAGGTTTTCAATTTGAATTCCTATTGAATGAGATTTTTGCAAATGTTGAAGGAAATCAAGAAAAGTAAGAGGAGCAAAAGGAGAGGCATCCTTAATCAAATTTAAAGCAAGGAATTCAAGGTGGGTTACATTTTTATAATTAAGTAATAAGCCACTAATGTTTCTTTCAAGAAATGGAATTAAATGACTTTTAACTACTTTATTCATATGCATTTATTGTTTTTTTCAATGCTTTGAGAAAGTGCCACATGCGTGTATATGAATTGTGTTATTGACTTATGAAATGAACAATGGAAATGATTTTGGAAAGAATATGAAAATGATTTTGAAAAGATATTATGTTTATGAAATCAAGTTTCAAAAAAGTGCCATGTTTAGGCAACATGTTTACAAGTTGAAAACTGCATGATTATGTGGGTTTGGTTTGGTCCATTCTGCATGTCAAGTGCACTTTGACTAAAGACTTCTCTCGCCTACCCACTAGTGACACGAAGCTCCTTCGTGGATTCCTATATGTTTACGACTACGCAAAAACCACTATATGGGATTGTGTTAGTTCGTTCTGTTCACGACTACACGAGACGATTTTGCGGAAATATGTTAGTTAGTTCTATTTATGGACCTCCCAAACCATTTTGAGATGCGTATGTGTTGACAAGTTTGTGGAATGCATGATTTATGTTGCTTATAAATTGTTTGATAAGTTTAGAATTGGGAAATATGTGTTTCATGATTCAATGTGAGTTTTACAATGGAAATTAATATTTCAATGTTTTTACGTGTTACCAATTATAAAAGTGTTACCTACGAGCTTTTAAGCTCACTCCATTTCCTTCCCATCTCCAGGTGAGGAGCAAGAGATTGAGTGAAAGAGAGTCATGGCATCACTCCGATAATGCATCTTTTTGTATTATAAGCTAGATTTTTTAAAACACAAGGCTTTAGTCGCATTTTGAGCAAATTATTGTTTATATATCTTTTATATTTTGGGATTTTGAGATATTGATGTATTGCAGCTTGAAATGCCCATTAAAGTTTTGCAAAGCTTTCATCCTTTGATGTTAATGAAATATGATTGTGTTTTGCCCATGATATTTCCAAATTGTTCATTACATTTACAAGTTTTCCATAGGGGTAAAAATTTGTGTTTTGACTTTATGGGAACATTTCTATTAATCTAGGATAAATTAGATAGAGTTGCCTTCTTTGAAGTTTTAGTTTATCCTTCTAGCTTTCCAATGCTATATAGTATGAAATTTTTGGATATAGGAGTTGAGAGAAATGATCATTAGAAGTTTGTGATGTTGCATAGGATGGACATACAGGATAGCTACATTGATTTGAAAATTTGACCATTTTTTAGGCAAAATATCTTTTAAAGATCTTCATAGAAGTTGTAGGTCTAGAAGTCTTCTTCGAAACATCTTTGAATGACCTTAATATGATATCTTTAGTAAAAGTTATGCCTTTTTTACCAAAACAAGTCTACGGAAGAAAGAAAAAAAGGGGGAAGTCGCGATCGCCATTCTGTAGAATTTTTTGTGCAAGTTGCGATCGTGACCCGCAGGTGTTCCTCACACAAGCGATCGTGAGTGTTCCTCATATAAGCGATCGCGACCTACAAGTATTCCCAGACATGAACACCTTTGACTCTTTTGCCCATAACTTTGTCATCCTACCTCCAAATGACCTAATTTTTAAACCAATAGATTCCTAACACATTTCTTTATCTCTCTATAAAAATTTATAGCTTTTGAAATTGATTTGAAAGAGATTGATTGAATCAATGTAAGGGTATCTATTGGAAGAGTATGAATTGGATATTTTACTGAACATACTTCATTATTTTGATGATATCATAGTCTGTAGAGCTCCAAATGAGATTTTTTTTTTCAAAATAAATTAGAGGCATAGAGATACAAACGTTATAAAGATGCCAAATTGTAATTCCAATTTAAAGTCTCCCAAAATCTGTTCTGAAATAGGAGAAATGAGTTTAACTATGATGACTGACTGGTGGGGGCACACCACCCTTATGGAATGCGCATTTGGATGTCATTTAGGAAGTCGGGCTCGTGTCTCACTAGGGCGGGTTGTGCAATACTTATGGTATCAGAGTGACAAGGTTTAGGACCAAGTTAGGGACTAGGTTTAGGAATATCCTAGGCATTGAATGAGTAGTTTTAAAATATGAAATGAACACGCATTGTTTTTAAATGAACCTCATGCATTGTTTTATATTGTTTACATGATTTGAAATTGTTTTTTTTAAGCATGAACTAAAAGTTTTTAAATCTTTTAAATTGAAGGAGTGATTATGCCACCTCGAAAGAGAACTTAAGGAGCTATGACTCGATCTTACTGTCGCGAAGGGAGCACGGATGAATCCTATATCCCGCAATACGCAGGGACACACTCTGCTCCTGATGTTGACCCACCTAGTGTGCAATATGAAGTGTCGCCGCCTCTTTCTATGCCTTAAGTAAACCCTCTGGATTCACGGTTCTTTCAGGCCTTTGCTCAGGCTTTCAGATATTCCATGGGCTAAAGGTTACAAGTTCCAATGCAAGCTCCAGTGGAGAAGACTGGACAGTATGATAAGTTTCGTAAGTATGGGGCTATGGATTTCAATGGGACTACAAATCCTAAAGAGGCTAAAGCATGGTTGAAGAGAACAGAGAGAGTCCTGGTTCAGATGAAGTGCGCTGATGAGGAGAAACTATATTATGTAGTTAGCTTACTGCAAGGGGATGCACTCCATTGGTGGGAATCAGTGCCCTATGGCCAGGTTTTGCCTCTGGCACTGTCATGGAGAGATGTTGTGGAAGCTTTTAGGAAGAAATACCTTTTGAGGGTTTATGTCTAAGAGAAGGCTTGGGAGTTTCTGAATCTCACACGGAGGGACATGAGCGTGAGTGACTATGAGTGGAAATTCACCCAGCTTTCACAATATGTAGCCAACATTGTTGCGAATGAGGAGGACAAGTGCTACAAGTTTGAAGGAGGACTTCATTTGGGGTTTAAGGATAAGGTATTGATCCACAACTTCTGATAGTAGTGACTACCAGTAATTGGTAGATGCTGCACTCCAAGCTGAGAAAATTGAGAATATAAAATATGAAGTGAATAAGAAGAGGAAGAATCGAGAGCAGTCTTCCAAGAAGGGGATGAGTGCTCCAATGCCTGAGAGGGGTATGAAGAGCTTCCATACATAGAGTGAGGTGGGGAGTAGTGCCTTTACCAAGAATAAGAAAATAAGGGCAATTTCATTGCAAGCCTCAACTGTGGGAGGTAATAGCAGTGTAGCTCCCCACTCTCGCAAAGCACGTAACCGACATCCTCAATGATGTCTTAGTATGAATCCCGCAAAATTAGCATGCTAGTTGCAGTCAATCAGACAAACCTTCATACAATTTTTTCAATTTATCATACACATATGTGAAAAACAATAATCACATTCGGGCCCATACTCTTATTTCACAGAACTCGAAATCAAAATTATTACTACACTTTGATCAATCTCTTTTGCAAAACATTTACAAATTTCGAAAGTTACTACATACAGCAACATATTTAATTACACATGATAAGATAATTATAGAAGACTCAATTTGACACAAAAATAAGAAAATACAAATGTAGACGCAAACTAATCCCGACCTCAACCTCTTATTTAAATGCAATGGCTATACTCCCATTTGCCTAACGGGGTAATTCTTCTGAGCCTTAAAAAATATTGCAAATTTTGGGTGAGTTTTGCGAACTCAGTGAGTGACTATCCTCGATGGCTCATTCAATCACAAAACGGATACAGATCATGCATTCACTTAATTCACATCATTTCAATCATAATCAAATAGCATCACATATCATTATAATCATTTATTTCACAATTCACATTCAGAGTAGTCACATAGTTCATTTTGTTCATTTGAAACATACATATCAATTTTATATGCAATGCACGTGGAACTCACTTTCATTATTTACCTTTTTGTGACTGAGTGCATATAACTGTCCTATATCCATTGTGGATACCGGGCTCATTGATAACTGTCCCGTATCCATTGTGGATATCGAGCTTATTGATAACTGTCTCATATCCATCAGAGATACTGGGTTTATTTTACATAGTGAGCCTTTGGCTCTTATACAATTTTTGAGCTTGAAGCTCTTTTTTCACAATATGAGCGCTAAGCTCTTTTTTGGTGGCTACACTGATCAAAACTGCCTTTATATTTCATGCATTCATGTAATGGAATGCATCCCATTCATATATTTTCAATCAGTCACTTTCACATTCATCATCGGATCTTGGTCCAGCATTCAACAATTAAGTTGAGAATCACTTTTCTTATTCATATACACATTCACATTCAGATTACATTTATCATCAGACCATGGTCTATCATTTAAGATAAGCAAATCACATTCATATTAATTATATTCACATTGCATAATAATCATAACTGTACTTATTCAATGCATAAATTAAAATTCAGAATGAACAATGAAATGAGACCATCTAGGTTAACTTATAGTACGCTCCAAATTAGCGTTAGCTTCCATGATCTGGAAACGCTTGAATACAAACATTTATCCTGCACATCAAAATTTTGCAATACACACATTGCATATACACATTAATAACTTTACACAATTATAAGCATCCATTTATGCACACGTGTGTATATGGAATAAGTACAATGCATGTTTAAAGACAATCCCGGGTATATTATCAAATTTCACATTTTATCCACATTCTCATTTTATAACTCAATTACTCGTCATTTCATTTTTAGCATTATTTGCTCTCACAAAAGCCCATTTCTCATTCACTTTTACTAGATACACGTTACTCCTCTTCTTGAATCACAACTTCAATCATATTAATTTTTTTATTCCCATTAAACTCAAGATTTTTTTTACTTTGATATCGACAATTCATTCACTAATTCTATTCCAACATTACAAGATCAAACATTATCTAAATTCTCATTTCAGTTCTATATCGCCTTCAAATTTCCAGACTTTAAGGTCAATTTTTCATGATCATTCTGATCAGGTAAATGAAGTAATTTAGAAAAAATTTCTTCTAGAGAAGTTTTCTTATTCATCTTAGTTTCTAATGACACCACGATAATTCAATTTGGTTTAGTATTCCACAAGTTATACTCCAAATAATTTGGATTGTTCATAAACTGTAACAGTATTATGTACTCAACTTCAAGTCAGATTCTGGAACTCTGGAGACAGAATTGGAGTTCAATTTCGTCATAAAAATTGTGTCCCTGTGTCTCTTTTTTATATAAATCAGTAATCATTCCATTTGTATAACTATATAACAAGTTATGCCTAAAATAACGAATCATGTTCAGTGATATTACTCCAGTGATGAAGTTCCAGGATTGTTCATCATTTTTGTCCAAATTAAATCAATCAATCTCTTCCAAATGATTTCAGATGGCTATACACTTTTTTCTAGTTAAATATCAATGTGTTAGGAGTCCAATGGTTCAAGTCTCATGTAATTTGGAGGTCAGACGAAGAAGTTATAGCCAAAAGTGTGAAGGATGTTCACATCAGTCCACTTTAGTAAGCATTTGATGTCACGATCGTGCATAAGTACGATCATGGATTCAAGTTGATTCAAAAAAGTCACGATCATGCATAATAATTATTTAAAATGTCACAATCATGCACAAGCACAATCGTGCAACCCCTCTTTTCTTCTCTAAATTCACGCATTGCAGAGTCTTTTCTTCTCGAAACTGACCTTCGGGTCAATCTTTCATGGTCCTTTTGATAAGGAATATGAAGGATTTAGGCAAAACACTCTTCTGAAAAATTATTAATTTATTCCTTAAGTTTCTAATAAAACCAATTTTATGCAATTGGGTTTGATATTCTGCAATTTATGCTGAAAACACTACATACTATTCCGAACCATAATAGAATCCACAAACTCAACTTCGAGCTAAATTTTGGAACTCTTAGAGACAAAATTCAATTTTAATATATGGATGAAAAATATATCCATTTGTATCAAGTTTAATTTGAACTTAAAATCATCGCATTTATATGGCTATAGATCAAGTTATGGCTAAAATACAGATGGATGTTCAATGAAAACACTGCATCTGTACATTTTCTAGCACCCTTCATCGTCATTTTCATCTTAATTCATCCCTTTTGCTTACTCTATCACTTCTAGCTTATTTCCTCAATATTTCCTCTTCATTCCTATTTCATTTAAGCTCAACTTATCACAACCAAATCAAAATCTATCATTTTTCATAATCATAAAAAAATAGAAAATCACACTCACGCATATTATCTTCACATTTTCTATTTTCAACTTCTGCATTTTCTTCACTTCTTCCTCAAACTTTCATTTTAAATCATTCATTCTCATCTCAGAACATCATCTTACAACTATTCTTCCACTCTAAACTTATTCTTTTGTTCATCTCTAAAATGCTCAAAACTCACATATATGCGTATATGTATATATACATAGTGAAAAGAGAGTCCTCATTTCTATTTTCTTCAAAAAGTTTGTACACCTAGTTATACAAGTTTTCTAAGATCTTTCAACTCCAAAAATCATTTTAACACCATCTCATAACATTCTTATCATCAAATTTGAAAAATCAACACATTTTGTATATTCTGGTTTTTCACATGCGTTTTTAGCATATGTACATTTTCATTTTATAACTTCAACGTATAACTAACATGATGCATGTTTCATCTTATGCAATAATGAAAAACCATTAAAATGCTTACTTGCCTAAAGCTTCAAAACCTTTGAGATCACGTAAACTCTAGCTTCCCAATAATATCCGATCATCAACAATTAAGAGTTGTAGGGTTAGCTATTTTGGTTATAGTGAAAAAGATAACAAAAAAGGATGGTGAGTGAAAAGTGAGAGCAAAACTTTCTTTGTGAGGGTGAGAGATTTTTCTAAAAAAATGAAACTTCCAAAAGATAAAGAAAAATCTCGAAGAAGAGACAAGATCCAAACAATAACTGGGTCTTTCAAATAGAATTGTATAGTACAACTTAAACAAGACAAGTGATACATGTCACTTATCGATTGGTCCAATTCCTAATGCTTCAAATTAGTTTCTCTTACTAAGCTAGTTCAACCATCTCCAAATTTTCAAATTCATTTTCTTAATAATTTCTAAAATCATTTTTAACAATTCTCCAACATCATTAGTTTTTCATTTCTATTTCCTTCCATCAATTTACTCGCCAAATGGCAATTTTCGTAATCTAATAATACTCAACATTTTCAAAATTTTTCCCTAAAATTCATCAAAAATTCTAAATCAATACATATAGTCTCCACATCGATTTTCAATACAATTAATTCACAATTCTCACATAATCACATTTATAATCAATTATACCTGAAAGGTCAATGAACGCATGTATAGTCATTTTAATGTGCGGAAAAATTCAAATATACGTGCGTGTATGCTAAAAATATGCATGAGCATGAGGGTGTACTTTTTTCTTAATTTCTCTTTGATCTCACATGTACCATATTTTTGGATTCTAACTCTTAATATGGGAGTGGGATGTTACAAGCAAGGTGGAGAGGAGCAGGTACATGAACCCTCAATGTGAGCATTATGGAAAATTTCACAGAGGAGAGTGCTTCAAGTTACTTGGAGCATGTTTTCGATGCAGAGAGAAGGGCCATATGATCAGGGAATATCCCTAGATAATAAGGCAAGAGGGATTGCAGCTACAAGCCCCGAGGAGAGCAGAAACAATAGGAACTAGGCCAGTCACTAAGGTGGGCATTTCTGGAGTTGTAAGGAAGGCTATTCCTCCAAGAAGGCCAAGGCTTTAAGCATAGGCAAGGGTGTTTGCCATGACCAGAGAGGAAGCTGCAGCCGCACCTTAAGTTATTATAGGTATGGCTCAGTTATTTAATTATGAATTCTATGTCTTGATTGATTATGGCTCCATGCATTCATTTGTTTCTACAAGCATGACTTTATGTGGTGTAAATTTGGTGCCATTGGAAAATCCATTGATTGTTAGTGCACCTCTAGGAAGGAATGTGATAATAAGTCAAGTGTATATAGAATTTGAGTTCTTCGTTGATGGTGCTAGACTGGTAGTGGACTTACTACCTCTAGAGCTAAAAGGCTTAGATGTTATACTTAGGATGGATGCTATGGAGAGTATCATGCCAACTAATATTGTAGCCTCAAGGACGTGGAATTTGATTTGGGAAATGGTGACAAGGTTACCTTTAAAGGAGACTGAAGGACACCATCACCAAGAATTATTTCAACTTTTTTAGTTGATAGGATGATGGAAAAAAGATGTGAAGCCTTCTTGGCACATGTTGTGGATATCGATGTGAATGAAGGGAGGTTAGAGGATTTTCCAGTTGTGAAGGAATTTCCATATGTGCTTTTAGAAGATTTGCCTGGTTTGTCACCAGTGAGGGAAATTGAGTTTGCTATTGACCTGATTTCAGGTACTGCACTTATTTCCATACCACCGTATAGAATAACTCTAGCTGAGCTGAAGGAGCTTAAGGAATAATTGGAAGAGCTATTAGAGAAGGGGTATATAAGGTCAAGTTCATCACTATGGGGAGAGTCAGTTTTGTTTGTTAAAAAGAAAGATGGAACATGGTGGATGTGTATTGATTACCGGAGACTCAACAAGGTGACTATTAATAACAAGTACTCTCTGCCACAAATAGGTGATTTTTTTGACCAGCTATAGGGAGCAAAGGCATTTTCAAAGATTGATCTCAATTCAGGTTTTCAAGGAGTCTGATGTAAACAAGAAGACCTTTAGGACATGGTATGGGCATTATGAGTTCCTAGTTATGTCATTTGGATTGACCAATGCTCTAGCTGCATTTATGGATCTCATGAATAGGGTCTTTAGGGAGTATCTTATCAGTTTGTCATCATATTTATAGATGACATTCTAGTTTATTCCAAGAGTGAAGAGGAACATGAGAAACATCTCAGGATAGTATTGCAAACACTAAAGGAGAAGGAGCTTTATGCCAAAATTCAACAAATGCAAATTTTGGCTTTATAAGGTAGTATTCCCTAGTCATATAATTTTGAAAGATGGGGTACATCTTGATCTGAGAAAAATTAAAGCAATGGTGAGTTAGCATGCACTAAAGACAGTAGTAGAAATGAGGAGTTTTATGGGTCTGACAGGATATTATAGGAGATTCGTTGAAGGGTTTCCTATGATATTTTCTCCAATGATCAAGTTATTAAGGAAAAATCAGAAGTTTATCTGGAGTGATGAATGTCAAAAAAGTTTTGAGGAGCTTAAGCACAGATTGGCAAGTGTTCCAATTCTTATGTTGTCTATGGGAGATGAAGGTTATACAGTTTACAATGATGTTTTAAGAAAGGGTTTGGGTTGTGTGATGATGTAGGGAGATAGGGTGATAGCTTATGCTTTACGGTAGTTAAAGCCTTATGAGTTAAATTACCCAACTCATGATCTTGAGTTGGCAGCAGTAATCTTTGCATTAAAGATTTGGAGACATTATTTGTATGGAGTTCAAATGAAGATTTTTATGGATCACAAAAGTCTCAAGTACTTATTGAGAGAGTTGAATTTGAGATAGAGAAGGCGGTTAGAGTTACTTAAGGATTATGACCTATTATTTGAATACCATCTAGAAAAGGCAAATGTGGTAGTTGATGTCTTGAGTAGGAAATCCTCCATAGCTCATGTTCAGACAGTTTATCTGCAGTTGTTGGAAGAGATGGCTAAGCTCATAATCAGCTTGAAATAGGAGGAGCTTAATTGTATCATTGCTAATTTTAGAGTAAGGCTGATAATCAAGGAGAAGGTTAAGGAGTTGCAAGCACAGGATGCAAAATTGAGCAATCTCCGAGAAGAAATTTAGAATGGTAAGAAATCTGAAGTAGTAGTGAGGGATGATGGACCTATGGTTGTAGGAAATAGACTTTACATTCTGAATGTCAAGGAGGTCAAGGATGAGATACTCGACAAGGCACACAATGTACCTTATGCCATGTACCCAGGTAGCACTAGGATGCACAGAGATTTGAGAGAGCATTTCTGGTGGTAAGGCATGAAGAGGGATATAGCAAAGTATACAAGTAAGTGTTTAGTGTGTTAACAAGTTAAGGCTAAACACCAGGCACCTTCAGGCAAGTTAAGGCCATTTTCCATTCCTGAGTGGAAGTGGCAAAGGGTAACTATGGATTTTCTTATGGGTTCGCCAAATACTAGTAGGAAGCATGATGCTATATAGGTTATTGCTGATCATTTGACGAAGTCAGCCCATTTTTTAGCAATTAAACAGACTGATTCCCTTCATGTGCTAGCGAAGAAGTATATTGATGAGATAGTGAGACTACATGGGATTCCTGACTCTATAGTTTCTGATAGAGATTCTCGGTTTACTTCAAGATTCTGGGGAAAGCTTACAAGAGGCTTTAGGAACCAAGTTGAATTTTAGCACGACTTTTCACCCCCAAATAGATGGTCAATCGGAGAGGACCATTCGGACCCTTGAGGTAATGGTCAGGCCATGTGTGATGGATTTCAAAGGCACTTGGGACGAGCCTTTGCCATTGGTCGAATTTGCTTACAATAATTCATAACATTCGAGCATTCAGATGGCTCCTTATAAAGCATTGTATGGAAGAAGATGTAGAACTCCTATATGCTAGGATGAAGAAGGAGAAAGGAAACTAATATGGACAGAATTACTTTAGATGATAGTAGATAAGGTAAATTTAGTTAAGCAACTACTTAAAGTAGCTTAAGATAGAATGAAGAGCTATACAAATGCACACCGAAAGGAGATGGAGTATGAAGTTGGTAAGAAAGTCTTGCCTAAGAAATCTCCTTGGAAAGGAGTAACGAGGTTTGGCAAGAAGGGCAAGTTGAGCTCGAGATATGTGGGTCCTTATAAAATTGTTGAGAGAATTGGACCACTAGCATATTGGTTGGCACTGCTACTAGAATTGTCTCAAATACATGATGTTTTTCATGTTTCCATATTGAGGAGCTATAGATCGGATCCCTCTCATATCATTCATACCACTGAGGTTCAGTTGAGAGATGATCTGACTTATGAGGAGACTCCAGCGGAGATGTTGGGACCCGATCTAGAGACCGGACCCCAACCGGAAACAGAAACACTTAACGAATAACAAAGAGGCGGAACGAAGCAAACGATTGATCACAAAGCGAAACAAAACAGACAAAATGAAAATCAAAGGTGAAAGAGTCGAATGTGAATCGAATCGGATAAAACATAAACGGAAACAAATTTGCATCGAAAGCGCAACAAAGACTTATCGGAATCAAAAGCGAATACATATCCGAAAGTGAACAAAACGGATGCGAATAGAAATCGGATTCTTAATGGAATCGAAAACAAAAGCAAAACAAACGGATCAATTCGAACTGAAATAAACCAGAATGGATCCGTTATAATCTTGGAAGAACTATCGCGTTGGAGACCTTAGACATTACCAATCTAATCTGGTATTTTTTTTTCTTTCTTTCTCATCTTATGCATCTTTTCAAATCTCATACTAATCAAAGCAATGTAATTTCCCCTTTGGAAAATTCATCCTTAATCAAACTCAAATTACTTGGTTTCTCTTAATTATGTATATCTCAATATCATATCTAACAAAAATCTTATGCTTATTCTATCTTTGCTATACAACCAATTTTATTAAAAATTTGGGCTGCATAACTGCTGCATTTTAAGAACCTAAAACCTACAAAGGGTTTTAAAAATGCACTTCCATAAACCAGCTCAATCAACAATCTGTATCATCGGACCTCCCTTCCGGAAACCAAATCACAAGCAATCCTATTTAAACACATCCATATTCATATGTAAATCACATTCATATCTCAAATCATACACCACTATACACCATTCGAGTTCTTATTCAATTTCATAATCCATACATATCATAATTTATTTACTTACAAATCCTTAATGGCTTTTCAAGCCATTTACGAACGAAATACCCAAATCCAAATATACAAAATACAAAATATGCACAATCGGACAGATAGCTTGACTTTCTTTCATCCAATCTCCCGCTCGAAACCTGGAGATAGGGATGAAAGGGAGGGGTGAGCTATAGATCGTGGATAATATGTTTATATTCGGTCATAAGCAAAAACCATTTGAAACTTTCATGATTATAGCAAAACCTCATTGAAAAATTTATAACACATTCAATTCTCAAAATTGTCAACTTGTCAAGCAAATTCTCATTTCACTCAATTCAAACAATCATCAAACTTACCAACGCATGAAAACACATAAACACATCATAATGGTTTGGGTAGGTCCATAATCATGACGCACTATACATTCCCATAAAATGGTCCTATGTAGCCGTAAACTTTAGGGAGTCCTTAAAGGAGCTCCGTGCCACTAGCAGACAGGTGGGAGAAGCCTATTCTTGGATCAACGTGCACGTGACAGTTCTTGAGGAACTACCACAAACCCATATAACTTGTAATTCATGCACTGAAAGCATTTTGCCCAAATGGCACATTCTTGAAAACTTGATTTCATGAGCATGACATATATCATGTGCATTTCTAGCATCATTTCACAATTCACATAATTCAACAACCAAAACTCACATAACAATTCTTAATTTTTCCAAACAAAGAATGCACACTTTATAACATTTCAAAAACATTCAACCATCATGTCACACTAGTTCACATATTAAATTTTCAATCAAGTAAACATACTGAACTCAAACAAGTGTTTCAACTTCATCAAATCATTCAAAATCCATTGAATAAACAATTCAAATCCTTTATGAAAAATTATCCGAAACAAGTGTAGAAATTTCTTAAATCATTCGGAAAACAATGAATACAACAATTCATAAATCATCCCAAAATCAATTGATTCAATCATTTGAAAAACAATAGCTTATAAACATGTTTACTTTCTTGATTTTTCCAAAACTTATAATGAGCTTATAATTCGAAATATAAACACATTACCTACCTCATATCCATGCTTGAAGCTTGATTAGAGCTTCAATATCTCCAATCCTTTCTTTAGTTTTCCTTATCCAAGACAAAACCCTAAATCATAAACATCCAAAATTGATCCAATTAAACTATGTATTCTCCAAAATTGACTTGGGAATCCACAAACCCATACCAATCTTAAGTCAAATAAACCAAGATCTCATCAAAATTTAACAAGGTAATAATATCTCTTACCTTTTTCTTTCTCTATTTTCGACATTTCTAGGCTTGAAAGGAAGCTCCCTTCATCCTCCACGTTTTTTCCCTTCTTGAACCACTTGAAAATCACTCTTGAAGACCTTAAAAAATCAAACCCTAGCTCTTCTTTCTTCCTTCTCCTTCCTCTCCACGACAACTCTCATTTCTCTCTTCTTCTTTCATTTAATTTTTGTGCTTCCTCTTGCCAAAAATGATAGCCCCTCCTTTTATAGTGCCTTGTCATTAAATGAATGGAAAATGACCAATTTGTCCCTCCACATAAGCCTTAAAACTTAACCCTTTAAGTAAACTTCCAAAATTGCCCCTGAACTTTATTTCAATTTATGCTTACTTTAGGACATTTTGTTCACCATGAAATTGAAGGAATTTGTCAAAACTTCCTTCTAGATAATTGTTCCTCATTGTCTTAATTTCATAATTCCACCAAAATCATTTAATTTGGTGTACTACATCAAAAGTTATAGTCCAAACATTTTGGACTATCATTTTGCTAAAACATTTCCCAGCACTTTATTTACATAAAAAAATTTACATTCTTAAAGACTAAATTGAAACTCTATTTCTTCATAACAATTGTAGCCCTATTTCTCTGGTTTAATCCAAATTAAGAATCATCTCATTTGGATAACTAGAGCAAAAGATATGGCCAAAATACTTTTAAATGTTCCAAATCCAAGACTGAACACCAATCCGAGCTTCAATTCAGAAATTGAAAGTCTTAGGGGATAAATTGAAATTCAACTTCCTCATATGACTTGTAGTCCCATGTCTCTATTTTATTTTTCCTCAAAAATCAATTCAATTGGATCTCTATATATCAAGAATTTTGCAAAAGACTGAACTATGTTCAGCAATTTATCTAACTCACTTTGATTCAATCAATCTTCCTCAATTAAATCTCTAAAATTCATAATTTCCCATGAGAATGTGGAAAATTTTCTTAGGAATCCAACACTTTGAAAAACAAGTTAATCGGATGTCGAACAGAAAAGATATAAACCAAATATTGGATAAGGTCGGATGAGAAAGAAACGTAGCAAAATCAGAAGGAACAAATCTTTCCGATTATCATAAGATGGGAGTGCAAACTCTCTCGATTTAAGTGCAAATGATACAAAGTTTTATGTCGAGATAGATATATCTCTTAGGAATCTATCGCTTCAAGAATCACTTCAATTAGAGGTCGTATGGGGAAGTTATGGACAAAAGAATTCAACATGTTTCTGTCCATAATCATTTTGTATCTCTCTTGGCGTAATTGTCATAACTTTTAATCTAGATGTCGGATTGATTTTGTTCTTAAACCATTAGAAAGTAGACTTCTAGATCTACACCTTTAATGAAGGACACAAAATCAGATTCGGGCTTTATACGTGTCAAAAATCGCGAATTTAACAAGCTGACCCGTGAACGGACATTCACGGCCTTAGAAGCACCATATAAACGGACATTCACGGCCTTAGAAGCACCATTTTGTCCGAGAAAGTCCGTTAAACGGACATCCATGTCCGTCTAGCAGACATGAGTGAAACAAGGGGTCCTTTTGACCCGAGAAGGTCCGTTAAACGAACTTCCATGTCCGTTTAACGGACATGGCTTCCCAAAACCCCTCAAAACCATTTCCAAAGCTTCCTACATCCAATCTAACATCATATACACCTATAATCTTCACTAATTCACTTATTCAAATGCCTAAACACTTCATAACAATCCAAACAACAAATTCAATTCACAACTTCTCAAATCTCAATTTATTGGTTCATCAAAACCTTAAATTTCAAACATACATCAAAGCTATCACAAACACAAATCCTATGCAACATCATAACTTGTATCAATCATAACTCTTTAGTCCAATCTCGAAAACTTACATACTTAGTATCGTTGGAAAGATAAAAGAACAAGATACAACTTCGGAGAAGGCAACTCTGGCCAATTCTATTTCAATTATTCCAGAATTTTCCTCGATAGACAGTGTATTAGACAAAGGGCTAATACGAAGAACTGTCTGAACAAGGAACTCAGTAAATGTTCCTGTTTTTATACTTCCCCCTACTGGACAGTCTTCCGCATGATTTGTATGGCTGCAGCTCGCTTGATCTGGGTCTTGTGCAGGAATGCATGCTTTATCAATTTTCCGCACTTTCTACAACTGATCCATGGATGATCATCATCAACATTATCTTCAGGAAATAATTTTGACTTTCCCTTTGTAAAATCTTTTGGACACCTTAGTTGAATATCTAGAACAACCTTTATCTCTGTGTTCTCTGTGATTGGGAACATAGTACACGGTGGGCAGGGACATCTTGAGGGATATGGCAAATGATCAGTAAGCCTCAAGGTATCGTAAAAAGACTTCTCTTTTCATTTAGTATCGCCACATGATACCATTAATCAACATAGGTTGCACAGAGCTACTATTTTCTTCATCGGTTCAACACCGATTATAATAGCATTGCTCGATTGGTAATAACTTCTACCAATTTGATTTCCAGCCTATATTTCCTCAAGAACTTCGTAGTTATATACCTTGGACTTGGTTCATCATCACCAAATCTGCATCGCAGCTTGCTTCGTCAGGTTCCTTAGAAGTCTCCCGAACCGCCATTCTTCCGCTGGTTCCTCCTTTATAATGCCAGTGTCTCATGAACCGTGCTTTCATCCATTGGTTCTTCTTGTTGAGCACTAGGAATTTCTTGAATTGTACAATGCTCGTTTGCATTTCAACTTGAACAAGTCGTTATCTCTTTTGTAGACTAACGTCCTCGGTATTAAGATGCTCTTCTTTTGACTAACCTTCTTAGTCTTTTTCTCGCTTGATTAGTTTTGCTGATTTTTCACAGAGATTTTCCTTTAACAGATGTTGCTTTTCTCTTCCTCTCGTCTCTTTAGATCTTCCGGTCGATCCTCTTCCGTATAGAGACTAAGGATCTTGTGGCTTTGGCCGCACAAGATTTAGAATTTTCTTCTCGCCTTTGTTCTCGGCAATCTTCTCTTCCTGTTGCCTCGAGTCCCGATTCTTGGAGATCTCTTGGCTTTCTTCACAACTTCGCCAAGAGACTTTCTTCTTGTCTCTTTGACGACTTTGCTTTGCCCTCCGAGATTGACTTTCTGCGACAAGAGGACTCGCCATTTTCATGAGAGGTCTCCCTAGCACTCTCCTTAATTCTAAGAGATGGCGATTTGATACTTAAAGCGATTGAGAACTTGAGACAGAGTCTTCTTCAATATACGCTCCCCTCGTTCTTGGTTTCTTTGAAGAACCGGTGTGATCTTTGTCTCATCGATTCGCACCCATTCGCGGAATAGTATAGCATCAATCTTGCTCTTCACTGGAACAGTTCGTCTTATACCTTGGTGCAGACGAATATTGGATTCCATAAAGATCCTCGTCAAAATCATACCATAAGGATAACTGGAAGTTTCCTTTAACCCCTTAACCATATAGTGAAAGATTAAGAAGGGTAGATCTATAGGATTTCGATTGGGAAGAAAGAACAGACATTGTTCGTCTAAAGTAGTCACCAAATGCCTTGAACCAACTCTAGGAAGAATGCAATTGAATAGGATTGCATGCAGAACCCTAGCCTTTGGAATCAGATTTTATGTCTTCCTTTCTCTTGAATAATTTGTGCCATAGAGCTGCCTCTTGACATCTTCTTCTTTTATTCCAACTGAGGACATCCATCCGGCCTTGGTAGACAGTTTTTCACCAATGGATGGGCAATCAGTTACTTTCCTTATCAAATCCTTTGTGACAATAACTGATATTCTATCCACAGAGGATACAATAGTGTCTTCTATCAGACGAGCGCTCTTCCAGAACTCATATACCTCATTTATATAGACAGGTTCTTGTATCTGAAAGAAGTTCTTCCAGCCAGCTCTTATAATCTCAGGTTCTACATCCATGCCGTCACCCCTTAGTGATTCAAAGTTCACAAGTCTTCCATAAATCATTGTTGCTTCCATTGTATAGAGCTTAAAGATTATCTTCGGAAAGCTTTTGAGTGAGAAGATTTTGAGAGAAATGGTAAAGTAGAAATGAACCGTCAGGAGATGATGAAAAGATCGTTATAATATCATCTTGATCTACTTATAGGGTTATGGACTGATGGGTTCTCGAATCATTAAGAACCTCGAGTTTATCGATATTTCTCTCCAAAATCTTCCTTGTGAGAAAAGTTACCATTTGTAACTCCTTTGTGTATAACGCCGTTAGTTTCTCACGTTATTTTAGCCTAATCGCTCATTTAGCATCACCATATTGAGATTGCGTCTTATCTTCAAAACGTTCTTCACTCGGTGGTTTAGTGAAGATGTCCGCCCATGAAGCTCGTTTCAATGAACTTTAGAAGCACCACCTTTCTCGAACGTAGTCTCCGTGAAATGATGTCGACTTCTATATGCTTTACTCGAATTTGAATTGGATTCTTTGATGATTTATCAGACCGGTGTTGTCGCAATAAATTGGAATCTCCTCCTCTTTAACTAAATAGTCTTCAAGTCGATACTTGATCCCGGCGTCGTGAACAAAGAACTTCGGCGTATATGTATTACCTTCAGCGGTTGATAGAGCAATTGAGCTTTGTCTCTTGTTTGACCAGAGACTGGATTTCCTCCAAGAAAGTGACATCCTCCACTTGTGCTCTTTCTTTCGATTCTATCTCCCAGATAGTCCGTATCACAAGATCCGATTAACTGAAATCTTTACCTTTCTCAAACATTAAGCAAAGATCAAGAGTACTGCGAGATATCTCAAAATTCTTTTAACAAAGAAAGAAAAGAGACTCTCTAGATCGACTTGAAATCTTGCACACAAGCATACACTGAATGTAATATCAGTCTACTTGTCAGAAGATATAATAAAGAACCGATCATCCTCTATATAGGGTTTGATCCACCTTCTTACCAAGTTCGTCTTTCGATAAAAGGTTTGAAGGATGCATCGGAGTTGCCATTGGCTTCACATTATTCATGTCAAACTTATTCAGCAACTCTTTCACATACTTCTATTGATGAATGAAGATCTTCTCTTTGGTCTGCTTAACTTGCAACCCAAGAAAGAACTTTAATTCACCCATCATACTCATTTCAAATTCTCTTTTCATTAGTCTCTCAAACTTTAAACACAACTCTTTTGTAGTAGCACCAAAGATAATATCATCAACGAGATCTGCATTAAGATAAAATCATTCGAAAACTCTTTCTAAAGAGCGTCTTATCAACTTGACCTCTGGTGAAATCATTTTCTATTAAGAAGGTACTCAGACGATCATACCAAGCTCTAGGGGCTTGCTTTAGGCCGTATAAGGCTTTGTGAAGTCTATAGACATAATCTGGATTTTTAACATCTTCAAAGCCAGGAGGTTGTTTCACATAGACTTCTTCGTCTATAAAGCCATTTAGAAATGCACTCTTAACATCCATCTGAAACAACTTTATATCATGACAGATTGCATATGCCAACAAAATCCTTATAGCTTCAAGTCTCGCTACTAGAGCATATGTTTCGTTGTAGTCTATTCCTTCTTGCTGATTGTAACGTTGTGCTACTAATCTGGCCTTGTTACGACTCACTCTTCCTGATTCATCTAACTTATTCTTGAAAACCCATCTTGTTCCTATAATGGATTTTTTAGGAGGTTTTGGAACTAAGGACCAGACGTTATTCCTTGTGAATTGGTTCAGCTCTTCTTGCATGGCTAACACCCAAGCTTCGTCTTAAAGAGCTTCCTCAACCTTCTTAGGTTCTACTTCAGAGATAAAAGCTACATTAGCTTCTCGTCTGAATCTGGACCTTGTCCTAACTCCTTCTGAGGTCTCACCGATAATTAACTCTTCTGGATGAGAACTTTTATACTTCCAATCTCGTCTTAGTTCTATAGTTTCTGGAATATCTTCAATCTTATTCTCATGAGTGTCTGACGAGGGAGTTTCTGAGGCATCATCTAGGTTCTTTGAAGGACCTTCAATCTCCATGTCATCTTCCTTATGGGTTTGAGAACTATCATCAAATTTGACATGGATCGTCTCTTCAACGATCTTTGAAGTCGGGTTGTAAACTCAAAATGCCTTAGGCGATAATGAGTAACCTAGAAATATTCTGGATAGGTCTTTGAATCGAATTTATCCAACAGCTCTCTCGTATTCAGAATGGAACATTTGCACCCGAATGGATGAAAGTAGGATATGCTTGGTCTTCTTCCATTCCATAACTCGTAAGGAGTTTTCTTCAACATAGGTCTAATAAGATCCTATTCGAATATAGCATCAGTATTCACTGACTTCCTTGTAAATACTTAGGAAGATTCGTCTCACATAGCATAGTCCTTGCCATCTCTTGAATCGTCCTATTTTTCTCTCAACAACTCCATTCATTGTGGAGTTCTAGGGGTAGAAGTTGTGGGAAATTCCATTCTCCTCACGAAAACTCTAAACTTCTCATTCTCAAATTCTCCGCCATGATCACCCCGATACTAGCTATAGACATTCCTTTTCATTTCGTAACTTTCGGATAGAGTTCTAAAGTACTTAAAAGACTCATCTTTGTGTGATAAAACAATATCCAACAAAATCGAGTAAAATCATCAACAATGACAAGTCCATATTTCTTTCGCTAAGACTTAATGTCCTTGTAGGACCAAACAAATCCATATGTAATAGTTCTAAAGGTCTTCAAGAAGTTACAAAATTTTTAAGAGAAAGAGGTTTTAACTGTATTCCTTTCAAACAATTTTCACAGAAAAATTCTTTTCAAAACTTATTTTGGTAAACCACTTACCAAATCATGTTTTACCAATTTTGAAATATGTTTCAAAGAGACATGACCTAGCTTTTTATGCAGATTAGTCTTTCTTCTTCGTAAGATAAAAACATGAGATATTTTGACTTTGAAAATCTTCTAAGTTGATTTTGTAAAGGTTGTTTCTTCTCTTGGCGAGAAAAGTATAGACCCATCTTTGTTTCGACTTCACAAAGATTTTGATTGAATGTAACTATAAAACCGTAATCACACAACCGACTCACACTAATCAAGTTATGCTTTAGACCATCAACAAGCAAGACATTATTTATGCATGCAAAGGAATCTTTACCTATTTTCCCGATTCCAATGATTTTGCCTATTTGGTTGTCTCCGAAAGTTACCGATCCTCCTTCTTATCTTGAAGGTCTAGGAACATAGACCTTCTTCCGTCATGTGTCGCGAGCATCCACCGCCTAAATACCAATGGTGCTTGTCGATCTTCCAAGGAAGGATATCTGCAGGAGAAACTATTTTATTTCTTGGTACCCAAATTTTCTTAGGTTTTTTATGGTTAGTAGTATGCACATGATATGATCTTTGATGCATATTACTCGGACGTTGATTAAAATATGTTATCCTATTTCTTCCTTTTTGAGAGACAAATTTATTACGAGACTGAGTATTGTTTCCAGTAAACCCTAATCCAGTCTTATCACTAGGATGACTACATTTTCCTAGCATATCATTCATTTTCTTTGTACTCTCTGTGAAAGTAACTAGATCACCGATAGATTCTTGATCCTCGGTTTGAGTTGATTAATCTCATCCGATCCGTCTGCAAGTTTCCTTTTAACTTAACTCCTTTTTAAGCAAATATTTTCTCTCTTTTCTCAAGATTTCTAATATTCTCTGATACTTTTCTTCAACAACTTGTCTTGTTTGAGAATAGCATGAGAATCTTCTATGAGCTCGAATATGCATCATGCAAATTTTAGTAGTCGGATTTTACCTCCTCATCACTATCTTCCTCGGCCATTAGGCAAATGTTTTCATGTTTCGATGACTGAGCTCAGATGTCGATTCAGATGAATCTAGGTCCTCCCATGTTGCCATCATGCTTTTCTTGCCTTCTACTCTTCTTGGGTTTCTTCGAGAGTAGGGCATTGGACTTGTAGTGTCCGGTGATTGCACTCGTAACAAATGATAGAAGACTTTTCCGCTTAGCTTCATCTTTTCCATTCTTTCCGAATGTCCTGGTTACTTCGGGCTTCTTCTTCCACACGCGTCTTATCTTTCTCGAAATGAAAGATAATTCGTCATCTTCATCACTCGATTCGAATCGATTGGCTAGAGTTGTCATCCCTTGATTCTTCAATTTTCAATGCTTTTGATGACTTCCTCCTTCTCTGAGTCTTATGATTCTTTTGTCCAGCCTTCAGTGTTATTGACTTCTCTTGCTTGGGCTTATCTTCAGCGTTGAGTTCAACTTCATGAATCTTTAAGGATCCCAAGAACTCATCTAGCTTTAATATGCTCAAGTCTTTGGCTTCATGACCGCCAGTAACTTTTGGTCTTCATCTCTTAGGAAGACTTCTTAGAATCTTGCTAACGTGATCTTGATTATTGTATGTCCTTCCAAGAGCTTTCAATCCATTGATAATTGTTTGAAATCTTCTAAACATTT
The DNA here is from genome assembly GCA_029891385.1 of Erythroxylum novogranatense. NCBI lineage: Eukaryota > Viridiplantae > Streptophyta > Magnoliopsida > Malpighiales > Erythroxylaceae > Erythroxylum > Erythroxylum novogranatense. The sequence continues at coordinate 90,083,074 of CM057234.1, read as the reverse complement.
GATCAATAGATTCTTCATCTTCCATCCTGAAAAGTTCATATTGATGTACAAGAATACTTATCTTGGATTCCTTAACTTGACTTGTGCCTTCATGAGCAATGGACAATGTGTCCCACATTTCTTTTTCTGTGTCGCAACCATGCACTTTGTCGCACTCGCTTCTACTTAGGGCTGCGTTAAGAAAAATTTCACCTTTGAATTGAGCTTGTATTCTTGCTTTTTGATTAGCCGTCCATCTGCTTCGTGGAATAGAACTACCTTCGCCATCTACAGGTATATAGGGTCCGTTCTCTATTACGTCCCAAAGGTCTACATGTGTAGATTCGATGAATAACCGCATCTTATCTTTCCAAGAATGATAGTCTTCCATTGAATCTTTGGAGGTCTAGTGATCGAGGCTCCTTCAATGATGTATACATGTGACTCGCCATTATCTTTAATCCACACTTCGCCAAAGTGATTCTTGGATACCAAGCTCTAATACCAATTGAAGTGAATCACACGTTAATACAAAGACTTAAAACACAATAGAATGCACGAGAAGGGGGTTGAATTGTATTCCCTTTTGAATATCTTTTAGAATTACTTGTTAGAATTAAGATTCTTTACGTAATTCTTATTAATCTCGATTAATCAAACTTTTCAATGCTAAGTATATGAATAGTAAATAAAGATCAACTTTGAAACTAAAAGTGAGATAGAGTGAGAGTAGTAGACACGCAGATTTATCTGGTTCACCCCAAACCGTGGGCTACGCCCGATCCTCGAGTTTCTTCCGAGATTTCACTATCTCTTCAAACGTTATAAAGATTCTTTCACGAGCCTCTTCGTGTCTCTACAACCAAGATTCTTTCACACTTAGCCTCTGCAGTTATCTCAGATAACTTTTCTTTTCGAAAATATTTGAACACTCTATTACGTATGATAGCGCTCAAACTAATTCGCACTTAATCGCTTTTTCGCTTTGGTAATTTTTCTCAAAACAGCAAGCACTTCAGTTTTCGACTTCGACTTGTATTTATAGCCTTCGTCTCTAACTGCTTCTTGATTCTTGAATCTTGAATCTTTAAAGAAACGGTTAATCAGTTGAGTTTCAGAATTAACTCGAATCGACTCTTGCGTCTGTTTCTTTTCTGCGTCTGCGTCTGCGTCTGCGTCTGCTTTTGTTTCTGCGTCTGTATCTACATTTGCGTCTGCGTCTTTTATTGTCTTGTGTCATCTGTGTCTATGTTGACTTTTTACTTTGACAAACTTCATCTGTGTTTTGATTTGTGCGTAAATGCCTCAGATGTCGACTTTTTCAACTTAGTCTCGTGTCAACTTCGCTCAGATACGCCATCTTCGCTCTGCCTCTCGAATTTGTCTCAGATACGCCTGCTGATGTTTTTTTTCTTGTATTTGATCTCACTATGTTTGTTATACATCAAAATCATTTTTTATGTAAAGTCATTTTGACTTAACAAATTTTGCCCCTAAGATTTTCCATTTCTGAATTTAAGTTCGGATTTGAGTGTAAGTTTTGGATTAGGAACACCTGAGAGTATTTTGAACATAACTTTTGATCTGGGAATCGAAATGAGGCGATTCTTATTTTGAATTGAACTAGAGACATAAGGCTACAATTGTTATGAAGACATCGAATTTCAATTCGGGGATTAAGAATGTAAATTTTTGGATGGAAATAATCGTACATGGAAAATGTGTTAGAATATGGATATACCCGAACTGTTTTGCGTATAACTTTTGGTGTAGTGATCCGAATTGAGCGCGGTAGGTGGCGTTGGATTTGTATGATTAAGAGGAACATTTCTCTAGAAGGAAGTTTGGAAAAATTCCTTCAAATTGATAGTGCGAATCAGACCCGCATGTATAAATGAAGTTAGGGGCAATTTTGGAATTAAGCTAAAGAGTGAGGGCAAAATGGTCATTTGCCCCTCAATTTTTATGACTAGGCACTCTAAAAATCAGATGAGTGTCATTTTAAGAGAGAGAGTCTCGATTTTTTTAGAGAAAAGAAGAAGAAATAAGAAGAGAAGGAAGAGTGGTTTTCGTATGGGCGAAAAGAATGGAGAAAGAAGAAAGGTAAGTGAGTTTATAATTTTTCTAAGTCTTAAAGCAAGATTTGGAGGTTTTTCCAAGAAGGAAAAGAGTGGAGAATGATGAGAGCTTCCTAAGGAACCCAGAAATTCGAATTTGAAGGAGAAAGAGGTAAGGAAAAAAATTTGGATTTTGAGTTTTGGTTAAGTTTTTGGTTTATAATCATTAGAAATGATGTGGGTTTACTAATTCCATGATCAATTTTAGAGAATACATGTTGAAATTGATTTAATTTTGGATGAAAATTTAATTGGGATTATGCCCAAATTTTATAATTTGGGGTTTTTGGAAATTGTTAGTGTAGAATCATGGAAAATACTATGGATTGATGATATGTGAAGTTAATTTTGAAAAAATTGTATTTTATGGTATTGAATTTGGATAAATTGGTTTAGACTAATTTTAAGATTTGGGGATTTTAGAAATTCTGGTTTTAGAAAGCTTGGAAATATGATGATTATGAATTTTCGATAGTTAATTTTGGGAATTTCGCAATTTATGATGTGGAATTTGGATTTTATGGCTTAAGTCAATTTTAATTTGGAAGAATAAAGGAAGCGTTGGTCAAATTGATGCTCGGGACGAATTCCTAGCGTCATTTCGAGGTGGGTAGCATATTTATATTTTGATTTATAGGCAATATACGAATTTTCAAAAATGAAAGAAAGCAAAAGTTTGGATTTTGATAAATTATTGTTTTGTAAATGTTTGAAAATAAGAATTGATCAAAAGTTTGAAATTTTGATTTCTGAAGGTTTTCTAAAAAATTATTATAAGCTGATTTGATAAATTGATAGAAATTTCTGAAAATGCATTTGTTGTGTATGCATTGACAAATTATGCGAATTGTTGCATTGATTGATTGAATAAATTAAATTGTATGAAGTATTTGAATTGTGAGTTTGTTAGTATTCGATGAAATAAAGTTAGAAAGGCAAGATTTTGAAAAGTGCCTTGGGCATTCGAAATTTCGTTTTGATTATGTGTTATGTGGGTTTGGTAGGTCCTTTGTGAGTCGTATTGTCTCTATTTGTATAGCCTTCTCCGCTGCTGCTAGGGCACGGAGACTCGATTTCGGACTCCCTCCACGGCTTCTTGGATCATTGTATGGACTGATTTGTGTTGGATGTCATGCGGTATAACCCGCAAACACACGCTGGTGGAAAATGCTAGCCAGTGTGGGGTCCAACATTAAGAAAGTGTAGTACGTTACATTTGGACCAAGCCGCACCATTCGACATGTTATGTGTTTTTGATTTGTTTCTGTGTTCTGCATTCATGTTTAAAAAATGAGGAATAAAAAGTGAATTTTGTTATGAAAAGTTTGAAAAATTGAAAAGCTTGAGAAAACCGTTTGAAAAGTTACAAAGTTTTGAAAATTAGCCCTTTTTGGCAAAAAGCTTATGAAAAATTGATTTCTGCTTATTTATCATTTTATAAATGTGTTATCCACGAGCTTCCGAGCTCACCTCCCCTTTCATACCCATCTCCAGGTTTCGAGCAGGAGATCGGATGAAAGAATGTGAAGACGTCAGTTTCGACAATTGTATAAGTTAGATTTTAAAAATTTTGGATTTTAGTATGAATTTGTATATGGCTTAAGATAAGTTTGGAAAAGTGTACTTGCGTATAAGGTTGAGTTTTGTGTATGGTTTTGGAATTTGTATATAAAATTAAGTATGAATTTGGAAATGAGATTGAGTTATGAGATCAGTATATTGAATTGCAGCTATGAGAATGTTTTAGAATTAGGTTTGCGTTTGTGTGTCTATGAAATCCGGACGGAGGGTCCGGTTGATTCTCGATATCTGTGTGATTGATTGGATTTTATAGAAGTGCATTTTGAACACTTTGCGTGTTTAGGTTAGGATAAAGCGATCGTTATCTTTTGAAATTTGAGAGATAATAAGTTGAAAAGAAAATAAATAAGAAGTAGTTCATTTCGGATGGGACTTATGATTTGTATGAAAGATGGCTAAAGTGTGTAAGAATTTTGGCATAAGAAAGAAAGAAAAAAAAAAGAAATTGAGTAAAAATGGTTATAAGGAAAAAAGAAAACAAAATTTATACCGGATTTTGGAACGTCTTAGGGTTTCCAACGCGATTATGTTCATTCGATTGTTTTCTTTGATTATTATTTCCGGATGTCAGATGTGTTTGCTGTGATACGTTTTGCTATTTTTCGCTTCCGCATTCGCTTTGCTTCTGCTTTGATTCCGCTTCGGCTGTTTCGTTTCCTCCGTTCTTTCGCTTTTTCGGTTGGGATCCGGTTCCCAGATCGGGTCCCAACATTTTGATTCATGACCTTAGGAAATGCATGTGTTTAAGTATTATAAGGTCAATTTTAGTGAATGTGTGTTCTTTAGGTTTTTAATTTGAATTCCTATTGAATTGGATTTTTGCAAATGTTGAAGGAAATCAAGAAAGTCAAGAGGAAAGGTATCCTCAAGCAAAATTTAAGCAAGAAATTCAAGGTGGGTTACATTTTTAAAATTTAGTAATAAGCCATTAATGTTTCTTTCAAGAAATGGAAATAAATGATTTTCAACTACTTTATTCATGTGCATTTATATTTTTTTAAATGCTTTGAGAAAGTGCTACATGTGGGTATATGAATTGTGTTATTGACTTATGAAATAAACGATGGAAATGATTTTGGAAAGAATATGAAAATGATTTTGAAAATATATTATGTTTATGAAATCAAGTTTCAAAAAAGTGCCAAGTTTGGACAACATGTTTACAAGTTGAAAAATGCATGATTATGTGGGTTTGGTTTGGTTTGTTTTGTATGTCAAGCGCACTTTGGCTGAAGGCTTCTCCCACTTACTCGCTAGTGGCATAGAGCTCCTTTATAGACTTCCTCATGTTTACGACTACGCAAAAACCACTATGTGAGATTGTGTAGTTCGTTCTATTCACGACTACACAGGACCATTTTGTAGGAATGTGTTAGTTCATTCTATTTATGGACCTCCCAAACCATTTTGATGTGCGTATGTGTTAACAATTTTATGGAATGCATGATTTTTGTTGCTTGTAAATTGTTTGATAAATTAAGAATTGAGAAATAAGTGTTTCAAGATTCAATGTGAGTTTTACAATGGAAATAAATATTTCAATGATTTTTACGTGTTACCGATTATAAAAGTGTTACCCATGAGCTTTTAAGCTCACCCCCTTTCCTTCCCATCTCCAGGTGAGGAGCAAGAGATCGAGTTAAAGAGAGTCAAGGCGTCACTCCGATTATGCATCTTTTTGTACTATAAGCTAGATTTTTGAAAACAAAAGGCTTTAGTCGCATTTTGAGCAAATTATTGTTCATGTATCTTTTGTATTTTGGGATTTTGAGATATTAATGTATTGTGGCTTGAAGTGTCCATTAAAGCTTTGTAAAAATTTTATCCTTTGATGTTAATGAAATATGATTGTGTTTTGCCCATGATATTTCCAAATTGTTCCTTACATTTACAAGTTTTCCATAGGGGTAAAAAATTGTGTTCTGACTTCAGGGGAAAATTTCTATTAATCTAGGCTAAATTAGACAGAGTTATCTTATTGGATGTTATAGTTTGTCCTTCTAGTTTTCCAATGCTATATAGTAAGAAATTTTTGGATATAGGAGTTGAGAGATATAATCATTACAAGTATGTGATCCTGCATAGGATGGACATACGGGACAACTAAATTAATTTGAAAGTTTGACCCTTTTTTAGGCAAAATATCTTTTCAAGGTCTTAATGGAATTTGTAGGTCTAGAAGTCCTCTTCGAAACAGTCTTTGAACAACCTTAATCTGATATCTCAAGTGAAAGTTACGCCTTTTTTTTTTACCAAAATAGGTCTGAGGAAGAAAGAAAGAAAAGGGGGAAGTCGCGATCGTAACTATGGGGAAATTTTCGCGCGAGTCGCGATCACGACCAACAGGTGTTCCTTTTGTAAGATATCGTGACTCGCAGGTTCTCCTAAACCTTAACACTTTTGAATCTTTTAGCCATAAATTTGTCATCCAACCTCCAAATGACCTGATTTTTAAACCAATAGATTCCTAACACATTTCTCTATATCTCCATAAAAATTTATAGCTTTTGGTATTGATTTGAAAGAGATTGATTGAATCAATGTAAGGGTATCGATTGGAAGAACATGAAGTGGATATTTTACTAAACGTACTTCATTATTTTAATGATATCTTGATCTGTAAAGCTTCAAATGAGATGATTCTTGTATCTAAATAAACTAGAGAAATAGAAAACAAATATTCTGAAGAAGCCAAATTGTAATTCTAGTTTAAAGTTTCCCAAAATCTATTCTAAAATAGGAGAAATGAGTTTGTCTATGATGACTGACTGGTGGGGGCATACCAGCCTTGTGGGATGCACATTCGAATGTCACTTAGGATGTCAGGCTTGTGTATTGTGAAGGTGGGGCGTCCAACACTAATAGTGGGTGGTATTGTGTCTGTATGTAGTCTAGTGAGTTGCACTCTACACGTATAAAGTGTATATAGTGCTAGCCAAAGTTGTCACGGGTAAGCAATTCAGAACTAGCTTCGTATATATTGTGCTAACCAAAATTGTTACAGGTAAGCGATATAGAACCAACCCCATAACTACCAGTTTATAGCGATTAATCTATTGCAGGTAAGGAAGGTAGAACCAACTCTATAACTAGTGGTTAACCAGTCACAAGTAAGCGATCCTGAACTAGCATCATGATTTTAAGCCAAGGGTATCGTATAGTAAGAAATTAGTGGGGGGTTTGTAACGTCCCGTTACTGCGAGCAAGGGTATTTTGGTAATTATGAGTTAGACTGATAGACTGCACTGCATTGACTGATTGAATGTGTTACTGGCCTCTAATAATAGAGGAATTGATTTCTTACATATGCATTTATTTATAGTACATGCATTCATGATTTTCCGGCATTTCAATTGTGACTAAGAACTGATTGGATTGTGAACCGACTGGACTGACTGAATCGTGTTTAATTGAGGAATTCAGAGTTATTGGGTTCAAGTGACTGATTTAGAATAGTTTATGAGTGACTGGTAATTTATAGTGGCTTATAGGAAATTTTTGGAAAATTCGAGAGATAATGCCCGGACCGAAAATTTTAGAGTGATAGATTAATTGACTGTATAGTACTGGAAGAATGGTCTAATGGCAATGGAAAAATTAGAATTTTACTGATAGGAAATAAATGTGTTGAGTCATTGAAATTTAGAGACTGAAATTTGGACCGATTCGGAGACCTAAGTCTATAAATACTAGATTTGAATCTTTGGGGGAAATTTTGCTAAGGCACGAGCTTCTCCTCTCCCCCTTCTCTACGGCATTCTCGAATCCTCTCATTGGTGAGGATTTCTTGAGTTTTCTCTTATGGGTTCTCTTCTTTGATGTTAGCCTAACTTGTTTTAGTGGTTGTTAAGGGCTGGAAGCTTTGACATTGGTAGATTGGAGGAGTTAAACGATTTCTAGGGTTTACGGTGGATTTTGAGAGTTTACGGATTGATCTGTGATTTGGTAAGTTTTAAGAGCTTTAATGTTGTTATTGATGATCCCTACTGCATTTATGGCTTTTATTAGTGTAGATTTGAGTGGTTGGAGTGATTTAATGGTGGATTTATTGAGAAAATGGATCGGAGAAGACGAGCGAGTTTAAATGACGCCGCGACTTCTTGGCCGGCCTCATGACAACGAATTTATGTTTTCGTTATGAAGCTAAGCGTGGGCGCCATGACGAGCGTCAATTTACTTGACGCCGTTAACGTGATCCTCGCCAAGAAGGCGCTCAAGGCGTGTTGCGCGCCATGATGAGCAACTCGTTTATATGCGGGAGAGACACTATTCCATTGGATTAAAATTGGTTTATTGAGCATAACTTTTGGTGTAGACCTCCAATTGAGGTGATTTCAGATTTGTTATGAACTAGGGAAAGAGGTCTACAATTGAGAATAAGTATAGGAGTTCTAATTGATTTAATTGGTATTGAATTATAGAGAATTGGGTCAATTATGGTACGTGGTGAGACCAAAATGTCAAATTGAGACTATTGGAGTGTTAATTGGAAATTGTAATTGAGGTTTTGACCCGATAAATAGGAAACTGTGATAGGGAATCTGAATTGAGGAAATTGACTGAATTTTAGATGTGAATCAAATAGTTATCGATCAATTGAACAACGAGATAGGTTTTAGCACAGGATACCAAAATTGGGTTTTAGAGCCGGGAATCGTGAACATGCATTGTACATCATTGTACTGAGACATATGCATTAAGTTACTGTTTAATTGAGTAATTTAGTAATGGACCGCATTTCTTTGTTATAGAGGCGTTGGACCGTCGTTCCACGGACATTCTTTGGGACTTCGAGCAAGAGCTCGGAAGTTTCTGGTGAGTAACCTAGTTGGTTTCTCAAATTTCGATTGTTTATATGCTCGTATGATTTCGGCGTGATTAGGATCGAATTGCATGCTACTTTGGATGGGATGGACTATTACCGATTACCGAAATTGATTGGATTGAATTGCATGATTCTTGAATCGTCTGTAATGTACATGATCAAATGATTGGATTGAATTATCGAATCGAACTCATCGTGTATTCTTCATTCATGAGAGGTACAATACGGGGCTTTATAGCCATACACTGTAAATTACTGAATCACTGAATACTGAATTTACTGAACACTACTCCGCATGCATAAATGCATGATCAGATAATGGACGTGTCCCAAGTTGCTATTACCACTGAAAAGAGCCTAGAGCTCGACCATTGCATCTTAAGCTAGCTTAGCAGGGAGAAATCACGCGCGCGTCCCCATCGAACACCGATCGAGCACTTGGGCACAATACTGAATAACTGGAAAGAGTCTCATATGCATCATATACATGACCGATTGAATTGCCAAATTGTGTGATGATTACTGAACTGTGTGATGCCATGTTTCCTGTAAATTGTGATGTGATACATGTGAATCGCACTAAGCTCGTAATATCATATCGATACCGCATAATCGATATAAACTATCGTATAATCGTTATAAAATACTGTTAATTGATATTACTGTGTCGTGCTGTACGCAATTTGCGTAATGCATGATTTGAGTGAACCATCGATGATGGTTTCTCACTGAGTTTGCAAACTCACCCAAAATTGCAATCTATTTTTCAGGACTGATAGAGTAGACTCCTAGCTTCGAAGATATTCATTTCTGCCGTGCGAGTTGCTGGCGAGAGGCGCGATGGCACACAGGTCGGTCAGCTGGGTTAGCTTTTGAGGATGACTTAGGATAGATGCTTGTATCAGTTTCCTTTTTGGTTTTGTTAGGAGACTGATAGACTTGTCTATTCTGGCATTGGATGACTGTACCAGATGATTATTATTTTGGATTCAAATTTGCTAGTTTCTGATATTGTATTATTTTATGGTTTTAATTTATTGCGATGCCATGAGGATATTATTGGAAAATGTTCTGGTAGTGCACCTTCATCGTGGGATACGTATCGGAGCGACCTCCGGGTTTCCCGATGTGTACTCTACGGTGAGGGGGCGCTACATTTAGTGGTATCAAAGCATAGTTTGGCATCTTTTGGGGATTAGTGAAATTAAGCTGAAATTACTGAAAGGATAGTGGAACTGATCAGAATTTCTTGTCTGTTTTAGGTCATCCGTACTGGGAGATCGAGTTGAGTTACCAGCTGACCTGGAATCGGTAGGAGCTAGTAGGGAGTCTCCTGCGCCTCGTTCAGAGGAGTTGCCTCCTCGAGTTCCTGCAAGACGGGAACAGAGATATGATTTACTGCGAAAGCAGAGGGCGGTTGACTTTTATGGTAGCACCGACCCTGCGGAGGCCGAGGGATGGCTAGAGAGGACTGAGAGAGTCCTCGATCAGATGGACTGTGACCCGGATGAGCGTTTCGACTACGCGGTTTCTCTATTACAGGGTTCTGCATATCAGTGGTGGAAGACTATTCCGGGCAGTACCACCCGCCTAATTGACATGGGTGACTTTTCGAGGGTGTTTAAGGATAATTTCATGCCCAAGATTTATCTGGACATGAAGCTACAGGAGTTCCTAGAGCTGAGACAGGGGCAGTTGACCGTGGCCGACTATGAGGTGCGGTTCAACGAACTGTTGGTTTACGCTTCTTCACTGGTGGCCTCTGAAGCTGACAAGTGTCGGCGTTTCGAGGGCGGACTCAATTTGGAGATCCGTACCCTCTTGGCTAGGTCTGACATGGGCAATTTCATTGAGCTGAGAGCTGCAGCCGTGAGAATAGAGCATTCTTGAGAGGTAGCGTGATCGAGATTGGTCAGGGGACCCGTCATAAGAGACCTAGTGATAGCCAAGGAAATGCTGGCAGAGAGTACAGCAAGCGTCAGAGTAGGCCCTTCAGGCCCGCAGGAGGGGCTAGACAAAGGGTCATGGACGGAGAGATAGCTTTACCTGATTGGTAAAGGCAGAGCGGTGTTAGAGATTGAGGCGATTTATTCCTCTATGCGAGCATTGTGGTAAGAGACACAGTGGAGAGTGTCGATGGCTATCTGGAGCATGTTTGAGGTGTGGTTCGATGGATCACCTAGTGAGGAACTGCCCCGAGACTGTGGGAGCCCAGTCTGCCATGACTGGAAGATCTGGTAGCAATACCCCGGTGCATTAGAGCTATGGAAGTGGATCCGGATGGACAGGCCGAGGCCGAGGTCGAGGTCAAGTAGAGGGATCAGCATTGAGGTCGGAAGACCTGAGTAGCAGACAGCAGTCTCAGGCCAGGGTCTATGCCATGACTCGGCAAGAGGCCCAGGATTCCCCGGATGCTGTCGCGGGTATGCTTTTAATTTTGGTTTGAAGCATATGCATTTCGTTGCACTCCATTGCATCGCGTTTAGCATATAGACTGCATGTGGATAGTGAAAGGTTACAGTTAGGGTCAGAGGTGAGTACACCTCTGGGTAGTATGACTTTATAGGAAGATAGATATGATTTTGTGGATGGACTGATTGATTCCGCACACAGTGCCCTAAGGTCGTAGTGGATACCGGATTTGATAAACTGGAAATAAATTGAAGTGAATAAAAAAGTCGTTATTGGGAGACCTGATTCTAGTGGAAACTCAAGTGTGAGAGATAGACTCTATTACTGAGGAATTGTGCAATACGTTAACGTAAGGAACCCGACTGTGTAATAAGAATTACTGAATAGTAAGGAGAAATTAGTCACGTCATTGAGGGGATTATTGGTTCATAAAATTTTCATGTAAAATGTTTTAGAAGTACTAAGTTGATATGAGAGTTATGGAGAAAACAGTGTAAAGTGGTTTTATGTGCATAGAGATAGTATAATCTCTTAGAATGTATTATAATTGATGATAGGAATTTATTGTGTTGGATATTGTTCTGATACTTGTTGGATAGAAACATTTCAGATATGACCGTGACTAATCAAACTGATAGTGAGTGAGGTTGAGGTATTAGTGAATTTGAAGAATTAAAAAGAAGTGCGTCATTATTGGTTATGGGAACTTTTGAATCATAGTGTATGTTAGTGACTGACAAAACAGATTGGGAAGTTAGAAATTTTAAACCGTATTGGAAAATCCTGTTGGGATTCAACTTTTGAGAAAATGATATTTATGACTGCATTATGAAAGTATGTGTTTTACCCGCCAAAGAAATTGTTAGAGAAATCTCTAGGAATCATCGAAGTGTTGTGTTTCAGCAATAGTGTACAGGAAGAGTAATAAGAGGTTTAGAGTGTGAAATTGAATAGTTATTCGTAGAGATAACTGACGGACGTGACTGTTAAAACAAAAAGCGAGACTGATATTCGTAGAGTCTATTGAGATAAAGGTAAATAAGAAGACTGAATTCATTATTAAATGGTTTCTATGTGACCGTTGTGTAAATAGATCGGTAAATTATTATATGGACTGGATTAATAAACAATGTTAAGATCTGATAAATGTGTTTTTGGTACCGAATGTGAGGAATTGCGAATAATTATAAGGAAATGAGTGAGAATCAGAATAGAAAGAAGCGGATTAATTCCCTTATCTGAGATCTATTGTATATGAAATTTTGAGGACGAAATTTTAATTAGGAGGGGTGAATTGTAACGTCCCGTTACTGCGAGCAAGGGTATTTTGGTAATTATGAGTTAGACTGATAGACTGCACTGCATTGACTGATTGAATGTGTTACTGGCCTCTAATAATAGAGGAATTGATTTCTTACATATGCATTTATTTATAGTACATGCATTCATGATTTTCCGGCATTTCAATTGTGACTAAGAATTGGATTGATGAACCAATGGGTGGATAGAATCGTGTTTAATTGAGGAATTGAGTTATTGGGTTCAAGTGACTGATTTAGAATAGTTTATGAGTATTGGTAATTTATAGTGGCTTATAGGAAATTTTGGAAATTAGAGAGATAATGCGGACAAAAATTTTAGAGTGATAGATTAATCGATTGATAATCTTTGGAAGAATGGTCTAATGGCAATGGAAAAATTAGAATTTTCTTGATAGGAAATAAATGTGTTGAGTCATTGAAATTTAGAGACTGAAATTTGGACCGATTCGGAGACCTAAGTCTATAAATACTAGATTTGAATCTTTGGGGGAAATTTTGCTAAGGCACGAGCTTCTCCTCTCCCCCTTCTCTACGGCATTCTCGAATCCTCTCATTGGTGAGGATTTCTTGAGTTTTCTCTTATGGGTTCTCTTCCTTGATGTTAGCCTAACTTGTTTTAGTGGTTGTTTATTTGGAAGCTTTGACATTGGTAGATCGGAGGAGTTAAACGATTTCTAGGGTTTACGGTGGATTTTGAGAGTTTACGGATTGATCTGTGATTTGGTAAGTTTTAAGAGCTTTAATGTTGTTATTGATGATCCCTACTGCATTTATGGCTTTTATTAGTGTAGATTTGAGTGGTTGGAGTGATTTAATGGTGGATTTATTGAGAAAATGGATCGGAGAAGACGACGAGTTTCGTCGCACGCCGCGACCTGCGCGCCAGCCTCGCGGCGACGAATTTATGTTCGTTCGTCGCGGCGAGCTAGCGTGGGCGCCGCGGCGAGCGTCAATTTACTTGACGCCGCGACGTGATCCTCGCCTCATGGGCGCCATGAGGCGTGTTACACGCCATGATGAGCAACTTCGTTTATCTTGTGGCGAGAGACACTGTTCCATTGGATTAAAATTGGTTTATTGAGCATAACTTTTGGTGTAGACCTCCAATTGAGGTGATTTTAGTTTTGTTATGAACTAGGGAAAGAGGTCTACAATTGAGAATAAGTATAGGAGTTCTAATTGATTTAATTGGTATTGAATTATAGAGAATTGGGTCAATTATGGTACGTGGTGAGACCAAAATGTCAAATTGAGACTATTGGAGTGTTAATTGGAAATTGTAATTGAGGTTTTGACCCGATAAATAGGAAACTGCGATAGGGAATCTGAATTGAGGAAATTGACTGAATTTTAGATGTGAATCAAATAGTTATCGATCAATTGAACAACGAGATAGGTTTTAGCACAGGATACCAAAATTGGGTTTTAGAGCCGGGAATCGTGAACATGCATTGTACATCATTGTACTGAGACATATGCATTAAGTTACTGTTTAATTGAGTAATTTAGTAATGGACTGTACTTTACTGTTATAGAGGCGCCGTTGGACCGTCGTTCCACGGACATTCTTTGGGACTTCGAGCAAGCTTCGGAAGTTCTGGTGAGTAACCTAGTTGGTTTCTCAAATTCTGATTGTTTATATGCTCGTATGATTTCGGCGTGATTAGGATCGAATTGCATGCTACTACTTGGATGGGATGGACTATTACGATTCGAAATTGATTGGATTGAATTGCATGATTCCGAATCGTCTGTAATGTACATGATCAAATGGTGGATTGAATTATCGAATCGAACTCATGTATTCTTGTATTCTTGAGAGGTACAATACGGGGCTTTATAGCCATACATCGTAAATTCTTGAATCATGAATCTTGAATTCTTGAACATCGCTTCGCATGCATAAATGCATGATTAGGATAATGGGCGTGTCCCAAGTTGCTATTACCCATTGAAAAGAGCCCAGAGCTCGACCATTTGTACTATCCGGGCTTAGCAGGGGAGAAAATCACGACGCGCCCCCATCGAACACCGATCGAGCACTTGGGCGCAATCTTGAATAAGCTGGAAAGAGTCTCATATGCATCATATACATGACCGATTGAATTGCCAAATTGTGTGATGATTACTGAACTGTGTGATGCCATGTTTTATTGTAAATTGTGATGTGATATCGTGAATCGTATGCTAAGCTCTTTGTAATATCATATCGATACCGCATAATCGATATAAACCATCGTATAATCGTTATAAAATCCGTTAATTGATATTATGTGTCGTGTCTGCATGCATAATTTGCGTAATGCATGATTTGAGTGAACCATCGATGATGGTTTCTCACTGAGTTAGCAAACTCACCCAAAATTGCAATCTATTTTTCAGGATTGATAGAGTAGACTCCTAGCTTCGAAGATATTCATTTCTGCCGTGCGAGTTGCTGGCGAGAGGCGCGATGGCACACAGGTCGGTCAGTTGGGTTAGCTTTTGAGGATGACTTAGGATAGATGCTTGTATCAGTTTCCTTTTTGGTTTTGTTAGGAGACTGATAGACTTGTCTATTCTGGCATTGGATGACTGTACCAGATGATTATTATTTTGGATTCAAATTTGCTAGTTTCTGATATTGTATTATTTTATGGTTTTAATTTATTGCGATGCCATGAGGATATTATTGGAAAATGTTCTGGTAGTGCACCTTCATCGTGGGATACGTATCGGAGCGACCTCCGGGTTTTCCGATGTGTACTCTACGGTGAGGGGGCGCTACACATGTTGTGCAAGAAAATGTATGAAAATAATAATGCCACCACTATTTATTTTAAAAGTAATTTGAGAGGCACCGTATGGTACCAATGCTATTTGTTTTAAAAGTAATTTGAGAGGCACTATATGGTACCAATTATAATAGTTGGCTTATTTTCAATATAAAAGTTTTTAGGAAGTTTATTGCCACCATTGTTTATTGTTTAAGGAAAAAGGAAAATGAAAACTCTTATATTATGAATTTGATTTCAAAATGGCATTTCAAAATAGTAATTTTAGAAAATGAAGTTGTGTTTTACGAAATGTAATTTTTATAGTGCACGAAAGAATTTTAGGATGCATGAATGAATTTTTATGGCAATTATTTTTCAAAATTGTGATCTTGCAAATATGTTTTTCGTTGCTTGTGATGTTGACTTGAGGTCCATTCCAGAAGTTGAGAAGGTATACGAAATACTATAAGTGTTTTAAATCATGTTATGTAGGTTTTTGAAAATTGGAAATCTTAGAAAATGTATTCGTTATAATGTACTAATTTTTAATAAAGTGATTTGGAAAAAAAGTTTCCACTATTTTCTACTCTTTTAACTTTTAAGTATAAAAAACTTTTAACAGTTTAATGGCTTAGCTTTGCGAGCATCATTCGGTTGAGTTAGAAATCGATCGAAGGATTACTAGGTGGGCTCCACATGGGTTTTAGAAGGGGAATTTCTGTAACATCCTATCACCGATGGGAAGGATATAATAGTAAACTTGGATCGGGTTGTGATTTTGTACATGTATTTCTGCATACATGCATAAAATGGCCTCTATACAGATATGAAAAGTAATTTTTGCAAATGCACAAGATTGTCCACGCACTCGTGACAATTCCCGGCTTTTGTGTCTTCGTGAAAAATGTGAATTTGTGTGTTTGAAAAATTCAATTGGAGTGATTTATGTGTATTCTGTATAAAATTGCAAAGAGGGTATCGATGAGATTTCCGGTACTGAAAATGACTGTCCAATTGACACTCCAATTAAAGATATGATTTAGGAAATTTGTTTTAGCATGAGCCATTGAAATTTGGAGAGATTTATGAAAGTCAAAGTGAATGAATTGGAAATTGATAGGCATGAAAGTGAGTCTTTTTGAAAGAATTGAATTTCAATTCAGTCCCTAAGAGTTGAAATTTCTGAATAGAAGTAGTAAAGTTATATGGATTTGTATAAGGGCAATTTGGGCATGAAACTTAAGATTATAAGGCTTAAGGTTAAAGGAAGGGGCAAAATGGACTTTTCATAATTAGTAAGAGTATAAAAAGGGAAATTAGGGTTTGTAAATGGGGAAAAGAGGAGGAACCGTGGAAGAAGAAGAGGAAGAGAAGAAGAAAATGGTTTTTGACAAAATCACGAAGAGTTTAAGGATTTTGAGAGCTAAATCAAGTAAGTTTAAGCCTCTTTCCTCTTGGTTAGTTGATTGATTCTTGTTTTGAGTGTTAAAAGTTATGGAATGCGAGATTTACATGTTTGGTTTTTAGGGTTATCGTGTATGGATGAATTTTGATTGTTTTGTGAACGATATTGGTTTAAATTGAGTTAAAAATGGAGTATAAGGGATGTTTAAGTGTTTAGATGATTTATGTTTTGAAAAATGGGAGGAATTGGATTGAAATTGTTAAGAAATTAGGTTTCGGGAGGCTTACAAGACTCAAGACGTCATGACGATGCTCATGCGCCTTACGCATTACGACGACGTATGCAGCACGCCATGCACAGCAAACGCTGCGTCGGCGTGAGCATGAGTGTGCCTTGTGACGACACTTGTGCCCTCGCCGCGACGTGCTCAACCTTCGCCGCGGCGAGCTACTGTTCCTAGACAAGTTATGTTTTGGTTTTTAAACCATAACTTTTTGTATCGATATTCAAATGAGATAATTTCGGATTTGTTATGAACTAGAGACAAGGGTCTATATGTTTATGAAAAAGGAAAGTGTTAAATCAGTCTTCTAAAGTCCTCAATTTTGGATGGAAGTGTAGTGTAAAACATGGTTTCAACCAAAGGATAGTCCGTATCTAATTGGAGAATAATTTTCAGATTTTTCTAAAACAAATTGAATATTTTTAATGTCTATTGAGTTCCGATATGGAGAAAAGTCAGTGATGGGAATTTTTGGAATAGTTCCGGAATGTCACGAAAGTGCATAATACATATCTTTAAATTTATACATGTGCATTATTGCTGAATTGGACGATGTGTTAAATAAATGTGTTTTGACTTGTGATAGAGGCACATTTGGAACGTCAACCCACCGACGTTGCCGAGACTTCCAGGAGTTAGCGCGGAAGTCAGGTGAGTGACCTAGAAGGTTCTCCTATTATTAAGTGTTAGAATTCAGTGATTTTAATTCTCTGGAGAATAATGGTGGGACCGTGTTAATTGTGAACTCCGGACAAAAGGTCCGGAGTATTTGAGTGACATGATATAGAAGTGTAATGGGTATGTGAAATTGTGATTGTGTTTTTAATGTGACAAAGTGTGAATTAATTGTCCAATCGTGATAATTTGGAAATGATTGTGATATAGGAATACGTGAATAAGGTTATTAAATTGTGGCATAAATGATTACGTGAATAAAGTGATTGAATTGTGTCACATGTTGTTCATACATGAATACAAAATCAGTTAATGATAGTTGTGACCGGGACGGCTACTGATCAGAGCTTTTATTTGGGCCTCGAGCCCCACAGTGATTCAGAGCCTCTAGCTCAACGATTAATGAGCCTTTAATGGGACAATTTCAGAGCCTCTGGCTCAACGATTAATGAGCCCTTAATGGGACAGTTTCAAAGCCTCTGGCTCAATGATTAATGAGCCCTTAATGGGACAATTTCAAAGCCTCTGGCTCAACGATTAATGAGCCCTTAATGGGACAGTTTCAGAGCCTATGGCTCAACGATTAATGAGCCGTTAATGGGACAGTTTCAGAGCCTCTGGCTCAACGATTAATGAGCCCTTAATGGGACAGTTTCAGAGCCTCTAGCTCAACGTTTAATGAGCCTTTAATGGACAGTTTTAGAGCCTCTGGCTCAACGATTAATGAGCCCTTAATGGGACAATTTCAGAGCCTCTGGCTCAATGATTAATATGCCCTTATTGGGATAGTTCAGGCGCTCAGTCACAACACTGAAATTTATTTAAAAAAAATGTTACATGCTGCATTTGATTTGATATGTTTGATTGAATGATAGGCTAAATGCCATATACTAATGTGATAACAATCATGGGGTACTTCTAACTGTAAAATGTATGACAAATTGTGATATGCCTAGCATTGTATAAAATATTGGGGCTGTTGGCCAGAGTTACCACCGATCAGAGCTTTTAGTTCAACGTGCGAAATTGAGCTTCGAGCTCTTGAGTGATTCAGAGCCTCAGGCTTAACGTATAATGAGCCCTGTATCCAGTATTAGATAAGGGTCAGATATTAATGTGCCCTTCAATGGTAAGTTTACGCACTCGATCACAGCAAAATGATGATAAATAATAAGTGAGTGAATATGTACGTATCAAAAATGGGATATATGAATGTGAATTTCTGTAAATGTGTAAATGGGCAATTTTGTGAAAGTATGTTATGAGATAAAATTAGATGTATGTGAATTGTAAAATGAAATCAAATAGACAGCAATGTGAATATAGGCTATGAATTGATTTTTTGTTACATGATTGAGCGGACCATCGATGATGGTCACTCACTGAGTTCGCAAAACTCTACTCAGAAGAATACCCCGTTAGGCAACGGGTGTATAGTGATCGCTTGAGAGTGATAGAAGAGGACAGGATCAGTTGCGTCTGCATTAGTGTGAGGACTGCATTAGTGTGAGGACTTTGGTGTTATATTCTTGTGTATTTCTAAGAGGACCCTCGTGGTCAATGTATTTACCGGATTGGTTATGTAAATTGTTTTCTGCAACATACATATATTGTAAGTGTATGATTGTTTCAAAATAATAAAAAAAATTGTACTGTGATTTGACTAAGTGATGTATCATGCCATCCTCGTAGGGCACGGACTCAGATATCACCATCGATGCCGGGTTCGAACCTTACGGGAGTGGGGGGTTACAACTTCAGGATGGGTCCTTTCACAACCATCCAGCATAATTAGTATTTTTCATAATTGCTATGTTTATTCTTCTTTGTTTTGATTTATAGGAATTTTATTTGGTCTATGTTTACCATGTACGGTGCTAGATTATGTTTATGGTACATTAATGAAGTGTTTTTCTTGTATTTAGTGTTTTATGTTTAATTTAACATTGATGTTTTTAAGTAGGTAAATAAGATAGATGGTTAGGATTAAAAATTAAATATGATTTATAGTGGAAGTTTGTCCATAAGGAAGATAATAAATAAGTGAGTAGAGATGTTAAATGTTAGGGTATTTGTAACATCCCATCACCGATGAGAAGGGTAAAATAGTAATTTAGAATGAGTTATGAGTGTGTAAACTTATCTTGGCATGATCATGCATAATATGGCCTCCATATATGCATGAATAGAAAATTTTGCCCATGCACATGATTGTACATGCATTCATGATATTTCCCGGCATATGTGTCTATAAATGTGATTATATGATTTTGTGCTTAAAATTTGAATTGGAGTGGATTTTTGTGTGTTTTACATTTTTGGAGAATTTAGAATTTTTTCTGGAAAATTTCGGAGAAAATTTCCAGACCGGAAAAATCACCAAGCGGCTGACTGATTGATTTTCGGTACTGAAAATGACTTTCCAATGACACTTGAAAATTAGATACATAATTTTAGGATTTATTATTTTGAGCCATTGGAATTTTGGGACAAAATTTGGAATAGAAATTAAATTGTTATTGGAGAGGAAAGAAATGAGCGGTTAAAAACAAGACAAGTGGCAAGTGACACTTGTCACTTGCCTACTATGTCTTATACTTTGTGTTTAATTAAAATCCCACTCCCTCATTCTCAATGCTTTCCTTGTGTGAAGACCAAACTCTTTGTTCTTTTCTTTTCTCTAATCCGTAGCTCTCCATTTCTTCTTCTTTTTCATTGGTCTTTGTATCCTTCTTGATAACTGCTACTCATCTCCACCCCCATAAGAACCTCTCCTATGTCACTTGCTTTCTCCTCCTTTGTTCAAAAAAAAAGGAAAAAATCCAAACCTAACCTTGAAGGATGATGATCATTTATGGTAGGGAAAATTAGGAAGTTTGGAAGATTGGAAGATTGGAGCTTAAATAGGTAAGTATTGTGTTTTATGTTAGTTAAATGCATTAACTGTGATTTATTGTGCAATAATTTCATAAAGCTTGTGTTTTGATTGTATGGGTATAAGGTTATGTAAGGATGAATGATATGGTATGTGGAGTATGTGAATTAAGTGTTTTGGCTTAAGTTTGAGGATGTTAGATGGGAGTTTATTAAAGAAAGAAAATTGTGTGTGTGTGCTGCCATTTTGTGGCTACTTGTTCAATTGAATGGATTGATGAAATTGTGGCTGATTTCTTGACTAAATTGGATGCTTATTGGTGTAGAAATAATATTGGAATGATAGGAGTAGAGTTAGGTGTAAAAGCTGGAAAATGGAATGTGACTATGTTTCAATGTTTGGGTCATAACTTTTGATATGGTTATGCTATTGAGATGAGATTTGGCTTGAATTAAACTTGAGAAGTTTGGCTAGAATTCTTATGAAGGAAGTTCTGTCCAAATTGAAGTGAATCACAAGTTAATACAGCACTTAGAAAACAATAATAGAATGCACGAGAAGGGGGGTTGAATTGTGTATTCCCCTTTTTATAAGTCTTTTCAGAATTACTTGTTAGGAATAAAAATCTTTACAGAATTTTTATTTATTCCGATCGATCAAACTTTTCAATACTATGTATATGAATAGTAAGTAATGATAAAATTTGAAACTAAAAACGAGATAGAGAGTAAGAGTGGTAGACACGTGGATTTATCCTGGTTCACCCCAAACCGTGGGCTACGTCCAGTCCTCAGAGTTTCTTCTGAGATTTCACTATCTCTTCAATCGTTACAAGTATTCTTTCACGACCTCTTGAGTCTCTACAACCGATATTCTTTCACACTTAGCCTCTGCGCAGTTATCTGTACACCTTTTCTTTTCAGAAAAATATTTGAATACTATATTCTGATGAAGATAGCTTTTCACTAGTTTGCACTTAATCGCTTTTCACTTTATGTAATTTTCTAAGATCAATGACTTTTAGGTTTTCGACTTGACTTGAATTTATAGCCTTCGTCTCTAATCGCTTCTTGATTCTTGAATCTCGAATCTTTAATCTTTAAAAAGCGGTTAATCAGTTGAGTTCTCAGAACTCAACTCGAATCGACTCTTGCGTCTTTCTTTACTTCGCCCGCATCTTCTTCACATTTCGTCTCGCTTTGCTTTTGCGTCTGCGTCTGCTTTGCATTTGCGTCTGCGTCTGCTTTGTATTTGTGTCTGCGTCTGCTTTGCATTTGTGTCTGCGTCTGCTTTGCATTTGCGTCTATGTCTGCTTTGCATTTGCGTCTGCGTCTACTTTGTTTTTCTTGTATATGATCTCTCTTTGTTTGTTATACATCAAAATCATTTTATGTAAAGTCATTTTGACTTAACAATCTCCCCTTTTTAATATAACAAATTACATACAAGAAAAGAAAAGAAAACAAAGTAAATTCTGATTTTGCAAAGTAGAAAAAAACTTATCTTCTTCCTTTCTTAAATCATTGTGGTCACACCTTCTTTGTCGAACATCCTCTCCTTTTACATTGATTATCTTCTTTTCTGCTCTCCCCTATTTGTTATAATAAAAAATGATTAACGATTACGGGTCTTGGCGATTCGCTATCATCTTTCTCGGATCATTCACCGTCTTCTTCATATCGTTGAGTTCACCTCGTAATCGCTAACTTCATCGGTGGATCAACCGAGCGAAGAGGCTTGATCAACTTCTGGCGATGGAGGAGCGAAAGGAATTGAAGTAGTGTAAGCATCGAGAGGATGGGATGTAGTCTTCATTGATCTCAAAGGTAGGTGGGCGAATGAGCGTTTCAGCTTCGGAAGACTAAATCAAAAGGGCAGGCGACGAATCTATCGTCCTTGCGGTGGTAGGGCTTGTGCTTGATAGGCGGTGTATTAGACAAAGGGCTAATATAAAGAAGCTGTCTGAACGAGGAACTCGATAAATGTTCTGTTCTTATTCTTCCCCATGGACGGTCTTCCTCACTATTAGTATGGCTGCGACTTGCTTTATCGACTTACGTGCAGGCATGCATGCTTCATCAATTTTTCACACCTCTTCTGCAATTTGATCTGCGGACAGATCATCACTAGCATCATCTTCAGGATATAATTTTGATTTCCCCCTGGTAAAATCTTTTGGAAATCTTGGTTGTATATCTGGTGCAACCATTATCTCTGTATTTTTAGTGATTGGGAAAATAGTACACGGATGGCAGGGACGTTTTGTAAGATATGGCATAGTAGCAGCAAATCCCAAAGTATCATAGAAGATCTTTTCTTCTTCTTTGAGTAACTCCATGTGTTATGATTAATCACCATAGGTTGTACCACACTACTATCTTCTTCCTTTGGTTGAACACCGATTGCAATAGCGATCTTACGTACAGTAACTACTTCCACCATTTTGATCTTCAACTTCTGTTTCCTCAAAAACTTGTGGTAGTTGTATACCATTAGACACGGTTTATCATCCTCCGAATCTGATACTGTTGTAGCTTCTTGATGTGCTTCATTAGGAGTCATCTGAACCGGGCTTTCATCTACTGGCTCCTCCCGTTGAGCAACAGGTGTTTCCTGAACCGTGCATTCTTTAACTGGTTTTTCTTCTTGTTGAACAATAGGTGTATCCTGAACTGTAAACTGCTCAGCTTCTGTTTCTACTTGAATAGTATTAATAGTTTCTTTATGTTGACTAACGTCCTCAGCAGTTGAAATGATCTTCTTTCGACTAACCTTCTTAGTCTTTTCTCGCTGCTTGATTAGTTTCTTGATTTCTTCGTTGGAGATTTTCTTTTCTCAGATGTTGCTTTTCTCTTCCTCTCAATCTCTTTGGATTTTCTGGCCGTATCTTCTTCCAGAATAGAGACTAAGGATCTTGTGGCTCTGGGTTCACAAGATTTAGAAGTTTCTTCTCGACTCTGTTCTCTGGCAATCTTTTCTTCCTATTGCCTCAGAGTCCTAATTCTTGGTGATCTCTTTGCTTTCTTCACAACTTCGTTCAAAAGACTTTCTCCTTGTCTCTTTGGCGCACTTTGTTTTGTCCTCTGAGATTGGCTTTCTTTGAAAAGAGGACTCGCCATTTTCATGAGAGGTCTACCTAGCACTCTCCTTAGTTCGTGATGGGTGATTTGATACTTATTGGAGACCGAGAACTTGAGTCAGGAGTCTTCTTCAATATACGCTCCCCCTCAGTTCTTGACTTCCTTGAAGAGTCGGCTTGGTCTTTGTCTACTGTGTTCAGACCCATTCGCCGTATTGTTTGTGCATCGATCTTGCTCTTCACAGAGCAGTTTATGCGATCTTAGTAGTGCGGACGAATCTTGGATTCATAAAATCCTCGTCAAAATCATACCATAAGGATAACTGGTAGTTTCCTTTAACCCCTTAACCATATAGTGAAAGATTAAGAAGGGTAAATCTATGGGGCTTCGATTCAGTAGGTAGAACAGACATTGTTCATCCAGAGTGGCCACTAAATGTCTTGAACCGACTCTGGGTAGAATGCAATTAAACAAAATTGCATGAAGCACCCTAGCCTTCAGAATCAAGTTTGATGTCTTCCTCTCCCTTGAATTATTTGTGCCATATAGTTGCCTCTTGATATCTTCTTCTTCCATTCCGAATGAGGTCATCCATCCGACCTTGGTAGACAATTTCTCACCAACTGATGGGAAATCAGTCACCTTCCTTATCAAATCCTTTGTGATAAGAACAGATATTCTCTCTACAGAGGATACAATAGTGTTATCTATCAGACGAACATTCTTCCAGAACTCATATACCTCATTCGTATAAACTGGTTCTTGTATCTGAAAGAAGTTCTTCCAACCAGCTCTTATGATTTCTGGTTCTACATCCATGCCGTCTCTTCTTAGTGACTCAAAGTCCACAAGTCTTCCATAAACCATGGCTGCTTCCATTGTATAGAGTGAAAAATATCTTCTGGAGAACTTTTTGAGCGAAATGTTTTTGAGAGAATTGGTAAAGCAGAAATGAATTGTCAGGAGATGATGAAAAGATTGCTATAATTTCATTTTCAGTCTACATATAGGGTTATGGTCCGGTAGGTTATAGAATCATTAAGAACCTCGAGATTATCAGATTTTTCCCTCCAAAAATCTTTCTTGTGAGAGAAGTTACCAGCTGTAACTCAATGTAACTAACGTCGTTAGTTTCCACGTTACTTCTTTGTTGCTCATTTAACATCACCATGTTAAGATTGCGTCTTATCTTTGAAACCGTTCTTCACTTAGTGGTTTAGTGAAGATGTACGCGCCATGAAGTTCTGTTTCAACAAGCGTAGAAGCACCACTTTCCTCTGAACATAATCTCTCGTGAAATGATGTCGACTTCTATATGCTTCACTCGGAATCTGAATTGGATTCTTTGATAGATTTATCATTGTTGGTGTTGTCACAATAAATTGGAATCTCCTCCTCTTTAAGCGAATAGTCTTCAAGGTGATACTTGATCCACGGCGTCGTGAGCAAACAACTTATGGCGGACATATATTACCTTCAACGGTTGATAGAGCAATTGAGCTTTGTCTCTTGCTTGACGGGAGACTAGATTTCCTCTGAAAATGACATCCTCCACTTGTGCTTTTCTTTCTATTACATCTCCGGCATAGTCCGCATCGCAATATCCAACTAACCTCAAATCTTTACCTTTCTCAAACATTAAGCAAAGATCAGTAGTACCTGCGAGATATCTCAAAATTCTTTTAATAGCAATAAAATGAGACTCTCTAGGATCGGCTTGAAATCTTGCACACAAGCATACACTGAACTGAATATCAGGTCTACTTAACATGAAGATCGAAGAAAGAGCCGATCATCCCTCTATATAGGGTTTGATCCACCTTCTTACCAAGTTCGTCTTTCGACAAAAGGTTTGAAGGATGCATCGGAGTTGCCATAGGCTTCACATTATTCATATCAAACTTATTCAACAACCCTTTCACATACTTTCTTGATGAATGAAGATCTTCTCTTCGGCCTGCTTAACTTGCAACCCAAGAAAGAACTTTAACTCGCCCATCATACTCATTTCAAATTCTTTCTTCATTAAGCTCTCAAACTTTAAACACAACTCTTTTGAAGTAGCACCAAAAATGATATCATCAACGTAGATCTGTGTTAAGGTAAAATCATTCTGAAAACTCTTTCTAAAGAGCGTCTTATCAACTTGACCTCTACTGAAATCATTCTCTATTAGGAAGGTACTCAGACGATCATACCAAGCTCTAGGAGTTTGCTTCAGACTGTATAAGGCTTTGTGAAGTCTATAGACATAGTCTGGTTTTTTAACATCTTCAAAGCCAGGTGGTTGTTTCACATACACATCTTCATCTATAAAACCATTCAGAAATGCACTCTTAACATGCATCTGAAACAACTTTATATCATGACAGATTGCATATGCTAACAAAATCCTTATAGCTTCAAGTCTCGCTACTGGAGCATATGTTTCATTGTAGTCTATTCCTTCTTGCTGATTATAGCCTTGTGCTACTAATCTAGCCTTATTACGACTCACCCTACCTGATTCGTCTAACTTATTCTTGAAAACCTATCTGGTTCCAATAATGGATTTCTTAAAAGGTTTTGGGACTAAGGACTAGACGTTATTTCTAGTAAATTGATTCAGCTCCTCTTCCATGGCTAACACCCAATCTTCGTCTTGAAGAGCTTCCTCAACCTTCTTAGGCTCTACTTCAGAGATAAAGGCTACATTAGCTTCTCTTACGAATCTGGACCTTGTCTAACTCCTACGAGGTGTCACCGATAACTAGTTCTTCGGATGAGAACTTTTATATCTCAATTTCGTCTTAGTTCTATAGTTTATGGAATATCTTCAATCTTGTTCTCATGAGTGTCTGACGAGGGAGTTTCTGAGGTATCATCTAAGTTATTTGAAGGACCTTCATTCTCCACGTCATCTTCCTTATGGGGTTGAAATTATCATCAAACTTGACATGGATCGTCTCTTGACAGTCTTTGAAGTCAAGTTGTAAACTTCGAAGCGCGTTAGGCGATAATGAGTAGCCTAGGAAGATTCTGGATAGGTCTTGAATCGAATTTATCCAATGACTCTTTCAGTATTCGAATGGAACATTTGCACCCAAATGGATGAAAGTAAGATATGCTTGGTCTTCTTCCATTCCATAACTCGTAAGGAGTCTTCTTCAACATAAGTCGCAACATGATCCTATTTTGAATAAAGCATGTTGTATTCGACTTTACCTGAGAAATACTTAGGAAGATTAGTCTCACATAGCATTGTCCTTGCCATCTCTTGAATCGTCCTATTCTTTCATTCAACAACTCCATTTTGTTGTAGAGTTCTAAATTTGAGAAGTTGTGGGAATTTCCATTCTCCTCACAATATACTCTAAACTTCTCATTTCAAATTCTCCACCATGGTCACTCCCGATCTTGGTTGTGGACATTCCTTTTCATTCTGTAACTTCGGATAAGATTCTAAAGCACTTAAAAGACTCATCTTTATGTGATAAAATAATATCCAACAAAATCGAGTAAAGTCATCAACAATGGCGAGTCCATATTTCTTCTCGCTAAGACTTAATGTCCTTGTAGGACCAAATAAATCCATATATAGCGCTTTAAAGGTCTTGATGAGGTTACAAAACTTTTAGAAGAGAAAGAGGTTTTAACTTGTTTTCCTTTCAAACAATTTTCACAGAAAAGTTCTTTATCAAAACTTATTTTGGCAAACCTCTTACCAAATCATGTTTTACCAATTTTGAAATATGTTTCAAATAGACATGACCTAGCTTTTATGCGAATAGTCTTTCTTCTTGAGAAGATAGAAAACATGAAATATTTTGTTTTGAAAATCTTCTAAATTGATTTTGTAAAGGTTGTTTCTTCTCTTGGCGAGAAAAGTATAAACCCATCTTTGTTTCGACTTATGCAAAGGTTTTGATTGAATGTAGCTGTGAAACGAGAATCACACAATTGGTCGGCGCTAATCAAGTTATGCTTTAGACCATCAACAAGCAAAGTACATTATTTATGCATGCAAAGGAATCTTTACCTATTTTCCGATTCAATAATTTTGCCCTTTGGTTATCTTGAAAGTTCTTGATCCTCCTTCTTATCTTTGAAGGTCTAGGAACATAGACCTTCTTCCGTCATGTGTCATGAGCATCCTTTGTCTAAATACCAATGGTGCTTGCCGTATCGTCAAGGAAGGATATCTGCGGGAGAAACTATTTTATTTCTTGGTACCTAAATTTTCTTGGGTCCTTTATGGTTAGTAGTATGCATATGATGTGATCTATGATGCATATTATTAAAATGTTGAATAAAATGAATCATCCTATATCTTCTTTTTAAATGATGATTTTTATGAGATCGAATCTTGTTTCCTGTAAACCCTAATCCAGTCTTATCACTCGGATGTCTACATTTTCCAAGCATCTCATTCATTTTCTTTGTACTTTACGTGAAAGTAGCTAAATCAACTGATAAATTATTAATCCTTAGTTTAAGTTGATTAATCTCTTACGATCATCTACAATTTTCTTTTTATCTTCTAATTGTTTCTTTAAACAAACATTTTCTCTCTATTACCTCGGTATGTCTAATATTTTCTACATACTTCTTCTTTAATAGCTTGTCTTTGTTTGTAGAATAGCATGAGAATCTTCTAACAATTCGAATAAGCATCGGGCAAATTATCATAATCTGATTTTACCTCCTCATCACTATCTTCCTCGGCCATTAGGCAAATGTTTGCATGTTACGATGACTGAGCTCAGATGTCGATTCAGATGAATCTAGGTCCTCCATGTTGCCATCATGCTTTTCTTGCTTCTCTACTCTTCTTTGGTTTCTTCTTAAGAGTAGGACATTCGGACTTGTAGTGTCCAGGTTGGTTGCACTCGTAGCAAATGATAGAAGACTTATCTTGTTTAGCTTCATCTTTCCCATTCATTCTGAATGTCCGGTTCCCTCTGGGCTTTTTCTTCCATCGTCTTATCTTTACGGAAATGAAAGATAATTCGTCATCTTCATCACTTGAGTCTGATTCGGATTGGCTGGAGTTGTCATCCTTTGATTCTTCAATTTTCAACGCTTTTAATGACTTCCTCCTTCTCTGAGTCTTATGATTCTTTTTTCCGACCTTCAGTGCTATTGACTTATCTCGCTTGGGCTTGTCTTGACGTTGAGTTCTACTTAATGAATCTTTAGGATCCCAAAGAACTCATCCGGCTTTAACACGCTCAAGTCTTTGGCTTCAGACCTTTGTAGTAACTTTAGGTCTCCATCTCTTAGGAAGACTTCTTAGAATCTTTGAACATGATCTTGATTGTTGTATGTCCTTCCAAGAGCTTTCAATCCATTGACAATTGTTTGAAATCTTCCAAACATTTGATCAATAGATTCTTCATCTTCCATCTGAAAAGTTCATATTGATGCACAAGAATACTTATCTTGGATTCTTTAACTTGGCTTGTGCCTTCGTGAGCAATAAACAATGTGTCCCACATCTCTTTGCGATGTCACAAGTGTGTACTTTGTCATACTCGCTCCTGCTTAGGGCACATGTCAAGAAAAATTTCGCCTTTGAATTTAATTGTATTCTTGCTTTCTGATCAGCCGTCCATCTATTCCGTGGAATAGAATTGCCTTCTTCATCTACAGGTGTGTAAGGTCCGTTCTCTATAACGTCCCAAAGGTCAACATGAGTAGATTCGATGAATAACGCATCCTATCTTTCCGAGAGTGATAGTCTTCTCCGTTGAATCTTTGGAGGTCTAGTGACTGAGGCTCCTTCAGCGATGTATACATGTGACTCCGCCATTATCTTTAATCCACACTTCGCCAAAGTGATTCTTGGATACCTTGCTCTGATACCAATTGAAGTGAATCACAAGTTAATACAGCACTTAGAAAACAATAATAGAATGCACGAGAAGGGGGGGTTGAATTGTGTATTCCCCTCTTTATAAGTCTTTTCAGAATTACTTGTTAGGAATAAAAATCTTTCTGAATTTTTATTTATTCGATTGATCAAACTTCTCAATACTATGTATATGAGCGATAAGTAATGATAAAATTTGAAACTAAAAGCGAGATAGAGAGTAAGAGTGGTAGACATGCGGTTTATCTGGTTCACCCCGAGCAAGTGGGCTACGTCCAGTCCTTAGAGTTTCTTCTGAGATTTCACTATCTCTTCAATCGTTACAAGTATTCTTTCACGAGCCTCTTCAGGTCTCTACAACCAATATTCTTTCACACTTAGCCACTGCAGGCTATCTGTACACTTTTTTCTTTTCAGAAAAATATTTGAATACTTTATTCTGAAGATAGCACTCACTAGTTTGCACTTTATCGCTTTTCACTTTGTGTAATTTTTCTAAGATCGTGACTTTTCGGTTTCGACTTGACTTGAATTTATAGCCTTCGTCTCTAATCGCTTCTTGATTCTTGAATCTTGAATCTTTAAAAAAACGGTTAATCAGTTGAGTTCTGTAACTAACTCGAACTGACTCTTGCGTCTGTTTCTTTACTTCGTCTGCATCTTCTTCACATTTGCGTCTGCTTTGCTTTTGCATCTGCGTCTGCTTTGCATTTGCGTCTACGTCTGCTTTGTATTTGCGTTTGCGTCTGCTTTGCATTTGCGTCTGCGTCTGCGTCTGCTTTGCATTTGCGTCTGCGTCTGCGTCTGCTTTGCATTTGCGTCTGTGTCTGCTTTGCATTTGCGTCTGCGTCTGCTTTATTTTTCTTGTATATGATCTCTCTTTGTTTGTTATACATCAAAATCATTTTTATGTAAAGTCATTTTGACTTAACACAATTGTGGTTTAAAGGGTTCTGAATTTTTCCTTGAAAGTAGGCTATATGTGCAAGGTGAATAGTGCTGTTTCTAACATTGAATGATTTGTGACCTGAAATTTTGGAGAATTTTTCTAAGCTGAAGTAGGTAGATTTTGCGAAATTAGTCTTCATGGAAGTTGAAGATTTTCTTGTTATCTTTCTATCGCCACTAAGTATGACATTTTTTGATTTTTAGGTTGGAAGTTATAAATTGTTAACTTTCAGATGGTAATTCATGTATTAATGTGTTTTGTGTGTAAATGTCCTTAAGTGCATAGGTTTTGTGATTCCTGTGTTCTGACGCCACTTCAGGACTGTTATTGTTTAAATTTGCTCAAGTGGCCTTAGGGAAAGTTGTAGAGCAATGTCCTAGCTTTGTAATGAGGTCTAATATGCTAATGTTGGATATAGGGATTGTAAGTTATGAATTTTTAAAATATGGTTATGACTTAGGTGATATGTTGTTTTAATACTCTTTAACAGGGCAGCCACAATCATGTGTGGATTTGATTTAGTTAGAGGTGGAATTTGCTTTTAAGTCCTTTATGACAATTGTATCATGTTTTCTGATCTTTTCATTGAGTTAAAGTATGGAATTTTTGGACAATGGATTAGGAAGTTATGATTTTTGGAAGATTGTATTACTATTGAGGATGACACTTATATGGGCAGAAGTTTTGGTTGAGAAATTGATCTGTTTAAAGGTTGAATTTGCTTTCAAGTTGTTCATGAAAGTTGTAGCACATGTTTTTCTCTTTCTTTTGATATAAAGCTTGAAATTTTTGGCAAAGGGGATAGGAAGATATGATTATTGGAAAAATGTTGCACTATTTTGGATGATATTGAGTAGGCAAAAACTTTGATTGCATTTTTGAAACCCTGAGAGGTGAAATTGGTTTTCAAGCCCTTCATAAAACTTGTAGGGTTTTCTGTGATCTTTCTAATAAGACCTCTTTTGTGATTTTTGGTTACTTGTGTGAAAAGATAGGGTTTGGGAAATGAGAGGAGGTATTAAGTGCTTTATTAAAAAAAAAGAAAATCGAATTTGGCAGGCGAGGGACTGACCCGATGGCTCGCGAGGGTGAGCCGTGCGGGTAGACCCGGTCCGACGCAGGCTGACCCGATTCGGCCCAACCCAAACCCTCTCCTATTCTTTTGTGTGTAACTTTTTCGTCCGACCTCTGATTGACCTGATTCTCGAGGCATCGGATTCGTGAGTCCTTTAATTTCATTTATATGTGAAATTGTGAATTTTTAGAGTTGAAATTGACGTGGATTAATTAGGTCAAATTGAGGGGACTAGATTTTTTTTTTGGTTCATGTTTTGTCAATATTTGGACCTATAGAGGTCTGAATTAAATGATTTTGGTGTCTTTGGATTTCTAATATTTAGAGGAAATTTATGTGATGAATATTTATGGAATAATACCGAAAATGTCACGAACATGCATTGTACACATTTTAATTACTACATGTGCATTTTTAAATATATCTGATTGTACATTTAGTAATGTTTAGATATTTTGACTGTTATAGAGGCGCTTTTGGAACGCCAACCCACCGACGTTGCCGAGACTTCCAGGCATTAGCTGGGAAGCTATTGGTGAGTGACCTAGACGGTTCTCTCAATTATTATTTACTTAGAAAATTGTGGCGAATAATGGTGGGTTAGTGAATTGTGTTTCTGATTGTGGATTCCAGACAGAAGGTCCGATGTATTGAGAAGCTATGACATAGAAGTGCTACTTGTATGGGAATTTGTGAACTACTTGCTTGAGATGTGATAATTTGTGACCTAAGTGTTGATTGTGACACATGTACTGCTTTATTGTTACATATGCATTCCATGCATGAATGCATGATCAGATAATGACAGTTGTAACCGGAGCAGCCACCTTGAGCTAAAAGCTCAATGTATTTGGGCCTCGAGTCCACTATGATTCAGAGCCTCAGGCTCAACGATTAATGCGCCCATATTGGGACAGTTTAGGCGCTCGGTCACAACACCATAATAAAATTAAAAAAATGTCACATACACATTTCATACTTTAAGATGCATTTAGATCTACTTCACTATCTCTTGCATAAAAAAAATTCTTACTCAATTGCATCTTTATTTGTAGAATATAAGATAGTAGACTGAGTGACATTGATAGGGACATCATCTGCAATTCAAATCTCATAAAAAATGAATCAGAATGAGCTTAGTATATTGTTTGGCGATTTTACCCAATTCAAAACAAGACTTCATAAGCTTGCTATTGATGAAAGAATGGCATTTTAATTTTACTAGGAACACCAAACAATTTGTAAAAGTAAAAATGTGTAAGTAATGTAAATAGTTCATTTCAGAAAGCTTGGTGAAATATTTAAATAGTATTTAAGTAAGCACTTTTAATTTTATAGTTATTTTCAATTTAGGAATCATTGATGATGTGGACTCACTACTCATATATAAGGAATCATTAATGTTATGGACTGACTACTCGTACATATATATATATATATATAGAGAGAGAGAGAGAGGCAAGATTTTTTTCCCAGAATCATACATTTAATCATATTATCAACAACAAAATGTGGGTTTAAAGTGGCTTGATAAGAATTACTTTGATGACCTCCTAGGATTCATTGCATTGAAATTAATAGACATGAAGAAGTTGGTTACGAAATATTTAAGAGATAATGTTGGGTGCAATGTTTGTGATAGGGTTAGTTTGTGATAAAGGCAATACAAAGAGGAGTTAGAATAAAATATGGAAAGTTGTGGGATTAAAGGGAAGAAATTTTAAGTCCAAATCATAGCAATAAAGTTGAATTTGTTTTTAAAAGTTCATTACTTAGAGATGATTCGCAACTATCATTTAATATAATTTATGTTTGTTTTAAATCTTACAATAAGGTGATCTTACTTGGTTGTAAAGGTTGATATGATTAAATGGTTTCTTTCTTAAAGATATTGTACAAGGTAAGTTATTGATAATAACATAAAAAGACATAAATAATTAGATATTCCTATGGCAAAGGTTGTGGTTTATATTGAAATAATATATACTTGGAGTTGATTTTTAAAGTTCTTGAAGAAAGATTTGGATCTAAAAATAGAGATTGATAGGCAATAAACAAAAGTTTTAGTATAAAATTATTTGCTTTATAACATAAACTTACTCATTTTAGTTATTTACTAATTTTTTCAATTGAATGTTACATATGGTCTTGTAGAAGCATTTATATATAACTCCAAAGAGATGGAGTGAGATTTTGTGCAAGACATATGTTTGTTAATTGGAGAAAGAGGGACATAAGGAACTAAAATTAGAAGACCATTTAGTAATTTTGTAAGTCATATAATGAACCTAACTTATTTTTATATTTAAAAGAGTTACAAGAGGTGTTAAAAGATGCTTATAAAGATCTACTAAGAATTCTAAAGAAAAATGGCATATTTTAACACTTCATTTAAATACGATATTATAGATAATAATATTTATAAAATGTTTAGTGGAAGTATTGTTGAAGCTTAAATAAAGAATATTATCACAGTGCTTGAGGAAATTAAAATGATTATGATAAAAAGATTAGTCAATAATAGAAATATGGCAAGTAAGAGGAGCGATAACATTGGTCCAAGAATAAAGAACATATTAAGAGCTAATTACGAGTTAACTATTAATTGTAAACTTGAGAGTAATAGTTGTAATGGATTTGAAGTAATATGAAAAAGAGGTGAGCATATTATGAATTTGAGGCATAAGACGTGTAGTTATAAAAGTTAGGATGTTTTAGGAATCACAAGTTCACATGTTATTGGTGCTCACGAGTACATTAATGAATACTTTGAAAAATATATATCATATTGGTTTATGAGGACAAGTATCTACAATATTATTAATATATGATAGGGCTATTTTAAGTAGATAAATTATAGCATAAAATCGAGCATGTACCACTAGAACCATCTCTATTTTGAAAATTATCAAGCAGGTAAAAAAATAGTAAAAATTAGGATAATTCTACAAAAGGCAAAATGTTGTCAATAAGGATGGCAATAGGTAGGGCCAAGCTTGACCTAAAGTCAAATCGAGCCTGACTCATGCAGCTTAAGCTAGAGCCCGATCAAGATTTAGGCGATCCAAAGCTTACCTAAAACCCTACCTAACCTGTTATGTTCCGACCTATTAACCCTTCTCCAATCTCCATTATTGAATTCCCTCTTTAGTCTATAATATCTACTGTTAATATTGACCAGCCTAACAAGAATCTAAAGCCTAAAAGCTTAGGTAAAAAAAATATAAAAGAATTTAAGGGATTGATTGAAGATCAATTTGAAAATACAAAGTTAATTAAAGGAGATCTCGATACCTATATAAAAGTTGCAAACCAAAGTTTATTGAGGTCTTATAGAATTTTTCATAACTTGAATTAGAATTATAAGATAGAAGTAATTTATAAAAGAGCTAAAAGTAGCCAACATAGGTTAAAGCAATCAAAATACATAACAAAATCAAACCACACGACATAACACTAGTAAACGAAAGAGCAATAGAGAAGAGAAGAAGATTGGAGAGACCAAAAAAATTAAAGAGGAAAAAAGAAAACTAGAAGATCGAAGAGAAAGAATTGAAAGAGACAGGAGAAAACAAAAAAGAGGGAAACTTTAGGGCTTGTTTTCTATAAATATGTATACATACATTCATACAATAGAGCTTAAGATTAGGACAGGCTGGAGCGTGAGCCCAAGCTGAGCCTAAATTGTATGAATGTAGAAAAAGCATGAGCTTAACCTAAATTTTAGTGAACTCTTTCAAAGAGAAACGACAAACTCTTTCAAAGAGAAAGGACAATAACTTAACAAATATGCTTTTAATAAGGAAATAACAAAACTACATGCCTAATGAAAGGTGTATCATAACAAGTTCCAACTGATACACCTATAAGTTAACACATTAAACTTAATATTATTTCTTTGTCTCTTACTTATATACTTTAAACCTTGAACATATTTAAATTTTTTTAAAAGCAATTATATGTGATGTTTAAACAAGTTTCTATACCATTACTCAATCAAGTCAACCACCAACCACCAACCACTAATGACAAGATGAGTTATGATTTAAAAAAGGTTACATGTATTAAGAAATCACAAAGATTAGTAGGTTTTAAACTAATTTTGATGATTGAGTTGTTTTTATTATTTGTTCTATTTTATGTAGAAATAAATATAATGATGAGGAATACAAGATCAAAAGCATTAGGGAGTATTATATGGAGTCATTAAATTAAAGTATTAAGAATATGTACATTTGTTATTTTATAATTGTTTTATTATCTAAGACATTGTTAATATCATTGACTTTCACTATTTCAGTTTATCTTTTTTATAGATAAAAAATATGATAACTTTGCAGTAAGTTCTGTTAAGTCAAAATGACTTTACATTAATGATTTTGATGAAGTACAAATAATGGGAGATTGAAAAATAGACGGAAGATAAAAAGCAGACGGAAGATTGAAAAACAGACGGAGAATAAAAAGCAGACGAATGTTGAAAAACA
This sequence comes from Erythroxylum novogranatense, assembly GCA_029891385.1. Lineage (NCBI taxonomy): Eukaryota > Viridiplantae > Streptophyta > Magnoliopsida > Malpighiales > Erythroxylaceae > Erythroxylum > Erythroxylum novogranatense. The sequence continues at coordinate 90,047,402 of CM057234.1, read as the reverse complement.
GACGAAAGAAGAAATACAGACGGAAGATATTGAAAAACAGACGGAAGCAAAAGCAGACGGAAGAGAAAAGTAGACGGAAGCCAAAAGCAGACGAAAGAAAATCAGACGATGAAAAGCAGACAGAAGCCAAAAAATAGACGAAAGAAAAAGCAGACGATGAAAAGCAAACGGAAGCAAATCAAAGGTCAGATCGAGTTAGTTACAGAACTCAACTGAATAACCGTTTCTTTCAAGAATCAAGAAGCAATTATAGATGAAGGCTATAAATATGAGTCGAAGTCGAAGATTGCAAAGTTAGCTGATATACATATACGTGAACGTTAAAAAGCTTACTTGAGAGTTTATTGTGTAAATAGCTAGAGCTATCTTACTGTAACGAAGCTTTAAACATCTTTCTGTAAGAAAGTACTACAGATAGCCTGCAGGGGCTAAGAGTAAATGAATACTGAGTGTAAAGAGACCTAAAGAGGCTCAGAAAGAAAGAATACTTGTAAAGTTGTTGAGAGATAGTGAAATCTCATAAAGATATCTGAGGACTGGACGTAGCTCACGGTTTGGGGTCAACCAGTATAAAAATTACTGTGTCAACTTCTCTCTATCCTTATCTCTCTTATTGTTCAAAGTTTCGTTTTTAATTAGTTTTCAAACAAGCTTTCGAGCATACAATTAACTTTTATTTACAGTAGTTCTTGTGAAAAGAACAAGTTTTTCTTTTGACAAAACGATTTTGAAGATTTTTCAAAAAGGAAAAATACACAATTCAACCCCCCTTCTTGTGCATTTATACATCGTATAATAAGCATTGTAATAACGTGTGATTCAGTTTAATTGGTATCAAAGCTCGGTGTCCAAGGATCACTGTAACAAAGTGTGGATCAAAGATTATGGTGGAATCATATACGTACATTGCAGAAGGTGCCTCAGTCACTAGACCTCCAGCATTCAATGGAGAAGACTACCACTACTGGAAAGATAGGATGCGGCTGTTTATAGAATCTACTCATTTTGACCTTTAGGATGTGATAGAGAATGGACCATACACACCAGTAGATGAAGATGGAAATCTTATTCCACGGATCAGATGGACAGCTGATCAAAAGGCGAGATTCCAACAGAACTCTAAAGCGAAGTTTTTCTTGAGTTGTGCCCTAAGCAGAAGTGAGTATGACAAAATCCACAGATGTGATACTGCAAAGGAGATGTGGGACACGTTGTCCATTGCACATGAAGGTACAAACCAAGTCAAAGAATCCAAGATAAGCATTCTTGTGCACCAGTACGAGCTTTTCAAGATGAAAGATGAAGAATCTATTGATCAAATTTTTGGAAGATTTCAAACAATTATCAATGGATTGAAAGCTCTCGGAAGAACTTACGACAACCAAGATCACGTATGTAAGATCTTAAGAAGTCTTCCAAAGAGGTGGAGACCAAAAGTTACTGTTGTGCAGGAAGCTAAGGATTTGAGCGTGCTAAAGCTTGACGAGTTGCTTGGATCGCTGAAGATTCATGAAGTTGAGCTCGATGCTAAAGACAAGCCCAAACAGGACAAGTCAATATCACTGAAGGCCAGACAGAAGAATCACAAGACTCAAAGGAGGAGAAAGTCATCAAAAGCATTAAAGATTGAAGAATCAAAGCATGATGACTCCAGCGAATCAAAACAAGAGTCAAGTGATGAAGATGACGAGCTACCTTTCATTTCCAGGAAGATCAGACGAATGTGGAAGAAGAAGTCCAAAGGAAGTTAGTTCTTCAAGAAGAATGACAAAGATGATGGAAAAGTAGAAAAGACATCCATCATATGCTACGAGTGTAATCAAGCTGGACATTACAAGTCCGAGTGTCCTACTCTAAAGAAGAAACCAAAGAAGAGTAGAGAAGGAAAGACAAGCATGATGGCAACTTGGGAGGATCTAGATTCTTCAGAATCTGATACAAGCTCCGAGACATCAGAGCATGCAAACATTTGCCTAGTAGCAGAGGAAGAAAGTGATGAGGAGGTAACTTCTAAATATGATGACTTGCATAATGCATATTCAGAACTATTAGAAGATTCTCATGCTATTCTGAAATAGTACAAACTGTTAAAGAAAAAGTATGTAGAAAACCTTAAACATACAGAAGAAATAGAGAGAGAAAATATCTCCTTGAAAAAGCAAATAAAGGAGAAAAAGAAAAAGAAAGTTGTAGATAGATCGGAAGGGATCAATCAGTTGAAGCTTAGGATTAAGAATCTTTCAGCTGATTGAGCTACCTTCACTGAGAGTACAAGGAAAATGAATGCAATGTTAGGGAAATGTAGACATCCGGGTGATAAAACTGGATTAGGGTTTACAAGAAATAAAACTCAACATAAAAGAAAGTTTTTCTTTCAGAAAAAGAAGTATCACCAAAAACGTGTTCATCAACAAACTTATCAAATGAATCATTCTGTACATATTACTAACCCAAAAGGACCCAAGAAAATATAGGTACCAAAAAATAAAATAGTTTCCCTTGCAGATATCCTTCCTTGGAAGATGTGACAAGCACCGTTGGTATTTAGACAGTAGATGCTCGCGACATATGACGGGAAGAAGGTCTATGTTCCTAGATCTTCAGTATAAGAAGGGAGGATCGGTAACTTTCAGAGACAACCAGCAGGGCAAGATAATTGGAATCGATAAAATAGGTAAAGATTCCTTTGCATGCATTGATAATGTGCTGCTTGTTAATGGTCTGAAACACAATTTGATTAGTGTCAGTCAATTGTGTGATTCTGGTTTTGAAGTTATGTTCAATCAAAATCTTTGTGAAGTCAAAAACAAAGATGGGTCTATATTCTTTTCTGCCAAGAGAAGAAATAATCTTTACAAAATTGATTTAGAAGATTTTCAAAATCAAAATGTTTCATGTTTTTTATCAACTAAAGAAGACTAATCTGGCATAAAAAGCTAAGTCATGTCAGTTTTAAACATATTTCAAAACTGTTAAAGCATGATTTGGTAAGAGGCTTACCAAAAATAAGTTTTAGAACAAATTCTTTTGTGAAAGTTGTCTTAAAGGGAAACAAGTCAAAACATCGTTTTCTTCTAAAAATTTCGTAACATCTTCTAGACCTCTAGAGTTATTACATATGGATTTATTTGGTCCAACTAGGACAATAAGTCTTGGCGGAAAGAAATATGGACTTGTTATTATTGATGACTTTATTAGATTTTGTTGGATATTATTTTTGTCACATAAAGATGAGTCTTTTAAGTGTTTTAGACAGTTACATAATGAAAAAGGAATGTCTATAGCCAGTATCAGGAGTGATCATGGTGGAGAATTTGAGAATGAGAAGTTTAGAATATTCTGTGAGGAGAATGGAATTTTCCATAATTTCTTTGCTCCTAGGACTCCACAACAGAATGGAGTTGTTGAAAGGAAGAACAGGATGATTCAAGAGATGGCAAGGACTATGCTGTGTGATATGAATCTTCCTAAGTACTTCTGGGCAGAAGCTATGAATACGGCGTGTTACATTCAGAATTGAATATTGCTATGACCATTGCTGAAGAAAACTCCTTATGAGTTATAGAATGGAAGGAGACCGAATATATCTTACTTTAATCCATTTAGTTGCAAGTTCTCTATTTTGAATACAAAGGAATTGTTGGATAAGTTTGATCCAAAGACCTATTCAGGAATCTTTCTAGGCTACTCTTTATCATCCAAGGCTTTTTGGGTTTATAATCTTACCTCGAAGATAGTTGAGGAGACAATTCATGTCAAGTTTGATGATAGTTCCCAACCCCGTAAGGAAGATGACATGGAGAGTGAAGTTCCTTCAAAGCCCTTAGATGATATAATAGAAACTCCATCATCGGGAACTCAGGTAGACAAGGTTGAGGATATTCCAGAAACTATTGAATTAAAAAGAGATTAGAAATATAAGAGTTCTCATCCAGAAGAGTTAATTATCAGAGACACCTCTGAAGGAGTCAGAACAAGATCCAAATTCAGAAGAGAAGCTAATGTAGCTTTTATCTCTGAAATAGAGCCTAAGAAGATTGAGGAAGCTCTTCCATACGAAGCTTGGATTTTAGCCATGCAAGAGGAGCTAAACCAATTTACTAGGAATAAAGTTTGGTCCTTGGTTCCTAAACCCTCGAAGAAATCCATTATAGGAACTAGATGAGTTTTTAAGAATAAGTTAGACGAATCAGGGAGAGTGAGTCGGAATAAAGCTAGGTTAGTAGCAAAAGGCTATAATCAGCAAGAAGGAATAGACTACAATGAGACATATGCTCCAGTAGCGAGACTTGAAGCGATTAGGATATTGCTGGCATATGCGATTTGTCATGATATAAAGCTTTTTCAGATGGATGTGAAAAGCGCGTTTCTGAATGGTTTTATAAACGAAGAGGTGTATGTTAAGCAACCTCCTAGTTTTGAGGACGTTAGATATCCAGATCATGTCTATAGACTTCATAAAGCTTTACACAGCTTGAAGCAAGCTCCTAGAGCTTGGTATGATCGTCTAAGTACCTTTCTTTTAAAGAGTGGTTTTAGTAGAGGTCAGGTAGATAAGACGCTCTTTAGGAAGAACTATGAGAATGAGTTTATTTTAGTGCAAATTTATGTTGATGATATCATTTTTGGTGCTACCTAAAAGAATTTATGTATGAATTTTGAGAGTCTGATGAAAAATGAGTTTGAAATGAGTATGATGGGTGAGTTGAAGTTCTTTTTTGGGTTGCAAGTTAAGCAAACCGAAGAGAAGATCTTTATCCATCAACAAAAATATGTTAAAGAACTGTTTTCTAAATTTGATATGAATAATGTGAAGCCTATGGCAACTTCGATGCATCTTTCGAACCTTTTGTCGAAAGATGAAATTGGTAAGAAGGTGGATCAAACCCTGTATAAAGGGATGATCGGTTCTTTGCTTTATCTTACAGCAAGCAGACTTGACATACTGTTCAGTGTATGCTTGTGTGCAAGGTTTCAGGCCGATTCTAGAGAGTCTCATTACATAGCTGTTAAAAGAATTATGAGATATCTCGTAGGTACTACTGATCTTTGTTTAATGTTTGAGAAAGGTAAAGATTTCAGGTTGATTGGATATTGAGATGCGGACTATGCCGGAGATAGAGTTGAAAGGAAGAGTACGAGTGGAGGCTGTCACTTTCTTGGCTCAAACCTAGTTTCCTGGTCAAGCAAGAGACAAAACTCAATCGCGCTATCAATTGCCGAAGCCGAGTACATGTCTGCCGCAAGCTGTTGTTCGCAAACATTGTGGACTAAATACCAACTAGAAGATTATTCAGTTCGAGAACAGGAGATCCCAATTTTCTGTGACAACACCAGTGCCATCAACTTATCGAAGAATCCTATACAACGTTCGAGAGTAAAACATATCGAAGTCAAACATCATTTCTTGAGAGACTATGTTCAGAGAAAGGTTGTGAGTCTACAGTTTGTTGAGACAGAGTTTCAATGGGAGGACATCTTCACTAAACCATTGAGTGAAGAACGGTTCAAGAAAATCAGACGAAACCTCAACATGGTGATGTTAAATGACCAACCGTCTGACATTTCATAGCTAAGTTAAAAGGTCGTCATAGTTAACGGCGTCAAAAACAGTGAGTTATAACTAGTAACTTCTCTCACAAGGAAATTTTGGAGGGAAAGTCTCATAGCCTTGAGAACCTCATCGATTCTAGAACACGCCTAATAAGACCTTTTGAGTAGCCTCAAATCAGAAACCTTTCGAATACTCTCAACCCACAAAACTTTCAGCCCTCTCAAACCTCTGAAATCAACTTTACCTTTGAAGAATAGATTACCGAAGTCAGCTTCTATTCAGAATCAATGGAGCAAGTAATGATTTACAGAAGGCATGTGGATTTTGAATCTTTGAGGAGAGATGATATGGATATCGAACCAAAGATTGTAGAAGCTAGCTGGAGAAAGTTCTTCCAGGTGCGGGAGTATGTGTATCAAAATGAAGTATATGAGTTTTGGAAGAATGTGCAGATGGTAGACAAAGCTATTGTCTCTACAGTAGACAGACTGTTTATTATTGTAACAACGGAGTTGATTGAGAAGGTGACTGGATGTCCATCTATTGGAGAGAAGCTAACGAGCAAAGCCAGATGGATGACAAAGGTCAGTTTAAAGGAAGACGAAGTGAGTAGACGATTGTATGGAGAAAATGACCCTACGGAGAGGAAGACCTCGAGTTTGGTGCCGAAGGCCAGGGTCTTACATACGATTTTGTTCAACTGTGTCTTACCGAGAGCAGGTTCAAGGCATTTGGTGACTACTCTGGATGAGCAATGCCTATTCTACCTGCTGAATCGCCAACCAGTTGACCTACCATTTCTGATTTTTCAGTATATGGTTACAGGAATGAAGGATACAAATAGTTACCCGTACGGAATATTGTTAACAAGGACTTTCAGGGAGTCTGGAGTCCGTCTTGAGAGGGAATCAGACGAATGGTGCCTGTTAAGAGTGTTATCGAATCAGGTACTATAAGAAAAATGGGCTTGAAGAATCTGGAAAGAGCATAAGCAGATTCTGAGAATAAAGCTAGAACTGAGGGGGAGCGGATATAGAAGAGGTCTCCCACAAAGAGTTCTAAATCTCAAGTTAGTACAAATATGCCCATTATTGAAAGAAGGAGATCATCTGAAAAAGTTTTGACGGAAAAGATGATTTCTCAATAAGAAAGTAGTCAAGTTCAAAGAACAGGCGAAAGTGTCTTGAAGAGAAAAGGGGAGAAGCTTCTGAGTGATATTCCAAAGAAGGCGAAGAGATCACCCAGGATTCGAACTTTGAGACAGCAAGAAGAAAGGAGAGCCAGAGAACTTACTCAGGCAGAAGTCTATGAGATTCGCGCACCGAAGGCTACGAGATCTCTAGTCTCAATCTTAAGTGAAGGTTCAGCCAAACAGGCCAAGGAGACTGAGAGGAAAAGAACATTAGAGTCTGAGAAGCAGAGACCCCAATCTCAGTAAACTCCAAGACTAGCTGAGGCAGTGACGAAGACTAAAGTAGTTAGTCAGAAGAAGAGTGTTACTACTGCTGGGGAAGTTAGTCAGAAAACGACGACTTCATCTGCTGAGATACCAATACAGGAGAAGGCGACTCCTACTGTTGTTCCAACAAAGAAATCAGCAGAAGTTAGTCAGAAGCAGAATACTCCTATTGCTGTTCCACAAGAGACAACAGCAGAACTAAGTCTGGTGAATGTTATTCCTACTGAGGTTCATCAACGGGAAGCAACAGAACTTAGTTTGATACAGGTTCAACAAGAAGAATCTAAAGAACTCAATCTAGTTCCATACAACTATTCTGAATTTTTTAGGAAAGACGAATTGGAAGTCAGATTGATTGAAGTAGTTGAGCATGTGACTACAAGGAGTATTTCAATAATCATCAGGGATACACCGAGGAGGTTAGTAAAGACATACTTACAACTTATTCCGATAAATAGTGAGACATGGCATCAGTTGAATGAAGATGAAAGGAATTTTTATGAAGCCCTGAGGTATGCTGTCACAAAGTCATACCCTACAAAGATGACCAGTCAACCGTACACTATTTACCCGATTACAGAGCACACGGTGATAAGGTTGTACCAGACCTTCAACCAAGATATCCCTTTGATGTTAATAAGGGGAAGATGAAGTTATACCCAGAAGGAGTAATTGATGATCTGTCCATATATTAGATTGAAGAAGAAGTGTAAAAAATAGATGAAGCATGCACTTCAGAGAAGTCAAAGTCGATTACAAGAGCTAGTAGCAGTTCTACAGAGAAGGATGAACATTGTCCAGTAGGGGGAAAGCTGACTAAAGGGACGTTTATTGAATCTTAGTGTGTATTAGGCCACTATCTAATACACTGTCAGTTGAAGAAGAAGCCCAACCCCTGCGAGGAAGACAAGTGCTAATGCTACCTGCTCCTTATGACTTAGACCTTCCTGAGCCCAACCTATCAGTTCAACCACCTATTTTGGAGATTGTTGAAGACTATATTCCATCTTTAGACGCATATGTGACTATAATTGCTTTTGTAGAGCTCCTGGAGGATGATGATCAACCCACCTTTCCTTTTGACTTGCAAGCAGATGTAATGCACCTACGAAGAGAAGTCAAGGAGTTGAAGGATATAGTGAAAGAGTTGTTGAAGCATCATTGGCACTAATCATTTTTTATTATAACAAATAGGGAGAGAAGAAAATGGAAAGCAGAAATCAAAGGGGGTGAACGAAGGAGATGAATTTTTCAAGAAGAAAGAAAAAGATAGGGGGAGGAAGAGTCAGCAGAAAATGTAGAAGTCAGATGAAGACAGTATGAAGATATGTTTTTCACCTGAATCGTATGATTATTGGTTATCATAAAAAAAGGGGAGATTGTTAAGTCAACATTATTTTACATTAATGATTTTGATGAATTACAAATAATGGGAGATTGAAAAACAGACGGAAGATAAAAAGCAGATGGAAGATTGAAAATGTAGACGAAGAATAAAAGCGCATTTAATGTTGAAAATGCAGGCGAAAGAAGAAATATGACGGAAGATATTGAAAAGCGAGCGGAAGCAAAAGCGCATGAAGCAAAAATAGATGAAAGAAAAAGAAGACGATGAAAAGCATGAAGCCAAAAAATGTATTTAAAGAAAAAGCGATGTATAAATCAAGTGTCTGTTCGAGTTAGTTACAGAACTCAACTGAATAACCGTTTCTTTCAAGAATCAAGAAGCAAGATTCAAGAAACAGTTACAGACGAAGGCTATAAATATGAGTCAAAGTCGAAGATTGCAAAGTTAGCTGATATACATATACATGAACGTTAAAAAGCTTACTTGAGAGTTTATTGCGCAAATAGCTAAAGCTATCTTACTGTAACGAAGCTCGAAACATCTTTCTGTAAGAAAGTAGTATAGATAGCCTGCAGAGGCTAAGAGTAAAAGAATCTAAGTGTAAAGAGACCTGAAGAGGCTCAGAAAGAAAGAATACTTGTAAAGTTGTTGAGAGATAGTGAAATCTCAGAAAGACATTTGAGGACTGGACGTAGCCCACGGTTTGGGGTGAACCAGTATAAAAATTACTGTGTCAACTTCTCTCTATCCTTATCTCTCTTATTGTTCAAAGTTTTGTTTTTACTTAGTTTTCAAACAAGTTTTCGAGAATGCGATTAACTTTGATTTACAGTAGTTCTTGTGAAAAGAACAAGTTTTTCTTTTGACAAAACGATTTTGAAGATTTTTCAAAAAGGGGAAATACACAATTCAACCCCCCTTCTAATGCATTTATACATCGTATAATAAGTATTGTAATAACATATGATTCACTTCAAGTTCTACATACTAGTTATTGCTTCTATCTCCTTGCTACCTAAATCTTTAACTATATATATATATATATATATATATATATATATATATATATAATATAATAAAATTTTCTGTAGGTGTTCCATTCAAGTTTGGGTTAACTAATATTAACATTGTAGGTTGTTTTTCAAATTAAATTGATATTGAGTTTTTATGCACTTTTATTAGAAAGCTATGCATTTAACTAGATTCTAAATTTAAATGTGACTTGCTTAATATGGTTAGAGCTTAAGGATGAGAATCCATTGAAGTAACATCTCTTCCACTTTGCATAGTAGTAGCAGCTATAATAGCAAAGCTTAAAAGTGGAATGAAATTTAATTTAAATGACTTAACATTTTAAATCTCGTTATACTGTGCTATGGATTTGTTTCTTTAAATAATATAAAACTAGTAAAACTTTATGGGTACACTCGCAAAATGCATATAATGTTACAAACATTGATCACAATAAGGAACAAATCTTATGTTGAAAGGGTACCAAACATATCTTATGCAACATCCCACTGCCATAAGGAAAATACACGAATACCCAAAGGACATTCATGTACATACCCTATGATTATGGTGTGTTGGAGAAAAAGTAGATCCAACTTATACATGGCATCACTAACATCATTTAAAGGTCAGCCAATTTTGAAACCCTTCATTTCATTCATACACCTAATTTACAATGTTTTCTTTAGACAAATATTTACAAAACCTTTTATAGGTTCTAGCCAAAATTGCAAAATACATGACTCCACACTTCTAGGGCCAGCTGACAAACCTCTGAGCCATAACAAAATCCAAAGGGTCCTTAAGTCTTGTCTAAAGCACTAGGTCTCCTATCTCGTACTTGAAAAACCACATTACAATTTTTTACGAGTTTTGCGAACTCAATGAGTGAACCATCATTGATGATTTCACCAGATCACATACACATATCACATATGCACAAATATTCATTATAAACATCATAACTTACTCAACGTGGCACAACATAGGATCACTAAATATAGCTTTGCAAATCATTCATGGATTTCAGTCTTATATGAATGCTACATGCATGAGACTCACATTCATTCTTATTATTGTGACCAAGTACCTTGTAAGTGATCTAGAAGGGGGGGTTGAATAGATCTTTAAGCTTTTTGAAATTTTCTACAATAAAATCAGAAGTTAATTCACACAAAAACAATTTAAACAAATTTAAATGAAAAGATTAGGGAAGAAGATCAAACACTGTTTTTATAGAGGTTCGGTGCTAAGACCTACGTCCTCTACCTAAGCTCCCACTTAGGATTTTGCAAACCACTTTATTACACACTTTGTAGTTCAATGTGAACTCTTACAATATCGCTTGATTTCCGGCTCAAGCTACCTTTACACTTGATTTGTCTTCCGGCATAAATCCTACCAACACCACTTGATTTCCAGCTCAAGCTACCTTTACAAATGATTTGTCTTCCGGCACAAATCCTACCAACACCACTTGATTTCCGGCTCAAGCTACCTCACACGTGACCTTTCACTAGTCACTCAAATTGTAAGAGAAATAAGATAAAGATTGAAGAACAAAGCTTAATACAATGATGTAACAAGATAAGAGCAATAATGAGCAACTTTGGAGCAATAGAAGAGTATTTTCGCTTATGTATCTTCCATACACTCTTCATCAATCATCCACTCTTTATACTTGAAGAAAATAGCTGTTAGAAGCCATTCTAGCCGTTGTATAATTGATATAACTGTTCCTTAATATCCTCCTTTCCATTTGTGGCCAATTGAACCGTTGGAATTTATTTGTTGTACCCATAAGTCGACTTGTCGAATGAATAAGTCAACTTGTGTTAACCATTTACGTAAAATTTCATTCTCCGCTCTCCAATAAGTCGACTTGTGCTATGTAAGTCGACTTGTCGTCCTCGATAAGTCGACTTATGTGTGATTAGTCGACTTGTGTTGATAAATCTTCATCTGTAAGTCGACTTATGTTGTTCAGATCTTTATGTGTAAGTCGACTTATGCTGTGCAAGTCGACTTATGTTGCCTTCAACGGTAACATCCATCATAATCTTCTATAATCCTCATGTTTTATGCCATTTTCACTTATAAGGAAGCTCCCATCTTGATTCTTCAATGATTTATCACTTGTTCATCTTGATTTGCACAATTCTTTCATTGAGTAATACCTGAAATAATTTCTTAACTAATTCTAGATATTTTATTATTATCAAAACATAAAGGGATTTAATTTGTTAACCACCATTGGTCCAACAATCTCCCCCTTTTTGATAATGACAAAATATTTAGAAATTGAAAATAAATTTGAAAGACATAAAACTTGATCAAGGTTTTTAATCCCTTGTCTTGATGGTTAGAAGTCTCCCCCTCAATCATATAAATCATTGAATTTAATAACCTTGTAAGATCAAATTCATAAAAGTAATTTGAAATCATGATAGACTTAAATTAAAGACAATTATCACATACTCCCCCTTAATCAAGTAACTAAAGAATATCCAATTTCTCATTTTTCTCCCCCTTTTTGTCATAATCAAAACAACTAATACAAACCAACAATAGATGAAATATCGCAATCACATTAAATAGAGAAGCAAGTCATCAAACACAAATAGTCTCAAGTAGCAAGCAAATACAAATAATATGAAATGTCGGTCTTGGCTAGATACAAAAACCATCATGGTGGAGAAACATCATCATGAAGAAATCTCAAAGGTAGAAGAGAATGTGTATTAGTCGACTATAGCTATAATACTCAACTGAAGCATTTAAACACCTTATCTCTTGATGCAATAGTCAACAAGCCAATCAACAATATATGTATTTCCATGTTTCAAACTAATGAAAGCAATATGATCATCTTTCTTAACCATGCAAATTAGAAAGAGCACAAAAAGAAAACAAGCATAATTGAGAAACACTTAGCAAATTATGTTTCAAGCCATCAACATGCAAAACATTGTAAATGGTAGGTAGAGGTTCCTTACCCACTTTACCAACACCAATGACTTTACCTTTAATGTTGTCTCCAAATGTGACATATCCTTGATTTTTTGGTTTAATTTCTGCAAATAGAGTCTTGACTCCACTCATATGCCTTGAACATCCACTATCAATGTACCATGTGCTTGGTTGATTTTCATTCTTTGCTTGTACCTACAACTAAAATATTCTTTCTACTCATTGGTACCCAGGCCATTTTGGGTCCATTTTGGTTAGTCATATAAACCACATTAGGAGGAGCTGTACCTTTTACTACCCAGATTTTCTTCACATTAATACATCTTCTAAAACTTTTGCATGCAATTTCTATATGACCATCTTTTAAGCATCTAGCACATTTAGCAACTTTGCCATCTTTAGTAAATTTAGAAATCAAGTAACAATCTCTATCAAATGGATCATACCCTAAACCATGTTTAGAAATTGAATATCTTTGTAAAGATAACATCTTTTCAAACTTTTCATTCCCACCAGCAAATTTTTCAACCACATAAGAAAATTCATTTCTAAGTCTATCAAGCTCACAAGTAAGATTTTCTTTTTCAGCAAGGCATGTAGAGTGATCTTCCTTAGTGCAATTTAAATCATCAATAGTCTTATGCAAGAAACTATTTTCAGCAACTAGCTCTCTTATTTTCTTTCTCAATTTCTTGTTGATTTCAATAGCTTCTTCAAAATCGATTTGTAAAGCATTAAAAGAATCTATAAGATCTTGATCAATGAAAGTTAACTCATCTTCGTCATCACTTGTTGAGGAGCTATTAGCCATGAGAGCTAAGTTATTTTCATCATTGCTTTGGTATGCTTCCTCATCATCACTCCACGTGGCTATAAGGCTAGCTTTCTTTTTCCCTTTGTCATTTTTCTGGAGATTTGAATTTGAGGATGAGCTTTTGCATTCTCTAGCATGATGTCCTCTTTCCATGGTGTACTTCTTTCTTTCTTCATTTCTTCCACTACGTAATTCTTTCCTCCTATTTTTGAGCAGTCCTTTGAACTTTCTCAAGTTTCTAGCATACATTGCTATTTCTTCATCTTCGTCTTTTTCATTTAACCCTTCATCGCTTTCATCAAAAGAAGAAAAATTATCTTTTAAAGCAATTAACTTTTGTGACTTACCTCTTCCTCCTCTTGATTTGAGAATGATCTCATAGTTTATGAGAGATCCCACCAAGGCGTTGAATTCCAAATGATTGAGATCCTTAGACTCCATAATAGCTGTGACTTGTGAGTCCCATTCTTTCGGTAGTGAACGAAGAATCTTTTTCACCTTCTCGCTATCCGTCATATGCTTTCCAAGATTGCCTAATTCATTTATGATTTTTGCAAAACGATCAAGCATAGTGGAAATAGACTCACCTTCCTTCATGACAAACATTTCATAGTCATGGAGAAGCATGTTGATTTTTGTTTCCCGGACTTGGTTGGTTCCTTCATGGGTGATGCGAGCCTTTCCCACATTTCTTTAGCGTTGGTATAAGAATTAACTCAGTTTCTTTCCTCAACTGTGAGAGCACAATAGATTAGCTTCATCGCTTTCATGTTGATGTAGGCTTGCCTCCAGTCATTATCGTCATATTCCATCTCTATTTTTAACTCACCATTTTCTTTCAACCGTGGTTGTGGACCGAAGATAATGATCTTCCAATATTCTACTCCCTCGCTAATGATGTGATACTTCATAAGATTTTTCCAAGAAGAATAATTAGTACCATTAAATAAAGGAGGGAGATTGTTTGTGTTACCTTCTTCCACTAGGTTGTTGTGTGCCATCCCTGGATACTTCTGCTCTGATACCAATTGTAAGTGATCTAGAAGGGGAGGTTGAATAGATCTTTAAGCTTTTTGAAATTTTCTACAATAAAATCCGAAGTTAATTAACACAAAAACAATTTAAACAAATTTAAATGAAAAGAATAGGGAAGAAGATCAAACACTGTTTTTATAGAAGTTCGGTGCTAAGACCTACGTCCTCTACCTAAGCTCCCACTTAGGATTTTGCAAACCACTTTATTACACACTTTGTAGTTCAGTGTGAACTCTTACAATACCGCTTGATTTCCGGCTCAAGCTACCTTTACACTTGATTTGTCTTCCGGCACAAATCCTACCAACACCACTTGATTTCCAGCTCAAGCTACCTTTACAAATGATTTGTCTTCCCACAAATCCTACCAACACCACTTGATTTCGCCTGTTACCTACCACACGTGACCTTTCACTAGTCACTCAAATTGTAAGAGAAATAAGATAAAGATTGAAGAACAAAGCTCAATACAATGATGTAACAAGATAAGAGCAATATTGAGCAACTTTGGAGCAATAGAAGAGTATTTTCGCTTATGTATCTTCCATACACTCTTCATCAATCATCCACTCTTTATACTTGAAGAAAATAGCTGTTAAAAGCCATTCTAGCCGTTGTATAATTGATATGACCGTTCCTTAATATCCTCTTTTCCATTTATGGCTAATTGAACCGTTGGAATTTATTTGTTGTACCCATAAGTTGACTTGTCGAATGAATAAGTCGACTTGTGTTAACCATTTACGTAAAATTTCATTCTCCGCTCTCCAATAAGTCGACTTGTCGTCCTCGATAAGTCAACTTATGTGTGATTAGTCGACTTGCGTTGATAAATTTTTATCTGTAAGTCGACTTATACTATTCTAGTCGACTTATGCTGTTCAGATCTTTATGTATAAGTCGACTTATGCTGTGCAAGTCGACTTATATTGGACCCCGAATCTTTTGGTAAGTTAGGATGATTAAATAAGGATTTTTGAATGATTATTCATGAGTGAAGAAGTTAAGAATTCTTGAAATTGAAATGAAATGGAAGATATGGTTTAAATACGAGATGGATTAATGTGGAATTAATTGACATGTAAATATGCTTAAGGTAAGGTGTCATGAAATTAGGTGGCATGATTTAATGGGATTCAAATATTGTATTTTGTGGACTTAATTAGCATGTTAAGGAAATTTAATTAACATGTTGATTAGACTAAGACTATATGACATGGATTAAGTGTATTAAGGTGTTATGAAGGTTATAAATGTATTAAGAGTTAAATGGGCCTTGGACTCAAGTTGGGCTTAAGTGGTGATATAAAAAGAAGAGGATTAAAACAAGAGTAATGAGTTGGGTGGCATGAATAAATACAATTAAATGTGTTAGTTGAATTTAAGAGTTTAGAGTTTAGTTGGGCCTAAGAGAATAATGGGCCTAAATTAAATGAAAAGAAGAAGAAATGGTTTGGACTTAAGAGATTTAGTAGGATGAGAAGAAAGAAGAAAGAATAATTGGGCTTTAGGTCCAAATGAATTGAATAAAGAGAGGATATATATGAAATGGGCTTTAATGAAGTAGGAAAAGAAAAGAAAATAAGTTGGGCTTAAAGAATTAGTGGGCTTGAGTAGTATAAGAGGAAAATAAGAAGAAGAAGGAATTAAGGGAAATGAAGTGGACTTGGGCTTAAGTTGTAGTATGAGTTAAATGAAGAAGGAAGGAAGAAGGAAAGAAGAAAGAAAGAAGAGGGAAGTAAATGGGCTTTGGGCTTAAGTGACTTAAGTAAAGAGTATAAAAGAGAGGAAATAAGAAGGAAGAAGAAGAAGGGAGTTGGATTTTGGGCTTAAGTGAAGATGGGCTTAAGTTAAATGAAGAAGAAGTATAAAAAGGGAATGAAATAAGTGAGTTGTAGTAGGAAAGAAGAGGAAAAACGAAAATTTAGAAGAGAGGGATGAGAGTTTCGGCCATGGAAGGGAGAAGGAGAAAAGAAAGAAGCTTGCTAGGGTTTGTGATTTTCCAAGAGAGTTAAGAGGTTTTTGAAGAAAGTCCAAGAGATAAAAAGGTGTAGGAAGAGTCAAGCTACAATCTAAGCCAAGGAACTTCTTATTTGAGCAAGGATTTAAGGTAAGTCATGAAGTTAAGTTTAAGTTTTTGTTGGTTTTATGGTTTAGAAAGACTAAGAATGGAATGGGTATAGTGATTCTCAAGCTAATTTCATGAAAGGGGTTTTATAGAATTTCATTAGAATTTGTGTTATTATAGGTTTTCGATTTTAATGAAGGGAAAGAAGGAAGAGAAGAGGAACAAGAGTTGTAGCAAAGAAACCAAGGATTTAGCAAGGAATCATAAGGTAGGTTTTATGTTTATAGTTAAATAATGGGCCATTGACAAAATTTTCAAAGAAATTAAGAATGTAAAAATGCTTTTAAACTCATTGTTTTTGAATGCCTTGAGAAATTGTTATCATTGATGCATAATGGTATGAATGATTTGAAAATGTTATGTGAATTGGATGATTGATGATTGGATATGTGAATGTGATTTTGTTGAGGAATGATGATGCATTGCATATGAAATGATTTATGAAAATTTGCATGATTTATGCAAAAATAAGATTTCCAAGATTTTTGCCATAGGGCAATCAAGTTTCAAGTCATGATTATATGTTACGTGGGTTAGGTTAAGTCCACCCAAGAAACGTCTCGTGCACGATGACCATGAAAAGCCTTCGCCCGGCTGCCCGACTATGGCATAGGATGATCCAATATTTGGACTCCTCAAGATTTGCCCATATAAGATCATTAAATGAGATTATATGGTTGCCAAGAATTGTGGACTTGCCAAACCATTATGATGTGTTAGGTGATATGTGTTATATGATATGAATTGTGACAAGTTGAATTGCATTCATGATTTCATGACAGTTTGAAAAATGCATGAATTGAAAAATGAATAATTTGTGATTTCAAGAAAATGACAAGAGCTCTTAGTTTATGATTTGATTAAAGTTTGAACAATGAATGATTTGTGATTTCAAGAAAATGACAAGAGCTCTTAGTTTATGATTTTATGAAACTTTGAAAAAATGAATGATTTGTGATTTCAAGAAAATGACAAGAGTTTTGAAGAAAACAATGTTTTATGATCCAAAGGAAATTTATATACAAATGGACTTCTAAAACTGTTTTGTTCATTATTTGGTTATAAGCATAGAACCTATTGGGCTCCCCAAGCTCACCCCCCTATTTTCCCAATTTCCAGGTTTTTAGCAAGAAGTCAAGAGGAAGTGGATCAAGACATCTTGTGCTTGTTTTATTGTGCATTTGAAGTTTGGTTATGTAAATGTATAGTTGTAATTCATATGAGCAATTGAATAAGGTTATTGGTTTTGGATTTTGGCTAGGAAATGCCAATGAAATTGTAAAACTCTTATGTATGATGATTAATGCAATATGGATTTGAGTATGGTTGTGAATGTAAAATTGCATATAAACGAATATGGAGCAATGGTTGAAAGTTAACATGATGCCTAAGTCTTGTTGATGAGGATAGCTTTGATGGTTGCCTAGGAATTTAAGGTTTGATGAGCAAATTGAAACAAGAATTTATAGAATGATAAAATAAGTGTGATGTTTGAGTCGTTATAAAGTATGTTAGCATGAGAGGGCATGAATATCATATAGATAGGTAAATGTTATGAGGTTGGGATTGATGGTCATGCATGTGTAATGAAGGTGAGATTGAGGCTTGTGTGAGATTGATTGGGCAAAGTCATGTTGAGGTGTTAAATTATTGAATGAATGAGTTGGGCATAGAAATGGGTAGGTTTAGAAAGGTTAGGAGTGTTCATGGTGTTTGGGTTAGGTCAAGAGAGCGTATAGAGGGTTGGAGACGAGCTAATAATAGACATAGCTCGAGTTATTGTCTCCATAACTCGACTTGTGAAGCACAGTTTGAATAATAAGTCGACTTGTTAGTGATAAGTTGAGTTATTTGTCTCGATAAGTTGACTTGTTAGTGATAAGTCGAGTTATTTGTCTCGATAAATCTACTTGTTAGTGATAAGTCGAGTTATTTGTCTTGATAAGTCGACTTGTTAGTGATAAGTCGAGTTATCCATCAGTAGACCTCGAGTTACGGGAAAAATGGCATATTGGACATTGTTAGAGGCCGAATTTGGTTTTGTGGTCTTCATGAGAGTTGTAGATCTAGATGTCTAATTTCAAATGGTGAAAGAACGAACATGATCCGACCTCTAGATTAAAAGTTATGGCAATCACGCCAAAAGAGCCTCAATTGGATTTTTGAAGTGAGCATGGTCGATTGTTTTGGGTACAAATCCCTCATACGACCTCCAATTGAGGTGAGGCTTGAACCATTGGATTTATAAGACATATATCTTTCTTACTAAAGAAATTGGTATCATTTGGAGTTAAATTGAGGAAGCTCTCATTAAAGAAAGTGAAAGGCCGGTTAAGAGAGCATGTTTTCAGATGAACTCTTTCAAAGTTATGGAGTATATCTAGAGTTATATAACTCCGATTGAAGCAATTCTTGTCTTAAATTAAACAAGAGTCATGAGGCTATGATTTACAAGAAAATTCCAAATGAATTTAAGATTTTAAGTTTTTTCAAATTCGGTGAACGCGTAGAGAAAATAAGTTCAAGTAAGATGATTAGGTACATGGGCACATTACGGAACTTTGGTAAGTGAATTTTGGGAGCGCGTTTGAGCATGAGAATGAATTCATGATGTCTTTAAGGGTTCAAGGGATTAAGAATGAAAAAAAAAATTTAAAACCCTTCAAAGTAATACGCACGCTCAGGTTTCACGATCTTAAGCAAGAGAGTTGGGTTCCGGTAACGGGATCCAACAGTTGGGGTCCGGTCTCCGGGTCGGGTTCCGACAACTTATGTTGCCTTCAACGGTAACATCCATCAGAATCTTCTATAATCCTCATGTTTTATGCCATTTTCTCTTATAAGGAAGCTCCCATCTTGATTCTTCAATGATTTATCACTTGTTCATCTTAATTTGCACAATTCTTTCATTGAGTAATACTTGAAATAATTTCTTAACTAATTCTAGATATTTTATTATTATCAAAACATAAAGGGATTTAATTTGTTAACCACCATTGGTCCAACATACCTATCACAAACTTATACAGATACTGGCCCATAGGACTCAATCAAACGGAATCACGAACCATAACTCTATGTGTAGAATCAGAAATCACGGAACAAAGCTCTACGTGAAAGCACTTCAAACTAGCTACTTAAGTCACAATGCCTTTATCTGAGCATGCATTTAATGAAATGCATCAAATACTGAATATGTCATGTATCACAATCTTATATAAATGCTTAGACAAAGTTTTCACATTCATCAGACCTAAGTCTGACATTCAGCTTTCAATGAGAATCAAAGGCATTCAAGAAATCATAACAAGTCAAAACACTATACATGCCTAATAATAAACTCCTCGAACTTCAAGTCTGGAATTCAGAAACAATTCGCAAACAGATCAGTAATTTCATTTTTTTTGAAAATTTAACAAATCAAATAAATTCAAAACAAATCAATCCTAGGAAATCATTTAGGTTGACTCACAGTATGCTCCAAATGCTATTGCCTAGATGGTCCAGAAATGTACGACTAGCGTCCAATGAGTTCTTTTATATCATACAAAACAAATTTACAAATATCACACTTTTGCACAATTATACAAATATTCTTTAATGCACATGTACTTATACAATATGCACAATGAATGTTCAATGACAATTCTAGGGTACTTTATCGAGATCCTTATTAACAAATCATTCAGATGTCAAAGCCCTCATTAATACCATGTATACTTATAATTTGGACCAATAAAAAGCAATGTGAAACCAATTACATAACTTCATTGACCACTTCAGATTTTTCCAAGTCACACTTTCGGGTCTACTATTTACATTCAATTAGAAAGTTACACTGAGGTAATTTGGTCATACTCTCTTCTACAAATGTGTTCCTCTATGTCTTATGTTTCTATTGAAACCAAAATCACTCAATTTGGTTCAGTAATTTAAAAGATATACCCTAAACAATTTCGGACTGCTCATGTTCAAAAACAGTATACTATACACAACTTCCATTTCGAAATTAACCATATTAGAGACTGAATCACAATTCACCTTCTTCATAGGATATGTAGCCCTATGTCTCTAGTTTATGCCAAATCAAAGAGCATCTCATTTGGAAATCTAAAGAGGAAGTTAGGGTCAAAAGAAATAGGACTATCCAGTTTGCAAATTCCTCTCAGGTGTTTAGATCAATTGCAAGACATGGCCACTACTGAGGAGAACAGTAAATTGACGGGACAAATAAACATGAGTCTTGCAATTAACTCACAGGGGTGAAAGAGAACACTCACAGGTGGGCATGACTCACTGGTATGAGAGGGTGTGAGAGAAAAAAAGTCACGGTTGTGACATATAAGGACAAACAACAAAAATCAGTGAGTGAACTCTCCATGCTCTGCCATACACCATTCACTGCATTTTCAACTTTTTTCATATTCCATATTTTCCTCTCAACCTTCATTTTTTTTTTCACTCATTCCCATCTCAAACCATCACTTTTACAATTGCTCTTTAACTTAAAAACCATTTCCTTAATCATCTCTAAAGCTTTCATCAACTCACGTAGACACTCATATATATATATATATATATATATATATATATATATATATATATATATGCACAGTGAAGAACAGATCACATATCACCTTTTCATATCTAATTTTCTACAATAATCCTATACATCATTTCATTACTATTTCAACTCCAAAAACCAATTCCACACCACTTGATCACTAACAATCCACCACAAACTAAATTAACACTATACCCAAATTTTTCATCTCATCCACAATGTTCATGAATATATATATACGTAAATGCCATGATCCATGCAACTAACAATAATTCATCAAATTATTTCATGAATCCACAACTCTAAAGGATTTATTCAACACTTGTTGAAAGCTCCAAAATCTTGAAATATCAACAATCCCTAATTTTGATGCAACTCACGTACACCACGGCATAATATGGCTAGCTTCTGGTTTTTCTTAGGTAGAAAAGACAAATAGCAGCGTGGTAGAGGTGTGGGATAAGGAAAAACAAGAAATCTCTCAAAAGGCTTTTGGTGAGCAACATTGTGTATTGGAAAGAAATCCAAAAGGGGTGACTATGAAGGAGGAACTTAAACAAACAACTTAGTTTGTTTACTCTGTAGTATCTTAATTCACTCACAGATAAAAAAAATCATAAAAGCAACTTATTAAGTGACACTTGTCACTTTATTAATACGTAATCTCTAACTTAGTTTCTTTTGAAACTAAATCTTTTAATTATATCTTTACAATACAACTATCTATAATCTTCTTTTAATTCCTTTTTGCCTATTTTCCATAAAAAATGCATAATTTTCGAAAATCACCAAAATTCACCAAATTTAAAAAATATCACAATTCCACTAATCAACAATATTTCCAATATAAATAAAAATTCAAATTCTCAAAAATTTCCAATAATCACAAATCAATCCAATTATACCTGAAAAATGTCATTGAATGCATGTATAGTCATGTGAATGTGCAAAAATGTGCGTATCACACTTAACTTATGCATGACATAAATTTTCCTAATTTCTCAATGATTTCTCATAACTCACTATTCTAGCCTTAACATGGGTAACAGGATGTTACAATTCTCCCCTCCTAACAAAAATTTTTTCCTCAAAATTCTTATCTAATTGATAAAAAAAAAGTAGGGGTACTAAATTCTCACATGATTCTCTGTTTCCCATATAGCTACCTCATGAATTAGATGCCAGATGCGTTGCGATGGATGAATATGTAGATCCTAGATCTACCAAAGCATATGCTTCAAAATGAAAAATACTCAATACACCTGCTATCGCATCTGGAGAGTTCGACGCTCCCTGTGTGGTGATGGCATAAACCCTAGTGAGATTGCAGCTGGTTACTCCGCACCTCAGTCGTAACACTGAGCCTTGCTAACTGATTTCTACCTCTACCTCCGCCTCTCTGTGTAGGTATGCTAACTCCACTCTGCTGAGCTGAAGTCTCAGTCATAACTCCTCCTCTAGCTCTAGACTGTGATCCTGACATCTTCAGACAATCTCTAATCTGATGCTCATAAGAGCCACATCGAAAACAAGCTCCAGTTTCTCTTCAACATTCACCACCATGCCTTTTTCCACAATACTCACACTCAGGCAGTTGTTGAGACTTGTTGGAGGACATTTTTCCACTATCTCTCCCAGTTTGAACAAATTCATTTCTTGAACGGGATCCAGATTATCTCAATCTAGTCTGGAATCGAGATGATCTGTTCTAGCATTTCCTGAAACTTCTATCAAAATCAATCAAAGATTCATCTTGTCTTTTTCCTCTGCCTTCCTGTCTACTCTCTCCTTGACTGTCCTTTAACAACTGTTCAATTCTAATTGAAGCAGCTCTTATCTCAATGAAAGTACCCAAATATGAAAGCACCAACCTTGTTCTGATCTCCATATTGAATCTGTTTTCAAACCTCCTACACTTATCTTCTTCTGTAAGGATCAAAGCAGTAGCATAACCTATCAACTCATTAAATCGGACCTCATATTTATCCACTGACATCCTACCCTGCTTCAATTCCAAAAACTCTTTCATCTTCATGTCCACATAAATCTTGGGCATGTAATTATCTCTAAAGACCCTCAGAAAGTCTTCCCACTTCAATTGGAAAGGTCTGGTGGTACTACTCGGGACAATCTTCTACCACTGGTATACAGGACCTTGTAGTGGTGAGACAGCATAGTCAAATCTCTCATCTGCTTCACAATCCATCTGGTCAAACACTCTTTCAGTTCGTTCTGACCACCCTTCTGCCTCAGCTGGGTCTGTACTTCCCTAGAAGTCTACAGTCCCTTCCTTCCTCAGCTTATCATATCTCCTTTCTCCTCACAGGACTTCTCTTAGGCATCCGAGCATACTTAGGTACAGGAGACTCTACATTGGCTCCTACAGACTCCATGTCAACTAACTCACCAATTGCCTCTCCTGTGCAAGGTGGCCTATAACAAACAAAAGTGGTGATCACTGCCTGAATATCTCACTATTTATCATATTTCAACTCATATTTGTCCTTAAAGATCTCAAACCATGCTCTGATACCACTAATTGCAACATCCCACTACCATAAGGCAAATACCCGAATATTGGAAGGACATTCAAATACATATCCTATGATAATGGTACGTTGGAGCAAAAACAAATCCAACTTATACATGGAATCACTAACATCATTAAAAGGTCAGTAAATTTTAAAACCCTTCATTTCATTCATACACCTAATTTACATTGTTTCCTTTAGACAAATATTTACAAAACCTTTTATAGGTTCTAGCCAACACTACAAATTACAAGACTCCACACTTTTGGGGCCAACTGACAAACCTTTAAGCCAGAACAAAATCCAAAGGGTTAAGTCCTGTCTAAAGCACTAGGTTTCTTGTCTCATACTTGAAAAACCACATTGCAATTTTTTATAAGTTTTGCGAACTCAATGAGTGAACCATCATTGATGACTTCACCGGATCATATACACACATCACATATGCACAAATATTCATTTTAAACATCATAACTCACACAACATGGCACAACATAGGATCACTCCATATAGCTTCGCAAATCATTCATGGATTTCAGTCTTATATGAATGCTATATGCATGAGACTCACATTCGTTCTTATTATTAGGACCGAGTGCCTATCACAAACTTATACAAATACTGGCCTATAGGGCTCAATCGAATAAAATCACGGAGTATAGCTCTACGTGTAGAATCAGAAATCACGGAGCCAAGCTCTACGTTGAAGCGCTTCAAACTGGCTACTTAAGTCACAATGCCTTTATCTGAGCATGTATTTTATGAAATGCATCAAATACTGAATATGTTATATATCACAATGTTATACAAATGCTCAGACAAAGTTTTCACATTCATCTGACCTAAGTCCGACATTCAAGAATTCATAATAAGTCAAAACACTTCCAATACATGCCTAACTAATAAACTCCTCGGACTTCAAGTTCGGAATTCAGAAACAATTCGCAAATAATTCAGTGATTTCTTTTTTTTTAATTTAACAAATCAAATAAATTAAAAACAAATCAATCCTAGGAAATCATCTAGATTGAATCACAGTACGCTCCAAATGCTATTGCCTGGATGGTCCGGCATTGTCCGACTGGCATCCAATGAGTTCTTCTATATCATACAAAACACATTTACAAATATCACACTTTTGCACAATTGTACAAATATTCTTTAATGCACATGTACTTATACAATATGCATTATACATGTTTAATGACAATTCTGGGGTACTTTATCGAGATCCTTATAAACAAATAATTCAAATATCAAAGCCCTCATTAACACCATGTATACTTATAATTTGGACCAATAAAAAGCAATGCGAAACCAATTACACAACTTCTTTGACCACTTCAGATTTTTCCAAGTCACATTTTAGGGTCTACTGTTCACATTCAATTAAAAAGTGAAACTGATATAATTTGGTTATACTCTCTTCTAGAAATGTGTTCCTCTAAGTATTATGTTTCTATTGACACCAAAATCACTCAATTTGGTTTGCTCATATTCAAAAACAGTGTATTATCACATTTTCCATTCAGAAATTAACCATCTTATAGACTGAATCACTATTCAACTTCTTCATATTATTTGTAGCCCTATGTTTCTAGTTTATGAAAAATCAGAGAGCATCTCATTTAGACATCTAGATAGGAAGTTAGGGTCAAAAGAAAAAGGACTCTCCAGTTTGCAAATTCCTCTCGGGTGTTTAGATCAATTACAATACATGGCTACTATTTAGGAGAACAGTAAATTTATGGGACAAATAAACATGAGTCTTGCAATTAAATCATAGTGGTGAAGGAGAACACTCACAGGCGTGCTTGACTTACGGGTGTGAGAGGGTGTGAGAGATAAAAAAAGTCACAGTTGTGACATATAAGGCCAAAAACTAGGTGAGAGCACAAGTTAGACCAGTCCCATATTTTCCATTCAGTCTCTCTCAATTCAATTCATATGGTTATGATATTTGGTACAGAGGTAGAGCAATGTCTTACGAGTCCAATGGTCCAAATCTCATCTCATTTGGAGGTCGAACGAGGAAGATATTGCCAAAACATTATCGGATGTTCATTGCCCATGAAAACTTCAAATTTGCTATTGGTGATCAACCTCCAAAGTCGCTATCATGCATTTTCACGATAGAGACATTCACTTATAAGTCACCACGACGGTGCATTTCCATTTTGAACCTCAAAATTCAGCACGACGGTGCAATTCCACTTCTTCCTCTCCACCAAAATCTCAAATTCTAAACTCCATAAATTTTGATCCAAAACTCCAAAATTTCCAAACTTTATATTAATGGAAAGCTTAAAGAAAGATCTAAAAATTGCATGAAGACATCTTTGTCAAAAACTGTCTAGATCAGTACAAAAAACTCATGGAGGTTTCAGATCAAATTTTTAACTCTTTCACTATTCTTTCCCAGAATTTCCAGATTCTCATTCACAAACATCCAACACTTTAGTTTATTAACACTAGCCTTTTTACTCCATTTCAATCAACTCATTCACTATAAATTCACACTACCTCTAAAAATACAAATTCAACTAAGTTCCATCGAAAACGCCAAAAACAACAAAAATCATTGAGTAAACTCTCCATGCTCTGCCATACACCATTCACTGCATTTTCAACTTTTGTCATATTCCATATTTTCCTCTCAACCTTCATTTTTTTCACTCATTCCCATCCCAAACCATCATTTTTACAATTGCTCCTCAACTTAAAAACCATTTCCTTGATCATCTCTAAAGCTTTCATAAACTCACGTATAAACTCATAAATATACATAAAAACATGCACAGTGAAGAACAGAGCACATATCACCTTTTCATATCTAATTTTTCACACTATTCCTATACATCATTTCATTGCTATTTCAACTCCAAAAACCATTTCCACATCACCTGATCACTAACAATCCACCACAAATTAAATTAACACTATACCTAAATTTTTCATCTCATCCACAGTGTTCATGAATATATAAATACGTAAATGCCATGATCCATGCAACTAACAACAATTCATCAAATTATTTCATAAATCCACAACTCTAAAGGATCTATTCAACACTTACTTGATGAAAGCTCCAAAATCTTCAAATATCAATACTCCCTAATTTTCATGCAACTCACGTACACCACGGCATAATATGGCCAGCTTCTAGTTTTTCTTAGGTAAAAAGACAAATAGCTGTGTGGTAGAGGTGTGGGATAAGAAAAAATAAGAAATCTCTTAAAAGGATTTTGGTGAGCAACTTTGTGTATTGGAAAGAAATCTGAAGGGGATGACTATGAAGGAGGAACTTAAACAAACAACTTAGTCTGTTTACTCTCTATTGTCTTAATTCACTCACAGACAAAAAAAATCATAAAGGCAACTTATTTAGTGACACTTGACACTTTCTTAATACCTAAGCTCTAAGTTAGTTTCTTTTGAAACTAACTCCATTAATTCTATCTTTACAATATAACTATCTATAATCTTTTTTTGATTCCTTTTTTCCTATTTTCCATAAAAATGCATAATTTTTTAAAATCACCAAAATCCAAAAATATCATAATTCTACTAATCAGTAGTATTTCCAATATAAATAAAAATTCAAATTCTCAAAAATTTACGATAATCACAACTCCATCCAATTATACCCAAAAAATGTCAATGAATGCATGTATAGTCATATGAATGTGCAAAAATGTGCGTGTCACACATATATATGACGTAAATTTTCCTAATTTCTCAGTGATTTCTCATAACTCTGTTGGAGTTATGTAAATATAGTGCCCTGAAAAGCAAGTGTATTTACATATAACTTTATCTTCTTCAGTTATAGTTTTGTAATGAAAATATTTATTATTAATAAAACAAAAGAGTTTGGTTTTATTTGTGTGAGCATTATATATCTAGTCAAAAGGTACCAAGATTCTTTTACAAGTAATATACATACATACAGATGTATGGAAAATATGTATATTATAAGAATCTAAATTAATGGATTCACAGTTGAATAATCAAGTTGGTCGCTTGATTATAGTTTAGGCTGTAATGTTGCGATTTATCTCCATATAAGTAAAGGAGTTTACTTAAATGAAATGATGAGTTTCATATCATGATAGTAGTTGACTATTGATAATTGCACTATTAAATTAATCTAGAATCAAGTATGTTTTCAAGACTAATGTGGGTCTTTACTTTAATCTTGAAACTTACAACTTAAGCGAATGCTTATTATGGACCACAATCTTGATTAGTGATGAACTCGTATGTGTTTCATTATAATTCTTGATATGATCATAATGGATTTTTACAGAGTATTAATCCAGTGTTTGCATGTTGGAATTATCAATTGAAACATGTATCACGGAATATTAACTCAAATAAAGAGTTTATAGTGCTATCATCACTTCTAGATGTTTTAAAGAGATTTTGTGATTAAATGGCGTCAATAGTTTGATGGACTAGCTACCTATCAATTCTTAACACCAAGATGAGATCTTGTATGTTAATCACCAAATAAAGTAAAACGGGAGATCTAGAAGGAAAAACTAACATAAGGGCAAAACGATAATTTTACCCTTTATTGTGCGGATGACTATAATAAGATTCTAAATAGGGTTTACATTTGGACATAAAATATGTGTTCTTATAATATTTAATAATTCAAGAGTTCAACTAATTGTCTTTAGTAGAATGACATTTAGTTAATAAGCTAGAATTAATTCTAATGATATTAAATTAATTCTAGACTTATTGCAGCTTGAATTATCAAAGTTCAATAAGATTCCCCACTTAACTGCGAGGAGGTTATCAAGCTAAGTAAGAAATATAAATGGAGGTTTTAGAAGTCCATAATTGAATGTTGGGCTTACATTAATTAATGGTCAACTAAAAGCCCAAATGTTCATTTAGAAATGGGCTAAACTTTGGTTTAATGTAATTGATTAGATTAATTATATTAAAACAATTTTTTAAAAGAAATGAAGGAGCAATTTCGTTAGTAGGGTTGAATGTGAAGCTGCACATTTGACATTAAAATGCTAAATAAAGATGGTCTTTATTATGGTTTATCATCATTAAATGGAGTTATGAACTTACCATTAAATGGTTTAATGGTTATCTTTTAATGTTAGCATATAACTTATTAGCATTGATTGGATTAAAGAAGAAAGATTTACATTGGATGGATCATCTTCCTTCTTACATCATTAAAAACCAAAATTAACATGATAATATTAGGTGATTGAACTTTTCATATAGCCATCTTAAAACAAATGAGAAGAGTCTCATTTAATGGCTTCTTTATGTTAGATTAAAGAAAGGTGTGAAGGTGTGATGCATTAGATGCCTCCCCTCTTATCTCTTATCATGCATAACCGAAATTAGGAGTGTAAGAAAAGGATTTTTGCATTATTTTTTCCAACTCTCTCTTCTTACCTATGCATGGCCGAAACTTAGTATGAGAAGTGTCTCATTGTTCCCTTCTTTCTTCTAAGAAAATACTCCTCCAATTTGTTTTTTCTCCTTTCCTACTAAAGGATTTTGTTAACCAAGCTGTCCTAGGAGAACAAGAGGTAAATCAGATTGGTTGAGGATACAACAACAAGGACAAGATAGATTGACAAAGCAAAGGATTTGGATACAAGAAGAAGGAGAGGATAGCGCAACAAGGAATTAAAGCTGTAGCAAAGGAGTCAGTAATACTCTTCATCTTGTTTATGTCTATTGTTATCCTTATACCATATCATGTATATATTGGCATGATTATTTGGATATATTGCTTCTGCTGCAAATAAGATTTCTAAAAAGTTTTGAAATCTACCAGTTTTTCAAATATGACATGTTTTCTTTTTCCAATCCAACAATTAGTATCAGAGCCTTATTTCTTATGCATGATTTCAGTTCCTATATGTGTGATGCATGGGTTGGCAATGATTTGTGTATGCTGCATATTTTTATGTGATAGAAATATATATGGTGTATGTGTTACTCTTTTGATTGTCCATAGAAGTTAAATTTACTATGTAAGATTTCTTCATTTGGTTGTAACAAGGAGGGTGGTCTATCATCACCATGTTTCTTC
This sequence comes from Erythroxylum novogranatense, assembly GCA_029891385.1. NCBI lineage: Eukaryota > Viridiplantae > Streptophyta > Magnoliopsida > Malpighiales > Erythroxylaceae > Erythroxylum > Erythroxylum novogranatense. The sequence continues at coordinate 90,017,909 of CM057234.1, read as the reverse complement.
CTTGGCTTCATTTTTCTATTTACTTTGATTTTGTAATGTACAAATTGATGTAATGATGAAGATGAAGCAGCCATGGATTGAATAAATGGAGAGGTAAAGGTTTTGGTGTATCCTTTTATGTATTAGCATAGTTTCAGTTTTGTGAAAACAACGATGTTGTAATTTTATTTCAATGAATCAAGTTTTGGTTTTGATAAAATACAAAGTGTTGGATTTTTGTTTCAAAGAATCAAGTTTCGGTTTTGATAAAACATAAAGTGTTGGTTTTTGTTTTAATGGATTGAGTTTCGGTTCTAATGAAAACAAGTGCTGGAATTTTTTGTCACGACAAAGATTCGGTTTTATGAAAATCTAGGGCTAGAATTTTTATTTTCAAAGTGACAAATTTTGGTTTTTATGAATGCCATTACATTTTATTTACCGAATGGGCCAGATCATACGAGTGAAGAGTTTGAAGTGGAAGATACAAATCCAAGAAGAATATTTTGGGCCTAAAAGGTTTATAATTATTTTTATGTTTCTAGGATGGACAATCAAAAGTGACTTAATTAGTTCATGTGATGAATGGAGAAATGAATGCAAATAATAAGTGATATTATGTGGTTACATGTCATTTAGAAAATTACCAACCCTAGGCTACCATGCATTCATTATGTATGAGATATATAATGAAACAATATAGGATGGATAATAAATTGTGTCTAGACAAGATGGTATTTAAAACATAAAGCCCAAAAGATTGAGTGGAAAAGGATGCTCATGTGAGAGTCCACGGTCTCAAAATGATGGCCCATTTGCATATGGTAAAGTGTTACTCCCCATCGGAGGGCATAAATCCTAGATCTTGCATGGTTTGGGCCTCATTAAGGATAAGTTCACTTACTGATAATAAATGTGACCTCCCAATGAGGCATGATTTGCAAGTATCTTTAGTGAACGAATCAAATGGTTAAACACTCAACGTATTTTTTATCAATAAACTATCCACTGTAGCTCTTTCGGTAAAACTATGGACCAAATTATGACGCTTCTCAAAAAGTTAGGCATGAGATGCTTGATAGTTTTTTGAGTGGTAGGGTCCTAATTTTTTCTTCTAATGGATAAGATAGCCCACCGTCACTTAGTCTGTTATAGATAAGAAAAATAACCATCGTATAATGTTTTAATTTTTTATGTTTTGATAAATCTATCATCATGCATACATGCATCATGATTTTATACAAAGATCCAATATTGCCGACTAGTATGGTCATGTTTTAATAATTTATATTTTCAGACATAATCAACCACGAAATGAATCCACTCACCCTACTCTTGACTAATAACAAATTGGAAAATGGACACGTAATCTTGACATTATTCTTCAATATGAACGTATTTTATGGGTGTTAAATAAAAATGAGCCTATTCCTCTGGGTGGAGATTCAACTCCTAAATAACTCCAGAACACAAAGGAGATATTGAATATCAAAGCTCATAGGCCCGAAGCTAATGTAGCATCTTCTTCTAAGCCCAAGGGTAAGGGCAAGCAGAAGAAGAAGGGTCCAATGAAAAAGAAGGCCCAAACAGGGGTCAAGGCTAAACCCATGAAAAAGCAGGTCAAAGAGAACATCAAAGGAAAGTATTTCCACTGTAATAAAATGGGCCACTGGAAAAGAAACTATCTAGTCTAACTTGAGTCCCTCAAAAGAAAACAAGGCATAGGTTTCCTAAGCTTGTTAGGAACTAGAAATGTGACAGATTTATCTGTTTCTTAGATATTATATTCAGGAGCCACTAACCATGTCTGCAATTCATTGCAGGGGTTCTACCAAAGGAGAAGACTATCTAAAGGCCAGTTTTAAGTCAAGATAGCAGATGGTTCCCATGTTTCAACAGAATCAGTGGGAGTAGTTATCTTAGACTTTCTTAGTGGTCATAGGTTATATTTAGAGGATGTTTATTACATGTCAATGATTGTAAGGAACATGATTTATGTTTTTGGTCTAATAAAATCTGGTTATTCCTTATATTTTGGAAAAGTTGTTTCAATATATGAGAATAAGGATTTTATTTGTGATGCAATAATTAAACAGGGATTGTTCTTAATAGAACCTATATCAGGCTCACTAAACACTACAGAATAGATAAAACCAAGACAATTCAATGACTCTAGCATTAATTCAAAATATCTATGGCACTTAAAAATTGGCCATATCAATCAAAAAAAATTTGACAGTTTAGTAAAGGATGGGATCCTTATGGGCTTGGACAGTGATCCATTACCCACCTGTGAATCTTGTATTAAAGGAAAAATGACCAAAGCCTCATGTCCTTCTAAGGGAAACAGATCTAAATCCATATTGGACCTGGTACATACTAATGCGTGTGGGACCATGAATGTACAAGCTAGAGGAGGTTATAAATATTTCATAACCTTTATAGATGATTACTCAAGATATGGATATTTGTATTTGATGCATAAAAAGAGTAAATCCTTTGAAAAGTTCAAAGAATTCAAAGCTGAAGCTGAGAAGCAACTAGGCAAGCCATTACAACAACTTCAATCGGATTGAGGTGGTGAGTACTTATCTGGAGAGTTTCAACAATATTTAATTGAAAATGGAATTATTTCTAATTTTTCATCTTCTCGAACACCTTAATAGAATGGTGTAGTTGAGAGGAGAAATAGGACTCTATTAGAAATGGTAAGATCAATGATGTCCTACACTAGCCTTCCAAAATCGTTTTGGGGATATGCCATACAAACGACAACATATCTTCTTAACTTTGCTCCATCCAAATTGGTGCATAAAATACCTAGGGAGTTGTGGACTGGTTGAGTGCCTTCATTGAGGCACTTAAGGACTTGGGGCCATACAACCCATGTTCTAAAGCCTGAATCCACAAAGATAGAACCAAGATCAAAAGTATGTTTGTTTGTAGCATATCCTACGCGAACTCGAGTGTACTATTTTTACAGTCCTCAAGATAGGAAGGTATTTATATCAAAAAATGCGACCTTCTTAGAGGAAGTAAGAAATCACAAAGAAAGATGTGAAGTATTACTAAAGGAGTTAGCTATTTCATCCAAACCAAGAGTTGTTTTGGATATGACAGAACAAGATGTCGAAATGGATTCAAGAGTTGAATCAGAAGTGCAACCTAAACATCAACTTATGCCTAGACGTAGTGGGAGGGTTGTGAGACAGTCAGATAGGTATCTAGGTTTAGGAGAAGGCTTAATTGCCATCTCAAACCAAGAGGAAATGGATCCCATTACGTATACATAGGCTATTAACGATGTTGATGCAGAAAAATGGCTCAAGGCGATGGAATCAGAAATAGATTCCATGTACACTAACGAAGTCTAGGTCCTTGTAGATCTACCACCAAGTATAAAAACCATAGGGTGTTAATGGATCTACAAAAGGAAAAGAGGATCAGATGGAAAGGTAGAGACCTCTAAAGCTAGATTGGTAGCTAAAGGTTATACTCAAAAAGAGGGTATAGACTACGAGGAGGCTTTTTCTTTGGTTGCCATGCTTAAGTCCACTAGGATTCTTTTGGCCATAGCATCCTATTTTGATTATGAAATATGGCAAATAGATTTCAAGACCACATTTCTTAATGGGGATCTTGAGGAGACCATTTACATGGCCCAACCAGAAGGATTCATTGAGCCAGGAAATGAGCATAAGGTTTGTAAGTTGCAAAGGTCCATTTATGGACTTATGCAAGCATCTAGGTTTTAGAACATTAGGTTTGAAGTGTATATATAAGCTACTCAGCAGTGAAGTGATTAGAATGACTCTACCTACATAAGAAAGGTGTCTATTCTGCCCAGCAAAAACTTTGGTTTTTATGTTTTCCAGAATTGAAACGTAATTAGCATGCTTTACTTTTGAGGAGGATGTAGGCGCAACAAGATATCTCAAGATTAAAGGATGCAGACTGAGTCTTAAGCCTATGCAGAGCTCCATGAAGTTACTTATTTTTTGACTTATAGTTCTACGAATAGAAAGCATATATGCAGTATAGTTTTCTTAAAATGAATACGCTTAATTTCTTAAATTACCAAGACATTCACTAAAACTTAAATAGCCTACACAAAAAATCCATAATCTCACATTTTCCCTTAAATTTGAAATTTAATTATGTGACTAAGCCTCTCATCCCCCAATTTGAAATCCATACTCATATTCTCCTACTTTCATTCATCCCTAATTTGATGCTCTAACACATCCATCTTTAGTCCTCCTTCTTTATGCCTTAATCCTAAACAAATCCATTAACTCTATACTATTCTTGCACTCTAGCCTAATTGATATTGTTTTGAACTATTTTCATCTCCTTTATTAGGTGAAAAAGGAGACAATATCATCTTCATACATAACATTTGATATAGAAAATTAAACTTATGTAAATGTCTTTTTCCTTTATTGGATGAGAAAGGAGGCAATACTACTGTGGAACATTGAGCTGGGTGGGTGAAATCATTTAGGTAGGTATGAATCTATTATTAATTATTTAATTAATGTTGTTTGCTATAATCAACTTTATATGTCTTTTTCCCACGAAAAAGGGTGGTCCCTCAAATAAGTGAGAAATGTACACATTCATAAACATACAAAACACATTAGCATTCTATGAGTACATTAACAAGTAAAAGAAAAATATAATCATAAAGATAAATCCCAATATGTAATCAATTTTCTAATAGAAGTAACATACACTATTGAATTTTTTTGGTCCTTTTCCTATATCAAAAAAGTTGATAATTGACAACATTTTTTTAATTTGAGTTTTAAAAAAACCCTAACTGTTGGACCCTGAATTTTTTTCAATTATTATTGATTGATTTGTTTCATTATTTTTAGAATTGAGTCATTAATTTGATGGGCATAAATAGAGATTTGAGATCAGATGGAAAATTTTGAATTAAGTTAGAATTAATATGGTGTTTAAGAAGTTTAAAGGAGTTAGGAGGTAAATGAAAGAAGGGGCAAAATGGGAAGTCCAAAGGAGAGGAAGGGTATGTTTGGAAGGACAAGAATGTGGTCTTGTTTAAGAAGAAGAAGACAAAGCGTGAATTGGGAGAGAGGAAGAGAAATAACATATCAAAGAGAGAAAGAAGAGATATTTCGGTGGTTGAGAGAGAAGAAGAAAGTTGAGCTAGGGTTTCTTCATTTCTTAGCTTTTGAGAGAGATTTTGAAGTGGTTTAAGAAGAGAAAAATGTATAGGAAGAGAAGAGCTTCCATTTGAGCCAAAGATCTCGTAATTTGGTGAAGAATCAAGGTAAGATCACCTAAATCTTTTGGTATTTTTGGAAGGATTTTAGTTTATGGAATTTAGAAAATCAATGGGTTTAAGTATTCTTGCACCAATTTTAGTGATTATGCTTTGTGGGATTTTCAATTGAAAACCCTATTGAGTGAGATTTTTGTTATTATATGAAGGGGATCAAAGAGGCAAGAGGAACAAGAGAACAGGTATTTTGAGCAAGTCTTTAAGCAAGGAAAACAAGGTGGGTTACATGTTTATAATAGAGTTATGAGCTACTAATGTTTTTTTTCAAGACAACAAAACAAAATGATTTCAACTACTTCATAAATGTTGCTTTTAATGCTTTTGAGTGATTTGTGAAATTTCCATATGTTGGTGCATGAATTTTGATTATAAAATGGAAAATAGTTTTGAAATATTCATATTATGCTTTGAAACATGTCATGGCATTTTGTATGAATGAAAAGATGTGAAAGCATGAAAGTATGAACACATGAGCAAATGATTTGAGCACGAATAAGTGCTTTTGTTTGGGTGAGAGAGGTACCATTTTGTTCGTTATGTCCACATTAACAAGAGCCTTCTCCTAGCTACCCGCTTGTGGCATATGAACTCCAAAATTGGACTCATTTTGTTCATGGTAAAAACTTCGGCTTCTCCATTTCATACCCATAGGACCCCTCGAGCCATTTTTTTGTACATTGCATCTTTGAATTGTCAAGTTTGTTGCATAATTTGAGTGTTCTACTATGTTGATGTGATGATACTTTAACTATGAGTTTTAAGCAATATTTGAGAATTTGACTGAAAATTTGAGAACAAAGCATTTTATAAATTCACTATGACTTTTATAAGATAAGAAACATTTTAACAATTTTGCTTATTCTTTGTTATAAACTTGTTATCCACGGCTTTCAAGCTCAACCCCCTTTTATCCCATCTTCAGGTGATAGCTAAGAGACCAAGTGATCAAGAGCATAAGGGCATTTCTCTAAATTTGCTTATTTTGTAGTTTGAGTTGATTTTGGGAAAGCAAGAAGTTTGTTTATTCAAGGACTTTTTGTAATTTGAGATGTTGAGACGATGATGTAATGTGGCTTGGAATGCCATTAAAGATTTGTAAAACTTTATTATTTTGATGTTAATGAAATGTGAATGGTATACGGATGATGTGAGTTAAAATTAGATATACGTGAAGAAGTTATCATCTTGAGTTGATGATTTTGGAGTATAAATCGTTGACATACATCTATATATATGTATGCACAAGTGAGACGTTACGGGAAAGAAGGTAGGAATTATGACTGATCTGATGTAGTTAAAGATGATGAGACAAATGAGTTGAGATTTGAGAGTTTAATGAAGTCAATTTGGTAGCTGAATGGTTATGCTCAGGATATTCCAAGTTTGCACAGTGCAAAATTTCAAGTCTTCCATTGAGAAAAAATTTGTGCTCTGAGTTCAATGGAAAATCTGGATTAATATAGGTTGAATTAGACAAAGTTGTCTTCTAGAAAGTTGTAGCTGAGCTTTCTAGCTTTCCAACAGTATATAGTATGGAATTTTTGAATATCGGATTCAAAAGTTATGGTCCTTATACGTAGAGATGCTCAGGACTATAAGACGTATCATCTAGTGATAACGTATCATCTGGTGATGACGTGTCATTTGGTGAGGACACATCGTCTTATGAGGAGGTATTGTTTAGTGAATACGTATCATTTGGTGATGACGTATCATCTGGTGAAGACATATCATCTGATGATGACCCGTCGTCTGGTGATGACGCATCATCTTGTGAGGACGTATCGTCTAGTGAAGACGTATCGTCTGGTGAGGACATATCATCTAGTGAAGATGTATCATCTAGTGATGATGTATCGTATGGTGAGGATGCTTCGTCTAGTGAGGGCATTTCATAGTGAGGAGGTATCGTCTGGTGATGACATCATATCGTCTAGTGCACTATTCATCTTGTATCGTCTGGTCCTATTTTTTAACCTTATAAATGATGGATTTTATCTTCAACCTCTTCATGAAAGTTATAGATCTTGAAGTTCTCTTTCAAACCGTCTAATAAAGACCCAATTCGAGGCTTGTAGAGAAAGTTATGTCAATTCTTCCAAATGAGGTTTGATTTTTAAAGGAATAGATCCCAACACACATTATGCTATCTCTCCACAAAAATTGGTAACGTTCTGAATTGATTAGAAAAAGGTTTTGATTGAAGGAAAGTGAAGGAATCTATTGGAATAGCATGAACTGATATTATTTTACTGAACATGCTTTGACATTTTGAATATATCTGGATCTGTAGGGTTCCAACTAAGATGATTTTCAATGTAGAGTAAACTAAAGACATAGAATATTTGCTTCAGTATAAGAATGATTCGAAAAATAGGGCTCGATGCTTACAGTATCAAAGAATGAAGATGAACCAAGGATGACTAATGAGGGTTAATTGGAATAACCATACATGGTAACAAGCACAAGAACACGTTTTATGACTCCGAATGTTTAGTTGGGTTTCAGAACCGATGCCCAATAGATGTGGTATCAGAGAAAAAGTTGGGTTTTGAAACCGGAAACCAACACTAACACTATCCTATTGAACATTTGTATAGTTAAGTAAAGCCATGGCCTAACAAGGATATAAAGGAATGTATATATGTGTATTAGATTATGCCCACAATTACTTATATTTGGAACATGTTTTTAAGATTTTAAATGTTGATTGATTTGAGATTTGAAAGTTGATGGACTACCATTAGGCTTATGGATTTTCATCAAACATAATTTGAGGTATTATGTCAGATCTTTGGGCTTCATAAGGCTTCAACTTACTATTAAATGATGATAAGTTCAATCTAAAAGACCCTTGGCTTAGGTTTCCTTTGTAAATTAGACTAGCCAAACATATCCCTTAGACATTTTAGAAATTTTCCTTAGGAAATAAAATTATGAAATTCTTACTATACATTAGTAACTAGTATCTTTAGTACAACCAAAATGGTTGAAGAATGTGGGATGAAGTTATTGTTAACTCAAGCATGTGTAGAGCAATGAAGTTGAGAAAAGAGAGAGCAACAAATCTTGTTAATGAATATTCTAAGCTGCAACAGTATATATATCAGTGGAAAGTCAATAATCCTAAATCTACATTGGAGTTACAACTGGCTAGGAATTGATAGGTGTAGATTAACTATGTTTTGATAGATTTTTAAGTGTCTTTTTAAGTATTTCTTAGATGACTATCATATGTATAGGCTTAGAATTATGTTATTGTTCATGTTTTTATGAATTATAAGTTTTTGTTTGGTTTTGAAGCAAGAATTAGATCTTAGTTTTATATTTCAAAAGGTTATTGATGTGTTTGTGAGTGTTGGAAATTAGAAAATTAAAGAATGAAGAAGATGGAGTAATTTTTAAGGTGTCACAATTGAGCACAATAGTGGGCTAAACCAGGTGAAGCAAGATCATGACTCAAAAAGCGCCATCATTATCTTTTAGTTCAATGCTATTTTTTGAACCCAATTAAGTGGGAAAACCTTAGAAACAACCCTAGAACCTTAATGAACTATTTAGAACAAGAAAAACACAAAAAAATGCAGCAACCATTGAATTAAAGTAAATTAAAGCGAAGAGATCAAGAAGGCATTAAAAAGTTTCAACATTCCAGATTAAGGCCTTAAACAATTTTTTCTCTTTTCCTTTTTGTTTCTATCATTATCATTGGTTTGTAATCTGATTTTCTTGATGTTAAACATGTTCATGAAGTTCTAATTTTCATCTTAGGATTTATTTTTGAACTATTTTTAGACTTTGATTATGGCTGATTTCAATACATGAAAGATGTTTGTGATAATTGTTTATAACAAAACTTGACAATAAATCAAGAGAGTGAGTCAGAAGTAATTAGTGTTAGATTGTGCAACGAGAGTTAGCAATTTAATAGACCCACAATTATCAAATTAACGACCAATTCAAGAGAGATCTCAGTTGTGGAAATGATTATCTAATAGATTACTTCAAATCTAAGATGTTAGGAATAATTTTATAAATTGAGAGATTGCAAATCCAGAAATTTTGAATTCAAATAGGGTTAATTGATTAGATCTTGAAAGAGAGTAATCGATACATTAAGAAATCTATGATCAAACACAAAAATTGAATTAAAAAAGTAAAGGAATCAAAATTAGGAAAGAATAGTTACAAATTATTTAATTTTAATTAATCTCAATTTTATTGGCAACTCACTTATTAATTTTTTATTTATTTCATTTTATTATTTGTTTTAAATTTTATTATTTAATTTTATTCAAATCAATTTCGTGTTACCTTTGATAAATTTAGGTTCAAATTGTTAGCTATTGCAGAATCCTCGTTGGAACGATAACATCTTATACTATAAGACAAGATATGTAGATATGCAGTGTATTAGGAGTTGAATGATTTCTGTAGATTAAATGACAACATTGTTTGCTAAAATCTAAAACCTTACCAAACAATTAAATAGCCTAACATCCACCTCCTTTTCTTCATTCAAAGATATTTAACATGAACATGAACTATATAGACAAGAGAGCCATATCACAACAAATTGCTTCTTAGTGAAAAATAATAATGTGCAATAATCCAACTCATCGGAGCCTAATAAAGTCAAGGAGGTAACAATCCTTATTCAAATTCGTACAATATTGGGTGGTAGAACCACCGAGATTTATTTTGGTCTAATAATGTAAGTTCCACCAGGATTTAAACAAGATGAGTCCAATTCAAATGATTGAAAATTGGATAAGCTCATGGACAAGGACACAAGTATGGAAGAGGCTTAAAAGAGGATTGAAGGGAAATTCAAGCAAGTACTGAAGAATCATACCTCTTTTATTCCAAATCTAAAGGTTCAAATAGACCAACTTGCCTGTGCATTATCCACGAGAAGTGTGGGAAGCCTTACAAGCAATACTAAAGCAAATAAAAAGGAGAAATTTAAGGCTATCACATTTAGGAGTGGGAAAGAACTAGAAGAACTAATGGAGACACAAGTTGAATCCCACCTTGTAGAAGACTAAAAAAAGCAGAAAAAGGATGAAGATAAGAATGAGGATCCTCCCTATATTCCTCCTCCACCTTATCTACTAGAAATACCATTCCTAAAAAGACTTCAGAAGAACATATTGGATATACAATTTGCAAGGTTCGTCAAAAAGCTAAAGAAATTGCAAATTACTTTTCCATTAAGAAGACAAGCAAATGGTAGCTGATTCGGACCTTTGTTCGTACCCTTAGAAGTCAAATTAAAAAAAATGGTCCAAGGATTGTAATATAGGATGCCACATCGGGTCGTTTCACTTAATCAAAATGAATGGACCTAAGTTAACCTATGCATCATGAAATGCAAGCTAATTTGGTAAGGACGAGGTTTTGGTCTTTGATAACATTAACTGTGCTAAATTAAATTGTAAGAAAAATATGTAAAATGTATTTTTGGATTTTTGGGAATAGAAAACTGAAAGATTAAGACAAATGATCAAAGAGTAATCGTGTAGCACCCCACTCCCACAAGACTCGAACCCGACATCGATGGGTGATATTTGAGTCCATGCCCTCCTGCTAGGGGTGGCATGTTAGATTACTCAATCATTCAAAAATCAGTATTTTTTTTGAAACCGCGAACATAATATGCCGAAATCTATTACCAAATCGGGCTCACTTTAATCATAAACTTTTTCAATCATGGCAACACAATCAACAAAACTTTCAGTAGCCAATTAGGGCCCATTACAAATACAAAACACTATTTTACAGAAATTGCGGAATACAAATTTATACAAGAATAGGATAACACCATACGCGTACTGATCTCGACCTCTATCTTTCCCTTGCATGCAGTAATTATACTCTCGTTTTCCTAATAGGGTATTCTTCTAAGTCCTGAAAAATATTTGTAAATTTTGGGTGAGTTTTGCAAACTCAATGAGTGACCATCATCGATGGCCCACCTAGTCACATAATACATAATTCACATTCACATCATTTCACATTTCACATTCAATTTCAGACTTCACATTCAATACACTTAATCATTCATATTATGCACATGCAGTGCACATGAGACTCACTTTCCATTTATTAATTTGTTGTGACCTAGTGCTTAACTGTCCCATATAGGGCTCATTGATAACTGTCGCTTATCCGCTTGGGGAATACAAGGCTCATTAAATGTTGAGCCTCAGGCTCTGATTCACTTTTGAGCTCGAAGCTCATTTTCATTCGTTGAGTTGTAAGCTTTGATCGGTGGCTATTCTGGTCAAAACAACCATTATGTTTCAAACATTCATGAAACGAAATGCATCAGTCACTTTTGCATGATCCCACTTAATCTCATTCCCATATCATCAGACCTTATTCCGGCATTCAACATTAAGTTGAGAATCACACTTTCACTTACATGCAAATGCACATTCATAACACATTTAGCAATCACATTAAGTACACTTGGTTCATCTCATTCACATACAAGCAGCACTTCAATATCTCATCAATCATCGAATCTTCTATCTAGAACCAACAGTGAAGACGCATTCATATCAACATTCAACAGTCAATTAATACAAAAATCAAAACAAACAATAAAATGAGACTATCTAGGTCTACTCACAGTATGCTCCCGTTTAGCATTCGTTTCCAAATTATGGAAATGCTTGAATGTGGACATTCTATCCTGCACAATTTATTTATGCAATACACATTTCACACACGTTACCACTTTGCACAATTATAATTGTTCAATAATGCACACGTATGAAACAAATTATGTACAATGCATGTTCATGAAAATCCTGGGAATCTTTCTTTTAATTTCATTACAAAATCATTCCCATATCAAAACTCATATAAGTATAATTTATACTTAGATTTATGCCTTGCTAAAACCATTAAAATCTCCATTCCTTTCTCATTGACTCACTTCAGAATTTTTCCAATTCATACTTTCGGGTCTACTATTCACATTCAATCAAAAAGTGAAAATGATGTAATTTGGTCATACTCTCTTCTAGAAAAGTGTTCCTCCATATCTTATCATCCCATTGACACAAAAATCATTCAATTTGGTTTAGTAATTTGGAGGATATGCCTCAAACATTATCGGGTTATCCATATTCAAAAATAGTATATTAAACACAACTTCCATCCAGAATTTCAACATCTTAGAGACTGAATCACAATTTGAATTTTTCATATTATTTATAGCCCTGTGTCTCTAGTTTACTCCAAATTAAAAATCATCTCATTTATAATCCTATAGATCCAGATATAATCAAAATACTGAAGTATGGTCAGTGAAAGAACACTAGTTCATCTTATTTAAGAGCACACTCACTGTACCCGTCCCACTTTTTTCACTCTCTCTTTCCCAATTCATTTCATAATACTACTACTTTTTATGTATAGGTAGAAGAATGTCTTACGAATCCAATGCTTCAAAAATCAAGTCATTTTGAGGTCGGACAAAGAAGTTATAGCCAAAAAACTATTGGATGTTCATCAACCTTTCAAAGCTTCAAAGTCGCTATCGTGCAATTGCACGATAGCCATTTTCGCTATCAAACCTCCAAAGTCGCCATCGTGCTTTTGTACAACGGTGCTTTTTGGCTAACCCTCAAAGTCACCCTCATGCTTTTGCACGACAGTACTTTTCCACTTCATCTTCTTCACCAACATCCCAGCTTCTAAACTCTATAACTTTTGATCTAGAACTTCAAATTTTGCAAAATTTATATCAATGGAAAGCTAAAAGAAAGGTCTACAAATTTCATGAAGTCAAAATCTGCCTATGTAAACACATAAAATTTCATAAAAGTTCAGAACGAAAATTCAACTCTCACTGTTCATTCTCAGAAAATTTCTAGACTTCATTCTCTAAAATCCATCACTTCAAATTTTTATTTCTAGTTTCTACTCCATTCCAATCAACTCATTCACCATAAATTTCACAGTACCCTTAAATATACAAGTTTACTCGAAAATCGCAAAATCATCAAAAACCAAATATCAATTATTCACTCTTCATATTCTGCATTTTACGTTCTCTGCACTTTCTTTACTCTCTTCCTCTAACTATCATATATACAATCTTTCTCACTTCATATCATCATCTTACAATTGTTTTTCAACTCAAAAACCATTCTTTTGGTTATCTCAAAACACTCACATATTCACGTACACTCATATAAATATATACATATTCACAGTGAAGAGAAATAGAGTATATCATAATATCATCCTTTTTACATTCTCTATTTTTCTTCTCAACTTTCATTTAAACACTCATTCTCATCTCAAACCATCACTTTACAATTGCTCTTAAACTCAAACATCATTTTCTTTATCATACCTAAAGCTTCATCTACTCACGTATACACATGCATATATATATATCACCTTTTCACACTTTAATTTTCTATACTTGTCTTATACACCATTTCATTTCTATTTCTAACTCCAAAAATCATTTTTACATCATTTAATCATTAACAATCCATCAAATACTAAGTTAATGCTAAAACCAAAATTTCATCCCATCTACACTATGCTCATGAATATATACACGTAAACATCATTTTCCATGCATATGATAGTAATTCATCAAATGTATTTCATAACTCCCTAACTCTAAAGAATTTATTCACTACTTACTTGTTGAAAAATTCAAAAGCTTCAACTATCCCAAAGCCCTAACTCCATGCAAAATTACATACTCCTCTGTGTAACTGACCAACTTCTGGTTTTTCTTTAGGTAGAAAACACCAATAGCTAAGTGGGTTTGATAAGGAAAAGGAAAAGCACGAAAAGCTATTAGGAGGATATTTGATGAAAACTTTGTGTGATGGGAGGAAATCCAAAGAAGGTAATGAAGAAGGAAAAACTTAGACATATAGTTAAACCTTTATCAACTCTTAGATAATTATAACTTATTTCAGCAAAATACAAAACCCACTTACCAAGTTAGTGAAACTTGTCACTTCCCTATGGTCTAAGCTCTAACTTAGTTTCTTTTAAATTTAACTCCATTAATTCTATCTTTACAATACAACTATCTCCAATCTTCTTTTGATTCCTTTTTTTTACTATTTTCCATAAAAATTCATAATTCTCCATAAATTATGAAAATAAATCTAAAATTAAAAAATATTTCAAATCCACTAATTAATAAAATTTCCAATGTAAATAAATTCCAAATTCACAAATTTCCCAAAAATCACAACTCAGTCCAATTATACCCAGAATTATTCATGAATGCATGTACAATTATTTTCATGTGTAGAAATTTTCACTATTCATGTGTATGTGTATGACATATTATGCACGAGTATGAAATGTGTTTCCTAATTTCTCAACAATTTCTCTCATTTATTGTTTTTGTCTTAACATGGGTAATGGGATGTTACAAATAGAATCCTCTTGAAAATGGTCTTTGGCTATCATAGTTCGAAATTAATTTTCATGGGAGTGGAAATCACTAAATTTCAAATGGGTAAACCTTAAAAAATTCTTTAAGTCCAAGATCTTAATCAATGGGACTCCATTTCTTAAATCCTTATTAAATGCTCTTAGTGTGTGTAGTGGATAAGTCCATGCAACAAGTCATTTTGGAATCTAGAATCAACTCAATATCAAACACAACTATGCAAGATAAAAGAGAATCAACAAGATCACAAATAGACATATATGAGACTTCATATATTTAAGCTCAAAGCTCTACATCAACAAATCCAAACCACACATTGAATATCCAACACTTGATTAAACTATAATCAAGTATGTTCAAGTACAAATTACAAATCCTAAACCCACAAATTCATAAATCATAGCTAAATATGGATTAAGTTACTCCCCTTTTAAGCCTATTGAACTCTAGCCATTACTACATCTTCAAGAGGAGAGAGAGATGCCTAGCCATGCATAGCTCCAAGAAACTTCACAACCGAGAAGCAATCAGAGGCACCCATGGTAGAAGTCAATGGTGAAAAATGGAAGAAAATGATATAAATGTGGAAGAAGACGATGGTGGGATAGTTACATGAAGATGGAATATGAATGTGGAATGTTATTATCATATATCGGCTGTCCTTTTGTATGTTATGTCAAAATAGGTTTTTTTTCAAAAACAGGTTGCTAGGTCAGGTTGCATAATTGGTTAATTTTTTAAAAATGGTCCGGGTTAGGTGCCAATTCGAATGTGTCGCCACGACGAACTTTTCTTGAAATTTTTCTTCAATAGTCTATTAATTTTGTCGTGGCAAAAGCATCATACTTGCTACGGTGAACTTTGCCCTAAAGATTTTTTCAAAGATTTTCTTATATTTTGCCAACGAATTTTTCTTGTTGCCCTCGTTGGCTTGTGTTATTGATCTTCACTCTTTGACTCTACTTCTTGAATGTCCTACAATGAAAAATAGTAGTTTGCAGTATCAATTGTTCTAAAAATTAATTTAGTGTAATTACTGATTATTTGTGACAATTTTACCCTCAAACTACATTAATTCAAAACAACCACTCATGAGCTAAATTAAGTACAAAATCTAATAATAAGAGCCAAAAAGTATAACAAAAACCATAAACTTGTCACCAAATGATATAGGAAACTTGGGTTCAACCAGTAGCACTGACTGAAAGCTGCAACTTCATAATTACCAACCGCATGCCTTTAGAGTTGAATGATTCAAAGAATTTTACTATATCCTATGTAGTTAGTAATTTAGAATTTGTTAAAGGCTAAAGTGACTTAGGTTTAAGTATTAATCTTATACCTTTCTCAATTTTCAAAAAAGTAGAGCTAGGTGATGTGAAGCCAACTTCTATGCTTATTTACTTGGTAGATGAATCAATAAAGAAATTGTTTGGCATGGTGGAGAATGTGCCTGTAAAAGTGGGCAAGTTTATCATTCCTATGGATTTTGTGGTGCTAGACTTTAAAAAGGATTGAAACTGTCTACTAATTTTGAGTATACCATTTTTTTAAAACTAGAAGAGCTTTGGTAAATGTCTATGAGAGCAACCTAATCCTTCGAATTAGTGATAAACAAATAGAATTTAATATGAATAATGTATTAAAGAATTTGAATTAGGAAAACTCATTTATGAGAATTGATGTACTTGAATCTTTAAAAAAAAGAAGAGAACAAGAAACAAATGACAGAGGACATAGAGCTTGAAGAATTTAAGAAAATCCTTGTCCATGAACCAAAAGAGAAAAGGAGACACAACTGACTAAGGAAGAACAAAAGCAGTTCAACTTATTACTGTTGGAGTTATGTAAATATAGTGCCCTGGAAAGCAAGTGTATTTACATGTAACTTTATCTTCTTCGATTCTGCTTTGTAATGAAAATATTTATTATTAATAAAACAAAAGAGTTTGGTTTTATCTGTATGAGCATTATATATCTGGTCATAAGGTACCAAGATTCATTTGTAAGTAATATACATATACATAGAGATGTATGGGAAACATGTATATTATTAGAATCAATTAATTGATTCACAGTTGAATAATCAAGTTGGTCGTTTGATTATAGTTTAGATCGTAGTGTTGCGATTTATCTCCATATAAGTAAAGGAGTTTACTTAAAGGGAATGATGAGTTTCATATCATGATAGTAGTAGACTATCGATAATGGCACTATTAAATGAATCTGGAATCAAGTATGTTTTCAAGAATAAAGTGGGTCGTTACTTTAATCTTAAAACATACAACTTAAGCATTCGCTTATTATGAACCACAATCTTGATAAGTGGTGAACTCATATGTGTTTCATTATAATTCTTGATATGATCGGAATGGATTTTTACAGGGTATTAATCCGGTTCTGCATGTTGGAATTATTAATTGAAACATGTATCGTGAACATTCACTCAAATAAAGAGTTTATAGTGTTATCATCTCTTCAGATGTTTTAAGGAGATTTGGTGATTAAAGCTGGCGCGAGAGTTTGATGGACTAGCTACCCATCAAGTCTTAACACTAAGATGAGATCTTATGTGTTAACCACCATATAAAGTAAAATGAGAGATCTAGAAGGAAAAACTAACATAAGGGCAAAACGGTAATTTTACCCTTTGTTGTGCGGATGGCTATAATAAGGTTCTAAATAGGGTTTGCAATTGGACATATTCTCATAATATTTAATAATTCAAGATTTCAACTAATTGTCTTTAGTGGAATGACATTTAGTTAATAAGCTAGAATTAATTCCAATGAGATTGAATTATTTTTGGGCTTATTGGAGCTTGAATTATCAAAGTCCAATAAGATTCCCCACTTGCCTTTAAGGAAGGTTATCAAGCTAAGTAAGAAGTAGTTTGGAGGCTTTAGAAGTCCATAATTGAATGATGGGCTTATACTAATTAATGGTTAATTGGAAGCCCATATGTTCATTTAGAAATGGGTTTGTTTTGGTTTAATGTAATTGATTAGATTAATTATATTAAAACAATTTTTTTTTAAATGGAGAAGAAGCAATTTCGAAATTGTGTTAGGTTAGATGTGTAACCACATTTGACATTAAAATACTAAATAAAGATGGTCTTTATTATGGTTCATCATTATTAAATGGAGTTATGAACTTACCATTAAATGGTTTAATGGTTGGCTTTTAATGTTGGCATGTAACCTATTTGCATTCATTAGATTAAAGATGAAAGATGTGCATTAGATGGACCATCTTCCTTCTTTCTTCTTGCCAAAATCGAAATGGGTATTCAATTATAGGTTATGGTTTTTTCAAATAGCCATTTTAAAGATAAATGAAGTAAGTCTCATTTATTGGCTATTTGATGAGTGATTAATGTAAGAAATGATGCATTGGATGCCTCTCACTTTTTCCATTCATGCATATTTCGAAATTGAGATGTAAGAAAGGGTTCTTGCATGGTTTTTAGAGATTCTCTCCTTTCATGCAAGGTAGAACCGAAATTCCTAAGTGAAAGAATTGAAAGAGTTTCAATTTTGGTTCTTCTTCTTCTAAGAAAATCTCCTCCAAATATTTCTTCTCCTTTCCCACCAAAGGATTTTGTTAACCTAGTTGTCCTTGAAGAACAAGTGGTAAATCTAATTGGTTGAGGATACTACAACAAGGAAGAAGATAGATTGCTAAAGGAAAAGACTCAAAGGCAAAGGATTTGGATATAAGAAGGAGAGGATAAGCAATGAGGATTTAAAGTCATGGCGAAGGAGTCGATAATTCCTTTTATCTTGTTCTTGATTTTATTATCCTTATACCATATCATGTATGGATTAGCATGTTGATTTGGATATATTGCTTCCGCTACAAGATGATTTCTTAAAAAGTTTTGAAATCTATCGTTTCTCCATACTAAACATGCTTTCTTTTTTCGATCCAACAATTACAGGACAAACTGTTAGATTATATTGACGATTCAAGGAGTTTCATCATTCCCTCTTTTATTAATAGTTTTTTATGGAAAAGAACACTACTGAACTTACTTGGTTTTCTTAATTTGATCAATTATGTCCTTCTTATTTTTTGCATTTTATGGCTTATTTACAAACTTTTAAACTACCATAAGGTGAAATGGGTAGAAGCAAGCCACTAATAATAGACCTAGGTTGATGGTAGACGAAAGGAGTACATCAAATTAATGGCATTAAAGAAGCACTACTTTGAAACCAACCCAAGAAATAAGATAGGTTTTATTTTTATTTTTATTTTCATTTTCATTTTATTGGAGCTTTGTTATTTTTATTTTGTAGGGAGTTGAATTGATGGATCTTTATGGAATAAAGTATCTTCAAGTTCCCTCTCGAATACCATTACCACTTGAATCACCATAAGTTTTCTTGCTTTGACTTACTTTTTATTATTATTTATCTTTATTTTTATTGGTTTGTTTCTTATATTGAGGACAATGTATTGTTCAAGTGTGGGGATGTATATACAATTGGATATCATATATGTGTGAATTTTTCATTTTTATTGTATATTTTTTTATTGGGTTGGCATATGTGTGCTTTGTGTGAATCTGTCAATGGCGAGAATTGAATGGAATTAGGCTTTTTTGAACATGGTCATTGTTGGACCCCATACCTGGGCTAGCATTTTCCACCCAGCGTGTGTTTTTGGGTTATCTGCATGACATCAACCTAAATCAGTATTGTCCTCTTTGGTGGAATGAATACTGACCTCGAGGTTTTGTTGCTTTTACAAGCACGCCTCTTACCATTGAGCAGCTCAATGGTAAGAGGCGTGCTTGTAAAAGCAACAAAACCTTGAGGTTGGGTGTTCGATTCCCACCAAAGAGGACAATACTGATTTGTGTTGGATGCCGCGGTATAACCCGCAAACACACGCTGAGTGGAAAATGCTAGCCCAAGTGTGGGGTCCAACAGTCATTTAGATTGTAAGGGCATAGTAACTATGGATTCTGTATTTTAAGTGTCTTTGGGATGAATATGTACGTTAATTAGGATATTACACTTATTCTTCACTTTATGACTTTTTTTTGTATACATTTATAATTATAATCAATTGAATTGGTTAGCATTATTAGTATCCTTTCATAAGAGTGATTGACTAAGAAGAAATAAGGTAGGCTAAGAAATTAAAAATGTATTAAACAAAATAACTATTCCACTAGCCCTTTTTGAAAAATTGGGTTAAGAATAAAGTTGGTAGATAGTTGAAAGTTGTGATATGGCTGAGTAATCAGGGGCATTCACGACAAAATATTTGTATTCATGTTAAAAGGCTAGAGTAACATTCCAATCAAGTTAAATAAACAACGTGACCTAGTTGAGTAACTGAGGGATATTCATGATAAGGTGTTTGCCCTCCCATCAAAAGACTAGGTTATCATTTAAGAAAAATTAAAAATGGTGTTATAATAAATTAAAACTACGGATTTTTTAAAAAATAGCAAGAATTTTCATAAAAGGTTATTTAGGGATTGTTTTCCTTTTTAATTGATCAATAATAATAAATGCATGCTTAAAAGTTTCATAGGTATATAAATAGGTTTTTAATATTTTGATTGATATGTATATTCAAATCAAAGAACCTAAACATGGAAGGAATAAGTTAGTCTGTTTGCATAATTTGAGTGACTGACGCTAGGGGTTAATTCCATAAGATTGGAGCAATTGTACCATTATTGTATTGTCACATGATTATGTGTTTGTATGTTTTGTTTATTTGCGTTTTTAGATTTGCTTAAGGATAAGTAAAAGTTTAAGTGTGGAGATGTTGATAGATGTAGATTATACTATATTTTGCTAGATTTTTAAGTGTGTTTTAAAGTATTTCGTAGATGATTATCATGTATATAGGCTTAGAATTATGCCATTGTTAATGTTAGTATGTATTCTAAGTGTTTGTTTGGTTTAGAGCAAGATTTGGATCTTAATTTATGTTTTAAGAGTTGATTGATGTGTTTGTGAGTGTTGGAACTAAGAAAATTTAAAAATGAAGAAGATGGAGGAAGCTTGAAGGTGTTACACTTGTGCACAAGCTAAACCAATTAAAGCACGATTATGAATTAAAAAGTGCAATCGTGACAAGAGATTTCTAGGCGCGATTTTTTTGAATCTCGTAGGGTTTAGGGCTATTTTTGGAGCCAAACTAAGTGAGGAAACTCTAGAATCAACCTTTGAACCCTAATGAACTATTTAAAAGCAAGAAAAACACTAAAAAATACGACGACCATTTAATCAAAATGGCATTTAAAAATTCCAACATTCCAAATCAAAGTGTTAAACAGTTTTTTTCTCTTTTCCTTTTTGTTTCTTTCATTATCCTTACTGTGTAATCTAATTTTCTTGATATTAAACATGTTCATGAAGTTCTAAATTTCATATTAGGATTTATTATGAAATTATTTTATAACTTTGCTTATTATTAATTTCAATATATATAGGATGTTTATGATAATTGTTTAAACCTAAACTTGACAACAAATCAAGAGAGTTAAAAGTAATCATTGTTAGATTGTGCAACAAGAGTTGGCAATTTAATAGACCCACAATCATCAAATTAACGACTAATTGAAGAGAGATTTTGATAGTGAAATTGATAATCTAATAGATTACTTCAAATCTAATTGAAGATGTTAGGAATAGTTTTATGATTTAAAAGATTGCAAATATGGAAATTTTGAATTCAATTAGGGTTAGTTAAATAGATCTTTAGAGAGACTAATCAGTACCTAAGGAAATCAAGGATTAAACACATAAATTGAATCAAAAATAGTAAAGGAAGCAAAATAAGGAAAGAATAGTTTCTAAATACTCAATCTTAATTTTTATTGACAGCTTACTTGTCAATTGTTTGATTGTTTCATTTTAATATTTGTTTTAAATTCCATTATTTGCTTTTATTCAAATCAATTTTTTGTTACGTTAGACAAAGTTAGGTTCAAATTGCTAGCTATTATATAATCATCGTGGGAGTGATAACCTCTTATACTATAAGATATGATCTGCATGCTTGCAATGTACTAGGAGTTTTATTATTAGATACAAAACTTGCTCAATAGGAATCAAGGAATTTATTTACTATAGATAATAAAATTACAATTTATGAAATAAAAGAAAGAATACAAAAGTTCATTTAATCTTTTATTCTCTTTCATATTACAGTTTAAAACTTATACATTTTCTTTGAATTTATAAAACAAGATGGAAGCATTTGAGAAAATTTTATAGGATAGATGGTTACTTTATGAAGATAGAGTTTCAAGGTCAATTGTTAAGAGCTATAGAGGACTGACTCACAAAATTGGCTTATAAGTCTCCTTACATCTAATTTGGAATTGGAAGATGGAGAAGAACTCACATCCATATCTGACATGCAAAAGGTAATTTATTCTTGATGTTCTTAATTAATTTAGAGTTATCATTATTTTTAAGATTTATTATATTTTTTTAATTATTTTAGGAATTATTTAGAATTATAAAAGTGACTTTACTAAATGCAACTCATTAAATGTAAGCTATACATATGTACCGCAATTGATGTAGGAGCTCAAGTAAAAAGGACTTTAAAATGCAATTTTATAATTACACATAGTCAAGTTGTATGGAAAAATTCAATAACCAATTAAATAGGTTTAACAAAATTAAGCTTGGACATATGCAGCTTTATTTCAACATCCTGAGGAGAGATGGGCAATATGCAAGTAACCATTTGAATTTGAATGTTGGCAATTAAAAATAACATAAGTAAAACATTCAATGGGTAGATCTTACATGCTAAAGACATTAGTAATAAGCATTCTTAAAATAATATGAATCACGATGATGAAGAGATATATGGATAAGAGAGTTTATTCATATATAGAAAACAAAAATTGCACCAATAATTATGAACAAGTTAGAAAAAAACACAAAGATGTAATGCAATGGAGAATATCTTAGAATGAAAATAGGGCATATGATGTTTCAAAAGTTGATGACAAACGTATTGTAAGAGTTGGTAGATAATAAAAATGTAGTTATCGAGCATAGGATCTATATAGATACCTTTGTAGACATGTCGTAAGTGATATCTATCATTCTAAACAAATTATGGAGGCATTTCTTGATAATTGTTATAAGAAGGCTTGGTTCCTTAGTATATATGACTATGTGTCGTAACCTATTAGAGGTGTAATTTTCTAGTCAACAAGTGATGGGGAACTAATAAACCAACTATCTAAAAGAGTCATGCCAAAGAGTCCAAAAAATTTTAAAAAAAGAAAATTAAACCAAAAAAGTGAACGATTAAATAAGTTATCTTAAAAGGGGCAACTGCAAAAATGTAGAAAATATGATAATTTTGGCCATAACTTAAGAAAATGCAATAAGAAGGTCTAAGATTACCAACTAAAACACCTATTAATTTTATGAGTCACTTACTTTGCTTTTTCTTCCTTATATTGCTTTCCATTTACATCATGGACTATTTTATTTCATTTTCATTATTAACATTTTATTATTTTATTCCCATTATTATTATCAATTCTTTAATAATTACGGTAAATAAATTTTTACATTGTTTTTCTATTGTTTTGAATATTGTCATATTTGGTTAATAATATAGATAATTCTGCAAGTACACAATTTATAACTAAGGCGTATTCACATGTATATAAATCTTAGATTTTGTTCAATTAGTCAAATTCTTTATAATTAGGGAATGTGTTTGATTGACTAAAATTGAGTGTTATTTCTTTTAGTTATTATAGGTCACTAGTGTAAAAATATATAAGATATTGCTATTCCTAGTTAACAAAATAATATTATAAGTTTCATCCATGACATTTATTCATGATATTGTTAACAAGTCTATATAATTAACTAATTAAATGTTTTTCCTAGATTAATTGCTTTACTATGCCAATAAAGGAAGTTTAGAGATGTTGATCCTCATACATTCAAGTTGTCCTTTGAACCAAAAGGGCTACAGTTTAAAGGAAATCAAGTATCACTGCTCAACAATTACAAGATAAAGCCAAGAACATGAGAGCATTATTGGCAAAAAGTGCACAATCATCATAGGAGCCAGTTTTTTAGTCCAACGCACAAAAAGGAAACAATGTGGCACATAATCACTCATAAAAAAATATGATTACATGAACACTTATCGATTGGCTGTAGTCATAACTTTTGACATTATATCATATTTAAACTAAATTTTTATTTGAATTATAAGTAATATAAGGTTTGCTTTAAAATATGTATTTATATGATAATATGGCAAATGAAATTACCTAACTCTATCATTTTCCTTTCATATATTAAATGTGTTATATTCCGAATGAAATTATACAACTCAACTTGTATTTATATATATTAGGTATCATAAGCCAAATAAAATTACTTAGATCTATCATTTTCTGTTTATATATTATAAACTTCATATGCCAAATATTTTTAAGGCTACATAAATGAATTTTATTACACCATTTACATTACATTCAAAAATAATAACTACTAATTATATAACTTTAACATGAATTTTAACAAACTAACATTGTAATTTAATGTCATTTCCTAAAACAAATGAAACTAACA
This sequence comes from Erythroxylum novogranatense, assembly GCA_029891385.1. Lineage (NCBI taxonomy): Eukaryota > Viridiplantae > Streptophyta > Magnoliopsida > Malpighiales > Erythroxylaceae > Erythroxylum > Erythroxylum novogranatense. The sequence goes on along the minus strand of CM057234.1, from coordinate 89,993,572 downwards.
ATCATAGTAAGCACATATAATATTTATTAACATAAATTTTAACTCTTTTTTCTATTTTGGCAACAAGCTAATGTCTTCCTTCATAAGATCTATTTGCTCCTCAACCTATTTGGTTGTGCTTGTTTCACCACACTCTTTAACATAGTTATTTCTTTCCTTAATTTATGAATTACTTCAATAGATCTCTTAGCAAACTTGTCATTATATCACTTAAAAATCATATCTCTTAACATTTAAACAAATTAATTTTAATTGTTACATTAGATATAAGATTCTTTAGTACATAAATAAATAAATAACTCATTGGATAATTGGAACATCTATAATATATCTTCCTAGATTATTATCACTCCATGAATTTCTTAATTAGGTATTTAACCACAATAACAAACGACATTCTAAGTATAACTTGATATTATATTAGTTGATACTGGGATTCCATAAGTACGAGGACAAGAAATACAATTATTTGGATTTTAATAAATAAAAGTTACTAGTAAAATGATATACTATTGTAATTATCTATTTTGTAATTTAAAATCTCGATATTACTACCATAGATCTAGTTATTATTTACAAACTTGAAGAAGATGTGCCATCATGAAAAGTGTGAGGACAATACTAAAAGGACCTAAGTGGTAAATGATAAATGATTATTTGATTATATTTATATATACCCATATTTAATGTGTTATGCTTGTTATTTAATAGTTTTATAGTATTTTTAGTACTTAAGTCACTTTACATATATTTGTAGGTGATAATGACCTTCATGAACCAAAAGGAGAAGAATCCGGATAAAATCGTGGCTTAAAATGAAGATTTGAAACAACTTGGAGATACATGACCATGTGTAGTGACTGTGTAAGTCTCCGTAAATGTATGGAGATTTGAAGAATATTGTTTATGTTTATATGAAGTTAGACACCCATATATGTGGATATACACGACCATGTATATTACTTGTGTAAGTCTCTATGCCTGTGTAAAATCACCAATTCAGGTATTTTTGGAAGATACATAATCACCTACACGCCCGTGTAAATGACCTTGTATACTCTAGAAACCTTAGTTTTTACTATAAAAAGACGTGATCAGAGGCAAATAGAAAATAGGTGAGCTTTTTAAAGTTTTTGAATTGTAAGAAACACAGGCAAGAAGTAGTTTTGAACATAAGATGAGAAAAACATGAAGAATACATCACAAGATCTGATAGAGAAGATTATTCAATTCAAATTGCAAGAATATTTATTAGAGAATAAAGGGAGATTTAGAATATGATTTCTCTTTTTATTCATTCTTCTACATATTTGTTATTGGTATTGTTTTCTATGGCTAGGAATCAAAATGTTTAGTGCCTAGGTGTGATGCCAAATATTTGATGAAAATATAATTTAATATTTTCTTCAATGCTAGTTCATTGATTGATTTAATGTAATTCAATTATCGTTATATTCTTAAACTAATATATCCAAAAGATTAGTACATGATTTGATATCATATGATTGACATTGAAAAATCCTTTTGTGTTAATAGATCTATCATAATTAGAAGGAGTTGCATACAAACATAGAGATAAGTCGACATAAATCAATTAGATTAATGCCAAACCTAAGAGTGAAATTAACAAGTCGATAATGTGATATTAGGGGTTTAAACTAAAAAGATATTTTAGTTAATGATCAAGAATTAGTTGTTAATAGTCTTGAGAAACATATTAACATAAGATAGGAATTTCCTAATGTTTTAAAAACCAAACCAGACATCAAACAGTCAAAGGAAAGGTCTAAGGTTTAAAGGTTCAATCGGTATTGGACCGCTATAAAAGTGATATATGATAAATAAGAAGTAAAAATTATGAGGGTAAGTAAAATAAAATATTTTATTGAAATAAAAATACATCAATGTCTATTATTATATAATGAACCAATAATCCTCATTGTTGTTGTTTTAAGAAACTATTTAGGCAAAATAATTAAGAGGAAATACCATCGATTTAGTTAATTAAGTTTTTTAAAAGTGTATATTTTAAATTAATTCTATAATATTTATTTATTTTATCATTAATTGAATTAGCATGTTTTATTATTTTTAAAACAAAATGATATATATATATATAGGTGCTATATTTTGCATAAAATAAAAGCTAAAAATAATATATATACATATATACACACACACACAAGTGCCATATTTTGCATAAATTCAAAGCTTAAAAAAGAAAACTTATGAATGTCTTATATTATTAAAATTTGTTTTAATAAGATGGTTCAAGTTAAAACTAATATGTTATAAATCAAATATGGTTCTAAGTTGGTCAAAAGCTAATTTAGTAAAATTTAAACTTAAGTTGAATAAAAAGTTAATGTTTATAAAATTTAACTTGTCACTAGAAAGGATTAATAATTTAATATTATACTTTTTCATAATATTAAAATGAAATACGTAGTCGTTTCAACTTGTGAACCCCAACCCTAACCTTCCCATCTTTGTCTCTCTATCTCTCTTTTTATGTGTGTAAATTAGTAAATGCTTAGTTTCTCTTCCTGAGTTTATCCTTACTGGTCGGGTCGGCTATATTTGGGCCCGAGCCCAATTACAACAACTCACAGGCCGATCAGTTAGTCCTACACCTATTGATTAATCTAGGCTTGATCCACACATCCGAGGCCTATTAGCATAAGGCAATCTCTCATGTAAACACGTAAAAACCTAAACCTAACTGCAAAACCATATAAAAGGTATTATTCTCCCATAATCGGGGTACGAGATCATAACCTAATTTGTTTTTCTCTGCATCGATTCCCACCTTCACCAGAAAACTTACTTGAGCGTCGAATGGGCTAATCGGGACATCACCCCCGACGAGCCTTCCTTGTTTTGCAGATATATTTACGTCGAAGAACAACGCAGAAGGTTGCCAACTCATGGATCTAAACGGCAACGCACCGTTTAGCCTGAATCCGGCAAAACCACTTACCAAATTCAAAACCTAGAACAAACAATCTCTCATCTCTTTTCTTCATTCTCATCAAGCTTGGTTTGTTGGATTTCCATGTTTCATAGTCATTTCCATACGAAACAAATTAAGAATGGTTCTTAACAATCCACTTGTAGTAATCCACTCCATCAGTAAGTTGTTGAAAATATCGCTTGGCTTTATCCTTACTAAGTCATCCATGGTGCACTTGAAAAATCAAGGTCAATAAGGCAACCCCACAAATAGTGGCCAGAGAAAATAATTTTAGAACAACACATCCCACCACCGTTTAAGCTTCTGGATCAAAAAATTGACTACTCATAATTTTATTAAACATTTTGCCACTAGTAATGAATTCCAGGATTATGTAAATCTTAGTATGGCTTGTCAAAACCAAGTAAAGACATGAAAAGGTCAAGAGGATGGTTGATGATGACGCTTCTGTACTGAGCATTTTGGATTGATTTCTTTTCGAATGGCTCAATAACAATCTTCGTGTCTCAATCAAATACTACTAACTGATTTGGACTGGTTCACTAATAAACTTGTTGGTTCTTTGATAACTGGGGTCAATTTTTATACATAAAGGTTATTAAATAAAACTGAATCAAATAACATCCAATTTATATTATTTTCGATCGAATTGGCTAGTCCAGTTTGGTTTTTAAAACATGGTAATTTTCATGGACCAATAATAAATAATTTAGTTGCATGATAAAGGGTTAGTTTTTAAGAATTCTTAAAGGGATTCATCACTTAGGTACTATTGATTTAATGTTGACTTTTCATAGTATCTTCCTTTATCTAAGTTCATTATTATTTCCATCATAGTTTAATTTTTTGTTTTTTTTAATTAGATTCACAATATGATTCAAGGTAATAGGAAAAGGGTTAACACTAGTACTTACAATGCTTGTGGGATTGATCCGTACTTGTCATTGTTAGTTACAACTACACAATGCACTTACAGTTAAAATTGATAAATCATTATAAGTATAGAAATATCATCAATCAAGTTTTTAGCTCCGTTGTCAGGGATAGTAATATTAAGAAAACCTAGCTTTCATTATTCTATCCATTTTTTCTTTATTTTGTTTTTTGTTTCTACTTTATTTTATTTTATTGACTCTTTGATTTTCTTGTTCTCACATATATTGACTCGTTGGTCAATTTATGAACTGAACTGATCCAACCAGCTTAGTGAACAAAGATCTAAAATTAAGAGAACAACTCTTAGAAATCTCCATAGCACATAACTAAAAGAGTTCGAGTTACATAAACAAATAGAGGACTTGTGAGGTCGTATTGATATAGAAGAATCAGGAACCATAGCTAACCAACCAAGCACTATTTTCGATCACGCTAGACTAGACTGGATAGAAGCAGAATCCAACATTGTCAGACCGACTGTGAACACCAATTACTTTGAAATCAATAAGAGTATTATGTAAATGGTGCAGCAGTCTGTTTAATTTGATAGACTGCAAGATGAAGATCTGAACGCACACATCTTAAATTTTCTGGAGATTTGTGATACCTTCAAGATCAATGAAGCTAATAATGATGTGATTAAATTAAGATTATTCTCCGCTAAGATCATCGTCCACTATATGGGATAAAATAGTAGAGAAATTTTTATTGAAGTACTCCCCACCAAAAAAGACTATAAAATTGAAGACTGATATTTCCTTCCTACTCTCGGGCTGGTTAAGAAACATTATATGATACATGGGAGCAATCTAAGGAGATGTTGAGAAACTTCCCACATCATGGTCTACCGCTTTGGATGCAAATTCAGACATTTTATAATGGGCTAAATCAAGCTATAAGACAATTAATAGATGCAACAACTAAGGGCATTTTAAATAATAAGCCACCAAAAGTAGCCCACAACCTTATTGAAGACATGGCAAGAACAATTATCAGTGGTGCTCTTCTCAAGCAAGACTTAATAAGCCAATGGGAGTATATGAAATGGATGTTGTGACACAGTTAGAAAACTAGTTGGAAGCTTTTAACAGAAAAATTGATAGACCGATCATGAATCCACCCTGCCAAGTTAAGCAGTGTAAGGTGTAAAGGCTAGAACATTCAAATCAAAATTGTCAAGCATTACAACCCAAGCATGTGGGTTATATAGGTAATGCTCCTAGTCCCTAAAACAATCCATATAGCAATACATGTAATTCGGGATAAAGGAAACACCCAAACTTTTCTTGGAAAAATAAAGGGTAAGCAAGGAGTATCCCTCCACCGATATTTCAACAATAACCACCTCAAGCTAAGAAGCCTACTCTAAAAGAAATGGTGATAAATATTGCTTAATATTTTGATGTAAGACATCAAAAATTGGAGGATTTTATTCATAAATTGAAGGTTTAGATTAGTCAAATCGCTAAATTAGTATCTGAAAGACCACAAGAGAGTTTGCCTAGTACTATGGAAACAAATTATAAAGAACATAAATGGCAATCACCCTTAAGAATGGAAAAGAGCTTCAAGAAGAAATAAAGACTCAAAAGAAAAACAAAAACATTAAGAGTCAATTAAAAGCTGAAGATGAAGACCACCATATGAAAATCAAGGAATTTCAACCAACCATCCCTTATCCCGTGAAAGTGAAGAAAGATCTTCTAGATGTACAATTTGAGTAGTTTCTTAAGCTGTTTACACAAATCTAGATTAATTTACCTCTGGTTAAATCTCTTGTGTAGATGCCACAATACTTAAAGATTATGAAGGAGTTACTATCAATCAAGGGAAAGTTAGAGTAGCTGTCCATTGTTATACTGAGTGAAAGGAACTCAGAAATTTTGAAAAGCAAGCTACTAGAGAAGCTTATAGATCCTAGGAGTTTTACTATCCCTTGTAAAATTGGTAGTTTAAAAATAGATAAGGCTTTAGTTGAACTAGGGATGGAATTAACATGATGCCTTATTCATTATTTGAGAAACTCAGATTAAGTGAACCAAAACAGACTAGGATAAATGTGCAGTTAGTAGATAGATCGGTAAAATATCCTAAAGGCATTATAGAAGATACTCTTATCAAGGTTGAAAAGTTTATCTTCCTACTAGATTTTGTGATTCTTGACATAGAGGAAGATGCAGAGGTACCTCTAGTCCTTACTCAACCCTTTTTAACAATTGGTAAATCAATTTTGGCAAAGGCAAGTTAATATTAAAGGTGGGGGATGAAGAGGTTGAATTTAAAATGTCTAATGTCATGAATTCGGACCTTGAGTTTATTGATGATAATAAATCTAGTGAGCTATTTAATAATTCATTTTTGGATATTGTCTAGACTCTACCTTTAAAGGTCTACCGAAACTTTTACAAGCTCAAGGTAATAAACAAAGGAAAAATAAAGCAATAGGCAACAATAGTTAACTTACTTAAAAGTTATGGAACCAAAGGTAAGATGACCAAAACCTAATTTTTTAATCCATCTTGAGCATGAAAGGTATATGAGTTAACGATGTTAAACAAGCACTGCACGAAAAGCAACCCATAAATTAGGATAGGTTTTATTTTAAATTCTATGGCATTTTGTTTCCATTTTAATGTTAGCATAAGATTTTATTAAGTTTTTATGTGTTTTAGGTTAGGAAATTAAGCATCCTAAAGAGATTGTGCATATTTATCATGTTAGGGTATGCACATTAAAGTTTTGTAACATTAAGTGCAAAATTTTTAAGTTTTTTGGACTATTTTTTCATATTGTACACATTCATAAAGACTTACACGGTCTTTAGACATGACTGTGTACACTCTGAATCCTTTGAAAAAATTTCACACACGATTATAGAAAGTTACACGCTTACTAGACACACTTATATAGACTTTCACGATTAGATACAAACCCATGTAACAGACTGTGTAAGTCCCCAATGACTCTTGAATTTTAAAGAGTTTATGAATTACACGGTCAACTACACTGGAAAATGAGGTAAACAAATAGGCAGGTCAATTTAAAGGCTTTCACATATTACACAGTCAGCTACATGGCGATAACCTTTAAATTGCCCTACCTCATTTTCTTCTCTCTCGCTACTCTCTCAGTGTCATCCTTTTCCCTCTCCAACCAAAATTTCAACATTTTCTTACCAATTTGATACACCTAAGTACATGTTATCATTGATTTCACTTGTTTATAATTGAGTATTTTGCAACGTACTATCTGAGTACAACAAGTATAGATCATAGAGAGAATAAGGTAGCTTGAAGCCTAAAATAGATGGATGGGGGATCTATTGATGCGGATGGTGAGCCATAATGGAATGACTTCACAACAGTACTCAAGGATGCTTAAATTTGGTTCTCTTTCTTTTTCTCATTATTTATGTATTTTTTATTTTTTTCCATTTGTTATTTTCTTTTGTCTAAACATTAGAGCAATGTTATCTTGTGTTATTTCTATTTCCTTATTTCGTATTTATGTCCTTTATTTTTAATGTTATTTTTATCTTTTATCCCTTTTTGTTTATATCTTACAAGGATGATTGTATCTAGCATCAGATGGACAGTATCAAATTCAAAACTATGTACTTCATATTATTTAAGGCAATACTAAATCCAACCCTTTCACACTTTTGTGTTTTATTGATATTTTTCTTTTGTGGACATTGGGGACTATGTACAACTTCAAGTGTGGGGAAGGGGTTTCAATTTTCTTAAATTTATTATAATGTTTTATTAAACTTGTTAACTAATATCCCAAATTTAGATAAAATTTGTCTTATGTACTTTAGATCATTATTGATTGTTGAATTGAATTAGTATGTAAAAGAATGAATGTTAGAATAAATTTTTTTATAAGTTATATTTTAGTAATCATTGAGATAATTAATTTTAATAAAATTGCATATTATTTATACATATAAAACCTTTGTTACGAGCTTTTGAGCCTAAAAGCAAGTACATCATTATTTAAGCTTTTTATTGTTTCATGTGTGTTATCATGCATAGTTAAATTATTCTAAAACTAGATTTTATTATTCATATTGAGACTACATTTATTAAATTAGAGGCATTGAAATGATAAATACATTTAGATTCAATATTTGTTTAGCCCATTTTCTTGTTTATTACCCTACTATAGTTTATCCCTTAGGAGTAACCAATTTTGAGACTTAGCCTTTCATTGATCATAACCACATTATTAGCCTTTATCTTAATTTTTCTTGAAGCTTTTTTGTTATTTTGAACCCTTGAAATTATTTATATTTACTTGATCCCTTGAAACTTGAAACTTGGAATTTGAAAAGGTCCTTTTTTTTTAATTGTTGGTATATGATGAATGCTAAAAAAATTGCAAGCATAATAAGAAGAAAGAAAAGAAGTGTTTAAGTTATGCTACCAATGGACTTATGGTATGAAGGACCTATTTGTGAAGAACTAAGTTTTTTATAATTTTGTTTTTGCAATTTTTTTTAATTTTATCACCATATTATACCTTACCTTAGCCCCATTAAAACATTATATTATGACCTTTTACTTTTTTTCTAGTTTATTTATAAGTGGTGGAGATTTGATAATATTGCAAGCTTATGGTTAAGAATTCTTTTATATATTGATTTGAGGTTCTTATAACTTTTAATGTAAACACTTTAAGTACATTAAGTGAATTCTGACAAGAGTGTGAAATTTTATTTTTAATTTTAAAAGATTATTGATGTGATTGTTCTTGGTATTAACTTATGAAGGTTAATTCTATGATAACTTAAATCTAATTGTTTGTTAGTTTAATTGATATGACATGATGATTTAGAGTATAAATGGACACATAAAAGTTAATAAAGGATGGATGTTTGTAAGATTATGATTTTCTTGAGGACAAGCAAAAGTTTAAGTGTGGGGATGTTTAATAAATGACTATTTTATTATATTTATATACCCATATTTAATGTGTTATGCTTGTTATTTAATAGTTTTATAGTATTTTTGGTACCTAATTCACTTTAAGTGTATTTGTAGGTGATAATGACCTTCATGAATTAAAAGGAGAAGAATTTAGATGAAATTGTTGCATGGAATGAAGATTTGAACTAACTTGAAGATACATAACCGTACGTAGTGACTTTGGAAGTCTTCATAAACATGTAGAGGTTTCAAGAATATTGTTTTTTGGTCATGTAAGGTTACACATTCATATATGCGGATATATACAACTGTATATATTGCTCGTGTAAGTCTCTGTGCCTATGTAAAATTGCTAATTCAAGTATTTTTGGGAGATTTCATAGTCCATGGTTTGATTTCAAATGATTGAGAATGTGAAATTCTTTTTTGTAATAGATTTACCATAATTGGAAGAAGTTGCATACAAACCTAGAGATAGATCAACATAAATTCGTCAAACTGAATAGTGAAATTCACAAATCGATAATGCAATCTTAGAGGTTTTAACTAAAAAGATATTTCAATTAATCAACTGAGAATTAGTTGTTGATAGTCTTGAGAAAGATATTAACATCAGATAAGAATTTCCACGATCCAATAATCAATAATTTAATTGTATGATAAAGGGTTAGTTTTTAAGAATTCTTAGAGGTATTCATCACCTAGGTACCATTTATTTGATATTGACTTTTCACATTATTTTCCTTTGTCTGATTTCACTATTGTTTCAATATTAGTTTAATTTGTTTCATTTGCTTTTTAATCAAATCCACAGTCTAATTCAATAGTTAGATAATAGGGAAAAGGTGAATACTAGTACTTACAATCCTCGTAAGAATGACCCGTACTTGATAGAGCTAGTTATAACTACACTTTGAACTTAGAGTTAAAACTGATAAATCGTTATAAGCATAGAAACATCATCAATTAGTAGATTACCAATAGTGTGGAGGTTTTAAGTTAAAAGTATATCACACTAGAGGAAACAATACATAACACAATTACTCCAAGAGTAGGATAAAATTTTACTTAATTCCAGCAACTAACTTAAAGTCATCTTTTGATGATATTTTGATTTTTTTTAAATTTAAATTTGCTTCCATGTGGTAAATGAACCTAAAAAATATTAAAACATTTACCATAAATGCAAGTTTTTATATTAACCTTACTACAATTGCTAAACTCATAAAGATGATTCCATTTCGTAGTTGCTAAAAGTGCAATAACTATTATAGGTTTTATACACATATGTTTGGAGGCAATAACCTAGGAAATCATAATCTAATAAAACGTAAAAAAAATTTAATCAAAGTTAAAAATATGAGTTACATTTGAGTTTTATATTATTGATGAATAGTGCATCACTAGGTTCATAAAACACTTAGCTCATAGAAGAGGGATACCTTATAGATTTTATATTAATTGCACCAATTTAATAACGATTATAAATATGAAAAAAATAACTCATCGAGTTACAAACACAGTCACATAAGAGTGCAACAAACAATGGTTTATATGAAGATGGTACTATATTCTTTGTCAAATAAGGAGAGAAGCATTAGGGTGCAAGAAATGGTGGTATATATGAAGATGGTATTGTCTTAATTATCAAATAAGGAGAGAAGCATTAGGGATTAATATGTTAAAGAAGTGGAATTAGGGTTGAATGAGTTAGGGCATTAGATTAGGGATGATTTACAATAAGGAGAATGAAGAGCTTTGAGGAGGCTTACGGAGAAATTAGACCATGTCCAAGTAAGCCTATATACAGACAAGGTATCATATATCAACCTAACACCTTAAGGCAATGAGTTATGAATCTTATCTTTGTTTATAACTCAGTTAGTCCTTATGTCTCTTTCTGATGTGGGCTTATCCACCTATGAATTTACAGCTTCTTCCCCTTCACAAATAAATCTAATTCATATTAGACTAGCTCCACCTCAACCCATGGCTAAACTATTTGAGTCATTATATAAATCACTATTCATCTTGCCCAAATTCATGAATTTCTATTTATCAGACTTTGCCAACCAAACTTTGATACAAATGAAGGGTTTTGAGGGGACTTGGATAGAAATTGGACCAAGTCTAAAGGAGTCCATATGCAACTAAGACATCATATATTAACTTAAAACCTTAAAGTAATAGGTTATGAGTCCTATCTTTATTTATAACTCACCTTATTCTTATGTCTCTTTTCGATATAAGATTACTCCACTTGTAAATTTCCAACAAAAAGGATGAGTATGTGTTTCATATTAAGGGATGATAGGTCAGGATAATTTTGAAGTTAAGGATTTTAAATTTGAGAAAGCTTGTGAAATTACGACCTTTTTTAACTCACTGGTGCCACGTGAACTAACGTAGCACATGTGACATTAATAAATTTCGCTAAAAAAGGATCATATTTCCTCTTTTAAATTTTGTGCTTATCAAGTACATAAGTGGTAGATAATTTCTCTAGCATTTATCTATTATCCAACATACATGCCTATATAATATTTGTAATTATAGTGTTTTGAAGAATATTATAATTTACTCTTATTATTTATGAATCATGATCAATTTGTATTTTACAATATATCATTTTAAACGATTTTGTTGTTTCAAGTAGATATTAACTTAAGCATGTTTCATAAATATATTTTTCTTTTGTAATATAGATATAAGTTTTGAGAAAAGATTGATTGTTCTTTGTACAATTTTAATTAATACTTGTTTCTATATTTCAGTTGATTTGTTAAGTTCCACCACTATTTTTATCTCAAGTAAAAATTTCTTTATATTTTATAAAATTGAAAAGAAAAATTTGGACGTAAGGGCCAAATTAAATTTAAAGACGAGATATAGTTTTAGTATCTGCCAAATATCAAATTAAAATAGATAAATATAGGGTTTGTTTCAGCCTGTAATTTAGATTTTGAAAACCATAAGAAAGCATTTGTCATCAATGTGATTAATTAGTCCCTTGTGAATGGACCGTCTAAAAATAGATAAACCTATGATGTCAATCCAATCAATATATAATTATTTAACGAAAATGAAGAAATTGATTTGAATTACTTGTATAAGAATATTCTGACCATATGTAGAAAGTGAAATCTGACTTTGAAGGAAGCACGTGCTGAATTTTCGTTAGGTACTCAATAGAAGAAAGTTCAATTAGATCAGTTTTTGACCTGACCCCACTCTTGGCTGCCAATATGGAAAGTCAGCCTTAGCCTTCCTCCCTATACTTAATTGTTATCCTTGTAAACCAAATGAAAGGGGGGAGCACTTTTTTTTTGGAGTGGACCCTGCCTAGATCCAATTTCACGGAATTAAATATTACACTCCAGGTTCAAATCTTTTATTTAATATTATAGTGTTTTATTATTTTCAATAAATTTCAGTTATTTATTTATGTAGATCTTATATAAGTTCCGCGTAAATCCCACAAAATAAATGATTGAGATTTTATTAGAAAAAATAAAATAGAATAATATTAGATAGAAGATCTTGCCTCCAGGCATATGGGTTCGCCCATTTTTATTTTTATAACAACTTAAACTATTGGTTTCTTCTACTTTGTCAACATAAATTTGTTTATGAGAGCAGTTCTTCCAACTCCCAATCCAGAAGTTCGTATTCTTGGGTGTATGTATGACTTTTCGTGTACATGTTAGTAACTAAGACAAGAAGAGAACATGACGCATTGAGAACATTAAAAACATCTGACAAGCATCAGAGGATTACGTCCTTGCATACGCACCTGGTGCATTTATGATGCGTATTTGATCACTGAATTAATAAGACAGTGATCCAAGCCACCTTCTCCTGCTTTTAGACCTGCTCTGCTAGGTATGAGTTACATATGAGCTTAAGATATATTTTTACATATGAGCTTAAGCTTAAGATATATTTTTACATATGAGCTTAAGATATATAGAGAACTTCATGTATTCTTGACCTTGATGACCATGAAAATCTGAGCTTTGACATAATAGCCAATGACATAACACCCAACCCAACCCGATTGATCTCCTCAAGAAAAAGATAAGGCACATAAGCCAGAAAATATCCCATTAGATCTCAGCAAAAAGGGGATTATTACTAGTCAGTACATAAAGTGAGAAACCAGCTGATAACATCAGAAATCAGGTTTTAATAGGCAACCCTAAAACCCCACTAGAAACCTTTTCTCTGACAATTTCCAATTTAACATGTCTTTAAAGGATGCATACTCAAAAATTGCAAATGCAATGTCCTTCTCCTCCTAATCCTCTAGCATACATAATTTTAACTAAAATCAGAGAAATGGTCCGACTCAGGAGCATTACTAGATTACATACAAATCAGAGAAGGGGAAAAGGGAGATCCTATGAAGGTACCCAACAAGAGCTTGCATAATTGATTCGACCCTTCCATCCCTGCAACATCCAGTCATTTTCTTGGTCGATTACAAAATCCTTGTGGTAGCCAGCCTTGAGCAAACTCCTGAGCTTTTTCATCAGCATCTCATCCAATGGCAGTGACTTGAACCCTGCCTTCATAATCCTAGCCTGCCACTGCTTGCATGTCTCAGGCCTCTCAATCCTCTCCAAACCCTCGCATGCCACAGCATTCATAGCCTCCCGCCCGTGGAACTCCGTCTCCATCATCAGTCTCTCTGGATCATCGCGAGGTACAGTACAATCCAACATATCAAAAATTGATGAGAAGTGGAAGAGTGCCTCCCGGAACCTTGTCAGGAAGAATGGTGCATTGTAGGATCCATTCATCACAGAAAGAACAAAAATGTCTGGTTTCATCTTCCTGATTAAGGCAAGGACTGCATCCCTTGGGCAGCTCACTTCATCAGTTTCATCATGCAAGTGCTTGAACCGAGATAGACAATTAACTGCAAGCACCTCATCTCTAGTAATTTTCAAGTCCTCAATTGGGATTTTCTCCCAGTGCTGTGCAGGAATAGGATTGTACTCGAACGGAACATTGAAGCGTTCGCAATATTTAGCCAGCCGGCGTCCTGTCTCCTCAATTCTTTCTGCTGGCCGGAGACCACGCTGGGGCAGCTCAATGCCTGTAATTCGTAGCTTGGGAGGACCGCCTGGTCTGTAGGAGAGTTTCTGGATCAGCATAGGCCATTGGTAGCCATAAAGCACACCGAAGTCAACAATGTGGAGAGTTGATGCTTTTTCAGCTGCATGGAGAATCATTTTGTTTGCAAAGAAAATTGAGAACCTCTTATACGGGCAAGCATTAAGCATAGTTTTATAACTTTTTAATATATCAGCAGCTGTTGTCCTCTTTGTAGTCAGGGAAGTGAAGAAGGTTTGGAAGTCGATGCTACTTCCCGCCATTCGTGCCTCAAGACCGTTGGCAAAAAAATGGGCTAGTCTCTGAGACCCATCACCAGTCCGTGAAGAATGCTGCCTAATTTGCTTCAACAATTCATTAGCAGTCCTGAAGTCATAAGCAGAGACACTTTGTGCACAGAGAATCAGAAGACTCCTCAAGTCCACAGTTTCCTCCTTGCCCTCCTTTCGAGCTCGAGTTTTTCCACCATTCGACGCATTCCCTTGGTGATCATCTGCCGACAACTGCTTCCTTGCACCATCTTCCTTGGCTTTGTCGAAGCAGAAAGATGCCGGATCTGCTCCACAGTTCCAAAGCAATACCTTATCAAACATTTCCGACAATTCACCATCTTCAACGTTCCCTGCCGACTGCTTGTAGCTCCGGCGTTCTTCTTCTTCTGAATCTTCTCGTTCATGATTCTTTCTACCCCTTGATCCTTCTTTAGATGACCTCTCCGTCTTCAACTTCTCCTCTTTCACTACCGCTTTTGGACTCTCTTTCTTCTGTTCCATAGTTGGCACGTTGCTTTCCGGATCAATAACCAGTCGAGTAATTTTAGGAAGGAACTTGCTAGCTTCCTCTAACCCTCTCTGGAACTGCAGCACAGACTCCGTATCATTGAACATATTTTGCACCATCTCACTCGCAGAAGAATTGTTAAGCCCACCGCTCCTAGTGGTATGAGTAGTTGATGGGTCTGCAGAGAATTGGGTATTGAACTGGAAATAGTAATCTTCAGGAAGAGAGATTTTCTTTGGAGATGGATTCACATCTTGCACCTTTCGTTTTGATTCAATCACATCTTGAACATTGCCAACCCCATGAATATCAACAAAATCTCGGGTACCAGTGCTAGTCATAGTACTAAAGCCATGACTGGTGTCTGCCTTTGATAGACTATCTGGGCTTTCATGGCTTACAGAAGTCAGAGGAGA
This sequence comes from Erythroxylum novogranatense, assembly GCA_029891385.1. NCBI lineage: Eukaryota > Viridiplantae > Streptophyta > Magnoliopsida > Malpighiales > Erythroxylaceae > Erythroxylum > Erythroxylum novogranatense. Next base: position 89,978,417 of record CM057234.1, on the reverse strand, counting down.
ATTAGGAGACAACAAATATTGCTCGCCAATTGCATCAAATAACGACCTCTCCGTGTCTCTTAAAGCCGAGGGATCGAACATAAAAGGCTTGTTCTCCATGTTCTCATCCATAAGCATCTGACTTATGAAGCTGAGAACAGGATCGGAAGAATCACTATCATTCGAGGAAGAGATGGCTACTCCCTCTGGACTCCATCCTGTTGAAGAACCGGAGGAAGTTTCAAGTGGGCTAAAACTTCTAGAAGCAGCAAGTGAATCTTCACCAGGGCTTGATATGGAGGATTTAATAAAACTACCAGGATCTGGATCGGGTGGATCAGAAAGAACGTCCATGAAATTGAAAGCTGGGGAGGGGACATCAAATTTGAATTCATTTTCCATGTTGAAAAACTGATCTGAATATGGGAAGTCGGTCTGTTCATCTATGTTGTACCCGATAGTGTAATCAGAGAAATCTATGTGATTATGCTCCATGATCATCAATCAGCTTCAAATCCTAAGCAAGTCAAAGTTAACCTCGAATGATCTAGTACAATTTTCAATACCAGAATCTGTCTTTCAAGCTAAAGAGGCAAATTTTACAGCTGAGAAATCATCTATGCTAGAAGAACTCGGAGACCCTGTCAAGAACACTCGCAGAGGGAGCAGAAGAAGCTAGGAAAGTATCATGTAAGGTTAAATGTGAACATAGAAGAGAAAGAAGGCCAGGAAAGAAGACAGATACCAGAAAAAGGAAAATACATCGAAAAAAACAACACAAGGCGGTTAAAATTAAAAAACCTTCAAATATCCATCGTATCGTCACCGGAGAAGAAAAAGGAAATTAAGACTCGAAGACAATGATTGAAAGTGAAGGTCTAAAGGCCAAAGTACAAAAGGAAAAGGCAAAACCAGGAGAGAATGGTACTATATCTATAAATCTTTGAATTGGTACAGAAAGGAAAGTAAAGGAACTGACCTTGAATGATGTTGTCAGCCTTCCCTTAAATGTTAATTCTCAGGGGAGAGGATCTCCCACTATGACGACTCTCTGACACGAGGAGAAAATACATGGAAGGTGCAAACTCAAGACACGAGTGCTGGTTTTGTCTTTTCAATTGTGGCGTTGGAGTATGGACCACAGGAACTACTGTAACAGATGTCATTTACAAATATTAGTATTTTTCAAACATAATGAAACCTTAAAAGGGACGTCTACGCCGCTTTCAATCCTCAGGCTGACCGTCTGTGCTGCCTAGAACAGTATAGCCCTCCAAGCTTTTTTTTTTTTTAACATTAGATATCCTAATTTAGTCGGACTAATCCTAAATTCCTACGATCCTATCCCAAGAGTCTAGAGAATATAAATCTAGAATTTCAAGATCTCTCAAATTTTTACGTAGCCTGTACACTTCTGTGTATAAGGAATCTTCACATACTTGATTGGTCAGCTGATGATTGATCAATGGCTCCCCCTGCTTAGCATAAGGTTCCTATTAGTCCTAGGTTTCCTAGTAGCTCTAACTCCTACACTGTCGCTAGAAGCGAGACGTCCGTAATTGATCCGATCAAGAAGCTTTACTCAGGAAGCTAGAGGATCATCAATAAGAACATGCCTATTTCTCCTCATTTGACGTAATTCGAACTCAAGACCTCCTTATTAGGGAAGAAGCTTAAGTGAGAAATCTGGACCAATTGATCCACCCCTCGTTATCTCCAAGCTTCTTTTTTTTATTACATTAAGTATTTCATACTAATCTTCCCTACCATCTTATCTTAAGAGTAAATTATTTAATATAGTCAACTGCTGAATAATTACTCATCATATCACAAGTATTTATAATTTGCAAGGTTTCAAATAGCTATAAAGACACAATCAGTTGTTACAACAACTTGCTCATAGTTAAGATCGATTACTTTACCACTTACCTTCGACTAGTCGGAATCAATGTTATGAATACCGCATCGGGTTGATGCGGATTGAGCTCAAGCAGAATCGCATGCAGTGCTGGGTTGATCTGGATACTGCTTCGAAATTTTTTAAATTTATGAAATAGTCCCTAAAATTTTTAAGAATTGCAAAATAGTCCATATTGTTATATTATACAGTTGTACTGTATATTTTACTAGTTATCGTTTACATCAATCATGCTTTCAAAATCTTAATAATAAATAATAATGACAATTATTATGAAATAACAATAATTTTAAATATTTTACATATAAATAATAACCACAATTAATATAAATAAAAACAATTATCATCATACAATTATAAAATTAAGAATAATACAAAGTATTTAAAATATTACAATAATACAAAAATATTTTTTAAATTTATAAAATTGTCTCTATTTTTTTAAATTATAAAATAGTCCATTGTCATATTGTAGATTATTTAATAATTATTAATAAATATAATTAATTTCAAAATATATAAATTTTAATTTAATAATTGAAAATATATAAATAAATATTAGTTTATAAGTAATAATTTTAAAATTATTATTTATAAACTAATTTATTAGTATTTATTAATAAATATTATATAAAATGTTAAAATAAATTTAAAAAATAATTTATTAGTAATAAAATAAAATAATTTATTGGTAATAAAACTAAAAATAATTTACTTTAAAGTTTTATTTAATTTATAATTATTATTAGTAATAAAATATTTATTATTATTTTAAAACTAAAAAAGGGGAAGGAGAGGTAGGAGAGAGGAGGAAAATTTAAAAGTTTGAAAAATTTTGCAAAAAATCCCTAATTTTTAAAATTTCAGATCTTGGCAGTATTTGACCGGTATTTTGAATACCGGCAGATCGAATTTGCATCGCCGAATTGGCTTGCATCAAACCGAATTCATCCCCGGTATTTTATGTCCGCTCCGCATCTGCTTTTCCGGCGATGAACGTTCCGACGATCCGGCGGACGAACGAAACTCATATCATTGGTCGGAATTCCTCCAATTAGGGTATTGGCTAGTCGAACATATATTTTTTTCTCAGCAACTTTTGAAAACCGTCATTAACTAGTTGAACATAACCATTGGCTAGCTAGTGATTCACTGGTTGCCTCACTGAATAGTCAATTTCTTTAATCTGTCTTTTTGGCTTCATAAATCATTCAATACTTAACTTGGCTACTTATCACGTCTTTTAGATCAATTAATTCATATAATAGATTTTTTTCATTTTCTTTGAATCACACAAATAAACTATTAGTAGAAAATATATTTTGTTATGATCAAAATATAAATTATAACATCTCTTGATTCAGTATTTTTTTAATGATGATAAAATATAGTGCAATATTGGAAAAAAAGAAAAAAATGAATAACAACATCATTTTGGCTTAACTCTTTCGTATGTCAAAGCCTATCCTTTAATCTATGCATCATTGTTTTTTATCAATTTGCTTACAGAAAAATTATGAATTAGTTGAAATCTTATATAAGCATCAAATTTAGTTTAAGTAATCCCAAGACGTAGGTGAGTTGGTAATGAGTAATCCCAAGACGTAGGTGAGTTGGTAATGAGTTCTCCTAATTTAAGCGAGGACACGAGTTCGAACCGCTCTCATATATACAGCTATTTAAAACTTAGGGTCAAAACTTTACCTCTCGCAAGGGATCTATCTGGCTCGCACGGGAATTAATCTGAGTGTGGATAACTTAAAGGTATCTTCCTATAAATGGGACATTCCTAAGACACCTCGTAGATAACAAAAAAAAATAATTTAAGTGTCATAAATGTGATCAAGTGTAAATAAAAGTGCTTAAAAGGAAAATTAATAGCTAAAATTTTTTCACATATAAAAACAAAATGTGTACAAAATCATAAAATAAGAAAAATACAACAATACGTTTAGAGTACATCAATAAAATCCTAAAAAATAACATCCATCCTAAAAAATAAACAATAGAATCTTCCAGAAATATCTGCCAATGTTACATATCTCCCTTTTTTGGCATAAATTATGACTAACGGCCCGTTTGGATGAGCTTTTATCAATATAGCTTTTATCAATAGAGCTTTTGTTAGTAGAACTTTTTTGATAAGAACTTTTTTTAAAAGCCAGTTGACTGTTTGGCTGTCAATTAAAAAAATAGCTTTTTTAAAAGAGCTTCATATAGTAGATTGTTTGACAACATAAAAAAAAGCACTTTTATTAATTGTAACTATATTTTATTTTATAATAAAATTATTTATGTTAAATAATTTTAAAGTATACCAATATGCAAAGTACCATTTTGTAGGAAATAATTTAAAGAGATGTCTCATTTTTTATAGGAAATAAAATTAATATTAAAATAAATATTAAAAATATAAAAATTAAATAATATAAAAAAACACTTCTATTAATTTTATCAAAGTAAGAAAATCATTTTGAAATAGTAAAAAAGTTGAAGTTTCTATGAGTACGACACACCCATCTTCTCTACAACTTGCACATTCAATATTCTATTTCAAAAAAAAAAAGATTTTCAAATAGATGCCACCACACTTGAGAGTTTGGAGCATCACAAGGACCCCTTTCTGCTAGCGTCTTTTTCCTTTGTAAAATAACACTACGAGGACCCTTCCCTTTTTTCTATGTCCTATCTTCTTCCTTCTATTCAAAGAAAAATCCATCTTTTCATCGTCTGTGTATTGGTTTATTCTTGTCCAAGGCGAAAAGATAAAGTTTTGATCCCCGTACTACCTTCAAGAGTAAAGTCATTGTTGCTCGAAAAGGATGGTGTTTTCTTTTGATCAAAGCATCCGGGTGTTCTTGATATTGGGAAAGGTGAAGTGGGTATTGCTTGCAATGGTGGTTACGCTACTTGGTGATGAGCAGGCGTGATGAATGATAAACGGAAGAAACAGAACAAGTATTTGGGGGTTTTCTTCTTTACGTAAGTGACGGAATTTGTCAAAAATTAGCTTCCCGAAAAAGCTAAAATTTGGGCTTTTTTTAAAAGCTCCAAATTTTAACTTTTGAAAAAGCTGTATTTTAGCTTTTTCAAAAACTATTTCTACTTGAAAAGTGCTTTTGAAGTTTGCAGTCAAACACTCATTTTTTCCTAAAAATAACTTTTGCGGTGGAAAAAAGTACTTTTGGAGTCTCCAAAAGCTGAACCAAACAGACACTAAGATTGAGATAAACTAGAAAGGAGGAGGTCTCCTTCAAAAAAAGTTGAGAATGTCACTAAGGCTCCCGACATAGTATTCCAAGCAAATTTGGCTCACTATGGATGACTGTCAGTTCGCCATGTATAGATGTCTTCTCATTCCACATGTTTCTCTAGCGGCGTGTTTCGTTAGGTGGAATAACTATTCCATTATTAATGTATTCCTAACGAATAGTAATTTTTTATTAAAAAATAATATACAAAATAACTAATCCTAAGTTTAATTATTCATATACTTTCAAGAATAGGAAAAGATATTTTTATAGCTAAAGATATTTTTCCCTATCTTTTCCTATCCCATAAAATTCAGAATAGGTAAAGACAATCTTTTTCTCTCCTATTTTTTTTATTTTTATTTTTGTTAGTATCAATAATTTATTATTATTATTATTATTGGTTATGCCGGATTTTGGCTGAACTGTACGTTGTCGTTTGGATCCATGAGCTGGTTGCTTTTTGTGATTAATCCGACGTGAAGATACCTGCAAAACAAAGAAGGCACGTCGGGGGTTGTGTCCCGATTAGCCCCTTTGACGCTCAAGTCAATATTTTTGTGAAGGTGAGGTTGCTCAATGCAGAGAAAAGCTAGGTTTTGATTGCGTACCTCTGTTATGGAAGAATTATACCTTATATAGGGGATGGACGCTAGGGTTAAACCTTTACGTGTTTGCATGGGAGTCTCTTACATGCGGATGAAATTTGAAGAGCATGGATCGGGCTTGGGCTGTCGTGGCTGTTGGGTTCGAGACTTATTCTATGAAGAATGGACCGATCGCCCAAGGGTTGTCTTTGATCGGGTCCGCCCAAGATCGCCGACCGACCATAAGCCCCCCTACTCCTTGAGTCTGAGCGAAGAGAAGGGTCGGAGGAGTATGTAGAGGTTTATAGCTCGTACTTAGGACGACTCGTGATTAGGGCGATCGGTCGGACATTGAGATATGGCTCGTCTGTAGGTCGGCTCGTGAAGTAATCGATCGGTCGGGCATTGTTGTTGTAGCTCGATCACGGGAAAGCTCGGGCGGTCCCGATCGATCAGATACCAACCGATTATGCATGACTGCTCGGATGTCGACCGGTTGAGCGTAAATGCTCGTTCTGGGATCGATCGACTGTGTGCCCCAGCTGATCGGCCTCGCCACTTGTTGCGCGACAACCCGCGCAAAAGCGGGTCGAATGGTCATCATTGGCAGACGTGTGAAGGTACTTGGAGCATTTATTGTTTGACGACGCACGTCCTTTGACAACTGTTCAGAATCTGAAACATATTGTCCTTGTAACTGTTGTACAGCTGCCTCGTGTGTCCCTTCAACTGACACACCCTTTCGAATTTCGGACAACCCTAATTCCCATGGCTCAGATCATGCCGCGTGTCCAAGCATAGCTCGGATTTCTCCACGTGTTATACTTTGATTGGATGGCTCGTCCGAGTGCCTCCCTATAAATGTTTAGGGTCAACGAACCATTTGGTTTTCTTCACGCTTATTTCCTTCTTGCATACGCTTCTGCTTTCGTTCGTTCTTTCTTGCTCCCCGCCAAAACTTCATTCAATCGTTGTTCGATTTCCCTTTCTCCATCCAACAAAGAGGTACGTCCTTCCTCCCCTAAAGTTCTTTTCAAGAGCTCTTTTCTTGGTAATCATGTCAATGGGTAGTTTTAGAAGTACGGTAAGAGGTACCGAGGAAGTGTCGACGAAGGAAAGAAGGGACGGGTTGGTTGTGGATTCGGTACCGAGAGGTGAATCGAAGATGAGGTTGGGGGAACTGCAGTGGCTGATTATTAGGTGTAACATTCCTTCATCTTGGGGGCCTAGGCTGGCCATCGGAATCGAACGGATCTTCAGCAATCTGAGCGGGTATTTTGCTGTATCTGAGAGCTTTTTCTCTGTTGGCGGCATGAGGCTTCCGTACGCTCCGATTATTGACGAGGTGTGTGCCGCCTATGAGCTGATGCCGAGTCAGATCCCCCCGAATGGCTGGAGGTTTATTAATGGTTTGACTCTGCTATGCCATCAATTCGGTTGTCCTCCGTCAGTTGACATCCTCCGCCACTTCTTAAGAATGGGTCAGAGCCCCATAATTGGGGCTGGGATTCCTCATTTTCAGTACAAGGATGCCCGATATCACCCGGATGGAACTCCCGGGAAAGTCACTTCTTGGCGTACGAAGTACTTTTTTGTGAAGCCCCCAGGAACCTCCTTCGAAACTCGGCCGTGGACGTACCCTCTAACCGAGCAATGGAATGACGTGTCGACCATATCTCTTAGTAGAGAGGAGTGGGAGGTGGTCGGCCGTATAAAAGAGCTCGGCAGATACGACTTTACTGGGCTCATGTAGGGGTACTTCGGGGGAGTCTCGGCCAATTCATTTCTCACTGACCCCCCTCCTCGAATTAGCGGGCTAGGAGAGGAGACCGTCCCGTCCGGTTGACTCCTCGTGATTGAGCTAATTGTTGTATTTTTGAGCCTTGGTTTCATTTTCTAACTTAATTTATCGTTGTGCAGCCATGGTAAGAATGGAAGATGCTCCCGCCCGGGCCTCCAAGTCGAAGAATGACTGCATGTAAGAAAGGGACGGAGACGGGGACTGGCGATGGCGCCGCTTTGTTTATGGGGTTGGGCTCGTCCGTAGTGTCGACGGATGTTCCACCAGTCGGGGGCCGACCTTCTTGTAGGAAAATCCCGGGAGGAACATCACATGTTCCAGCAGCGGAAAAACAAAAATTTTGTTACCGGGACCTTCCCGAAAGCCAGGATCCCGGTGTCGGTATGAAAACCTCAAACCTGAATAGCCAATAGAGACTATCTCTAAAGGTATCCACGCAGAGATCAGAAAACCTAACCGAGTCAAACCCTTTGACTCGGGAATAGCTAGAACAGATTAAGAGCTGCTAGACCTACCTACGTCTCCGGAGAGCTTGAGATCCACGTTGAACTCTTGCCTTGGAGAAGAGAGAATCACGTTGATGCTTGATGGAGAAGAAGAAATGAAACTTTCCAAAGCTTAACACTTAAGCTCTTCCTTTTCTTCTTCACGCAACATCCATCGTTTTTCCTCTCCACTAAGCCATCTTATATATGTATTTTAACACTTAAAATACTTGCCTAAGATGAAGCCATGTGGAGACTTAAAAGCCATTCATTTCTAAAGCATTAAATGAATTAACTTTTTGACTTTTCAAAGTTTAATCTTCTCCTCCCTTCTTTCAACGTGTTCACATATATATATATTATAATTAATTAATTAATTACTTAATTAATTAATTAGAATATATTTGCTAAGGTCCAGTCCAACTGGGGTCGGTCCTACCGGCCTCATAAGACCCCGATCTTTCAAAAAAATTTCAAAACCTTTCTTAGCAATATGGATGTCGCGATCTCATCGGGACATATCCCAATCCCATTGGGATCTATTTAATCCTAATGCTCTCCATAATTGGAACTCTGTCCAATTACTATTTTCTGATTCTCTGAGACACTCTTATCGTGTGACCCTTTAGGTTCCGGTTATGTTGGCCACTTAGATTAACAATTAATCTGAGCAAGTCATGGCGGTATCTAGCAACACATCATGACCCCAATTGATGGGAAAGTAATTGGTTTGATGAATTCATCACGAACCGGATCACGAACCCTTCCATAGACAATTACTGTGCAATTCGTCCTTTCATCATCCTATACCCCACTTGGTTATGAGTATGGCTAATATGTCAACTCTTACTAGACTAAGTCTAGCCCAAGTGATAGTTCCTGTCTTAGGACTCATTACTTTATATGTCCATGAAGACACTCTTCATGACATAGTCATGCTCTGGCCAGAGACTTAAAGTAATGATCCTGACAAGAGGCCAGGGTATCTCTTCTGTTTTTCACAGAAGTGATGAATCCTTTATTGGCTACTCAATTACCTTCGAATACCTCAAACTGTACCCAAGCACCACCCTGTGAGTAACCTCTGGAAGGCCACAAGGAATGGAGTCAAAGTACAGGATCAATATCAAGATATCCTCGAGTACCTCAAGTCTAAGGATACTTGCACCATTGCTATGATGAGATTATCGCGACATTAAATCCATGTGATGATCTCATGGCGAGTCATCCAATGAACTTACTACCACTAGTAAGCATCCATATGTCAACTCTAAATATCCCATATTTACGGTTTACGAGATCCACTGCTTGATCCAATCAAGGAGTATGACATATGCTAGTCTGTCCGGATTAATGATGTCCAGTCTCATTAATCCTATGACTAGGGAGAATTTAGATATTGACATAATTGTACATGATAGGAATCTCAGGAGTATGATCACATCATAATTTCCTTCATGCTATGTCATATATCATGGACTTCATTCATTTGATTAAAGATCACAATCAATTCTTAAAGAATATCAAATAAATGAAACATGCCTTTCTTTATTTATTCATAAAATCTGTACATTATTATGAACAAAAAGCGCTAAAGGGATTGCCTTTAGGGCACTACTCTAACAAATCTCCCACTTGACCTAAAGCCAATCGCCTTGGTATCTAATACCATAAGCGAGTACATGAGAATCAAAATTCTTCTGTGACAATGGCTTCGTCAACGGATCAGCAATGTTACGCTTCTGTGGGAATCCTCTCGATCGCGACATCACCTCTAGCAATGATCTCTCGAATCGATGATATCTGGAGTGCGTGTTTAGATCGTTGGTGAGACCTCGGTTCCTTTGCTCGAGCAATAGCCCCATTGTTGTCACAATACAAGCTGTATGGGTCCATCACACTAGGAACCACACCAAGTTCGAAATGAACTTCTTGATCCAACGACTTCCTTTGCGCCTCGATGCAAAGAATGTACTCGCCTTGGTCGTCAAATCGCGATCGTCTCTTGTTTGGAACTCTTCCAATCGACCGCTCGCCGTTCGCGTGAAAACATAACTGATTGGGATCTGAGTCATCCTTGTCGATTGAAGCGGCATCCGTATGCCCGCTCACTTGGAGATTTCCATCTCCATAAATCAAGAAAACATCCTTAGTCCTTCGCAAGTACTTTAGGATATTCTTGACAACCACCCAAAGATGACCCTCACCGGGATCCGATTGGTATCGCCGTGACACTCGAGCATACGATACATCGGGCCTCGTACATAACATAGCATACATGATAGATCCTACTGCAGATGCATACGGATCGATCCATGCGAATCCTCTCATCTTGTGTCTTAGGACACATAGATTTCGAGTGTTATCCCATGAGTAATGGGAAGAAACCTCTCTTGGATTGCTCCATGCTAAACCTCTTTAGCATCTTGTCTATGTACGATGATTGTGAAAGACCAAGCAACCTCTTTGATCTATCTCTATAGATCCTTATCCCAAGGATATAAGTTGCTTCACCAAGGTCCTTCATTGCAAATTGCTTGGACAACCAAATTTTAACCGATTGCATCAATGAGACATCGCTTCCGAGTAACAATATGTCATCTACATACAACACAAGGAAAGCGATTGCATTCCCATTAACCTTCTTGTACACACGGTGTTCATCCAGATTTTGTGAGAAACCAAACTCTTTGATTGACTCATCAAATCGGATGTTCCACTCTGGATGCTTGCTTCAATCCATAGATGGATTTACGAAGCTTGCATACCTTTTCGCCATCATTGGAAGTGAAGCCCTCTGGTTGTGTCATGTACACATCCTCGCCGATTTCCGTTAAGGAAAGTCGTCTTCACATCCATTTGCCATATCTCATAATCATAATGGCGGAAATGGCTAGGAGTATCCGAATGGATTTAAGCATTGCTACTGGTCAAGGTCTCGTCATAGTCAACTCCTTGTCTTTGGCGAAATCCTTTGGCCACAAGCCTTGCCTCAGAGGTAATCACATTACCATCCATGTCGATTTTCTTCTTGAAAACCCATTTGCACCCTAAAGGTTTTATCCCTTCAGGTGCATCAACCAAAGTCCATACTTGATTTATGTACATGGAATCCATTTCGGCTTTCATGGCACAAAGCCAATTTTCAGACTCTGAACTCTTCAGAACCTCTTCATAGGTAGCAGGCTCATCATTTTCTATGAGCAATACGTCATTCTGTTCACTTACGAAATCCATATCTCTCGGGGAACAAGTCGCATCCTACTTGACCTACGAACTTCGTGTGTCACAGAAGGTTGAACTGTTACTTCATCTGAATGAGTGACAATCTCAGGTTCAGGCAGTTGATCTGTGCTTGTTTGAGCATCTTGAACTTCTTCAAGTTCAACTTTGCTCCCACTGTCTTCTTGTAGAAGAAACTCTTTCTCTAAGAAAACAGCATGCTTTGAAACAAACACCTTTTGTTCCTCAGCAAGGTAGAACTGATATCCCATGGTCTCTTTAGGATATCCTACAAACAAACACTTGTCAGACTTTGCTTCAAGCTTATCTGACTGAATCCGCTTCACGTAAGCAGGACAACCCCATACTTTCAGATGAGAAAGATAAGGTTTTCTGTTAGTCCACATCTGATATGGAGTAACATCAACTGTCTTAGAGGGAACTCTGTTTAACAAGTAAACAGCTGTCTCTAGCGATACCCCAAGCGATTTTGGTAACTTTGCGAAACCCATCATTGATCGTACCATGTCCAACAAGGTTCGATTTCTCCTTTCAGCCACACCATTGTCTTTGCGGCGCGTAAGGAGGAGTCCACCGAGATAATATCCCATTATCTACGAGATAATCGAAGCTGTTGGTCTAAGTATTCTCCACCACGATCGGATCGTAATGCCTTGATACTTTTACCAAGCTGGTTTTCTACTTCATGTCGAATTATGCGAACTTTTCAACGCTTGATTTGTATCTCATCGATACAAGTACCCATATCGTGAATAATCATCGATAAAGGTAATGAAGTAACGACAACCACTTCGGCATGGATGGACATCGGACCGCATACATCTGAATGTATTAGGTCTAATACTCCAATCGCTCGTTCACCCTTTCCCTTGAAGGGTAACTTAGTCATCTTGCCTAATAAACAAGTTTCGCATGTGTCATATGATTCATAATCAAATGACCCTAAACTGCCACTCTTGTGGAGTTTAGCGATGCGTGTCTCATTTATATGGCCAAGTCGACAATGCCATAAGTAAGTTGACTTTAGATTATCTCTTTTATGCCGTTTGGTGTCATTGACATTTAAAATTGGATTAGACATATCTAATATGTAAATACCATTGCACAATGTACCAGTTCCATAAAGCATTCCATTAGAATTAATAGAACAACCATTGTTACTAAAATTCATATGGAATCCAGCTCTATTGAGACAAGAAACAGACAATATATTCTTTGTCAAAACGGGTACAAAATAACAATTATCCAATTCCAGTACAAGCCCAGTAGGGAGAAACAAAACATAGGTTCCTACGGCTAATGCAGCAACTCTTGCTCCATTTCCAACACGTAGGTCTACTTCTCCCTTCATGAGTTGCCCATCGTCCACGAGGCCCCGTGATATCATTACATATGTGTGAGCCACAACCGGTATCAAATACCGGATGTTGTGATCGAGATGTGATTAACTTCAATGACATACAAACACTGAAGTAGTCGAGGCATCGATGCCTTCTTACGCTTCGGCGACTCGAATAGATTTTGCAATTCGCCTCCAATGGCCATCTTTACCGCAATGGAAGCAAGTTCCTTTCGGGCAGCTTCTTTGGTCTTCTTCTTGATGGCGCTTCCCTTTGGTTTCTTTGCCTTCTTCTTCTTTGGGTTCTTTTTTCTTGGAACTCAAGAAGAAGAAGTTACTACTAAAGACTTGCTTACTATCGCTCTTGATAGATGCCTTTCACTGTGTCTTGGCAGATTGATCACTCAGTATTGTAGTGGATATTTGGTTCATCCGATAGTTTAGCACGAATCGCGTGCATAAGCGTCGGACAATCCAACTAAATTAAGTCTATACTTAACTCATGATCCATTGCAAAACCTAAGGCGGCCAATCTCTCAATATAGCCATTCATCTTGAGGCGTCATTGCATGTGAGATGTCCTGGAGCCATCTTTAATGGTGAAGAGAAGCCTTGAGGTCTCGAACCTTTCGGACCGGGCTTGCTCGTCAAACAGCTCCCTAAGATGAAAAACTATAGTGTGAGCATCCATAGACTCGTGCTGCTTCTGCAGCTCTGGTGACATCGAGGCAAGCATGATGCAAGTAGCCATGTCACTGTCCTTTAGATGCTTACTATATGCCTTCTGATCATCATCAGAAGCATCGACAGCAGGTGCATATGGAAGCGGAAAATCTAGGATATATCCCAGACCTTCAGATCTGAGAACTATTCTCAGATTCCTTAACCAATCAAGAAAATTCGGTCCAGTTAACTTGTTGGAATCCATAAGTGAGCGAAGATTCACATTTGACGACATTTTCAAACAACCTACACGAATAGAGAGGAAGGATGTTAGAATAGGAATAGCTGCATAATCATAAGGACTTGAATGATATGCAAAATAAACTCCCACTAGTTTCCTAGAATCCATAACCCTCATTACGAATCCAAAGAATCAAGGTGACATAATGTCTAGTGGGTCGATATCAGAGCATTGCTAAGAATGACCTTGGGTTTACCCAACAAGCCATAACAGGTCAATCGGTGGGTATCGAACATACCAATTGCATCATCGATAACCGACATTGAGAATGACCTTGGGTTTACCAACAAGCCACCTTATGTCTCGGGAGGTATCGATATACCAATTACATCTTAGACCTGACTATCGATCGAGTCTTTATCAACTTGTTGATGTATGCACTTACATTGGGTATCAACTTCTTTGATGCGCATACATCGATGTATCTTACCCATTTCGCCTCGTCACGTTGACCTTGAGTTTACTCAACAAACTAACGCTTCGGTGAAAACCAACCCATTAATCAGAAAATCATATTTTCATGGTTCGAACATATCCAGTATAGAGTGAGCTTGGGTTTACCCAACAACCCGTCCCTATAAGAACTCGGTTCTTACCATATTAATGGAAGGCGTTAGTTTTCATATCTGAGGAGGATTTGAGGTCTTATCTTCGCTTCTCCAAGCCGTAGGATTATAGTCATCATGACTATATGGTATGATTTAGGTATTTCATCAATCACATTGAGTTTATACCTAAAATCATCCATCATCCCACCTAGCATGTATTTATAGTCATTGGTGCAAGTTCTAGTCATTGGTACATTTGCCGGTCATTTGGAGCGAGTGCTAGTCGACTAACGGGTATCAGACGCGTTCAATCATTGGAACATGTTCTAGTCGATTGGAATGAATCATCAGTATCGTTCGATGATTGGAAGATGTTCTAGTCGATGGAATCTTTTCGATCATTGGAGCAAGTCGATCATTGGAATCCTCTCGGTCATGGAACAAGTTCGGTCATTGAAAAAATGCATGCTATTTAATCAGCTAATTTCTCAATTCCAATTCACAATACCAACATACCTAAGGTAATATCTGTTAATAGATGCCTCAATGAACACTTCATTGAATTATGAATGCCTTATATAGTCAAACTATATAAAAAACTTGAAATGAGTCAAAACTCTAAGATTTCCAAATAATTTAAGAACACCCAAATTATCACCCTAAGCATCTCTAGCTAGTGTATACACTCTCAAAACTACTCCGGCACTTGTCACAAAAATTGTGACGGCCAAAACAAGCAAGAAAATGAAATATACTAACGAGACACAAAAGTGAACAATTCGGCATTCAAAAATTCTTGGAAAAGTTACATCAAGCAATTCACTTTGGCACTCATACTACATCAAGATAACACATTTCTAATCACATTAAAAATGGTGCATGGCATTGGAATTGAAAAAGCAAAGTCAATCAAGCCAAGCAAAGCAGTCCCAACAATTTTCACCAAAACTGTCCAGTTCTGTACATTGCTTGAAATGATCCATGAAACAATTTCAATAAATCATGAGAAAATTATATAGGTTGCTACATGTTCAGAACATGCTACCTGAATTTTTTCAGGATTTTAGGCCATCAAAAACTCAGTCAACCTAAATAACAAAACCGATTCAAAAACTGTGTTCATCAGCACAGCAATTCCCAACAGCATAGAATAAATTCGTGAATAAATATCCAATCACCTTGAAATCCAATTTCCATTCTCACAGACATTCACCAACATCTTAGAGACATGTAGGTGAAGGAAAATCCAGAAAACGATTTTTCTAGAATTTATTCTCGATTTTATACTACTGCCAGTTCCAGAATCGTTTCACAAAACAGCATCTGTAACCTAAGGGAATTAATTAGCAAAACTATATCAAATCAAATCGATAAATTCTGAAAATTCATAGACATATTCTCTAACATGTTATGAACATTTCTGGGCAGAAAAATTTCGAAAACCCTATCTCTATAGCAATTCGAAATTAGGGCAGTACACATGCTTCAACATCACAAGCAATTAGGGTTTATGATCTAGCTTAGGTTAAAGCTTCATACACGACACCTGTGGCTCTGATACCACTGTAGGAAAATCCCGGGAGGAACATCACATGTTCCAGCAGCGGAAAAACAAAAATTTTGTTACCGGGACCTTCCCGAAAGCCAGGATCCCGGTGTCGGTATGAAAACCTCAAACCTGAATAGCCAATAGAGACTATCTCTAAAGGTATCCACGCAGAGATCAGAAAACCTAACCGAGTCAAACCCCTTTGACTCGGGAATAGCTAGAACAGATTAAGAGCTGCTAGACCCTACCTCTGTCCTGGAGAGCTTGAGATCCACGTTGAACTCTTGCCTTGGAGAAGAGAGAATCACGTTGATGCTTGATGGAGAAGAAGAAATGAAACTTTCCAAAGCTTAACACTTAAGCTCTTCCTTTTCTTCTTCACGCAACATCCATCGTTTTTCCTCTCCACTAAGCCATCTTATATATGTATTTTAACACTTAAAATACTTGCCTAAGATGAAGCCATGTGGAGACTTAAAAGCCATTCATTTCTAAAGCATTAAATGAATTAACTTTTTGACTTTTCAAAGTTTAATCTTCTCCTCCCTTCTTTCAACGTGTTCATATATATATATTATAATTAATTAATTAATTACTTAATTAATTAATTAGAATATATTTGCTAAGGTCGATCCAACTGGAATTGGTCCTACTGCCTCATCGGGCCCCGATCAAAAAGCTTGACCAAAACCTTTCTTAGCAATATGGATGTCGCGATCTCATGGGACATATCCCAATCCCATTGGGATCTATTTAATCTAATGCTCTCCATAATTGGAACTCGTCCAATTACTATTTTCTGATTCTACGAGACACTCTTATCGTGTGACCCTTTGGGTTCCGGTTATGTTGGCCACTTAGATTAACAATTAATCTGAGCAAGTCATGAGCGGTATCTAGCAACACATCATGACCCCAATTGACCGGAAAGTAATTGGTTTGATGAATTCATCACGAACGGATCACGAACCCTTCCATAGACAATTCTTGTGCAATTAGTCCTTTCATCATCCTATACCCCACTTGGTTATGAGTATGGCTAATATGTCAACTCTTCTTGACTAAGTCTAGCCCAGTGATAGTTCTGTCTTAGGACTCATTACTTTATATGTCCATGAAGACACTCTTCATGACATAGTCATGCTCGCGAGAGACTTAAAGTAATGATCCCGATAAGAGGCGAGGTATCTCTTACATTTTTCACGAAGTGATGAATCCTTTATTGGCTACTCAATTACCTTGAATACCTCAAACTGCACCCAAGCACCACCACGTGAGTAACCTCTGGAAGGCCACGAGGAATGGAGTCAATACAGGATCGGTATTCAAGATATCCTTGAGTACCTCAAGTCTAAGGATACTTGCATCATTGCTATGATGAGATTATCACCGACATTAAATCCATGTGATGATCTCATGGCGGTCATCCAATGAACTTACTACCACTAGTAAGCATCCATATGTCAACTCTAAATATCCCATATTTGATTTCGAGATCCACCGCTTGATCCAATCAAGGAGTATGACATATCTTAATGCGTGGGATTAATGATGTCGGTCTCATTAATCCTATGACTAGGAGAATTTAGATATTGACATAATTGTACATGATAGGAATCTCAGGAGTATGATCACATCATAATTTCCTTCATGCTATGTCATATATCATGGACTTCATTCATTTGATTAAAGATCACAATCAATTCTTAAAGAATATCAAATAAATGAAACATGCCTTTCTTTATTTATTCATAAAATCTGTACATTATTATGAACAAAAAGCGCTAAAGGGATTGCCTTTAGGGCACTACTCTAACACTTCTGATTCGGGGTCATTGCCAGTTGTGCCGGTCGGCGCGGGCCAGGTAGTCCTGGCAGAGAAGGAGGAGGAGGATGCGGGTCCTCCTCTTAAGAGGAAAAGGTTGATTCGGCTGGGAGATCTACTATCCGGCCCAGCAAGTCGAGCCGGGACTGGGAAAGGGAAGAAGGGCAAGGGGAAGGCGCAGCCGCAAATCCGGCGATGGGAGTCGCCTCAAGTTGGCTAAGAATGCCACATCGGGGACCTCAAGTGTCCCATTACATTCTTGAGAGGATTACTCACTTTGTGGACGAAAGGCGGTTCATGGAGAAGAGGAGTAACTTGGAGCTAGGGTCTCACTCGTTTGTCTCAAAAAGTGAGTGCGACGAAGGCCTCAGCAGATCTTTGCGGCGTGTGGAGACTCGGACCAGGAAGTCCAGGACCTCCATGATCAGGTGAAGGCTTTGAAGGGCGAGCTTTCGGAGGTGAAGGAGGGGAGAGACCTCCTCCAAGCTCAAAACGCATCCTTGGAGGAGGAAAAGAAATCCCAGGAGAGGGAGGTGGACACTTTGTTGGCTCGACTGGCCAAGGGAGAGGAGGAGAAGGACGAATGGAGGAAGACCGTGAGGGCGGAGCGGGAGTCCAACAAGAAACTCCACCAAGATTGCTGCTCCGCAGTGGAGGGTAGGGACAGAGCCGAGGAGACCCTGCGGGAGGTGTGACATTCTGTGAGGATGCAACGGGTCGAGGCGATTAAGCGATGGAAACGACGGTTTCTGTTCGAGGAGAGTTTAGAGCTCGCCTGCGACATAACTCTCTCGGTTCTGAGGAGGGGCCATGAACTCTACGCTCCTAGGGGGTCGGTGTGCCCTTCATTCGAGGAGTATGCCGAGCCGCTTCTTCCTGCGGCTCTTGGGCTTTCTTTAGAGGAAATCAGGGAGAAGGCCGAAGGAGAACGGGACGCCATTCCGGACGAAGAGCTGGATCTCGATTCGATGAAGAAGAGCTTCCTACGAAGATATTCCTCGGCCGCTCCCGGGTCCTGCTCCTATTCCGTTGTGTCGCTCTCCAAGGAGAAGAGCCTCCTGCGAGGATATTCCTCCGGTTGCTCCCGGATCTGCTCCTTAAGCTACTTGTTGTTCCCTTCTCCCGACTTCTAGAGCTCACTGGTCGGGCCAGGTGTGGTGAATTTAATATGAATGAAAATTTTAGTTGTGTTTCATTTTGTCAAGTCATTTTTCAAGTCAATTTTCGTGCTTATGTGCTTTGTTTGGACGTATAGTAGGGTTAGGTGTTACTCGTGGTCGACCAAGCCGAGGTCCCAAAGATCTTGTCTTGGCGACCGATCGAATCGTAGTCGATCTATGGAATACCGAAGCGAGGTCCCAAGGATCTTGTCTTGGCGACCGATCGACCGTAGTCGATCTATGGAGATACCGGCGAGGTCCCAAGGATCTTGTCTTGGCGACCGATCGGCCGTAGTCAATCTATGGAATCTGGCGAGGTCCCAAGGATCTTGTCTTGGCGAACGATCGGCCGTAGTCGATCTATAGAGATACCGAGCGAGGTCCTAAGGATCTTGTCTTGGCGACCGATCGATCGTAGTCGATCTATGGAGATACCGAGTGAGGTCCCAAGGATCTTGTCTTGGCGACTGATCGACCGTAGTCGATCTATGGAGATACCGAGCGAGGTCCCAAGGATCTTGTCTTGGCGACCGATCGACGGTAGTCGATCTATGGAGATACCGAGCGATGATTGATCTGATTTTTTACTCTTTGCCACAATGGAATTTTTTATCGCCAAGAAATCTGAAAACTCCTTTATTGATGATAACGAGGGTGTGGGCCGTTAAAAAACCTGCCTGGCTGGGACAGGAAAAAGGTACCCACAAGTGTTGTACAAAAACATTGTTGAACTAACATTAATCAAAATAAGACTTATCTATTGGTAGAACGCCTTTAGGTTTCGGGAGTTCCACGGCCTTGGTAGAATTTTCTCTTTCGCATCACGTAGGATGTAAGAACCGTGCCCAACCTGCTTAATCACTCGATAAGGTCCTTCCCACGTTTGTCCGAGCTTTCCAGGATGCTTCCCAGCCGCCTCGGCCTTTCGTAGGACGTAACCTCCTACCTTTACATCGCTCGGCTTGACCCTTCATTGTAGAATTTGGTCGCCTTTTGCCGATGGCTTCGAACAGCGGCTGCCCTTTTCTATCCTCACCAAGGAGAGCGAGTTCCGCTGCGGCTTCATCATTCCGCTCTTCTTCATAGCCCGACGCCTTTGATTATGCAATGCCACCTCTCTGGGACTAGGGCTTCGCTCGAAGGTCATCTGAGCAGTGTTTCCCACGTGGCTCTGTTCGGTGTGGTTCTCAGATGCCCACAACACTTCGTCTAGTTCTTCTACCCAGTCTTTCGGCCATCTAGGCGCTTCGAGGGCACTCATTATCTTTTGTTGGCGTTCTCCATGAGTCCATTGCTTTGGGGATGAGCTACGAAGTCAATCAGTAGTTTGATTTTTAGTCGATCGCAGAAGTCTACGAATTTGTCGTTATCGAATTACCGACCGTATATCGTAACCAACACCATAGGCATCCCGGCGACATAGTATATTTTCTTTCTGAAACTTTCTACTTTCCCTCGGTGATTGTAGCGACCGACTCGCTTTCTACCCACTTAGTGAAGTATTCCACCGCCACTATCAGAATTTCTTTTGTCGGGACCGAGAGGAAGGGCCTGAGATATCCATTCCCCATTGAGCGAAAGGAATAGGGTGACTCACGATTTGCATCCTCTCGGTCGGCTGATGAGATAGGCTGCTATTTCTCTGGCAGGCCTCACATCGGTCGACCTTCTCTTGGCGATCTTTTTCATTGTCACCAAGGTAGTACCTGTCGATCGATCTGTGAGCCAACATTCTACCTCCTACATGATTTCCGACATCCTTCGTGGACCTCGGTCATTGCTGCTTCGGCTTCTTCTTCGTTCACATCAAGCGGCGCTAGTCGAAGACCGCTTATATAGAGTACCATTAACGATGTTGATACTCGGCTACCTTTATTCTTAGTTTCTTGGCCTCCGATGCGTCTTCTGGTTGTTTTCCTTATAAAAGGTACTGCGCAATCGGTTCCGTCCAACCCGACTGACCGATACTTATGTTGTGAACTTCCTCGACTTTTTGAATGCTAGGCTGACCCAGTCGTTCGATTAGAACATTGTTTATTGCATCACGGTCGGAAGCCATTTTGGAGAGCGCATCTGCTTTAGCGTTTTGAGCTCGTTCTATTCTGCTGATCGAGTACTGTTCGAAATTACTCAACTCCTGCTTTACCAGCTCCAGGTACCTAATCATGTTGTTCCCTTGGCCTCATAACGCCGGTGACTTGGCGACCACTACTTGACTATCACTATACACCTTCAGATGCTTTATTTCCATCTTCCTAGCCTGCTGGAGGCCGGCTATCAGGGCCTCGTATTCTGCTTCGTTATTGGAGGCCTTGAACTCGAGCCGAAGGGCATATTCCACATTTTCTTTATGGTGCGGGCTGATCAAGACTACTCCCGCCTCCGCGATCCCTCGGATTGACGACCGTCAACAAACAAGTTCCATGCAGGGAGCTGCTCGTCCTTCGAGCTTGGCTGGCTCATCTCTATAATGAAATCTGCCAACACCTGCGCTTTGATGGTCATGCGGGGTTTGTATTGTATGTCGAACTCCCCCAGCTTTACCGCCCACTTTATTAGTCGACCCGAAGTTTCGGGCTTTTGAAGGCATTGCCTGAGGGGTTGGTCAGTCCATACCTCAATGGTATGACTTTGGAAGTAAGGCCTTAGCTTCCTGGCTGCCATTATCAAGGAGAGGGCTAGTTTTTCTATGGGCGTATATTGCATTTCCGGTCCGGTCAATACTTTGCTGACGTAGTAAATAAGGTGTTGTTCGCTTCCCTCCGATCGAATAAGTACCTGCTACCGATAGACCCCCTAATGTGACCAAGTATAAGATCGGGTTCTCCCCTCTACCGGCTTTGCGGGATAGGCGAAATTTGGACAAGTATTGCTTTAAGTGTTGAAAAGCTTTTCGCATTCGTCCGCCATTGGAATTGGGTTACGTTAAGCCTTCCTCAAGATTTTGAAAATGGGAGGCACTTGTCTCTAATCTGGAGATGAACACCTTAGAGAGACTATCCGACCGGTCAACACTGCACTTCTTTTAAGCATTTGGGTGAGGGCATTTGGATGATGGTTTCGATCTTCTCTGGATTAGCCTCAATCCCGCATTGAGTGATCATAAACCCTAGGAATTTTCCGGATGCCACCCCGAAAACACATTTTTTCGGGTTCAGCTTCATCTGAAATTTATTCAGGGTTTGGAAAACCTCCTTGAGATCTTCCACATGCTCCGTGGCCGTCTTACTTTTGACTACCATATCATCCACATACGCTTCCACCAACCGGCCGATCTGTTTCTTAAAGACTTCCATGACGAGTCATTGATAGGTCGTCCCCGCGTTCTTCAAGCCAAAAGGAATTACTTGATAGCAATATGTGCCTTGATCGGTTATGAAGGCGGTCTTTTCTTCGTCTTCCAGACTCATTTGAATCTGGTTATAGCCTGAGAAAGCGTCCAGGAAGCTGAGAAGTTCATGCCCTGAGGTAGAGTCTACCAGCTGGTCGATCTTGGGCAATGGGAAACTGTCCTTTGGACATGCTTTGTTCAAATCAGTGAAATCTATACACATTCTCCACTTCCCGTTCTTCTTTTTCACTAAAATCACATTGGCGAGCCACTCAAGGTATTTGACTTCTCGGATGAACCCGGCCTCGAGTAACTTCTCTACTTCTTTCTCGATCACCTCCTGTCGCTCCTTACTGTGACATCGCTTCTTCTATCTGATCGGCTTGTAGTCGTGCCGAATTCCGAGGGAGTGCGACACAACTGATCGAGAAATTCCAGGCATGTCGTTCGGCACCCAAGCGAAGACCGATCTATTTTTCACCAGACAGTCTGTGATTTCTTTAACTAGGTCGTGCTGCAGCTCGAAGCCTAGGTTTGTGTATTTAAAAGGGTCGGCTTCATCCAGTCCGACCCGCTGTGTTTCTTCCACTGGGTTCATCCTATCCAGGTCCTCGTCGGCTCTCACATTGATCGTCGACTTATCGTTCAATATTAAAAATTGATCCTCGGAAACCGGTCAAATAAAATTTATACCAAGGATTGCAATACAGGATGCAACCTCGTCGACTCTCAAGGAACGATGTACTAACCGATCCTAGACTAGCCTAATGTTTGAATGATGCATGCAATTAAAGCAATAAAAGGGGTTTTGATTTGATTAACTAAAATTAAACTAAGCCAAAGTAAGAATAAATGTTTTGGGATTTTAGAAAACTAAACGATTGAAATTAAACAAGTTTGAAATCAACTTACTAAAACTCTCCGAAAATGTAGCTCGGGTCATCATCGCTCAAAATAATATCGAGGTTTGAAATCCACTAAATTTCAAAGCTAAACCTTAACAACTCGTTAAGTCCAAAATTAATTAATCAACTCGATTAATTAAAATTGTTAAAAACCTTAGTGTATGCTATGGAATGATTAATGCAACAGTTAATCAAATAAACACAAAATTAATTTAACCAAACACAACTAGGTAGATTAAATCAACTCATGCAAATCATTTTAACATACATGAGACTTCATGTATTTGGCACAAACTTCAGTAAATCGATCCATACCATAGATCATAGTTAACATCCTACTAAACTATAGCAAGATTCAATCGAAATACATTGCAAAAATACCAACTCGGATCATTGCAAATACAAATCTGAAATCCTAGCTATAATCGACACCCTTGTTTAGCTCACTTAACTCCAATCATTGCTACATTTAAGAAGATAGTACACTTAGCCGACCATGGTACCGGATGAAATCTTATTTGTTGAAGGATCACCTCGGTTCATGTTTCCAACGATTTAACGTAACGCAGATGAGAAAGCAATGGAAGAGATGAATGAGATGGCGTCGTCCATTAAAGCGGCGAATCTGCAAAATAAATGTAAAACGAAAACTATTAGAAGCGAAGGAAAGAAGAGAAGAAAACTCATGCGGCCGTCTCTGCTTTTTTCCCTAAATGGCAAAGTTTTATAGGGATGCGTATGGGCGGGTCGAATAATGGAACTTTTGCCAAATATAGGCCGGATTATCCGACTTTTTCATTGCGGCTAATGGCTTCGTTCATTGCGTAACGTTGAATGGTCACTCATTGCATGAAAGAATTAAATACCATTAATTCGCCTCGGCGAATGGAGAGTTTGGTTCAGCCCAAATAATCTCGCGTGTTGACTTGTTGAATGTTGACTCCTTTGGTCCTACAAAATACAACCCATTCGCAGATCAATTGTCCCAATAAAATTATGCAAAATTAATGACAAATGACAACAAAATACTAACAATGTGCAATTTATCAAAAATCAATATGCGGGACCAAAATAAGCATAAAATCATAAATCGTGAGTCAACAAATGCATAATTACTAAAGAAAAGCGGGCCTAATTTATAATATAAATTTGGTCCAATCAAATTCCCCCACACTTAAACCTTTGTACTCCTAAACAAAGCTTATAAGAGTCAAAAAGGTAAAAGAGTAAAAGAAAATTCTGCCCATGCTCAAACAACAACCAAAATTGACTCAATCCACTTTATCAGAATTCTAACGCAGCAAATTGAAAGAGTGCTAATAAAACAAACATTGAAAGAATTTAAGCACAAGAGATTGAACAACAGAGAATCACTCAGGATATGGTGTTTACCTTTCGTCTCACTTGTATAGTAGGGATATTTTCTCTCAATCTGCTTAATACATCTCCTACCATGAAGCTTGTATCAATTTTATTTCTCCACTACAAGGACTATCAATTTGAAGATCAAGAGGTCTTTAAGGGTTGTAATGAGCGGAAGGCTAAATGAATGGATGATGTGAAAGAAAGAAAAATATGAGCATCGCATAAAGTGAGGAATCGATGTCAACAAAACTAAAACACTACACTAAAATAAATTGAATACACACACTTTTTTTTGGCTATCTCATTTTGAGATGCTAATCCCTTTGGGATGCAACACATTATGATCCCTTTAGGGATACACAAGACTAACACTTTTCATTTTTCAACACTTTTTTTTGGCTATCTCATTTTGAGATGCTAATCCCTTTTTGGGATGCAACACATTATGATCCCTTTTCGGGATACACAAGACTAACACTTTTCATTTTTCAACACTTTTTTTTTTTAGATTATAACTAAACACAGACTACCGATCATCTAAGAATGTATGCAAATGCTCATAGAAAAAGGCTCAAGGGGCTAGCAAGAGGAAAAAGTGTTTAAGGGTTGGTGTTTGGGGAAAGAGTGAAAGAAAGAGCCTCTATCATATCCACAAAAATCTAGTCCATCAAGCTTTGAGTAAAAATTGACACAAGTTCTAGAGAAGAATGAACTAAGCAGATGCACACACAAAAATATAGAGAAAAATTTGGCTCGAATATCCTTCCAACAAGGTTTTTGTCTCAATGATCAATCTCAAGTCTTAAAAGCTTAAAATGCTACCTTGTTAGCATGCTCCCATTTACTTTGTTTTGAAAACTTCAAAGTTAAAATTTTGCCAAAACCAATTATCGTTCGAAGAATGGAGAGCATTTTCAAAAACTCAAGTATCAGTTTGAAACTTATAAGGGTTTTGCATGCAAGGGCACAAAAGAACAAGTGCAGAAAATGTTTTGATTGAGTCCAAATTTATCAGTAAAAGCAACGGGCCCACAAAATTATGCACAAATTTTAATAGGTGTACAATGCAGAATATAAAAGGGAACGGTTCCCCCACACTTAAACATGGCATTGTCCGCAATGGCAGAAGCATCAGGGCACAGAATAGAAGCATGAAACAACTAGAACACAAAGAGAACAGGATATATCATTAAGCTCAAAAAGAAATGTACAAAAAAATAATAGGAGCCAAAGAACTAACTAAAAATTACAACGAAGAAAAGAAAATACAGGGAAAAGAACAACGACAAAAGAAACGAAAAGAAACAGCCTAAACTATTCTGCAGGATCATCAGCGGGCGGATCCGGAGGGGCAGCGGCAGAAGAGCTGGGAGCAGGAGGCGGAATAGGCAGCCCGAGGTGAGTCGCAATCATGGTCAGCATCGAGCGACTGAACTCGCGGTCGGCGGTCATCTGGGCCTCGAAAGAAGTGAGCCGGGCCTCAAGCCGAAAGACGTCCTGGCGCAGCAGAGCCACCTCAGAAGG
This sequence comes from Erythroxylum novogranatense, assembly GCA_029891385.1. Lineage (NCBI taxonomy): Eukaryota > Viridiplantae > Streptophyta > Magnoliopsida > Malpighiales > Erythroxylaceae > Erythroxylum > Erythroxylum novogranatense. Next base: position 89,952,643 of record CM057234.1, on the reverse strand, counting down.
AGCAGGGGGAACAGAAGGTGGGGAAGACACTGGGGTAGGGATAGGAGGCGGAGAGGAAACAGGAGGAAGGACGGGAGGGGTGGGAGAAGGTGCTCGAGGGATCTGGCGAGGAGGAGGTGAGGGAGAGGAAGGAGTTGTGGGGGCGGTCAAGGGAGGCTTACCGAGACGGACGTAGATAAAAGGGAAGCAGCGAAAAGGTGAGATCGGCATGATGCTTGGGACTCGATAGGTCGGAGCAGTCGGAAATAAGATGGGGAAAAAGGAGTTTGAGTTTGGGGTTGGTGGCGAGGACACTTGGCGAAGGGGCGGAGGATATGGCGGAAGCTAGGTCCACAGGTGGCAATCATAAGCAGATATATGTACTGAGCCCTGCTCCTTTGGAATGTTGGTGAGGTGGAGAGTAGGTAAAATGTTGTTACATATAAAATGTAACCATGGACGGGCTTGTGGGAGGAGGTGAACGCCGGATATAGCGCCGAGCCCCGGGGTTGAAGCCACCGAGTACCCTCAGGCGTAGAGTATAATGACGCCATCCTGTGGGTATGCAATGATCATTTCGAATAGTGACAACGAGGGACAACAGGAGGTGGTAGTGCTCTCTTGATAATGGCGGATGTGAAAGCATTTGGGATAGAAACACCCGGAAATTAATTCCGTAGGTGTGAGAGTAATCTGCATGGGTGTAATCTTGGCGTATAAAGGTAAGGTTGCTACGGTGGCGAGGGTGGGCGAGGCCGGTCAACTCTAGTTGAAAGAGTTGACCCACAAAAGGGTTAGTAGCCGGAGTAAGAGGGAATGGCTTTTCTGTGAGTATGGTCTGGCTCGCAACTCGCGTGGCTAACTGAACATACTCAGGATCTGCTAGGTGAGAGGGAAAACGGGAAGGTTGCGAGGAAGGGAAAGGGTGTGATCGGAGGAAGAAGAGGATGGCTGCTGCTCCAGTCTGGTGGCTTGTTTCATTCTAGGCATAATTCTGCACAAACAAACGTTAGAATAGGCATTAAACTAAGAAAATTATACAGAATCAAAGTCTTCAGCCATTCGCTGCGACAAACAGGAACGTTCGCTGCAGCGAGAAAAGTCCTCTTCCATTCGCTGCAGCCAACAGGTAATTCGCTGCAGCGAACTGGGCATCTGTGAAACCCTAAGTTCGCCGCGGCGAGATATGAATGTAGCCGCGGCGAATGGCGATTCTGACGAATGCGTGACGGCGTTCTTGTTTGCCTCAAATCTACGATTAATCAACGAAAATGGACAAGAGGAAGGAATAAGAATACTTACAGAAGGGTGAAAACACGGTTGGAAGAAGATTGGAGGAGATTGGGAGCTTCAAACAGCAGATGGCAAAGAGAGGAGCGACGGCGAGGTAGCGAAGGCGGCAGCGAAATGAGGAGGAAAGGAGAAAGAAGAAGAAGAAAAAGAAGAAGACGCGGGAGACGAAAAGACGCGAGAGGAAAAAGACCAAAAGGGCCTTGACAAAGGAGATGTCCAACGGTCCGTAGGGTAGAGATGTCCTTATTCGCCATGACGAAGTAGTCGCTAGCCATGCGAACAAGCAGAAAAACCCTAGATTAGCCGCAATAACAACGATTCTCATTGCGGCAAACTACCCGTAAGCAGATTACATTAAGGATCCTACTCGGCCATACAATCACCAATTAATCAATGCAAAATTCACCCAATCTCTTCAATCTAATCATGCTTCATTAAACTAGGAAGAACATAGAGCTAACAGGGGAAACACTTTATTCAAACGGAAAGAGAAATCCTACCTACTACTCTAAACCTCTTGGTTGGAGTTCTCCCCACACTTAATCAACACATTCATGCAGACAACATATCAAATCAAATCAAAGAACGTGCACAAATATATATCGAAAATGCGGGAAGAGAAACACCGGTGCTCACGGTGGATCTTGTAGCTCGGGATGGGACGGCAATCGATATCCAAGCTCTATGTCAACGACTTGGTTCCGGGCAGCTCCATGTCCATTCCCATATCCGAATAGGCACCTGCACTATCATCAAAATAATCTTCTCCAAGAGAGTGTCGAAGGATGAGTCGAGGTGTGGCGAAATCAACACATGCATCATCCACAAGCACATCAGCATATTCACTCCTAGCAAGGAGTAGTCCTCGTTAGGTGCTTCATAGCTTCATACATGTTGAAGTTAACGTGTTGATCACCAACCTCCATGGTGATCTTTCCTTCCTTCATGTTAATCATTGTGCTCGCAGTCCGCAGGAAGGGTCATCCAAGGATCGGAGAAGTGTCATGTACCACTTCGAGGTCATGTCTAACACGTAAAATCCGCAGGAAACACTAAGCCTTTAACCGGACGTAATGTCTTCAATAATTCCCACGGATGCCTAAATGACCTATCCTAGCTGGAGAATAACATATGTGGGCTTAATACTCTTCACCCCAAGGCCTTATATAACGACTCAGGCATCACATTTATCGCTGCCCCTAGATCTAGCAAAGCTCTACCTATGGTCACTTTCCCTAAGGTGCAAGGGATGGTAAAAGATCCAGGATCCTGACATTTTACTGGTATCTGCGGCTTAAACAAGGCTGACACATTTGAGCTCACTTGCACCCTCTCATTCGGCCTAAACTTTTTCTTATTTGTACACAGATCCTTCAAATATTTAGCGTAGGCCGGAACTCGCTTAACCAAGTCAAGTAAAGGGACATTCACTTCCACTTTTCCAAACAGATCAATGATATCCTTCTCATGTTGTTTCTCTTTTAAGCGCTTACTCATCATATACGAATTAGGAAACGAAAGTTCATGAATATTTACCTCTTCACCTTTACCTGCTTGCTTGCTTGACTCTCCATCCTTTGCTTGATCGTTGGAACTCTCTAAAGTAGTTCCCTTGTTCTTTGAGGCTTGCTTCCTTTCTCTCAGAAGCTCTTCTTCGCGATCACTCTCTGATCGCACAGCTTGCTTCTCTCTCACTTGAGGCGCATCTTCAACCTCAATTTCCTCGGTGCATTCTTCTTCTTCGGGAATGTCGAAATGCACTTTCTTTCCACTCCTCAACTCAATTGCATTTAAACTCTTCGGGTTTATTACCGTGTTGGAGGGAATGGTTCCGCTACTCCTAGCTTGGTTGTCACTCAAATTATTAGACAATTGAGTGACATATGAGTTCAAGTTCTCTGCCTTGGTCTCCCATTGATCCATGCGTTTTTCAAGGCGCTAAAACAGGCACATTCTTAGCGGAGTCTGTTGGATGAGGTTTTGCGATGGCGTTGAATTGAGTTCTTGTCGAGTTCGTTTTCTTTCATCAACGCCATCATACTATGCAGCATTGGTTGGTGTCCTCCTTTGGTGGCGGTGGTTGTTGCACCGTCAACGCTTGTTGATCCCGAACTGGTTTGTAGATTGACCACTCCACTCCCTCATGAAATCGGTTTGGTGTTCTTTCCGCGTTATTCCTCCAACTAAAATTTGGGTGGGATCTCCATCCCTCATTATACGTGTTGGAATACGGGTCCCATTTCCGATCCTGTCTACCTTGATACATTGCGGAGACTTCTTCATATCTGCCAGACAAACACTTGAAATGTGCATCATCGACCATTAACTATCACAACCGGGTGCGACCGATTCGGTGGAAGGTGATGGGCGATGCACATTCAAATTCTTAAGTTCGGCAGTGATCGAGGATAACTGGGAAGTTATCCGATGTTCAAAGGAATCTACCTTCGATTCCAGGCTCTCCATCCTCTTAGTTTGAGCCGACATGGCTCCCACTTCATTCACGTTCCTGGAATCACGGACACTATACTGTTGATGATTCAGGGCCATTCTCTTAATCAGGGCCCAAGCTTCTGGTGCGGTGAGGTCAATCAACGAACCTCCGTATGAGATCCAACATTCCTTTCTCTTGATTCTTCACCCCATCATAAAAATATTGAACCAATTGTTCATCGTGGATCGATGATGGGGCACCGAGACAACAGATCTTGGAATCTGCTCAAAAATCATCAGGACTCGTCACAATCTTGTTTGGCGAATATATCTCCTTTCTCATCGACGATGTCCTAGAAGTGGAAAATACTTTTCCAAAAACTTTCCGCAAGTTGGCCCAACTGTGATAGGCATTTGCGACATGCCTTGGGAGGCTTATGTACCACTCCGGGCCTTTCCTTCTAACGACAAGTGGAATACCTTCCACAAAGACCTGGTCCAGATGTGCTCCTACTGAGCTTCATACTCGACAAATCATGGTAAGGGCTTCAAGATGCATGTAGGGTCCTCCCGCCAAACCGTGAAATTTGGGAGAGAGTTGATCAATAAACCTTTAACTTCGAAATTGACGTCGAAGTTAGGGCACGCAGCAGTGAAAGGATCGTAGTTTACGTCCGAAGTTGTAGCTTCACGGATTGTTCTACATCTAATGTTCGCATTGTTGTCATCTACGCGTTCCTGGTCACCGTTAAGACCGTGATCTCCATTTCGGGGTGGGTGACCGGGATATTCTTGTTGTTCAGCCATCTCAGATTCTAGTCGATCTAGTGTGCTAAGTCTTTCTTGCTCTCTCTTGTTTTCCTAAGTTGTCTAAGGTGTCGCCAATTTCAGGTTGAAAATGAACTAGCCTAAGTCTACGGGCATGCACAAGAGAAGTTCACCTAAGATAGCTCACTAAAACGACAATGATAGCAAGTTTCAATTCACTCAGTTCGCCGCGACGTGTAAGAACTTCTTTGCGTGAACCGAGTAAAATTGTAACTTTCATCGATGAACTCATTGTGATTTAACAATGAACTCGTCACATGCCAAGAAGCATGCATCAACAAAGCAAACGAAATTAACTAAAAATTAAGCACAATAAACAAAAACAATCGACTAAACACTTAGAATAAAGCGTAATGAAATCACAAATGTAATTAACACTAAAACACTTAAGCGAGCGAAATTAAGAATGAAATTATGCAATGCAAATAAAATGCAAACAAAAAATTAAAATCAAAACAAACCTTTGGCTAACCTAAAGAACCAATTAATTTGATTCCCGAAGCAGCGCCAATTTGATCGCTTCATTATCGCTCAATATTAAAATTGATCCTCGGAATCCGGTCAAATAAAATTTATACCAAGGATTGCAATACAGGATGCAACCTCGGGTTGACTCTCAAGGAACCAGTGTACTAACTGATCCTAGACTAGCCTAATGTTTGAATGATGCATGCAATTAAAGCAATAAAAAGGAGGTTTTGATTTGATTAACTAAAAATTAAACTAAGCCAAAGTAAGAATAAATGTTTTGGGATTTTAGAAAACTAAACGATTGAAATTAAACAAGTTTGAAATCAACTTACTAAAACTCTCCGAAAATGTAGCTCGGGTCATCATCGCTCAAAATAATATCGAGGTTTGAAATCCACTAAATTTGAAAGCTAAACCTTAACAACTCGTTAAGTCCAAAAATTAATTAATCAACTCGATTAATTAAAATTGTTAAAACCTTAGTGTATGCTATGGAATGATTAATGCAACGAGTTAATCAAATAAACACAAAATTAATTTAACCAAACACAACTAGGTAGATTAAATCAACTCATGCAAATTGCTTAACATACATGAGACTTCATGTATTTGGCACAAACTTCAATGTAAATCGATCCATACCATAGATCATAGTTAACATCCTACTAAACTATAGCAAGATTCAATCGAAATACATTGCAAAAATACCAACTCGGATCATTGCAAATACAAATCAAATCCTAGCTATAATCGATTACCCTTGTTTAGCTCACGTAACTCCAACCATTGCTACATTTCGAAGATAGTACACTTAGCCGACCATGGTACCGGATGAAATCTTATTTGTTGAAGGATCACCTCGGCTCATGTTTCCAACGACGTAACGTAACGCAGATGATGAAAGCGAAGGAAGAGATGAATGAGATCAAGGCCATCCCATCAAGCGGCGAATCTGCAAAACAAATGCAGAAAATGAAAACTATTAGAAGCGAAGGAAGAAGAGAAGAAAACTCATGCGTTGCCTCTGCTTTTTGCCCTAAATGGCAAAGTTTTATAGGATGCGTGCGGGCGGGTCTGAACAATGGAACTTTTGCCAAATATAGGCCGATTATCCGACTTTCGGCATGCGGCTAATGGTTTCGTCACGCAGTGAACGTTGAATGGTCACTTCATTGCGGTGAAAGAATTAATACCATTAATTCGCCTCGGCGAATGGAGAGTTTAGTTCGCCCAAATAATCTCATGGCGTGTTGACTTGTTGAATGTTGACTCCTTTGGTCCTACAAAATACAACCCATTTGCAGTATCAATTGTCCCAATAAAAATTATGCAAAATTAATGACAAATGACAACAAAATACTAACAATGTGCAATTTATCAAAAATCAATGTGCGGGACCAAAATAAGCATAAAAATCATAAATCAGGAGTCAACAAATGCATAATTACTAAAGAAAACGGGCCTAATTTATAATATAAATTTGGTCCAATCACACATCAAGGGAGCTCGTCAGGACCACCACCCCGTCTAATGTCTTCGTTTATGCTAAATAACATTCCCTGGCAATTCTCTATTGGCCCCTGACAACACCGACTTCGTAGGGTGTCGGAAACTTCATAACTTGGTAGTAGGTGGAGACGACCGATCTGAGGGCATTTTGAGTAGCCCACCCGATTATTGCATTGTACGCCCCTTGAAACTTTACGACCAGGAACTCGACGTCCCTTTCTATTTGACACGGCTTTTGTCCGAACTTCACTTTCAAGTGCACCCGGGTGGACGGATAGGCTGAGGTTTCGGTTACGCCTTTGATTGGACCGTCTATAGGTAGTAGTCGGTCTTCGGGTACCTTCATCTGTTTAAAGGCCTCATAGTACAACAAGTCGACCGAGCTGTCCGTATCAATCATCACTCGCTTCAACTCGTAACCGTCCATGTTCAAATTTACCACGAGTGCATCATCATGAGGGCAACTTACTCCATCGAGGTCGAACTCATCGAATGATATCGTCCCGTCGTTCTCCCTCAGTTTTTTGGTGGATGAGTCCCTGCCGACCTGTTTGGCGCATCTTTTTCTCCCTTTAGTGGTGGATCCTCCTGCTGCATTTCCACCGAATATCATGTTAATGACCCCAATCGGTCGGTCGTCTTGTTGCCCGGTGTTTCGGTCGTTTCTTTCCCTCGATCGCCCTCTCTCTTCTCTTCGATTATCTGTGGTCGCATTCTGCCTTCCTCCATCATTCCTATCATTTCGCCTCGAGGGCGGTCGCCTATTGTCTTACCGACCTGGCCTGCGCTGATTATCCCGATCGGCATTTTGTTCGTGCCTCACGAATCGGCCTAACCTTCCCCTTTGTATAGGAATTCGATTTCTCTTTTCAACTGCCAGCAATCTTCTGTATCATGGCCGACCTCTTTGTGGAAACGACAATATAAATTGGGGTTCCTATCCTTGTAGGGGGTTTTCATTTTATTGGGTTCTCGGATAGTTTCCCCATCCGCTTTCATGGCCGCCAGAACTTCTGCATATCGTCTGTTGAGCGGGGTGAACTCCTATTGATTTCCCTGCCGATCGGTCGACCTTCTCCAGCTCGAATGGCCTTTTTGCCACTTGTGCGAATTGCTCGCCCTATCGTTTGGCGAGCGATCATCCGTCCGACACCTCGTATTTTTTAGCACTTCTTCAAGCTGAATATACCTATCCGCCCTATTTCTTATTTCCTGAACGGATCGGGGTTGGTCGAGGGCTAACGACTTCTTGAACTCCTCATCCCTCGTATTATTCATAAGCGCGACCAACATGGACGAGCAAGTAAGGTCGGGGACCTCGACCGCTTCGTTATTGAATCGAGTGATGAATTCCCGCAAGCTTTCATTCCTTCCTTGGGTAAGTTGCATCACCTCCAAAGCTGTTTTCTGCGGCCGCTTACTAGTGGCGAATTGGTTCAGGAATAACAACCTGAAATCTTAGAAGCATGTGATACAGCCTGGGGGTAAGCTGTTGAACCATTGCCTAGCTCCCTCTTGGAAGGCCGTGCAGAAAGCCTTACATTGGATAGCGTCCGGAACACAATGTATATTCATCATTGACTGGAAATGCTGCAGGTAATCCAGGGGGTCGGTCTTTCCAGTGTATTTCTCGGGGGTCGGTATTTTTGTGCCGGGTGTCGGGAGGCTATCCAAGATTTTCGGAGTGAAGGGAGAGCTATACTGCGACGTCAAGCGATCTGGACGGAAACTCATAGCTACGTTAATCCGATCGTCCACGATTTTTTCTAGGGCTTCAGTTGGGCGATGATCGATCGTCATGCTAGTTTGTCGGGCGGCTTGCCGTGCAGACGGATCGCCGTCATACTGTTGAGGCGCAAAATTTGGCGGATCAACGATCGCAGACTTCTTTGATCTGTTTGGTCGTGGTAGTGTGTATGCGATCGGAAGAGGATCTGCGCACCCGGTCGGAGTTGGATATTCGGGTGCGTATTGAGCGCAGCGTTATCCTCCAAAGCTACATTCTGTTCTTCTTGTTCCAAGGTTTGAGACTGTGGTTGATCGTTAGGATCTGAGGATTCCGTGCGTGAAACATGTGACAACAATGCAGAGTCAGTAGGTAGCGAAAACCTATGCGTTGCAGATCGCCAGAGCCGCGACAACGGCTATATCAGGGTTCGTCGCCATTGCCTGACTTATCTGTGTGTTTCGGAAGTGGTACGGAAGTCGGGCCCCACATGGGCGCCAATTGGTTCTCGCCAATTTTGGCCGAATCAGACGACGCCGCTTGGATCCATGAAAGCTGGTTGCTTTTGTGATTAATCCGACGTGAAGATACGCAAAACAAAGAAGGCACGTCGGAGGTCAGGTCCCGATTAGCCCTCCGATGCTCAAGTCAATATTTTGTGAAGGTGAGGTTGCTCAATGCAGAGAAAAGCTAGGTTTTGATTGCGTGCCTCTGTTATGGGAGAATTATACCTTATATAGGAATGGACGCTAGGTTAAACCTTTACGTGTTTGCATGAGAGTCTCTTACATGCGGATGGGCCGAGAAGAGCATGGATCGGGCTTGGGCTGTCGTCAGTTGGGTTTGAGACTTGTTCTATGAAGAATGGACCGATCGCCCAAGTGGTTGTCTTGATCGGGTCCCGCCCAAAGATCGCCGAACGACCAATTATTATTATTATTATTATTATGATTATTATTTATTATTTTTCTTCTTCTTCTTCTTCTTCTTCTTATTGTTATTATTATAAGAAAATAATTATTATTATTATTATTAATAACAAGAAAATTAATAATAATAACAACAACAACAACAACAACAACAACAATAACAACAACAACAACAATAACAAAAAGAATAAGAAGAAGAAGAAAATTAATAATAATAATAATAATAGAGATGATAAAGGAATAACTAACAAAAGACTAAAATATTCATTATAGTCTTTATTATTATTATTATTATTATTATTATTATTATTATTATTTCCTTATTATTAATATTAATATTTTATTTTATTTTATTATCATTAATTTTCTTATAATAATAATAATAATAATAATAATAATAATAATAATAATAATAATAATAATAATAATAATAATAATAATAATAATAATAATAATAATAATAATAATAATAATAATAGAGATTATAATAAATATTTTGGTCTTTTGTTAGTTATTCCTTTGTTATCTCAAATTTATGTTTTCAAACTAAACATTGGCATACATCATCATTAGAAATTATCAGGAATAAATCAAACTAAGTAATACATATTTCATTACATTCTTCATCTATTTTATTCCTAAGAATAACCATTACATTTTTTTTCTATTCCAGCAGGTAAACCAAACACTCTATAAGTCTTGAAAAGCTCCACCAACTAAGAAGCGTTTGATACATGTACATAGTGGAGGTTTGCTAAAGGGAGTTGTCTCCTAATTGGTAAACTCATTACTAAAGTGAAGCCCCTCAATCTAACTTTATGTTAGTGAAGGTGTTGTATCCTCTTTAATTAATGCCTTTAGATGACCACCATACTTAATTGTAAGTAATTGTTGATGTCTAGGTTGAGTCATTAGACCATTAACTACCTTGAAGCCCGTGAGCTTAAAAGAGGGAGCATAAAAGAAATATTTGAAGTAAAACTGTTGGATCCCGTTACCGGAGTCCAACTCTTGAACCGTAAAATATGAAACTTGATCATCTTGCCTTGTAGGGTTTATTTCATTTAACCCTAATTTCAAATTTGATTTCTCTTGTAAATCATAGCCTTATGACTCTTGTTTAATTTAAGACAAGGATTGCTTCAATCGGAGTTCTATAACTCAAGATATCGACAAAATACCAACATGTGATCATATCTCGATCACGCTCTCTCGACTGACCCTTTACTTGATTTCATGCCAACTCTTTCAATTTAACTCCAAATGACACAAATGCTTATGGGTAGGTACCTACATGTCTCATGAATCCATGGCTCAAAAATCACTTCATTTGGAGGTCTGATGAGGAAGTTATGATCAAAACAATCCTTCATATTCATATCCCGATGTATATTTGACATACTTTGGTAAAAACACCATAACTCTTGCTAAAGATGTCGGATTGATGTCATCTTTATACCAATCAATATGTACACATCCTGATCTACAACTCATATTAGAGGCCTAAAATGAAATTCAGACTTAACTGGGTCGCGCCATGATTTATACTCGTCATACCATGAGGAAGAGATTTAATGAAAGTCGAGGCTCCTCGATTTTCTATGGTCGCACCATGAGGTATGGAGCTCATACCATGAAAAGAAATGACCAGAATGATGAGATTTTTCCCAAAGCCTCTTAAACCCTCACCCATACTTTCTAACTTATTCCTAACACCAAATACACTTGTAATCTTGCAAGATTCACTTACTCTACTACTAAATACTTCATAACAACTCCAAACATCTAACTTATTTTATCATTATATCAATTCTTGATTGATTTTTCCATCAAACCCTAGATTCCTACGCAACCATCAAAGCTATCCTCATAAACAAGACTTATGCATCCTGCTAACTTTCAACCATCGTAACTCTCAACTTCCAACTTCTATTGTCTAACCAATTTAACACATCTACAGGACTTTTCACAATCAACCTCACACAAGCCTCATTCTCACCTTCATTACACATGCATGACCATCAATCCCAACCTTATAACATTTACCTACCTATATGATATTCATGCCATCTCATGCATCATCTCAAAAGATCAAAGGCCATACAGTCAAGCATTATACATTAGGGTTTAAAATTCACTTTTGAATCATAACTCATTCATTCCATCTCCATCAAATCATGTCATATTTCATACAATGCTTTAGTGGGCATTTTAAGTCCAATTACATGAAACTTCAAAGTACAATATCATTCTCAAAATGCAACTAAAGCATTGTTTTACAAAAATCATTTCAATCACAAAACCAAAAGAAAACTCTTGGAGTAAATGCCTTTAAGCTTGCTCCCGGGATCCCGCCATTTCGGAGAATGGAGGGGTGAGCTTTAGCTCATGGTAACACATTTATATTTATATAACAAGCATGTCTATTTAGTTATTCACACATTAAGCAATCTTTTAATGAAATCATAATACATGCATCATGCAATTTTCATCAATACATAAACATAATTTCTCACAATTCAACATTCATAATTCTTGCAATTTCATGTAATCACATATGAAACACATCAAATGGCTCGGTAAGTCCATATTCATGGCAACCAGATAGTCTCATTTTATGAGCTTATATGGGCAAATCTTGAGGAGTCCAAATAATGGATCATCCTATGCCACAATCGGGCAGACGGGCAAAGCCTTTTCATGGTCGACGTGCACGTGACGGTTCTTGGGACTATACCTTACCCACATAACATAACAATCATGATAACAATAAAATTGGACCGTTCTTGTCCAATTCACATTTTCTTGAAAATCTTATCTTTCATGCATATTTCATATTGTACATTTCATGCATAAGTCATATTGTGCATTCATACTCATTTAAGCTACTTCATTCAATACTAACTCAACCATCATCAAATCATCAACATGTATTATTTTCATTTACACATAACTCATGATTAATGTCATCTAACCACAACTAACACAAGCATTTATAGCAATCATTTATACTCACTTACAAGTAACAAACATTCATTAGTGTCATTTATCAACTTGCATTAATTGTTTATAAATATAAAGATAAATATGGAACCCACCTTTAAGACTTGCTAAATCCTTGGTTTCCTTGCTACAACTCTTGTTCCTCTTCTCTTCCTTCTCTTTCTTCATTAAAAACCAAAAACCCATGTAAATCTCACTTCAATTGAGAAACCATGTTACACCTTTCATGAAATCAACTTGGAAATCACTATACCCATTCCATTCTTAGTCTTTCTAACCAAAAACCCAACTAAAATCTCACACTTAAACAAAAGGCTTACCTTAAATCTTCAACAACACCAAGAGTTTCTTAGTTCAAGATGAAGCTCTAGCCTTCCTCTTCACTTTTAACTCTTGGACTTTCTTCCAACTCCCTCTTGATCTCTTGGAAATCACCACCCTAACAAGCTTCTTCTTTCTCTCTTCTTCTTCCCATTCACGACACTCTCCCCCTCTCTCTCACAATTTCGGTGCTTCACTTCTTCTCCTCTCTAACTCACTTAATTTTCCTTTCTTTTATACTCCCTTTTCATTTAACTTAAGCCCATTTGCCTTTAAGCCCATCTACTCTTTCTTCTTCTTCTTATTCTCCCACTAACACAACTCACACTACTCAAGCCCACTTCTTCATTTAAGCCCATTTCATATATATCCTCTCTTCTTTCTTATTTCATCTTGGCCCATTTCATTTTTTTTTCATTTCATTTGGGCCCAAGGCCCAACTAGCACATTAAACTACATCTAACTCATTTAAGTCAACTAATACATTTACTAACATTAATTCTTAACACCTAACTCATTTAATGTCATATGCTAATTCATGCTAACTTTATTAAATACTATATTAATTTACCCCATTAATCTAACCATGCTTGATTTATCATAAAAAGAAAAAAAAATTCTGGGGGTAACAAAAACTCATCCTTAGTAAAAGGAATATGTAAATGCTCAAAAATAACACCTATGATAGTATTATAAGGCCTATTTTTATGTTCTTTCTTGTCCTACTTAAGAAAAATGAAACAAGTTTCATAAAATAGTGTCCTAATTATTAGATCTCCTATCATGGGGGTAGACAATAGCCAAAGATCATCAAAGGCTATATCAATCTTATGGCCAACTAAAGATAAATAGTTGAATTTCATATAACGATATTGTAATTTGGCTATATTCAAAAAATTTCTAAAGTCCCTACTCCCTAGGCTTAAGGAACAGATGCTTTGAAATATGAGGCTTCTAAATAAAGATCCTAAAATGGTTCTAAATGGAATATAGTTCATCCTCTAAAAAAGTATTTCGTTAAATAGTTATGATGAGTGAATTGTTCATAAGTAAAAACACTAAAATAGCATTGAGAATTCACATAGTGAGTAAAATCTCAATATTATAACACAAGATATAAATAATATATGTGTGCCTCTTTTTCATATATCATATTGAAATAAACTAAACAGATATTAGTAGAACTAACTCTATGTGCCATTAGGTTCCTAACCCTTATTAAAGAAGTACCTACCCAAGTCAAACTATATGAAACACTCTAGGGAATCTAAATGCAAAACCCTCCTGATTTGAAGAGATCTAGACCTGTAATCCTTAAACTCAAGTGACTTACTACTATAATAAGCATAATCTCAAATGTGAGGTGAAGGAGGAGAAGGAGTAAAGGACCTCTCCTTATGACATCAATAATTCTCAATCATATAAATTATAAGCCTAAACCTCCTTGAAGCTCTTATATTAGGAGTAAGATATTACCTTTTGCTCTTAAGGAAAAAGGGACCCTAAGGACTATAAGAGTAAGAATAAGGATAAAAACGATAGCCCATTATAGCCTGAAAAATAAAGCATTTTAATAACTTTTTAAAAGACCAACTTTACCAATACCAAATAAAATAAATCTAAAAAAATTATTAAAATATAATTTATTTATAAATGTTCAAAAGATGTTAAAATGAAATGAACTATGCAAAGTGGAATAAAAATTCAAAATTGATCAAATTGATATATAATTAGGCAAAATAAAACGAACTTAATCATATAAAAGATCAATTGAACCTTTATTTCATAAATATATAGCTAAATAGATCCAATTTGATCAAAACCAATGATTTTGAAAAGTCCCATATTTTGATATTATGACTAAACCAAAATTTTCAAATTGGAACAAGAATTTAAAAAATATCAAAATTTAATATTGAAAAATTATCATACCGGTCCCAATTAGAACAATTTCATAAAAATATTCATAATTTTAATAATATCAAAAAATAAATTTTAACAAGTAAATATTTCCTAAATCGAATTGGTATACTAACAACTTCTTTATTTACAAAAACAAATAAAATGGGAACTAATGTCTAAAGAGAAAGATTGATAGAGCTCTACTGAACTTTTTTTGCCTTTCAACTTTTACTAATGGCTATGCTTACTTGGATAACCTTATGTTAGACCCTGAATTTTTTTTTAATGATATTATTCAGCATGAATTGTGATTTTGCCTTAGTTTGATTAAATTGAGAAATTGTGATAATTAGGTGGTTTTGCTTTAATTGGAGTTGTTTGGGAATACTATGGATAAGTATAGGTTAATTGTGGTTTAAATGAACATTAGAGGTTTTAAAGTGTGTAAGGGCTTTTGAAGAAATGGAATTAAGTTGTTTTGGGCTTGGGCTTAGTAGGAAAGGCCCATGCCCTTAGGGTTTAAAAAGGAGAATTAGAATAGAAATAGAAAAGAGAAAGGAAAGAAGGAAGAAAGGAGAAGGAAAGAAAGAAGAGTGCCGTCGGTGAGAAGAGGAGAAGAGAAGAGAGATTTTTGCGGGTTTTGAGTTTTCAACTGGTTTGAAGCGATTTCTGGTAAGTTTGCTTCCTTTAAACTTGTTAGGGTTAGATTTGAACTTAGATTTGTTGGTTATATCAGAGAATCGATGGTTTAGGGTTTTGGGTGGAAAATATGGATAAATCTTTGGGTTGATTCGTTTGTGCTTGATTTTGAGTTGTGGATGGGTTAGAAATGTAGAATAAGTCTTGATCTAAGGCTTGTGTATGTTGCATTTGAGTTTGGGTAAGGATCGATGTCGGAAAATGCAGGAAAAAGGGTTTCGGAGTCGCAGCTCCGACCCGCACGTCATGACGTCTTGAAGAACACGCCATGGCGTCATGGAGAAAAATTTTACGCCATGGCATGACAGGTGTGCGCGTCGCGCGGCGGCGAGAGATTTCGACGCCGACGACGACGTTTTGGTGCACGCCACGGCGAGCGTTTCGCCGCGACGAGTTGGGTCGTTCGCCATGGCGGCCCTTCGCCATGATGTGAGCCCTTTTTCAAAAACGAGAATTGTTCATTTTGAGGATATCTTTTGGTATAGATGTCCGATTGAGGTGATTCAGATTCGTTATGAACTAAAATAAAAGACTACAAGTTAGACGAAGAAGGAACTTGAAATTGTTTCAAGGGTTCGTAATTTTAGGAGGAGGTCGAATGGAGATTTTAATGCTTTATTTTGACTCTTCAAGCTTTGATTATTTTATGTGGATATTGATTGGATGGGAACTTGGTTGTTTTAGGAAACCAAGCTGACCCGATTTCATCGCAAGAAGAAGGACATCAGTGAATCGGATTCTCGAGCGATCTTAGGTGGGTAATATACTTATAGTTATTGTGTGATTAGGCAAATGCTTGCCTATGTATGAATATATGTTATATGTTCTGATTGTGTAAGCATGATAATCTGAATGATTTTTATTTCATATACTTGAAAGAATCATGGGAATTGATAAAGTTGAATTTTGTTACTGAGCATGCTATGTCTCGACTTCGGTCATGACATTTTGAATAAATGAGAAATGCATATCATTGATAAAATGATTTTGAGCACGAATATATGCTTTTGTTTGGGTGAGAGTGGAACCATTTTGTTCGTCACGTGCACGTAGACAAGAGCCTTCTCCTACGCCCGCTTGTGGCTATGAGCTCGAATGGACTCATTTCGTTCGAGGTTAAACTTCGGTTTCTCCCTTTTGTTTCCATGGAACCCTCGAGCCATTGTGATGTGCATTACATATGTGAATTGTTTATTGTGACATTGTTATGAATTGAGCTAATTGTATTGAATGCATAAATTGTTGAATAGCATGTGAATGCTGGAATTGCTGTCTGTATAGATATATATATATACATTCATATGCTGGGATTTGTGCTAATTGCCGATGGCTATATTTATATTAGCCACTGAGCTGTGTAGCTCAACCCATTACTTTCCCTCTTCAGGTGCAGATCAGGACGACCGTTAACCTTGCGCGGCATCAGGAACTTCAAGTCACTTAGAAACTTTTGTATTACGTTAGTATTTTGATTGGCCCTCCAAGCATACTATCATGGAGCATAATTCATTTTTTTTTTTTAAATTCGAGATTATTTGTATTATGTATGACTGAATTACTTGCTGAAATTCCTTTAATTTGCAATGGCATGAAATCCCTATGGTTATAGGGTCCTTAATGCATAGTTATGAACGTTATGGTAATGTACGTATTAATTGATCGATTGTGCCCAAATGTTGGGATCGGGTCCGCGGTTTGGGGCGCTCGGCGCGGGCATGACCCGAGGGGTCGCCCTCGGGATTCGGGCATCCGGGGCCCGGGCCCAACACCTTATATGCTCAAATGATATCCCTATTAAAACTTACCCAAATGTATATCCTATTAGGAGGAAAGCTCATTTCAAATTCAACAATTATCTTATTGAGGCCTAAGCTTTGATGAGGTTGTCTTAAGAGGTATGAGATTCAATACAAAAGGCTATGAATTGGTCAAATGTATGCAAAGATTAAAAGTTATAAAGGATGAATGGAAACTTTTGAATAAAAGGAACTACAACATCATTGAAATTACACAAAATGAAACCTTATCCTTACTCACCATTATATATAAGTATTGTGTTGCTTCTAATACTAAAGTTTTCTCTATCATAAAATAGTTACTCATAACCTAAGGTATGTACATCTATCATCGATAAGTAATATAGTAATGATAAATTCTTGATCTTAAGAGGAAAATGGAATGATTTAGAACACTCCCTCTACCACTAATTAGTTCAAGAATTAAAATGGATTGATTATTGATGAAGTTGACTAATAAAACAAAGTAGAATATATTTAAAATAATAAACCATTAAGAACAAAATAAATAACATAATCAAATAGAGATTTCAAATAGGAGTGATGTATAAATAAGATTTTTCCTTACATTATATTTGCATTTATGATTGATAAACTTGGATGGTGATCAATAAAAGTTCTTAGGCTATGAAATTACTCTTTAAAAGTCACAACCACCTATTCTTAAATTGGTTAGTAGATATCTTTATCCAATTAAAACTTCCAATAAGGTATTATATTTTAAGAATCTCCATTAAAGGTTTGACACTAATACTAGAGGATTTATATAAGGCTATCTCTAGTACTCTTTGCAGATTGTAATATCTAAGTCATGGTCTACTCATATATAGGTTACTTGAAATAGTCCATATCCAAATTAGATCTAATCACCAACTTAATTAAATCATCATTAAAAAATTTAAGATATTTTACAAAATAAATCTCACTTCATTAATAATATTGAATCAATCCTTAACAAATTCAATACTTAGGTATTTTCTATCTAAACATATATAAAAAATCCACAAATCTTATTTCCACTATTAAACAAAAGTTTAAAAAACATCAAGGTAGAAAGAGTTCAAAATGAACTCTTTTTATTCTAATCAACTTTGATCCCTTAGGATGATCTTTAATCTTTTTCTTTTCTAATTAAAACAACTTTAAAATTAGTCTCTTGCGGGTTGTTTTACGTTTTGGTAGCTAATCTTAAGTTCATAATGAAAGAAAATATAAAATAATGATAAAAATTAGGATTCCCCACCACTTATATAAGTCTTGTACGCCTTGAACACAGTATCAGATATAGTCATGTCTCATTCAGTAAATTTTACTGCTTCTTATTTAAAGGGGGACACGAGATCTAACACGCCATGTCTTAAGCTATATATATTTGTAGATTTATATATAAGGACTGACCTTAATGCGGAAGTGGTTGATCAATTCTCTGTTTGATAATTCAAATTTCACAGTTGACTACTAGAATCAATGTTAATCCACGTCCCAAACTCTAAACCTTAATGGTATGTTTCACGTGAGAAAGAATGAGAGAATTTTTTTTCTTTTATTGCAATGAATGATTTTATTCTACTCCTTGAATTCTCCTTTTATATGAGAATAAACATAACCAACGGAGGTTATGTTATGTGGCTGTTCATTTTGTATCCTTTCATGTTGTCTAACTGCCAACAACTCTCACTCGGTCACATAACCCATAAGTTACATCCTCTCTCTAAAATTTCACGTGTCATACTGAAAATGGAGCGTGCGACCATTAAAGAACCAGTAGTGTTATATTAAGTCACCATCTAACTAACATAATACTTTCACATAGTCATAATACCCCAAATCATCCAAAATATCACCAAACGCATACATTGTCTCTTTTTGTTCATAGATATATCATATGATTACACACCAAGTATAATCGCCCGGGCTGATATGGTGATGAAGGAAAGATTCTTCCTTAGATACTCATAATAATCCATCTTAGCTTAACTTCTTTCCTAATGTGCTCCGTTGGACTATATATAACTTAACCCTTAGAAAAACACATTAAAGTAGCAACACCAAGCCTTGACTTCATATCATAGTTCTAAGTCGAAGGGTTTCATTTGATTAGAAATTAAATTCTATGAGATCATATAGTGACAGAGAAAGGGATTTAATTGTCACTCCACAAGAATGTCGTTATATAGAACACACAGTATGAAATGTGTGTCATAGCATAGCTTCCGCTAAGTTGGGCATGTCACTCTTTTATGCCATGCAAATAATGAATCTAGCTTTACTTAAGAACTAATCCGAGCCACTAGATTAACATACCTAATCCTAATCTTGACGCTTGAGATTTGGCTTTAAGGCTTCAATGTGAAGTCTGAATCTTTCACATCCAACTCATCAAAGTCTCATCTTAGACTTACTAAGGTGACTATTTAAATATAAAAACTTATCATGCATACTACACAAGTATGAAGATAACACAATATTACATACACTCAATATTAATATTGTGAAGTCTCATCCTACCTGCTACTTAAGCGTTAGGAAGATTGCCTGTATGATAAGATCAATAAGAACCCTAATGTGTGGCGACATTACAATGTGCCTTATCATGTAATTATGTACTAATGAACATTTGAGAAATAAACTTTTATTAAACAAAAACTTGTTACAATTGAAAACATGTCCATTATACAACAAGACATAACTCAATGGAAAAACTAAACCCAACGTAAACCTAAACTCATCACATGAGCCTTAAACTAATCTCAGGGAAGAGGTTTAGTTAAGGGATCAACTACCATCTTGTTAGTAGGTATATACTTTATGACAACCTTTTTATTTTTTATAGCATCTCTTACAAAATGATAACGCATTTTGATATGCTTAGATTTTCTACGAAACTTCAGATCTTTAGGAAATTGTATGGCTGCAGTGTTGTCATATAACATTTCAACAGGATTATTAACTCTGGTAGTAAGATTAGGATCTTGAAGAAAACTTCTCAACCATATTGCCTCCTGAGCAGCAAGACAACGAGCAACGTATTCTACTTCCATTGTTGATAATGATATACAGTCTTGCTTCTTGTTGCACTAAGATATGACTCCCCCCCCAAAGGTGAAAACATATCCTGAGGTTGACCTAGACTCATCTAGGTCACCACCCCAATTGGCATCCAAACATCCCCTTAACCTTAAATCCCTGCCTTGATAACAAAGGACTAGGTTTAAAGTACCACGAAGGTAGCGAGAAATCCTTTTGAATGCTTATCAATAAGCTAGTCCTAGGTTGCTTTGATAACGACTTACCAAACTAACTGTAAAGCAAATGTTAGGCCGTGTACATAACATAGAATACATTAAGCTTCCTACGACACAAATATAGGGAACGTTACTCATTTTTTCCTTTTCCTTCTCTGTTTTGGGGCATTGATCAAGACTCAAGGTAAGACCCTTTTCAACTAGAGTATCAATAAGTTTGGAATAATGCATTCGAAATGTTCCAATATTTTATTGATATATGCTTCTTGACTTAAACCAAGAAACTTTTTGAGACGATTTCTTGTTATTTCCACAACTAGCACATACCTAGCTTCACTCATGTCCTTCATATCGAAGACAAAGGACAACCACTCTTTAGTGGTCTCGAGCATCTCCATATTATTGCTGACTAGTAATATGTCATCAACATACAAAGTGAGAAATAAAATTTCACTTGTTGTGCTCTTAACATGCACATAGTGGTCTTCTGAAATCATGACTAAGCCAAAAGAAGTAATGACCTTATGGAATCTGAAATACCACGATCTGGAAGTAATGACTTTATGGAATCTGAAATACCACGATCTGGAAGACTGTTTGAGACCATATATGGATCTTTTAAGATGACACACTTTGTCTTTTTGACCTTTTGATATGAAATCAATAGGTTGATTCGTATAAATCTCTTCCTCAAGGTTATTATTGAGGATAGTAGTCTTTACATCCATTTGAAACAACTCCAAGTCCAAATGGGCAATCAGAGCCAGAAGTAAGCGAATAGAGGCAAATCTCACCATAGGAGAAAATGTATCTTCATAGTCTATACCCTCTATTTGGGTATAGCCTTTCGCTATCAAACGAGCCTTGAACTTGTCGATCGCTCCATCTACCTTGCATTTTATCTTGAAAACTCACTTGTTTGCAATTGACTTTCGTTGGAGTGGAAGATCAACTAGTTCCTAAACCTGATTTTGTGTCATTGAGTCCATTTCATCCCTCATGGCATCCATCCACTCTGTGTGGTTAAGTGAATCAACAGCCTCTTGAAAAGAGGTTGGTTCTTCTATTTCCAAAGGAGTACAAAGGAATATTTCCTCTTCGATTTGAAAATAACGTCGAGGAATTCTTCCACGCTCACTTCTTCAGAGTCTAGGACTTACATTTGTCTGCCCTAATTTAGGATCTCTCCCCTAGCTCTTGGAGATGTGGGGTCTGGTCTGGATTATGGTGAGAACCACTCCCACTATCCCCGTGAGATGTGAGATTTTGAATATGTAGACTATCCACAAGTTCTTAGTTTAGAGATGGAAGATGAATTTCATTCTCGATTTGGTTCTCTTGGGTAGGAAAAGTCTTAGTGGCTTGGCAAGTAACTAAATTCTCCCCCTCATCGAGAGTATTCAGTTGTAACTCATACAAATCTAAGTCCTTTTTGATTTCACCTATGCTGGGAAACTCATCCTTAAGAAACTCCATATTACGTGAAGCAACTTCTGCATGCCACCGTTCGGGTGCTCACCAAACATAACATATCATTTAGAATATTCGGGGGTATCTTATGAACATCATTTTAGTGGCTCTTGGACTAAGTTTCCCATGTTTATGAGTTGGGTTATGTACATAACCAGCCAAACCTCATGGGCGCAAATGATCTAAAGAGAGCTTTCTTCCATTCCATAACTCATATGAAGTGGCGGGTACACTTTTACTCGGTACACTGTTAAGAATATAAGTTGCCGTGAGCAACATGTCTCCCCAAAAACTAATTGGAAGACGAGCATGTGCCATCATTGACCTGACCATGTCATGCAATGTTCGATTTCTATGCTCTGCAACACCGTTTTGTTGTGGAGTTTGAGGAATCATTAGTTGTCTTATTATACCCTTTGTCTCACAAAATTCTTTGAACATATCAAATAGATATTCTCGACCACGATAAGTTCGAAGAGTTTTAACTCTTCTTTTCAATTGTGTCTCAACTTCAGTTACAAAATGTTTGAACACATCAAGCGCTTCATAATGATGAGCTAAAAGATACGCATACCAGTAGCGAGAATGGTCATCTATTAAAGTGAGAAAATAGATAGACTCATGACGTGCCTTAACATTCATGGTTCGTAAATATCAGAGTAAATAAGCTCTAAGGCTTTAGACACACTTGAAGCCTTACCAAAAGGTTTCGCGATTACCTTACTAGCTAAACATGACTAACATCTAGGCAACTTAACCTTAGTGAGTCGGTCTAAAAGATCTTCTTTAGCTAGCCTACTCAATCTATCTTAGCTAATGTGACCAAGTCTAGCATTACATTTAACAGATTTAGAATCTTGATCAAAATATAAAACATAAACAGAAGATGAATTATCATAACAAGCATTAAAATAAAGAATTAGAAATCGTTTTCCAATGTAGCATGGTCAAAAATATTGACATTATATATAATATCTAATCTATAATGATTAGAACTAAAAACGAATCTTGACTTCATTAAAGTTACAAGAGACACAAGGCAACATCGCATCCTGGGTGCATAGACAACATCATAGAGAAGCAAAGTATGTCCTCCATGTAATTTGAGCTGATATGTTCCTATTCCTAGGACATATTCTTCACTATCGTTTCCTAACACGACAATTTGCGAACCCATCGGATACCGATGAAAGTCCACATAGCTAGCTCGATCCTGATCTATGTGCTTGCTTGTTCCCGTATCTTCTTAGGTTTAGGACAATCCCGAGCAAAATGACCTTTCTTTCCATAATTATAGCACTTTACACATGCCATGTTTTTCTCTTCTTGGCCCTTAGCCTTTTGCTTCTTAACAATGACCTTTTGGTCCATTCCTTTGAGGAGGCTGAGAACCTTTTCTTTTACCTCGTTTGGCATTATTGCCCTCTGGTCCTTTGCTTGTAGCAACAAGAGTCATATTGGAGGAGTCAGATGCTTTTAAGTGATCCTCCTCCATTTCGAGGTGCCTAGTGATCTCTGAAACGATTTTGACATTTTCATTATGTGTCAAAACAAGTTTCACTTTCTTTCAGTGCTTAGTATGATTTGGAATAGCCCAAATCACGTTAAGGACTTATTTCTCTTCAGAGATAGCCCGACCAGCTGCCTTAAGATCATAAACCATAGAACTCATGGTTTGTAAATGTTTAGCCATAGTACAAGTCATATAAATCTCATAGTTCATCCACTTGAGGTGCAAAGCACGAAGCCTTGTAGCAGATGTTTGATCAAAATTGATCTTAAGTTTGTCCCACATATCCTTAGCAGTGGCACAATCCTCAAACTCTCCAATCAAATTGTCATGAATGAAATACAACATAGTATAACATGTCTTACGATCCTTTTTGGACCAATCTGCATAATCCTTTAAGGATGCTTGATATTGCTCACTAGCAATATTAATATCGTTTCTGTCTTTGTCTTTAACTAAAGGCGCAGTCATTATTGTGGTCAAATGTTCGAGCAATTCTTATTCATTTAGAAGATACTGAATCTTCCTTTGCCACATATCATAATTGGAGCCATCCAATTTTTCATTGGTGAACAAATCACCGATCAAGATTTTAGTTGCCATATCTACAAGTATATTTAAACATGACGTAAGGCACATTTTCATTAATTAAATTATCTGAAAAATCCATAATTCATATAACATGATCGAAAATTTCACTAAGCTCATAATCATCTCATACAAAAATGAATTAGGAATTTCTATAATTTAGTTAACTTATTTTGAATTGGACATATCACAACGATGCCAAAAAAAATCTTATATGTAAAACTAATTTACAAGTAAAAAACTTAATATATATAAAGCAAATTTACATAAAATTTATATAAAACTCATTTATATAATATTATTTTAAATATAATATAAAATTACCCATAAAATATATTTATGGAATATTTCAAATTACATTATATGAAAACACATTCATGAAGCGGTTAGAACACACTTAATCGTTCGAAACAAATAAAAAAATGAGAAGTTTCAAGCCTCAGTGTGGAGAATTTCTGTAAAACCATTTAACGCATTAATGTTTGAAACAATAATGAGAAGTTTCCAGCCTCTGCGTAGATGTTTTCTGTAAAACCATTTAACACATTAATGTTTGAAACAAGAGTGAGAAGTTTCAAGCCTCTGTCTGGATAATTTCTTTGAAACCATTTAACGCATTAAATGCATTTGTACAGATCTTACACATGCATTTAAGGAGCCTTCATCGCGAAAGTTTAACTAAAAAACCAATGCTCTTCTTAATGTAATAAAGACTTATAATCATGCACAAAAACTGAGGAAAAAAACAAAGACGCACTCTAGTTTTCATGCATACCGTAACTTCTTACATGTAATAAAGACAAGAATATCAATATAATCATGCACAAAACCTTCCCTTATGTATTGATAAAATTACTGTAGCGACCCTTGTATTATATGAAAGTAGTTAATTAAACCCTGAGATATAAAATGTTACTCTATTAATCTTATGTTTTCAATTTTGCTGCAAAAAAAACTCTTAGCTGTGTGTTGTTCCTCCACGCTTAAGAGGCTGTGAGTTAATAAAATTTCAACTCAAGGTATTTTTTGCTAATTTTTATATGTCAAAATTTTTTTAACAACTTTTAAATAACACATGGTTATTAAGGCAATAAATTCCTTTTGTATTACCATACGAACACGAAAACCAAGGAAGACTTTTTTTTTCTCAATTCCTTCTTGCACACAAACATTCCTTTCTATTGAATATATGCTTAAAGAACAAGAAATAAAGCTTTTCGGTTTCCGTAAAATCAACTTCTGTTAAACACATTTAATGCATTTACTGTGTATAACTTACCTGCTTCGTCAGAAGCTATATGAGTAATGGCTTCTGGTTCTGTATCATATTCAGGACTATTAGGACCAGGCATATCAACTTCTGGTGCATAAGGTTCACCAGGCATAAATTCTCCAGGGAATGGTCCAATAGAAGTGGTTAACACAGGTGTAGAGGAAAAATGATTAAGTTCTTTAAGGTCTGACTTGATCAGTTCCTGAGGATTCAGCTTCACTGATTATAGGCTGAAAAAGTATCTGGAGGCCAAGGTGGATGTTGTCGAAGAAGTGAAAGAATAACACCTGTCTGCAAAGATAGATATGATTCAAAAGACTTCAAGAAAGAAGCATATGAACCACTGCTTTTGAGATAAAGGACAGCTGTTGTTTGTTCTTTTCCCCACTCTGGTGGATTCTTACGCAAGAGCTTACTCAAGCAAGATGTATAGGTGGCCACATGTGGAATGAAATCTCGAATATAATTGACAATCCCGAGGAATTGTTGAATCTGTTTTACTGAGAGATTTTCATCTGGAAACTGTAGAAGTTCCTTAGCAATGTGTGGTCCTGGTCTAAAGAATCCATCCTTGAAATGCATCCCAAGAAATTCGATTTCTGTTGTACCAATAGTGCTCTTAGATGCTGAAAGCATAATCCCATACTGTTGGGTCACGTCCAAGAACTGTTGTAACAAGGCCTGATGGCGGACGGATCTTGATCTGCTCCAGTGATCTGGATCTGAACTTGCAGACGTTCAGATAAAGTAGGATCATCCAACCTGATGTTGAAATCAGGTGCTATGGTCAGCACGACACTTCCTTTGTCAAGTGTAGTCAGCAAGGTACCAATCATTGCATTTTGGTACGTTGTATAGGCAGTGTCCAAGAGAGATATCCTGGCAGTGGCAGGGATACCTTTTCTTCCATGTAAAGTCAGAACAAGGCGAATAGCTCCCACATGCAGACAGGTACATGAGTAATTTCAACAAGATTTTCTATTTTTTGTGATAAAACACGCTTAACACCTCTAGGTAAAGACGCTAAGGATAAACTAGAAGATAAATGAACTGGATCTGAAGAATCCATCACAAAATCTTATACAGCTCTCGTTCTTACTCCCTTATCTTTTTTCCTATCAATGGTGCCCCCATGCTAGTGGTGCTTTCAGCACAGCTGAACAACACTATCATATTTCCTATAAGGAGATTCTCGCTGTTAAAAGAGGTATTGAAAAATTCTCTTTACACCTCACTCCTTATCATTTCATCATTGAGATGGATAACACATCTTTTCCCAAAATCTTGAATCAAACAGGGAAAAAGATTCCAAATAACCAACTTTTACGTTGGCAAGAGTGGTTGCTAAGAATTTGTTTGTCGTGCTTTTAA
Organism: Erythroxylum novogranatense; assembly: GCA_029891385.1. Lineage (NCBI taxonomy): Eukaryota > Viridiplantae > Streptophyta > Magnoliopsida > Malpighiales > Erythroxylaceae > Erythroxylum > Erythroxylum novogranatense. Next base: position 89,926,297 of record CM057234.1, on the reverse strand, counting down.
CCATTGGTCTGAAATGCACTCTTCTTTCTTTGTGATGTTTATATGCGTAAACAACATGAAACGAAAATTTCTGGCTCCGTAACAACAATTTTAATGTAAACCCATATATTCTCATGCTTATAAACACAACAAAATACGCAAATCAATGGTAAACACAAAACCTTTCTCTAATATCAATGTAGATTTATATATAAGGACTGACTTTAATATAAAAGAGGTTGATCAATTCTCTGTTTGATAATCCACATTTCACGGTTGACTACTAGAGTCACCGTTAATCCACGTCCTAAAGTCTAAATCTTGATAGTGTGTTTCATGTGAGAAAGAATGAGAGATTTTTTTTCTTTTATCCCAATGAATGTTTTTATTCCACTTCCTGAATTCTCCGTTTATATGAGAATAAACATAACCAACAGAGGTTATGTTCTATGGTTGTTCATTTTGGATCCTTTCATGTTGTCTAACTACTAATAAACTTGGATGGTGGTCAATAAAAATTCTTAGGCTATGAAATTACTCTTTTGCAAGTCACAACCACCTATTCTTAAATTGGTCAGTAGATATCTTTATCCAATTAAAACTTCCAATAATGCATTATATTTTAAGAATCTTCATTAAAGGTTTGACATTAATATTAGAGGATTTATATAAGGCTATCTCTAGTAGTCTGTCCAAATTGTAATATCTAAGTCATGGTGTAGTCATATATAGGTTACCTGAAATAGTCCATATGCAAATTGGGATCTAATCACCAACTTAATTAAACCATCATTAAAACATTTAAGATATTTTACAAAATAAATCTCACTTCATGAATAATATTGAATCAATCCTTAACAAATTCAATACTAAGGTATTTTCTATCTAAACATATATATATATAAATCCACAAATCTTATTTACATTATCAAACAAAAGTGTAAAAAACATCAAGGTAGAAAGAGCTCTAAATGAACTCTATGTATTCTAATCAACTTTGATCCTTTAGGATGATCGTTAATCTTTTTCTTTTCTAACTAAACCAACTTCAAAATTAGTCTCTTGACAGTTGTTTTACGTTTGGTAGCTAATCTTAAGTTCATAATGAAAGAAAATATAAAAGAATGATAAATTTTTTCCAAAACTAGGGTTCCCCACCAGTTATATAAGTCTTGTACGCCTTGAACAATGAACATAGTATCAGATACAGTTACGTCTCATCCATTAAATTTTACTGCTTCTTATTTAAAGGGGGACATGAGATTTAACACGCCATGTCTTAGGATAATTTTATAACTTTTTTGAAGGAGAACACAGGTTAAGATACAGCTGTATGTCTCATGCTATATTACTTTTTGAATATTTTCCCCATCATAAGGTCTCTTTCTAAGCCATGTATCTAGTTGTCTTCGTCTCTTGGTGGTCTGGAAAAGGTTATGTGCTAACACACAATTATGTGTAGTCAAAAATTGTGTTTTCTGCACATTATTGCTTGAAATCCTCTTTAATTCTTAACAAAGCACATCCTAGGCAACATCTTCTGAATTTCCCAAAAATACAACATAAATTGAGTAAAATAAGGTAATTTTTAAACATAAAAAAGCAAACTAGTAGTAAAATATATGTATATTTTACACACATTAACTAAGATCCAATCCAAAGGATGAGACCGATAAGCAGTTAGGGAAGAAAGCATTGGCCAAGTGTATTAACTCCTTAGGAATTCACAACTCCCTATTAAGACAAAAGTGCAAAAATCCAATGGTTGAGGGAAAGAAATAAGAATACCAAAGGCTTTTATAATGCACTTCTAGCTGGAAGAAATTTCAATAAGATTGTCTTATTATAACATTTAGAAAGAATAAACGAAAAATATTTATTAACAACTTTTCAAAAAATAGTTATTAACAAAATATATTTCGATATATTTTAATTATTTTAATTTTCAATTCAATAATTGATAATTAAAATATTTCATAAACAACTATTTAAAATTTTGAAATTTATACAATATTTTAGATTTAAATATATTTATTAAATAATTATCAAATTAAAATTTTAACAAATATTTTAAAATTTTAATTTTAAATTATAAAATTTAAATGATTTTATTATATTATTTATCATTCTTATTAATTAAATAATTAAATAGAACATAGTTAGTTAATGATAAATTATAATATAAAAAAACCAAAAATTTATAATTTATAATTTTCATAAGTTACGAAAATTAAAAGAAATTATATTAAAATAAACAAGTCCAATAAATAAGTTTTTTACTTAATTTAAAATGAAACAAAATAATTATAGAAGAACCAAGCAAAACCTTAAATTATGATTACTTTAACAGTTGCATCATGCTTTTGTTGTCTCTTTCTTCTTACCCTTTTCCCAATATTTATTTTTCACATTGAACAAAAGACCTATTCTCTTTTCAATTTAAATCACCAAGCTCGTACCATGATATCGCTATGGATATGTTCATTTTCCTTTTAATGAAAAGGAATATGAATACCAAAAGTGATTATTCTCATTTTCCATTATCCTTAATCCCTATGACCAAATTTTATAACTTAATAAGCACACATAAAATAGGAAGAAAAGCTTATGACCTAATTAGAAAGAAATTTTTTTACATAAACATGTTTGTTGGAAATTAATCCTAAACATGTAAAGAGTTGCACTTTCAAATTATTATATGGTTTCCTACTAGATCAGTATGTTGGAGAGGGTTAGTTATAAGTTAGCTATGTTAGCATAATTTGTTATAGAGGGAGGAAAGTTTGTTATAGCTGTTATGTTTTCTATTTTTCTTATAATGCTCTTAGTATCTTGTGTGTGTATATATATATATATCATTTGAATTAATTGAAAGAATTTAAAATTTTCTCATTCTCATTTCCTTTTCGTATACATCATAATACTCTAAAAATTATGCTAGTTTATATGGTATCATAGTTGGTTGATCAAAGGCATTATCCTTGCTTACTATAAGCATTTTTCTCTTCTAAAGCTTTCGTTGATTTCTTATTTCTCTTACCTATTAAAAATTTTCTTCACATTCTTGCTGATAATTCTTATTCATCAAGTTTCTAATCATTGTTTGGTATTGTTATTGTTCTTCTCTTTGATGGAAATACACAAAATTCTTCCATTTTCTTGAATCTTATTCTTGATTCAACACAAACACAATTCTTTTCCAATCATGGCTTCTATTCATGTTGTTTCTTCACATTCTAGTCCAATAAACATTGAACAAAATGATCATTTAGTTCTTCGTGCCTCTTATCATCCTAAAATGCTTTTAGTTTCTAAATGTTTTGATGGTTCTGGTTATGGTGCATGGAAAAAGGCTATGATGATGCCTTGTCAGCTAAGAATTATATTGATTTTATAAATGGTTATTTTCCTAAACCAAATGAATTTTTTACCATTGCTGAAACAATGGTTAAGGTGCAATAACATGGTTTCTACTTAGATTATGAATGTTTTGATTAAGGACATTGGTGATAGTGTTCTTTATTATAATATTGTAAGGGAAGTGTGGTTTAAACTTGAACATAGGTTTAGACAGTCAAATGGGACACTTCTTTATCAGCTGCATAAGGAGACATTATTCAGAGTACAAGTGACATTGCTAACTGTTATACCAAAATCAAGAGAATTTGGGATGAGTTGGATTCTTTGATCATTTATCCTATGCGCACTTATGCTTCTATATATGTAAGAACCAATTTTGTTGAGGATAAGAGATTGATTTAATTCTTGATGGGACTTAATAGCAATTACAAAGATATTAGAGGAAGTATTCTTATGATGAAACCATCGTCATCTATCTCAAAAGCTTATGGGTTACTTTTGCAAGATGAAAGACAAAATGGCATTAGTCCAGTTACTCAATTTGCTTCAAATTTAGCTGTTTTAATGTTGGGAATACAAGGATGTCTAGTGGAGCTTATAGACAATATCCTAAATATGAAAAAAAAAGAATGGAAGAAGGGTTCTATGGTATAAACTGCAAAATAAGGAGAAAGGGAAAAGAGTAGCAGCATGTGTTCCAACTTATCAAGAAGATTTTAGGGTCAATTTTTTTGATGATGCTTCTGCATAATCTTCCACATTTTAGCAGCCAAATCCAGTTCAACAGAATGTGTCAGCTCATAATTTCTCACCAGAGTAAGTCAATTAGATCTTAACTCTCATAAGCAACATGCAAGTTCAGAACAAAGGGGCAACAAACTCCAATGTTGGGCCAGCTACAGCTTATTCTAGTTTTATAGGTATCGTGGCTTATACATCTCAAAATTTTGCTTCTAAATGCTATTATTTCAAATGTTCAATAACTGTTGGTCATGCCTGGATCATAGACACTGTTGTTAATGATCATATGTGTCCTTATCAAAACTCTTATACTAGATTACACAAATTGCATCCACCTTTTCTCATTTCACTTATGAATGGACATACATTTTCTATTTTTCATGTTGGAAATGTTCCTATCTTACCTACTATTGTCCTTGAGAATGTTTTGTATGTGCCAGTTTCAATACAATATACTCTCTATTAATAAGCTTACCTCTCAGCTAAATTGTGTTGTTCTCTTCACAAGATCCAATTGCATGATGTAGGCCCTTTCCATAAAGAGGCCATTGGATCTTAATCAAACACTAGGGGGATTGTATGTTTTGAAGGTTTCCATAACAACTCCTAAATCTTCTAACTCTTCCAAATACATTGAACTTGCTAGTTTTTCTTATGTTGAATTCAATTCTTGTAATTCTATTTGTCCATAAACCTAGCATTATACGTTGGGCCATTTGTCTTTCAATAAGCTCAAGTATATGTCTTTGTTGAAATGAAATGAACACAAGCTTTCTTCTTTACCTTGTGATGTATGTACTAAAGTAAGAAAACATAAACTTCTTTTTCCCAGAAGTCATATTCATACTTCAAGAAATTTTGAATTAATTCATGTTGATTTCTGGGTGCATATGCAATTCCTACCCTTGATGGATTCTTTTATTTTCTTACCATTGTGGATGATTATAGTAGGGGTACATGGTCTCACTTGATGAGTAATAAAGGTGATGCTTTTTTATTAGATAATTTCATTTGTGAATATGGTGGAAAGGTAGTTTGATGCTAAGGTGAAGATCTTAAGTTCTGATAATGCTTTAGAGCTAGGAAAGGGCAAAGAAGTTATAGCTTTATTTAACACCAAAGGCATTAAACATCAAACAAGTTGTATTGATTCCCCTCAATAGAATGATGTTGTCGAAAGGAAGTATAAACACCTTTTAGAGACCTCTAAAGCTCTCGTATTTCATTCACATGTTCCTGTTAAATTTTAGGGGGAATGTGTTTTAACAATAACCTATTTATTAATAGGTTTACTTTCAAAATCTCACAAGGGAAAACTCCTTTTGAGCTTTTCTATAATGCATTGCCTCCTTATTCTCATATTAGGGTGTTTGGTTGTCTTTGCTATGCTTTAACTCTTAAAGTAGGAACAGACAAATTCCAAGCAGGAGCTTCTCCTTGTGTTTTCCTAGGTTATCCATTTGGGAAGAAGGCTTACAAATTAGATAACCTAGACACCAAACAATCTTTGTTTCTAGAGATGTTGTTTTCCATGAGAATGTGTTTCCTTTTCAGTCTCTAGTTCAGATTTTTCTACATTTTTCCCTTCATAAAACACATTTGTTAAGTCAAATTATAATTTTTCTACTGTAACTATTGTTAGACATTTTTGCCCTTAGGGGCATTTTTGTCTTTCTCCTATTAAGTGGACTGTTGTCAATTGTAATTTTTGTTTTCAATAAATTATCAATAAGTTACAAAATTTGATCCAATTAAGGGTAATAAAGTGGCCCAATAAATGATCTAGATTAATGGGTCAAAGTTCGAGTAGAAAATAGACCTTTTTTAGTGTGGACCTAGTCCATATCAGCCTTATGATGGAAAATCCTGAAATGGAAGCTATATAAAGGTTAATGTCTCTTGTAGTTACTCATATCAATCGTAAACATACGATACTCTAACCCGTTAAGAGAGCTTGCATATTGAGGAAACTGCAGAAAGGCCTAAATCGAGTGTCAGTTAGTAACTTCCTCAACTTTCCCGGGAGGATCGAAGCTTGTTTCGGCGTCAAAAACTACTTCAAAACACATCATGGAATTGGAATCAGGTATTCTGCATTTCCTTCATTTTTATCCTTTCATGTATAATCCTGGGCACGTGATAGGATCTGTGCTATGTATTACATGTGGTATCAAAGTGGTTATGTGATCGAGTTGACGAAAACGAAGGGTTTTTTTTTATTTCCATTCAATATAGTTTTCTCCATTTTTTGACTTATTTTACAATTTTTTACGTATATAATTATGTAAAAGTGGTATACATAAAGCTAGCTATGAAAAATGGGTCGAAAACAAGCCAAACGAAGCGAAAAAATCGTATCCTAGGATGTTAAAAATTGCCCTCCCTGTTGGAGGGCGATGCAATCACATGCCGCTAAGTGGCACCATGAGTGGGAGGATGCATGCGCATAGGGAAGCAAGCGTGTACATGGCACGCTCCATATCCATCTGGACACGTTGATCGCTAAATTTGGGACATGCGTTAGCACGTGCAGCGTATGCATCATATAGTACCCGCGCGTGACTCGCACATGTCAAAAACATCTGGGGCGCATGGGTGGTTCTGTGCCACATATACTGACGTGGCACCGGCACCCACGTTAGCCAATTGATGTCAACCGTACAACCTCTACTATAGTGTTTTTCAAAAAAATTTCAAAAATTCTCACAAAGCTATCCCAGGATGTTTTGGAATAGTTTCTGAGTTCGGGATATCTTTTTAAGTGGGTTTTTAATTTTTTTGGATTTATTACATTAGTAATTAGATTCTAGAAAAGTTTTTAAGGCCTTTTAAAGTTAATTTTGAGTGCATTTTTGTACTCCGAACAACACTTGAGGGAGACACTTAAAGTTTTATGTCTTGTACGGAAGGTTTGGTATTCGAGAAAGTATGATAGACACTCTCATTGGAATTTTTTATTTTAAAAAATTATCAAATAAAGTTTAAAGACAATGTTTTTAGTTTTAATATGTGATTATTTAATTTTGAATCTAGTTTTTTCATTGATTACCAATTTTCACATACATTATGCCTATATAGAATGTAAGGATGACATAAAGTTGTATCCTTTGTGTTTGTGGACTTTCTAGGACGCTGATGAGAATGTAGTTACGAAAGTGACCTTTCAAGTCAATATTTTGGATTATTCTGCTCACATGTTTAAGGATGTCTCTAACCTTATGTTTAGTTATTTTGGCCAAAGGTGTTGGCCTTACATAGAGTTTTGAGATGTTCATAAAGGCATTTGATAGAGGAAAGTCATTGCTTAAACGATCTATTCACCCAAAGGTGGTAGTATCATGAGAGTTTATTGTTTGTACTCTGATCGCCTTTAAGTGGGGATCTAACTACATATATTATGTATTCAGCCTAAAGGTGTTTCATAATATACGTGATCAAATTCTCAACAGAGATACTGCTTTAATGTTTTGAGTATCATTGTTGTCCTACATTTATACTAATTTTTACATTGAAGGACATAGAGTTTGTGTTGGAGATGGCAAATGTCAGGATGACCATGCACATAGAGAGGCCTCCCCCATTTATAGATGTCAGCTCAGAGGCTGATAGAGCGGTGATAGCAACCTAGAAAAGGTCAAATAGGATGTGCTATTTGACCATTAAAAGGTCGATACATGATCATCTATTGAGTGAGTTGGCAGACACGACCGTGGCGCGGGAGTTCATGGACAGCATATCCCAGAGGTATAAGGTATCTTCTCATGCTGAGTAGAGTGCCTTGATCAAGGAACTTTTCTCCATGTGGTACACTAGAGAGGGAGGCATTTTGGAGTATATCATCCAGATGGTGCATCTGCAAAGTAGGCTTAAGGCACTGGATATATCGATTACTGACTCACTTATAGTGCATCAGGCACTAAACACTTTTTCTCAGGAGCTTGAGATGTTGGCCACCTCCTACATCTCACAGGATGAGACCTGAGACATTAATGCTTTGATTTCCCGATGTGCTGCGATAGAGGAAAAGATCAGGAGCTCTCCTCATACAGCTATATATGTAGTTGTGAAGAGTAAGGGGAAGGCTAAACCCCAGCAGCCGAAGGGTAAGGGTAAGAAATCCAAACCATTTCCTCAGATTCACAGTGGGCAGTCCAGCATTGTGAAGGGCCCACATGACCTTAAAAGTATGAGATGCTTCTTCTATAAGAAGAAGGCGCACAAGACGTCTGATTTCCAGAAATACAAGCTATGGAAAGTCAAACAGGAACTGTCAGGTAACTACTCGACTTTTATGATTCATGAATCCAATGTTTCTATAACCACATCAAGTTCTTGGTGGTTAGATAGTGGAGCTTCTAACCATATTACTTCCACAATATAGGGGATCAGATCTAGGAGAAGGCCAACTAAGGAAGGGGAGAAGCTGATGGTTGGCAATAATGAAGAGGTGGACATTTTGCACGTAGGAGATGTAGGATTAAACCTCGACACGGGGTTTGTATTGATTTTACATGACATATTTTATATACTATCTTCTAGACAAAATTTGATCTTTGTATAAGTTTGGGATGAAGAAGGTTTTCATTTTGTATTTGATAATGTAGTTGTAACTATTTCTATCAATACAAGACATATCGGTACTACCTTCTTATACTACGGATTGTATAGAATGTGTCTTACTCCTAATGAAATGTATGCCTTTTCTTATATTGCCGAACCTGTTACTCAAAAGCGAACCTTCATAAAGGAAACATCATACATGTTATGGCATAAACGAATTGGCCACATTTCCAGGGAGAGGTTTAAGAGATAGGTAAAGGATAACATTCTCCCAACTCTAGACTTCAATGATTTGGAAACATGTATCGACTATTGTAGGGGTAAGTTGACCAAGATAAAGAAAAAGGGGTCAACTCGTACTTCTAGTTTATTGGGCCTCATACATACAGACGTTAGTGGTCCTTATATAGTCACGTTGTGGAATGCCAGATACTTTTTGACGTTTATAGATGATTATTCCTGCTATAGTTATATGTTCTTGCTTAAAGAGAAGTCTAAAGTTCTTGATAACTTCAAGACCTTTAAGACTGAAGTGGAGAACTAGTTGGAAAAATCAGTAAAGATTGTCAAATTTGATAAAGTAGGGGAATACTATGTCCTCCCGCTACGTGGGCCACTATTTTTGGCGTAGCCTACTTGTAACACCCCACTCTCGCATGACCCGAACCCGACATCGAAGGTGATATCCGAGTCCGTGCCCTGCAAGGGTGGCGTGCTACATGACTCAGTCAAAACTCAGTATAAATTTTTTTTTCTTTAACACATACACACACATGTTATAATTTATGCAGAAAACAATTTACATAAACAATTCAATGGCCTCAGGCCCCTTTTCATAAATACAATATCATTAATACAAAAATTTGGAAAATAAAATACACTAATGCAGACACGAACTGATCCCGACCCCTTCTCTACTTCATTAACCAGTAGATGTCATACGCCCGTTGTCTAACGGGGTATTCTTCTGAGTCCTGAAAAATAATTGCAAATTTTGGGTGAGTTTTTGCAAACTCAATGAAAAATCATCGTCGATGGTTCACTCAATTCATGCAACACAACGTTCCATATAACATATATTCACATTGCACAATTTCACTTGAATATAGACCGTTTATACATTTCACACTTTTAGACATACATAACAAATTGAATTCATAAACATCCATAATTCACATTCAGAAATACCACAGAAGCATAAGGCAATTAGCCTTTCGCTCAATCAATGAGACTAACATCAGATACATATGACATGCGCATGTGACACATTTCTATTTTATTTCGGGTTATGACCGAGCGCCTAAACTGTCCCAATAAGGGCACATTAATTGTTGAGCCAGAGGCTCTGAAGCTGTCCTAATATGGGCGTATTAATCGGTGAGATTGAGGCTCTGAATCAGTGTGGGGCTCGAAGCCCAGTATAAATGTTGAGCTTATAGCTCTCGGTGGCTGCTCCGGTCACAACTCTTATTAACTGATCATGAATTCATGTATGAAATGCATAAATCCCAATTTAAAAGTAAATGCAGCACAGTTATCCACATGTTACAAATAGGCAGTAACTGTATTACAACCAATTTTCGTATCACAATTTATCACATCACACTCGAACCCAAATTATTACAGTCAAACAATTATTTCACAACTATTCACAATATAATCACAATAACGATCTATCACATTGGAAACACGAAGGTCTCAAATTCTCAGACAAATAACACTTCTATGTAAAATTTTCCCAGTACATCGGGCACCTTCGGCCCGGAATCAATTATAAACAAACGCAAAGCCCTCCATTATTCTCCACAGTGTTATAGTGTAAAATTATAAATAGTCAATAATCGAGAAACTATCTAGGTTACTCACCTTTGCTTTCGAAGCTAAAGCCTGGAAGTCTCGGCAACGTATGTGAATTGACGTTTCAAATGCGTCTCTAAAACAGTCCAAATAACTAAACATTACCAAATTGGCAATCAGAAATATTTAATAATGCCCATGTAGCAATTAAATGTGTACAATGAATGTTCGTGACATTCCCCGCACTATTTCACAATTTCCCATCACCAAATTTTCCTCTAAAAATTAGAAGACCATAGACACAAGAATCACTCAATTCGGACCTCTATAGGTCAAATTATTAACAAAATACGGCTCAGATAAATAATCATCCGAACCCCTCACTTCGACCTAACCAATCCCCGTCAATTCCAATTCTAAAAAAATTCCCAATGTCCCATATAATGAAATTACATGTTCTACGAATCTGATGCCTCGAGAATCAGGTCAATCAGAGTTCGGACGAAAAAGTTATGCACAAAAGATTGAACAAAGGTCGTAAAAGGAAGGAAAACAAAGCAAAAAGCCCCACTGGTAAACGGCGTCGTGCGCCCTGGGCGCACTCCCGCTCGCCTGGGCTAGTCTTTGCGAGCCTCGCTCGCTGGGCTGTACTTGCGAGCGAGGCGACGTCATAGGCGCTCGCTAGCTTAGCGAAGCGTGCGCGTGCTTTCGCCTGGCTGACGATCTGGCCTTCGATGCATCGTCATTGCCATTGCGATCGCCGCCCCATGGGCAGCGACTCCAACTCTTAGCCAATCCCTTAATTTACAAAACTTCCCTTTATCCTTCCCCTCTTTCACACTACATAACTTTTAACACACACATCCAAACATTACAAATTAGGTCTCGTTGGAAAGGTCTTGAAAAATCCTACAAGTTTCATGAAGGGCATAAAAATTAATTTCACCACTAAGGGTGTCAAAAATACAATCAAAGTTACTGCCCTCTAATGACCATGCAAAACAGTACCCCATTATTCCAAAAATCATATCTTTCCATCCCCTTAGCTAAAAATTCCAAATTTTATATCGATAAAAAGAGCAAAACAGATGCTACATCTTTCATGAACAAACTGAAAGTCAATTCCATCGTTAAACAACTCAATTGCTCAATCAAAGCTTCAACCTATCCAAATCACTCTCAACAGAAACCCAATCTTTCAAAATTCATATCTCCTCAACCCATTGTCAAAAAAATACATACCATATAGCAATAAAAAGCTCAGACAATGTAATACAATTTGCAAGAAGGACTTAGCACCAAATTACATCTCTAACTAGGTTAAAACCTCCCATTAATGTGTCTGTCCAAGAACTCAACACTTAACCTGAATCATAACAAAACTTTACAAATTTATATCGTACAATCCTTACATTCAAAATTCACAAAAAATATCTCATTGGAAAGCTACAACAATCCTCTGCAACTTTCCAGAAGGTCACTAAAGCCAATTTAACCTTTAACACTCTCAAATAAATGGCAGAACACAAAAAGCACAAAACTTATGCACTTAGAGCATTGCACACACCAAAGGATGAATTACAACTTGAACATTAACAGACCATAACTTTCAATCTACACATCAAATAAATTCATATTTAGTGGCATTAGAAAGATAACACAAAATTTTCCAACTTTCATGAAGACCAAATTAACAAATTCAATCCAAATCAACCCTAAACAAATCATCAAAGTTTCAGGTCACAAGGTTTGGATACTGTTCATACAGCACCTAACAATTCACTTTCCAAGCCAAAATTAAAATCCTTAAAGTCAGAATTGGACAAAACCTCCTTCATATGAAATCTACCCATACTTCTTAAGTTTAATTTAAAACAAGCCTCAGCTCAAATGGACAACCCTATCAATAGTTATGGGCAAAAACCTTAAACCTACACAAGTTCCATTTTCTAGATTTCAACCAAAACTCTACTCCTTTCATGCAAGTATCAATACCACATCAATAACCATCCCATTTAGCCAAGAAATCAGCCACAACTATCATCAAACCCTCACTTAATCACCTAGCCCTAAAATGGCAGTACACCACACACACAATTGTCTTATTAAATTTCCATTCATCTAGCACCATAAAAATCAATCTAACACATGTTAATCATTTATCTTTTACCAATTACAAACCAATCAAAGAAGTAACCTACCCATAAAATCAAACCCTAAGCTTTTTGAAATTTATGCACCAATAAGCACAATAAATGCTTCAACCTACCAAGTAGAGAACAAATACAAAATACTCACCTAAACAAGCTTTAGATCTTTAAGTCTTTAATTCTTCAAAAATCACTACAACTTGCTACTCCTCACCAACATCCACGGCTATCACTTAACACCACACCACAATCATCCTCATCACAAGTCTTAAGGTTGGTTTGTATATGTAGAAGGGAGGAGCAAGTAAGTAACCAAGAGAAATACTTTATATGGAGGAAGAGACCAACGAAGAAAGGAGAAGAGTAGCACTCTCGGATGAAGAAAGCTTTAGGATTTCCAGTGATTTTCTTAAGTCTTTCCAAGGAGCAATATCGTGGATGTGTGAAGGGAACAAGACAAAGTCATTTAATGAAAGAGGACACATGTCACTTAATGAAGAAAAAGACAAAAACTAAATTAACATTATTTAATCAAATAACCCTAATACAATTTAATCTTTAATCCATCTTATGCTAATGGCTCTACAAAATTCCAAAAATCATTTATCCAATATTTCAGTGCCACAAGGCAGAAATTTTCGGTACCGGAACCCAATCAGTCTGCCACTTGCAAATTTTCCGGTCCAGACATTGATTCCCAAAAATTTCAGAAAAATTTCCAAAATTTCCTAAAAATGAAAAACATACCTAGATCACTCCAAATCAATTTTTCAAACACAATAATCACATAAATCTCACAAAATTGCATTTAGACTTATATGCCGGGAAATGTCATGAATGCATGTACAATTATGTGCATGTGCAAAAAATTTAATTTATGTGCATATGGAGGCCCTCTTATGCATAAACATGCCGAGACTAATTTATACACTCATAACCCGTCCTGAATTACCTTTTTACCCTTCCCATCTGTGATGGGATGTTACAATTCTCCCGTCCTAATAAAAATTTCGTCCTCGAAATTCATTTTTGATGCTGAAGAATGTAGAGGTACTATCATCTTGTACACTTCTCCGTTTCTTGTATCATCTGACTATCAATTCTCTGTTCAGACAGTATACTTCCTCAATTATGTCCTTGATGAATTTCAGCATATTCAACACTTTACTTCCAGTTTCAATACCATATATATCGACTTATAACAATACAAATCACTCATACTGCCTTTATCCCATTTTTGCCATAGTTTCATATGGACCACTTTATGTCGAATTTAGTTTCCCCTATTTACACATTTATCTCCCTCTAAGTGCATCTTAGCCGAGGTGATACTCTTCGAAGTATTTCATTTTTTGTTTACTAGATTACATCTCTTTAGTGTTAAAGTACTAATCTCGAAAGGTTCCACAACCTCAGTATTAATCAACTCAACTCATTTGTCATTAATTTGGCTCACTCATCAACATTATCTCAACTCAATCATGGCCTTCGACTATTTTTAGGCCCTGCTCACTCTCATATAGGGGTGAACAGCTCCTTTTTGCTGTAAGTCCCCTTATAAACTATTCGAATGGTGTCACCAATATAACGATTGTTATTCCCACCATCAATCTAAACTATACATCAAGCTCTTATCCTTATGAAGTCCAAAAATATCAGTTTTACATTTATCTCCAACAGTCAAGTCCGTTGGTTATTCAAACATATAACCATTTGATTTTACATTCTAAACCATCAATCACTCTTTCGATATTCTCTTACTAGAACATGATTGTTTCTTGTGTTTTCTCTAACAGTTTCTTTAGTTGGTTTTCACATACTTCTTAAACCAATCATAAATATCATTTTCTCAATTCCTCGATAAGGTTCGCCAATTCTAAATCCTCAATTTGGGCTTTGCCAATCCTTTTTATACACACCTGATTCGGCATTCAAATAGCTACTAATACTTTCTTTTTGTCCTCTTGTTAGGTCGACATCTTGCACTCAGTATTACATTAGGTTTGATACCCTTATCACCCAAATTGTGATCTTCTGCTATTGAATTTTCTTTTCACAACATTAAATGGCAGCACTAGCTTTATTATGAAGTACTCAATCACATAATCCTTTTCAATTCCTTCAAACTCACAAAATACCTCAATCGTTATCGATTTGCATATTCATAGCTATATCCAAAATGTTTCTGTACGAATAGTGTCTCTAAGTTTTCAAATCAATACCTAGTACAACAAATTTCAAGTCATCAATCACAATGCAGCCCATGAGGTAATACTTGTCCCTAGGTACATAAAACCACATTACACTATTTCAACAGATTGCATCATAACCTTTATTGGGATACTTCGTTATATACTGCAAAATCTCCAAATTAAAGTTATTCAATCAATACTCGAGTTGTAAACTTCTCAAAATGTCTCTTTTTACATTCATCAGTCATACGATTCACACGTTTTTCCGCAAACATTTTTGTCAAAGACCTAAGAACAGAAAACCTTTAACAACTTCTGGGCGTATCCCACATACAATTAGTTTTAAATAACTCCAAATCCCAAATATATCCCTTACAATTTCTCCTTTTATATTCACCTGTATCTTCCTTAAGTCTTCCAATGTGCCATGTTCGAATACTAGTGTTGGACCCCGAACCTTGAAGCGAAATTTAGAAATAATAAATGAAATCAAATGAGTGCTTTATATGTGATTTGTGTTATAGATGAGGAAATGTGAGTTATGTAAAGATATGAGTTGGGAAATCTTAAGTATGAATTATGGTTATATATGTGAGATCTTATGCAAAAAGTAAGAGATTATAAATGACAAGATGCTTTTGAATGTAAGAAATCATATGAATTGAGGTTGAGATTTGGGTAAATTCCAAATCATAGTTGCATTGTTATAAATGGTGTGCATTTAAGAAAGTGAAGTTTAGGATGAATGTTAAATGTATATGCTGATTCAAGGGAAATTAAGGAATGATTGAAATAGAATTGGCTAATGTAGCCTTCTTTGAAGTTGTAGCGTGATCTTTTATCTTTCCAACGAGACTAAGTATGCGAGTTTTCGAGATCGGAGTTAAGAGTTATAGGTGATACAAGTTATGATATTATTTGAGATTGATGTTAGTGACAGCTATGATGAATGTTTGAAATTTGAGTTTATGATGAACCAATTTAGTTGAGATTTGAGAAGTTCATGAATTGAGTTTGTTGCTTGAATTATTATGAAGTATTTAGACTTTTGAATAAGTAGATATGTGAAGATTATAGGTGTATGTGATTGTAGTTTGGATGAGAAAAACATTGGAAGAAGGTTGAAGAAGTTTTGGAAATTTGCATGTCCGTTAAACGGACATGGGAGTCCGTTTAACGGACAGCCTTGCGTCAAAAGGACCCCTCCCCATGCATATGTCCGTTAGGCGGACATGGGTGTCTGTTTAACGGACTGTCTCGGATGGTTTGGTGTTGTTTTGGCCGTGCGTGTCCGTTAAACGGACATGCCTGTCTGTTTAACGGACAGCTACGGGTCTCTTGGAGAAATTTGCGATTTTCACTAGTTTTGAGGCCGAATCTTGCTTCGAGGCCTCTAATATGAGTTGTAGATCTTGATCTTATCTTTCAAATGGAACTAGAACAAAGTCATTTGGATATTTGTACAAAACGTTATGGCATTTGCTCCAAAAGAGTTTCAAATTGATTTCTATTTTGAACATGTTGAGTTGTTTTGATCATAACTCACTCACCCGACCTCGGATTGAGGCGATTCTTAAACCATTGAATTCCTAACATATGTATATTCCTCTCCATAAAAATTTGCATCAATTGGAGTCAAATTGAAAAAGTTAGATTGAACCATATGATGATCAGAATGTTTTGCCTCATTCTGAGCTTGCTATTTTCCTCCCTCATTCGACCATATCAAATCATTTGCTTATATCTTTTCCGTCCGAAATCCGAATGACTCGGTTCTCGAAGCGTTGGATTCCTAAGACAATGAAGTTCATGATTATGTGAAAATTATGAATTTTAGAGATTTAATTGAGTAAGATTAATTGAATCAAAGTGATATAGGAAAGTTATGAACATAGTTCAGTATTTCGCGAATTTAAGGATCTGTGGAGATCCGATTGAAGCAAGGTTTGAGTCGAAATAAAGTTAAGACATGGGGCTACATTTCTTATGAAGAAATGAAAATTTATTTTAGCCTTTAAGAATGTGTATTTGTGGAAAGAAGTTAAATCAAGAAACTGTGCTAGTAAAATGATACGTCAGACATGTTTGGACTATAACTTTTGATATAGTGCTTCGAATTGGACGATTCTTGAGGCATTATAAAGCTAAGACATAGAGGCACAATTCTATAGAAGGAAGTTTTAGCAAATTCATTCATTTAGATGTGAGAATAATTGTCCAAAAGTGAACATAACTTGAAGAAATATTCAGGGGCAGTTTCGGAAGTTCACTTAAAGATTAAAGTCTATAGGCTTAAGAGGAGGGACAAAATGGTCTTTGGAAATTATTTTAAATAAGGTGGCATATAAAGAGGAAGGCTTGGTCGTTGGATGAAGGAAGAAGCTCGAAAATTCCAGAAGAAAGAAGAAGAAAGAAGAAAGAGGAAGAAAGAAGAGAAGGAATCGTGGGAGAGAAGAAGAATGAGGAAGAAGAGGAAGATTTCTGGGTTTTTCAAGCTTGTTTTCCATGGGTTCTTGAAGGAAAAGAGGGAAGGAGAAGAGATCTACCCTTCAAGCCAAAGAAAATTTCAAAAATGGGAAGAGAAAGGTAAGAGTTAAATGTTGATCTTTAAGTTTTAAGTAAATTTCTGGTTTAGATCACTTGAAATGGGTGTGGGTTTGTTAGTTATAAGATCAATTTTGATGCTTAAGCCTTAAGAAATGGTTGATTGTGTATGAGAAGTATTAAGGGTAATACCTAATTGTATGAGCTGGAAAATTTTGAAGTTTTGGTTTAGTTATCATGGATTTAGCATGGGTTTGTTGATGATGGAAACAATTTTGAGATATATGATATTTATGATTTTAGATTAGGATGTTTATGCTTAGGTAATCTTATATGGGAAGAAAGAGTGAAGGAAAGAGCAATGTGAGGATTGGACCAAGCTTATGACATGGATATGAGGTGGGTGATATGTTTATTTTTCAAATTATGAGCAAATTACAAATTGTGGTTTATAAGTTATTGTTTTATAAATGATTTAGTCAATTGTTTTGTCATGAATTATGAAGAAATGTAAAGGCATTGTTTCCAAATGTTTTGAAAATTCTGAAATGTTTGGACAATCTTTCCATAGGTGACTTAAATGGTTTCATAAATGAATGCTTTTGAGTAACTTGAAAAATATGAAATATGCATTTAAATTCATGATGTTGCATTCATGGATAGTTTGAGAATATGTTTATATTTGTATATGAATGTATGTAAGCTTGCAAATGTGTTGAATATGACATTACATGAAAAGCTGAATTTCCAAAATGTGCCTTCGGGCAACATGAGATTTTCAAGCATAAATACGTGTTATATGGGTTTGGTTAGGTCCTTCATGTGGAGTCAATGCACTGGTCTCATTTTTAAAGCCTTCTCCCGGCTGCCCACTAGTGGCATAGGAGTTCCATTTTCGGACTCCCCATGTGTTTCACGGCTGCACATGACCGCTTGCGGGAATGTGCAGTACGTCCTGTTTTACGGACCAACCCAAACCGATTGATGTGTTATATGTTTTACTTTGTCTAGAATGTGCTGCATTTATATGTAATGCATTTCATGTGCACAATGGTTTGAAAGTTTGACGAAATGAGAATTTGGATTTTCAACTGTGAGAGTTTTACAAAAACTGTTTGTAAAGAATTATGAGAGTTTTTGATTTGAAAAGTTTTTGAGAAGTAACCCTCCACTGTTTTCGATCAACAGAAAGTAAGGTTTGAAAACGTTTTTGCTTATTATTTGTTTAATAAACATATTATCCACGAGCTTCCGAGCTCACCCCCCTTTCATCCCCATCTCCAGGTGTTCGAGCAGGAGATTGGATGAAAGACATCAAGATATCAGTATTTGTATATGTTTTGTACTTTGTGTTATTGGTTTAAGATTCTTAGAAATGGTCTATGGCTTGGAATGCCATTAGAGTATTGTAAGCTTTTGGGTTCTTAATGTATGTTGAGTTTATGATATTGTATAAACACTTGAGTTATGAAATTGGGGAATGTGTATTGGCTATGGAATGTACATTTGGGTTTTGTATGTAAAATTGTATTGAGTTAGGAATGTATTTGGGGTATATATGTATAGACATAGATAAATGTATTTGATGTTGGGATATAAATTGTATATGAATTGTGAAGACTTATAAATTAAATTGGTTGAGTTTGATGGAAGCATGAAATTTGTATATGGCAATTGTTTATGAGTTTGAATGTGTTGAATATGAATTGATATGAAAATGACTTGAGGTGGTTTAGAATTTAGGTTTGCGTTTGCTGAGATCCCGGACGGAGGGTCCGGTAGATCATGATGCATGTGTATCTGTCTGGAAGTTATAGAAGTGAGTCTTGCTATTTGCAGGTTTGGGTTTTGTTTAAGTGCAGTCGTTATGCTGCCGGATTTTATATAGAAATATAGGGATAAGTGAAGTTATGTATGAATTTATTGACATGAGTATGAGATAGTTATGATAAGGAACGCGAATGCGATGAATAAGAAGAATAAAGCAACTGGCGATTAATATAAGTTTAAGGCTAAGTCCAAGTATGATAGATGTAAAGCATGCTTAAGAGAGCAAGAGAGAAAAAAAAGTACATCGACTTTCGGATAGGTCAAGTCATAAGGGTTTCCAACGCGACAAGTTTTTATGTTCACGCTTCGGATATCGGAATTTGAAATTCTGTTCGAAACCACCATTTGGATACTTGGTTTTTAAGTTCATTTTCTAGTTGCAATTGAATTCATTTGGTATCATATTTGATCCGTTTGTTTCGCATTCATATTCGATTTCTGTCTGTATTCGATTCGACTTATTTGATATTCGATTTCAGTTGAATTTCGATCCTATTAGCTTTGCATTTGTTTCGTTTCATTCGCTTTGGCTTTCGATTTTCTTTCCGCTTCAAGAGTGTTTATGAGAGATCTTGTTCAGTTTAAGCAGTGCTAGCGCTTAGTGTATAGAAGTTGGGTCTCGGTAACGGGATCCAACAACTAGTTCACCCACAATTTATTTGATCAAGCTAGGATTCACTTTTATGAAACTTTCATGATATAAGATTTCCTCAACTATGCAAAATATTCTTCTTCACTGTTTAAATACATTGGATTTATCATTAATGATCATAGTCACTATCCAATCTAAACACAATTTAGATACTCTCCTCTTCCATAGTATAATAAACTCCTTATACTCATGATTGATTCTCATAACTCTTTAAGTATCTGTTTTCCCCAATGAGGAAAAATTCTCTTATATTGTTCTCAGTTTCATTTTGACGTGTTCTGACGTCTGTTCCTTTACACGAGTTTCTCCACATACTTCAATTTATTTGCAATCGTTACTCCCTAGGTTGATAATGCATTCATCATATCAACTTTGTACTTCCCGAACATATTTACACAAAATATACGTGAACCTAGATTCTCCTCATATTCACAATTAATGTCTCCTTAATGTTTAATAAACCGATTCCCTAATCGGATTCTTTACATCAACATAATGCATCCTTTCTCAGTAGCATATTTTACCACTTACGCTTGAGTCTCCACTAGGATTAGGACTCCCATAATGACTTTTAATTTATTTCAGATTTATCTCTGATTTTTCCTTTCATTGATTTTTTTTATATATATTTATTTTTTTTGGATTCATCTGATCGAATTAACCCAATTCAGGGAAATTCTTCTTGGAAAGAAGATTTCTTGCTACTTTCATTGATACCGCTCATGGAATTCCTACTCATCAACTATCGTCACATTTCTTGTCAGCCCTTCTCAATGCCTTAGGAAATCAATTTTAGCTATTCATAATATCCCATGAAGATCAATTTATGCCATAACTCATATAATCAGAACATCCTTTTTAATAAGGCTCATTGGAGTATATACTATCAAAATCATTACATCTTATCAAGAGACAGATGTAGGACAACTCACCAATTAGTCACTTACGCTAAGGATACCTTGATCTCATTTGATTTTTGAAAACACTTCCCTTTTTGCACTTGTCCTCAATCGTGAGGATCTTGCCATGATCATGTCCTTCTTCTTCTTTTTATCATATAACAATCTCAATTCAATTGATCACTATAAGCACTTTCACTTCTTATTCTAACTCATATTGAACTTTAAACTATATAAACTATGACTAACAAGTATCCACTAACTCACCGATTGCTCCTGATATCATCTCCACGCATATGATACATATATGCTTAATATTTTCACTTGCCATGATGCTCCCATTATCAGATGTGCGTTCACATAGGTAAATCAACTAAACTTTGATAACTTTTTCATCTACCATTTTCATTGTCTTACATTCCATTTTTTTCCATTATTTCATCATACCCATGTATGTTCACAATCAAATCAGAATCATAGATGTATAATCATTTTTGATTTCCCACTAACATATTCTGACTCTAAGTCCTAAACCCTTATTCATAAACTCCCATCATAGTAATCAAACCCAATTGTAGCCTCTCTAGATCATAGAACATTTTATTTTCATCCACTTTATACACTTGAAATCTTGCCATTTCTAACATATCTCTATTTTCCTCTATCAATCCACAACTATATATTCATATTTATCCCACTTTCAAGGATATACCCCAGTATAACACTGATGTTATATTTCATAATACATCCACCAATACCAATACACTTAATCTTTATTTGTCATATCGAACCATACACTTTTTCTTATTCCATGAGATCCAAAACTTCCATTTATCACATTCTAACATATCATCATTTTTCTCACACGTAATCACTAATCACATGTTCATGCTTATGCCTCATACCCATACGACTCAGATTAGGGATCAGTTGCTACGGTCTGCTATGACATGACTTTAATAAGTGTTACTTAACCCATATTTCAGAAAATGCCCATATAAGTTCGTACTTCTGGGCTCTGATACCACCTAAATGTAACACCCCACTCCCGCATGACCCGAACCCGACATCGAAGGTGATATTCGAGTCCGTGCCTCGCGAGGGTGGCGTGCTACATCACTCAGTCAAAACTCAGTATAATTTTTTTTTCTTTAACACATACAAACATATGTTATAATTTATGCGGAAAACAATTTACATAAACAATTTAATGACCTCGGGGCCCTTTTCATAAATACAATATCATTAATACAAAAATTCAGAAAATAAAATATACTAATGCAGACACGAACTGATCCCGACCCCTTCTCTATTTCATTAACCAACAGATGTCATACGCCCGTTGTCTAACGGGGTATTCTTCTGAGTCCTGAAAAATAATTGCAAATTTCGGGTGATTTTTTGCGAACTCGGTGAGAAACCATCATCGATGGTTCACTCAATACACCAACACAACGTTCCATATAACATATATTCACATTGCACAATTTCATTTGAACATAGACCATTTATACATTTCACACGGTTAGACATACATAACCAATTGAATTCATAAACATCCATAATTCACATTCAGAAATACCACAGAAGCATAAGGCACTACCTTTCGCTCAATCAAAGAGACTAACATCAGATACATATGACATGCGCATGTGACACATTTATATTTTATTTCGGGGTTGTGACTGAGCACCTAAACTGTCCCAATAAGGGCACATTAATCGTTGAGCCAGAGGCTCTGAAACTGTCCCAATATGGGCGCATTAATCGGTGAGCTTGAGGCTCTGAATCAGTGTGGGGCTCGAAACCCAGTATAAACGTTGAGCTTATAGCTCTCGGTGGCTGCTCCGGTCACAACTCTTATTAACTGATCATGCATTCATGTATGAAATGCATATATCCCAATTTAAAAGTAAATGCAGCACAATTATCCACATGTTACAAATAGGCAGTAACTGTATTACAACCAATTTTCGTATCACAATTTATCA
This sequence comes from Erythroxylum novogranatense, assembly GCA_029891385.1. NCBI lineage: Eukaryota > Viridiplantae > Streptophyta > Magnoliopsida > Malpighiales > Erythroxylaceae > Erythroxylum > Erythroxylum novogranatense. The sequence goes on along the minus strand of CM057234.1, from coordinate 89,903,602 downwards.
CATCACACTCGAACCCAAATTATTACAGTCAAACAATTATTTCACAACTATTCACAATATAATCACAATCACGATCTATCACATTGGAAACACGAAGGTCTCAAATTCTCAGACAAATAATACTTCTATGTCAAATTTTCCCAGTATATCGGGCATCTTCGGCCCGGAATCAATCATAAACAAACGCAAAGCCCTCCATTATTCTCCACAGTGTTATAATGTAAAATTATAAACAGTCAATAATCGAGAAACCATATAAGTTACCCACCTTTGCTTCCGAAGCTAAAGCCTGGAAGTCTCGGCAACGTCTGTGAATTGACGTTCCAAATGCGTCTCTAAAACAGTCCAAATAATCAAACATTACCAAATTGGCAATCAGAAACATTTAATAATGCCCATGTAGCAATTAAATGTGTAAAATGCATGTTCGTGACATTTCCGACACTATTTCACAATTTCCCGTCACCAAATTTTCGTCTAAAAATTAGAAGACTATAGATACAAGAATCACTCAATTCGGACCTCTATAGGTCCAATTATTAACAAAATACGGCTCAGAAAAATAATTATCCGAACCCCTCACTTCAACCTAACCAATCCCCGTCAATTCCAATTCTAAAAAATTCCCAATGTCCCATATAATGAAATTACATGTTCTACGAATCCGATGCCTCGAGAATCAGGTCAATCAGAGTTCGGAAAAAAAAGTTATGCATAAAAGATTGAACAGAGATCGTAAAAGGAAGGAAAACAAAGCAAAAAGCCCCATTGGTAAATGGCGTCAAATGCCTAAAGCGCTCCCTCTCGCTTGGGCTAGCTCAGGCGAGCCCTCTTCGCCTAAGGTAAGGCCAGGCGGCGTGTGGACGCTTGCTACTTTGGCGAGTGATGCCTTCGCTAGCCTAGGCGGCGATCGGCCTTCCTTCGCATGCATCGCTCACCCGCCTGGCGAACGATGCGCGCCCGCTGCGCGATCGCTCGCCCCCCTTGGGCGAGCGACTCCAACTCTTAGCCAATCCCTTAATTTACAAAACTTCCCTTTATCCTTCCTCTCTTTCACACTACATAACTTTTAACACACACATCCAAACATTACAAATTAGGTCTCGTTGGAAAGGTCTTGAAAAATCCTACAAGTTTCATGAAGGGCATAAAAATTAATTTCACCACTAAGGGTGTCAAAACTACGATCAAAGTTACTGCCCTCTCATGACCATGCAAAACAGTACCCCCATTATTCCAAAAATCATATCTTTTCATCTCCTTAGCTAAAAATTCCAAATTTTATATCGATAAAAAGAGCAAAACAGATGCTACATCTTTCATGAACAAACTGAAAGTCAATTCCATCAGTAAACAACTCAATGTCTCAATCAAAGCTTCAGCCTATCCAAATCACTCTCAACAGAAACCCAATATTTCAAAATTCATATCTCCTCAACCCATTGTCAAAAAAATACATACCATATAGCAATAAAAATCTCAGACAATGTACTACAATTCTCAAGAAGGACTTAGCACCAAATTCCATCTCTAACTAGGTTAAAACCTCCCATTAATGTGGCTGTCCAAGAACTCAGCACTTAACCTCAACCATAACAAAATTTTACAAATTTATATCGCACAATCCTTACATTCAAAATTCACACAAAATATCTTATTGGAAAGCTAAAAAAATTCTATACAACTTTCCAGAAGGTCACTAAAGCCAATTTCACCTTTAAAACCCTCAAATAAATGGCAGAACACAAAAAGCACAAAACTTATGCACTTAGAGCATTGCACACCAAAGGCTGAATTACAACTTTAACATTAACAGACCATAACTTTCAATCTACACATCAAATAAATTCATACTTAGTGACATTAGAAAGATAACACAAAATTTTCCAACTTTCATGAAGACCAAATTAACAAATTCAATCCAAATCAACCCTAAAAAAATCATCAAAGTTTCAGGTCACAAGGTTCGGATACTGTTCATACAGCACCTAACAATTCACTTTCCAAGCCAAAATTAAAATCCTTAAAGTCAGAATTGGACAAAACCTCCTTCATATGAAATCTAGTCATACTTCTTAAGTTTAATTTAAAATAAGCCTTAGCTCAAATGGACAACCCTATCAAAAGTTATGGGCAAAAATCTGAAACCTACACAAGTTCCATTTTCCAGATTTCAACCAAAACTTTACTCCTTTCATGCAAGTATCAATACCACATCAATAACCATCCCATTTAGCCAAGAAATCAGCCGCAACTATCATCAAACCCTCACTTAATCACCTAGCCCTAAAATGGCAGTACACCACACACACAATTGTCTTATTAAATTTTCATTCATATAGCACCACAAAAATCAATCCAACACATGTTAATCATTTATCTTTTACCAATTACAAACCAATCAAAGAAGTAACTTACCCATAAAATCAAACCCTAAGCTTTATGAAATTTATGCACCAATAAGCACCATAAAGGCTTCAACCTACCAAGTAGAGAACAAATACAAAATACTCACCTAAACAAGCTTTAGATCTTTAAGTCTTTAATTCTTCAAAAATCACTACAACTTGCTACTCCTCACCAACATCCACGGCTATCACTTAACACCACACCACAATCATCCTCATCACAAGTCTTAAGGTTGGTTTGTATATGTAGAAGGGAGGAGCAAGTAAGTAACCAAGAGAAATGCTTTGTATGGAGGAATAGACCAACGAAGAAAGGAGAAGAGTAGCACTCTCGGATGAAGAAAGCTTTAGGCTTTCAAGTGATTTTCTTAAGTCTTTCCAAGGAGCAATATCGTGGATGTATTAAGGGAACAAGACAAAGTCATTTAATGAAAGAGGACACATGTCACTTAATGAAGAAAAAGACAAAAACTCAATTAACGTTATTTAGTCAAATAACCCTAATACAATTTAATCTTTAATCCATCTTATGCTAATGGCTCTACAAAATTCCAAAAATCATTTATCCAATATTCCAGTGCCACAAGACAGAAATTTTCGGTACCGAAACCCAATCAGTCTGCCACTTGCAAATTTTTCGGTCCGGACATTGATTCCCAAAAATTCCAGAAAAATTTCCAAAATCTCCTAAAAATGGAAAATACACCTTGATCACTCCAAATCAATTTCTGAAACACAATAATCACATATATCTCACAAAATTGCATTTAGACTCATATGCTGGGAAATGTCATGAATGCATGTACAATTATGTGCATGTGCAAAAATTTCAATTTATGTGAATATGGAGGCCCTCTTATGGATAAACATGCCGAGACTAATTTATACATTCATAACCCATTCTGAATTACCTTTTTACCCTTCCCATCTGTGATGGGATGTTACACTGCTGTTTCTTTGGAAGTGGCGTAACAACTGCTTATTTGAGACCAGCTTTGTTTGGCCCACGGAAGGGTCTCGAATTACTCTCGACTATGTTGACTGGATCGAGCGGGCTAGGATGATGGAACAACGTGCTTTCCCTGCTCAAGGCGTGTCGGTGGGTACCCGAGTGGGCTGGACCAAACCACCGAAGGGCTGGGTGAAAGTCAATACGGACGGGGCTATCAAACTAGGCACCTCTGCGGCTTCTGCCGAAGGGTTAATTCGTGATTATCACGGCAATTGGTGTGGGGGCTTCCAGCAAAGTCTAGGACAAGGTTTGTCTTTACTAGCCGAGCTCTGGGGTGTGTACATGGGCCTTTCTCTGACCTGGGATCTGGGGTGTCGCCGGGTGATTGCCGAGGTGGACTCCACCGAGGTCATCACGCTGCTCTCCGGCCCTCATCTTGTGTTTACTAAGCTTACTTTTTTGGTGACAGGTATCAGGGAGCTTCTCCAGGAGCAGTGGGAGATTAGACTGCAGCATGTTGTTCGCGAAGGAAACCAATGTGCCGATCGTTTGGCAGCGTTTGCCAGTGTTTTACGCCCAGGCTTGCAGGTCCTCCAGGAGCCACGTTTCGGCGTCCAAGAGCTGATCTATCGCGATGCGCAAGGAATGACTTTTGCTAGCGTAAGACAGGTTAGCACGTAGAATAGTCATAAACTACTTTCTTTGCTACATAGAAACCTTAACCCTGACGTAGCTTAAAGCCTTCAACCCTTTTTATTTTTGTCCTTTTACTATTATGATTGATTGCCATTTTTATATTATATGACCCCAGAGCCAAATTTATCAAAACGAATATCTATCTATCTAGAAAGTTCGACGTTAAAGTGGCCTTAATTTTTACCTAATGCAATGCAACTTCTTTTCGGTACAAACCTATTCATAATTTCCTGAAACAACATATCTTTTTTTTTAATTTACGAGGTATTTTAGAAGGATCTCAATTATAAGAAAATATTTTTAAATCATCTACATCTATGCTAATTTTGGCTTGAATTGGATAAGTCTCTTGTGAAAGGTAAAATTTTAGCCTCAAATTTTAAACGACTACACATACGAAAAAAATTCAAACCCACAATCTCACTTAAGGGGGTGCTTGGTTGATGGGTTTGGGAAGGAGTTAATGAGTATGGAATGAAAAATGAGTGGTTGGTTGTTGATTATTATAGAGGTAATGGTTTGATATCCCACTTTGGAGGAATCCTTCATACCCCCCATTTAGTAGAGGAATGAAACTCATTCCTTAGTAGAAACATTTTTTAAAAATATTTTAAATACTAATTAATTAAATATAATAAAATAATTAAAATATAATTAATTACAATATAATTAATTAAAATTATAAAATTAATTAATTACTATAATTAGTTAAAATATAATTCATTCATTAATTAAAATTCTGTAATTAATTAATTAATTAAAATATCATTATTTATTAAAATATAACTAATTTAAATATAATTATTCATTAATTAAAATATTGTAATTAATTATTTAATTAAATTATTATTATTATTTAAAATATAATTAATTAATTTATTATTATTAATTAAAATATAATTAATTAAATTATTAATATTAATTAATTACATTATTATCAATTAAAATATTATTATTAATTAAAATATAACTAATTAAAATATAATTATTTATTAATTAAAATATTATTATTAATTAATTAATTAAAATATTGTTTCCATATAATTAAGTAAAATATTATAATTAATTAATTAAAATATAATTAATCAAACTATTATAATTAATTAATTAATTACATTATAATTAATTAAAATAATTAATTATTATAATATAATTAATTGAAATTTAATTTATTCATTAATTAAAATACTCTAATTAATTAACTACAATATTTTATTTAATTAATACAATGTAATTAATTAATTACATTATTTTTTACAAACCAACTACTATCAATGGTAATGGTAATCATTCCTTCCTCTTAACCGACCGTCATAATTATAATGATAATATCTATTCTAATTCTTTGCTATATTCATTTCCATTCTTATTACCATTCGCCTATACAAACCAAGTGCTACTTAAGTAAAAAAAAATTCTTAAGTAACTCACCTACACAAAAGAATTTGAAACAAACATATCTTGAAAATGAAACAGATGGTTTGAAATCGGAGAATAATAAACAATTCTTGGGTCAAACAACGGAAGCCGGTGCGCATGCTTCTCAAATCTTCCTCTGTTATGCGACAAGTCAAAGCCTGTCTTTTCTTTCTAAAAACTTGAGAAGCAAGAATACTACCATATTTCAGCCCTCGGAAAAAGAAAAAACAAAACCTGACTTTGACTCAATTAAGGTGTCCCATGCTTTGGTTTAGCCGTTTCTTAGAAAAATGATAAACTTGTGATTATAGTTCTTGTCTCTTGTCAATATCACGTTGCGCATCTGACTCACTCGTCCCATTCTACTTGCTTTCAACCTTATCTTCTTTTACCTTAACTCCTATGATTATGAATACCCAGTCAATGCTATATTTTTTAGAATAGGTAGCTATAAACTTTGACGCCAAGTTCATTGATTGATGTCAGCATCTATCTACGTATCTCACGTCTTTTGGACTTCCCCTACAAGAAATGATTGCATTATCGGTGAAAATTTGGCAACAGTTAAGAAACCATAACAAAATAGAGTGGAAATTATATATTGTTGAAAAACTAGTTCAAAAAATTTTCATTTTGCAACGGATAATGGAAGAAAGTCGTGTTTTACCGACGAAAATATTATACCCATCGAAAAAGGTGTCTGAAAAATTTTGGATTAGCAACGGATCACTAAGTACCGTAGGTGAATAAGATGGGAGGAAATGACGGTAAGTGAAAGAATTGATATTACCAACGGATTATTGGCGACGTAATATTCCGTCGATAAAAAATAAAGCAATACGTCGCCATCGAGTGGACAATTGAACGTTATAAACTTAATCAAAATGACATCGTTTGGTTTAACACCAAAAGACATCGTTTTGTTCTAGTTTAAAGACACCCATTCTTCCACCCCCTCGTCAGGTCTCCAACTTTTGCTTCTCCTCCCTCCCGCAACATCTCTCCTCTCCTCCAGTGACGATTTTGCCCCCTTTCTGGTCAGAAGTCGGTCAGTGTTGTGGTTGTCTACGAAAGCTCCTCCTCCTCTCCCATGGTCATTGTATTTTCGTGAGGTATGTTGACATGGGTGTTATGTTTATTTGATTTGTTTGGTATGTTTAAGTATTTTGTGAATGGGTAAGAAGAATTAAGGTTAAAATATTAGTGTTAGAAGGTTGTGTTATGAAATTTTGTTGTAATGTGGCAAAGGTTGTTTGATGCATGTTAGGCGTTTGTTAAAATGCCTATTCTTCAAGCCAAGTTTGGATTGGATCTTAATAATTACGAATTTTATGGTAAAAAAAAGTTTATTAAGTTACTTGAGCTTAGGAGTGTACATGCTAAATAAACATAAATATTTTACTAATTTTTGGAAGAAAGGAAGATCATATATTTATGTATATTATAAGTAGTATATAAATTGGTTTTAATAGTGAAGTGATATTCTATGTTTTAGATAGCGCTCGATGATTTCTTTTACTATAGTAAAAAGGTTAAATGGTTGCATCAAGATTTAAAGTTATAGTAAAGGAAAGATTTGTAGTTTATTCTCTTTGTGAACACCAATCATTATGATTTCCAACAACTTATGAGCATCCTGTATGAACACTTTTGCATGGAGAAACAAGTTGTCTTTTTTGTTATTTCTTGAAATATACTTCTTAGAAAAGATCTTATACTACTATATGATTTTACCATGCATGTAATTATTTGAATATTTGAAAATTTTGTATTACCACAATATTTAGTAGAAGTATAGTTTTAAGTAATCAATCTTTTACATTTTATGTAATCGAGTTACCTTAGGATATTTAGCTAATTATGGTCTTGAGTATTAATTAGTTCATTAGTTAATAATTTTATCATCTAATTATTGTGTCAATTTAATTTTCTTTATTCATCCATTTAATAGTGTGTTATATACTCACAATCACCAAGCTCGGAATATAACTTACAAACTAAAGTGATATTGTTTACACCTATGACAAAGTAGGACTAAAACTAAAACTTAGAAAATTGATAATACCTTTTTTAGAACCTTTTTCTTCCAAAAGTATTATTGGAAAAGCAATCACTCATCTTTCTAGATGAAGTTGTTTATCAATATTTACTATATTTAATGTTATTATTCATGCTAAATATATCAAAATAGTCTCACATTTTTTCCCTCAAAACTTCCAGTTACGAGATAATGTTTATTGTCTTCTTTAAAGTACACATATCTATCTATAAGATTTTAAACAATGAGCCTTATGGTGATAATATATTGATTAATTAATAGTTACTTTTAAAATCTTTTAATTATAACTTACCGGTTGTCGGTGTTTAAAATTGTGATATAATTCTACTCATTGTACATATACATAAATGGATATACATCATATTCATAAACTTTAATAGTATTTTAACTATTGAAACGAAAAAGGAACAATAAGAATCATTGATTTTTAAAGTTAATGCTTAATTATTTGGTTATTTTGGTAATCATGTCATAAAAATTTCTCATATTTTTAGGTTAATATTACAATAGAGAATATGGAATAATTTTTTTCATTGAACTTAATATATTGTGTTTGTGATAAGATTACCCAACATGGAAATATTCAAAATAACTATATGTATGTGGTAGAATGTTTAAAGGAGATAAATTTGTAGAATAAAAGAACAATTTGCTAATGTTAAAAGCAACATTACTTTTTACAAAAAAAAGTACCATTTGATATTTGTAAGAGGATTGGAAATCATTTTCTAAAATAAGTATAAAATGAAAATAGATACAAATTGTATCTTGTCAAGATGATGAAGCATAACAAGTATTAGATTAAAAAGAAAAGTTATTATTAACATAAATTCTTATTTTCTTCTAAGAACTATACTTGCTTTTTTTTATCAAAGCTTAAAGGTCCTTAAATTGACAAGGGCGTTGTCTTATGATGAAAAATGCTTGGGATAGATAATTTATAATTCATATATTTCCTTTAAATGTCTTAAATTCACCTTACATTGAAGAAGTAATAGATGCTACAACAACGTGTCCAAGATTTGAGGCACCTTCTTATTATGAGATTCATATTCCTTTAATTTAAGATTTAAAAAAGGAATTTCAGTTACTTATGGAGACATATAATTTTAATTAGGGAATCATAGCAGGTAACGATCTCTATTTCCTTTTAGAAAAGGGTTACAAAACATAACTTGCACTAGACTCATAAGTCAATCAGTGTTGGTTATTGGAAAGACAAAAAAAAAATCAACACTGAAGTTGAACTTGAAACCAATACTGAACTCGTTTTTGTGATGCCTACTGAGAGTTCTAAACCAAAATTGGTATTAAATTTAGAAGCTAGATTGAAGTTGGACTCTTTATTTTTGTTAATCATTAATCTTCCGACATCTATTAGGTAAGGATTGATTTAGCTTTTTAATTCATTTGTTTCCTAATTAGATTATGTTAAAGTTATTACTTTCCATTAGGACTCTTTGTCTTAGCATTTTTATGTTCTTAGAGTTTTATGCCTATGTAAGACTATATTATAGATGTAAACGAGGAGCTTATGTTTTTATTAAATAAAATTATTTTGGAGAGGGGGTTTTCTTCATCCTTGATTTTTTTTAAAAATCTTGTTTTAGGTTCATTAATATCTAACAATCTATTCTTCCAAAGCTAGTGGCAATGAACTGTAGAATCTTATCACTCTCAATCTTTCTCTTTTGGAGTGTGGAAATTCAAATTATTATTTTGTATTATTATCATATAGATATCAAATCTCACTAGTCCTATTAATTAGAGCTATCGTTGCATGTTTAACTCATATTATATAATTAAATAAATATTGTATATACAAAAGGAAAATCATATACATTTTAATTCATTTTAATTAATTACTTAAAATTTTGTTTGATATAAAATCACATCATGTAAAGGTCATTTCTCTTCATTTAAATGACATCATTTTTATTTATGTGAACTTGTTAGATGAAAGCTATAACTATTAAATATATTAAGAAAGAAGATAAACTAAGAGAAATAAAATCTAAATTTTATTATTTTGAAAATTGATACAATTACTCCCAACAAGAACCTCCTCTATTTATAAAGCTACACCAATGAATAAATGCTTAAATTTAGGAATTGCAAATACAAACTTGTAATAAAGTGCTCATATATAAAAATGACATACAACAAACTTTAATAGAGTTACCTAAAGCTACATGTTATCCTATATATTAGACAAAATCGAAGAAAATTAAAACCATAAAATAACTCCTATTGATGCAAGAAACTAAAATATTAAGCAAATATTTCCAATAATCCCTTTTTAGAATGAAAGTTTTCAAACATTCAATTTAATAAGTCTTATCAAGTGCATAGACTCTAAACAGATTCCCTAGATTCTAAAATATAGGCAACTTCGGTAACTTAGTCGTTATCAAAGTACTTTGATCTTCAATCTTACGTTAGAAATAATCAAAGATTATACCCCTGGTGAGGTCTTTTAAAAATTGAAACTTCACCTTTATATGTTTGCTTTTTTAATAAAGAATAAGATTCTTAAAGAGTTTGATGGAATAACTATTGTCACAATAAATTGGAGTAGTTCCCTCTTGCTTAAAATGTAACTCTTTAAATATTTTCCTCAGGAAACTTACTTGATAGGTGTAGACTATTGTAGCTACAAACTTTTAATTATTGACAAAGTGATAATAGCTTGCTTTTTCAAAGAACATGAAACAACTCTCAAACTAAGTATGAATACATATCTTGACTTGCTTTTCCAAAGAACATGAAACAACTCTCAAATTAATTTTGTAGGTAAGTGCTTCCTCTAAACAAATCTTAAGCTAACAAAACATTGTCCTCAATTAGCCTCTCTTCTAAAAAAACCCCTTCTGTATCACTTATCAATTCACTTTGCTTTAAGGTAATTATATTCCCCAAATAAGTAAGAGGTGGTGATTTAGATTGCTAACATATAAGAGATGAAAACTAAAAGGCATACTATTGTGCACTTTATATATGTTAATGTCAAGGCCTAACAACAATTTAAAAATCTATAGAATTGACAATTGTGCACTAAGTAAATCAGTTTTATCTCTATCTATCCAATGAAAATAGTTAGATAACTAAATGCTTTAAGGGGGTTCAATATGAAGTCCTAACATTATTGATTTCTCTTGACTAATTTAGTTTTATTGTTTTTTCATTTAATAGTTTAATTTATCAAATCTTATTTCTTAGTTTATCAGTTAATTAAGGTTAATAAACATAATGGCATATAGTTTGGAGACCAAAATTGAGCTGTGGTTACTGGTGAAGATAGAAATGTAATTTTATTGCAGGAATGACCCTTTTCTAAAAAGGGGGATGTCCATTTTATAGGGAAAATTTTGCTTAATTTTCAATACACTTCTCATATAGCTCATGACCTTCATTGATTATAATATTTCATGGCAATTGTTTTAATATATCTCGCTTTGTAAAACGTGAGCGTTTTTGGGAATAGGATGTAGGATCTCAATTGTTCGCAGTACTTATATTTTTAAGGAGATTGAAGAGAAGCTTTAGTAGGTATTAAATTGACATTCATATCCTTATAACTATGGATTTCAAGAAAGATTTCTGACACATATTGGAAATGAGATTTGTATCAGTTTATATATTTCTCATTTTAGGTCTGTCATCATCTTCTTCCTTCATGTACTTCAGGAAGATCCTTTTACCGTTTGGTTGAGGTTAGTGATTTTTTTTGTTACCACGTTTTCTTAAACTTACCTTTATTTGGGTATTTCTTTACTTTTATGTGCAAATTATTACACATATCTTTTTAAAATTGTATATGTTAAAACAATTTATTAAAATAAGTATTCATATTGTTATGAATACTTATGAAATTTCAAACTAGTATATATTTTGAGACTAGTACATATTTAATATAGGAGTTTTAACATTGATTATCTTCTAACAGATATAATTACAAACATATATGTTTGATGTTAAGTTTACAATTTTTTTAGATCTCAACCCATAAACCTTATGTAACACCCCACTCCCGCGTGACCCGAACCCGACATCGACGGTGATATCCAAGTCCGTGCCTTGCGAGGGTGGCGTGCTACATTACTCAGTCAAAACTCAGTATAATTTTTTTTTGAAAACATAAGCATACACTAGCGAAAAATCATTAACATACATACTCACCGGTAAATACAATGGCCCTGAGTCCCTTTTCATAAATGCAATTTATTTCAGTCTGTTAACTTTACAAAATAACCTAATCATTAATACAAAAATTCAGGAAATACAATTTTATCAGACACTTATGCAGACACGAACTAATCCCGACCTCTTCACTCACTTACTAGCCAATGCTATACCCCCGTTGCCTAACGGGGTATTCTTCTGGGTCCTGAAAAATAATTGCAAATTTTGGGTGAGTTTTGCGAACTCAGTGAGTGACCATCATTGATGGTTCACCCAGTCACATAACACAAGTTGCATACATCTAACTTTATTACATAATGCACATTCACAAAATTTCACATTCACTAATGAGCTCGAAATTCATTTTCACTCGTTGAGCTTAAAGCTCTGATCGGTGGCGACTCTGGTCGCAACAGCCATTATGTTTCATGCAACACTCAAGCATATCACAGTTCTTCCACAATTTCACATTCAGAAGTACCACATGATTGTTATCATATAAGTATAAGGCATTTTTCCTTTCACTAAATCAAATAGATCAAATCAAATGCATATGTGATACTTTTCCAATTTATTACAGTGTTGTGACCGAGCGCCTAAACTGTCACAATATGGGCGCATTAATCGTTAAGCCTGAGGCTCTAAATCACTGTGGGCTCGAGACTCAAATATATTGAGCTTTAAGCTCTCGGTGGCTGCTCCGGTCACAGCTGTCATTAACTGATTGTGCACTCATGCATGGAATGCATATATTGCAATTATGCAGTATCACTATCACAAATTATCACATTCAAACGAATAGTTCACAATCACATTAAAATCACAATCACATTTATTCACATTTCAAACATGAAGGTTCCAAATTCTCAGACAATTTGCACTTCTATGTCATAATCTCCCGATACATCAGACCTTTCTATCTGGAAACCATAATCAGAATAAACTTCACACCATTATTCACCACATAATTCTAAATACATAATTATAACACATAATAATTGAGGAACTGTTAGACCCCGTTTCTAGAGCCCAACTGTTGGGACCCGATCCGGGATCTGGATCCCAACCGAAAAACGAAAAACAGAAAACGAAAGTACCGGAGCAAAACGAAACGAAGCGGAATCGATACTTAACAAATGGCGCCGACATCCGAGAACAATCAAGAACACAGAAACACATTCGAATAGATGAACATAATCGCGTTGGAAACCCTAAGACATTTCAAATCCGGTATAATTTTTTTTTCTTTTCTTTTCTTTTTCTTTTTCTTTTTCTCATCTTATTTATCTTAAAACCATTCTCATACTAATCAAAACCATATCGATTTCCTTTCTAGAAACTATTCCTCATGAAATTCTCAATTTACTTAATTCTTATTAATCATCTTCTTATACATCCATATCAATTGTCAAACTTACTTTTTAAACCCTTTTACTGAAATTTAAGCAACATACTTGGCTGTATTTTGACAGCCCAAAATTTGCAAACAATAAAAACACTTAAAATGTCCAAACACAATGCGAGAATCATCGGACCTCCCGTCAGGAATCCAAACACCAATGAAACGCAATCCTATGTCTAACACTTCATAAATTCTCAATTGATCATACAAAATCTCAATCAATCCCATTCATATCCAAATTCATACATAAATGCAATTTGGTAAATAAATCCATAATAATACACATATTCAATTCCTGACCTAACTCAAATACATACATCCGAATTCATAATACATTCTCTACATTGGACTAAATACACTTTTACGGTTTCTAACCATCCACAAAATCCAATACGAACATCGAACTTTACACATAAATACAAACATTGCTCGTCTTTCATCCGTTCTCCTGCTTAAAAACCTAGAGATTGGGGATGAAAGGGGGGAGGGGGGTGAGCACTAAGCTCGTGGATAATACATTTATAAACTGAACAATAAGCGGAAAAATCTTTTATTTTTCAAACTTTTCAAACATTTCCCATTTTAGAATTTCTCCAAAAACTCATTTTCAAACTTTTCAATTTCATCAACACTTTCTAAGATTTTTCTCAAAATTTTCATTTGTTTCAAAACATTTATATCCAGTTTCAGGAATTTCATGCTTGAAAATTTACTTTCTCGTTTCTCAAAATCTCAAACCTTTTTTAAAACATGCACAGTCTTAAACATGAATGCAGCACATCATAGTGTATCACATCATAATCAAATTAAAAACACATAACACATCAGAATTGGTTTGGTTCGGTCCAAGCAGAGACGTCTCGCATATTCGCATATAGCGATTCATGCGACCATGAGCAGAGGAGTCCGAGATCGAACTCCTATGCCTATTGCATGACGCGGGCTAAGGCTTAAGCAGGTAGAGACAGTGACGACTCACAAAAGGACTGACCAAACCCACTTAACACATAACAGCAGATTGATTGATTGTTCAAGGCACTTTTCGAAAATCTTGATTTTTTTATTACCTTTTTTAACTCATAACATCAAATTGTGTCATAAATGACACAAGCATATATCCACATAATTGCACATAATCAATCTAATGCAATTCACGTAAATCACATATCAATATATGCACTAATTCTTTAAATCATTCAAATCATAAATCACATAATTTGAAAACCATGAAATTCATAAGTCTTGTATTTTCTAAAACTCATTTTACTCATTTGAAATCATAATTTCAAACATTTACATCCTTTTTGAACATTTTTTCAATAATAATTTATCAAAATCAAATTTTGCTTTATTTAATTTTCAAAATTCACATTTAGCTTATAATTCAATAAATAAATATACTACCCACCTCATATCCATGCTAGCATCTTGTCGATGCTTGATTTGACCTTTTCTCCTTTCTTCCTTCAATTGAAAATTCCTAAATTAATTTCATCCAAAATTTATTATCATAAATAACTTAATCCTTCAATTTGATGCTTAAGTCATCAATTCTTACTAATTCAAGATAGTTACATCACTAATTTCAAAACTCCCAAATTATAAATTGAACCTAAATCAATCCAATCAAATTTAATGTCATAATTAACTTAATTTCTCAAATTGAACTTAGGAAATATCAATTTTTCTCATATTCAAGCTATTTCAATCTCCAATTTTGAAAATCCCCAATTTTCAAAATTGGCTTAAACTCAATTGCACAAATTCAATATCATAAAATATAATTTCTTGAAATTGATTCCATATTTCATCAATTCATGCTATTATTGATGATGCTACACCATTAATTCACAAAATCTCCAAATTACAAATTTGGCCTAAACCTCCAATTTACAATTTTTCAAATTAAACTTCACCTAAAGCATAAACATCAAAATTAACTTAGGATATCTCAAATTCATCACTAATTCAAGCAATCTAAAGCAACAATTTCAAAAACCCCCAAATTTCACTATTCATCATCTTCTTCACTAAGCTTTCTCTCTCTAGAATCTTCCATTACCAAAATTAACTCATTATACTTGACAATCACTAAATCCATAACCTTTCCAACCTATCTAAACCAATAAACTCATCAAAGATTCAAAATCAAAACTTTCTCTCTCTTACCTTTTTCTCCTCCATTTTCGTTATTTTTTCTCCAAGACAAGCTTTCATTCTTTTCCTCCCATTTCCTCTTGGAAAGCCACGAAAATCCCAAAAAAAATGACTTGTTTCATCTTCTCCACCATGGCCGACCACCTTCCTCTCCCTCTCTTCTTTTCATTTTCGTATCCTTTCTTCTCTTTTCTTTCTATTTCCTCTCTTATTATTCTGCTAATAGTCGACAGCTCCAGCCTCCAAAACGACCATCCCTCTTGAGTTTAAGCCATGTCACTTAAGTTAGGGTAAAAAGACCAAAATGCCCCTCATTTAAGTTAACCTCCAACATTTACCTGATAGCTTGCGATCTGATTTAGGGCAACTTAAAGAAATAATTTGGACAAACTTTCTCCCTAAAATTTGTTCCTCTAGATCATACGAATCCAACGCCACTGACGGCGCTCAATTCGGATCTAAAACGAAGAAGTTATGGCCGAATTACTAACTGACCTGCACAAAATCCGAAACTGAACATTAACATAACTTCAATCCAGAATTTGACAATCTTAGGGATGAAATTAAATTTCGATCCCTTACAAGAGTTGTAGCCCTATATCTCAACTTTATTTTCCCTCAAGATTCAACTCAATCGGAGTTGTACAGCTCCCGAAAATTGCAAAATACTGAACCATATTCAGAAAATTATCCAACTTATAACCTATAACCCATCTCTTACTTTGATTCAATCAATCTCTTTTCATTTAATCTCCTAAAAATCATAATTCTTCATAAAAATGAACGTAATTGTCTTAGAAATCCAACGCTTCAAGAATCGAATCAATCGGATGTCGGACGAAGGATGTATAAGCAAAAGATTACAAAAGGGTCGAAGTTCAAACCAAGTCACAAGACTTCAAATACATACTTATACCTGAATTTTCCAAAGATCATATCTCCTAGCCCCGATATCGAAAAATTACATACTTTATGGCGTCGGAAAGATCGAAATACAAGCTCCAACTTTTATTAAGACCACTTATTCCAATTCAGATTAAATTCATACGACGAGTGGTCTCGAAGTATAGCACATGCAAATATACACTTAAGTCATTTATACAAAACAAAGCTTGATCACTTAACTTTGGAAAATCATAACTCTCAATCCCGACATCGAAAAATAGCAAACTTTATGGCCACAGAAAACTCTCAACAAACACTACAAATTTCATGTAGATCATTTTCTCAAATTTTTCCTAGATCAAAAGTCAACTGTCAACCTCAAAAGTCAAACTTCAAACAAATTTCATACTTAACTTTGACTGATCATAACTTCCACTCCCGATATCGAAAAATATCAAACTTTATGGCTACAGAAAGCTCTTGACATAATCTACAAGTTTCCAGACGACCATTTTATCAAATTTTGCCTAAATCAAAAGTCAACCCTCAAAGGCCAAAAAGTCAAACTTTTTACAAATTTTTTTTCATATTTTCACACTTTCTCTTTTCAGTCATGATTTTCAACTTAATTTCAATCAACTCATCTACTTAATTTCATAAACCATACCAATCCACTCAAAACCCCAAAGATATCAAAATCAAATCATTTCTTTTCTTCTCAATATTCTTTAAATTTTAAGCCATCTATTATACAATACATTCACCAAGCACTCCTTAAATTTCATTTTCATAATTCAAATTTCACTCAAAGATCGGGGTCCAACATTTCTCCCCCTTTTAAAAGAATTTCGTCCTCGAAATTCAAACGTAGTCATCAAGTAACACATCCTTCTCATAATAGTCAAATCACTTTCTTATCAATTTCTTATTCTTAACTTAATCACTATTTTTCACTTCTCATTTATATCAGAACACTATTGCCTCAAATAGACTATTTCTTAACACATTTTCACAAGTCAATGGTCATCAAAATTCATCATGAAATTTTAATCACAATGTCTTAATCTCAAACCTGAAATCAATCATAATCCTTAACCTTAATCAAATAATCACTCTTCTTATCTAATTTTTTCTTCATCATACATATTTTTCACTTCTTCACATGAAACTCTTAAGATCATATTAACGCACAATCACCACAAATCAGTATTTCTCAATCCATTTACACGAATCAAAGGTTCAGGTCTTAATGAACCCTAGAATGGATCAATCATCAGTCAAATCAATACTATCATCAAACTCGTCTTTCAACTTTTCATTCGTTCATCTCCCAAACATATAATCATACACAATTCATCCCAATCATTAAAAATTTCAATCTCATTTTCCTTAATACATTTCTAAACTCATGATAGGTCACTCACATCAAATCACACTATCATTAATGCAATTCGATCTTAATCTCTTATCAATCTCCTGCGCCCAGTTACGATCCTAATACTGGGCTCTGATACCATAAATGTTGGGACCCGATCCGGGATCTGGATCCCAATAGGAAAAGCGAAAAACGAAAGCGAAATACCGGAGCAAAGCGAAGTTAAGCGGAATCGATATAACAAATGGCGCGACATCCGAGAACAATCAAGAACACGAAACACATTGAATGGATGAACATAATCGCGTTGGAAACCCTAAGACATTTCAAATCCGATATATTTTTTTTTCTTTATCTTTTTCTCATCTTATTTATCTTAAAACCATTCTCATACTAATCAAAACCATATCGATTTCCCTTTCTAGGAAACTATTCCTCATGAAATTCTCAATTTACTTAATTCTTATTAATCATCTTCTTATACATCCATATCAATTGTCAAACTTACTTTTAAACCCTTTTACTGAAATTTGATGACAAGATAACTACTGTATTTTGACAGCCAAAAATTTGCAAAGAGTCAAAACACTTCAAAATGTCCAAACACAATGCAGAATCATCGGACCTCCGTCAGAATCCAAACACCAATGACGCAATCCTATGTCTAACACTTCATAAATTCTCAATTGATCATACAAAATCTCAATCAATCCCATTCATATCCAAATTCATACGCAAATGCAATTTGGGAAATAAATCCATAATCATACACATATTCAATTCCACAACCTAACTCAAATACATTCATCCGAATTCATAATACATTCTCTACATTGGACTAAATACACTTTTTACGGTTTTCTAACCATCCACAAAATCAATCTGAACATCGAACTTTACATAAATACAAATATTGCTCATCTTTCATCCGTTCTCCCGCTTAAAAACACGGAGATTGGGGATGAAAGGGGTAACACTAAGCTCGTGGATAATACATTTATAAACCGAACAATAAGCGGAAAAATCTTTTATTTTCAAACTTTTCAAACATTTCCCATTTAGGAATTTCTCCAAAACTCATTTTCAAACTTTTCAATTTCATCAACACTTTCTAAGATTTTCTCAAAATTTTCATTTGTTTCAAAACATTTATATCCGATTTAGAATTTCATGCTTGAAAATTTACTTTCTCGTTTCTCAAACTCTCAAACCTTTTTTAAAACATACACAGTCTTAAACATGAATGCAACACATCATAGTGTATCACATCATAATCAAATTAAAAACACATAACACATCAGAATTTGTTTGGTTCGGTCCAAGCAGACGTCTCGCACATTCCGCATAGCGATTCTGTCTTGGTAGTGCCTGAAGGGGAGTCGAGATCGAACTCCTATGCCTATGCGAGCGGTAGGCGAAGGCTTAAGCAGTAGAGACAACGCTGACTCACAAAAGGACTGACCAAACCCACTTAACACATACTAAAGCGAATTCAGATTCCCAAAGGCACTTTTCGAAAATCTTGATTTTTTAAAACCTTTTTTAACTCATAACATCAAATTGTGTCATAAATGACACAAGCATATATCCACATAATTGCACATAATCAATCTAATGCAATTCACGTAAATCACATATCAATATATGCACTAATTCTTTAAATCATTCAAATCATAAATAACATAATTTGAAAACCATGAAATTCATAAGTCTTGTATTTTCTAAAACTCATTTTACTCCTTTGAAATCATAATTTCAAACATTTACATCCTTTTTTGAACATTTTTTCAATAATAATTTATCAAAAACAAATTTTGCTTTATTTAATTTTCAAAATTTCACATTTAGCTTATAATTCAATAAATAAATATACTACCCACCTCAGATCCATGCTAGCATCTTGTCCGATGCTTCAATTTGACCTTTTCTCCTTTCTTCCTTCCAATTGAAAATTCCCTAAATCAATTTCATCCAAATTTTAATCTCATAAATAACTTAATCCTTCAATTTGATGCTTAAGTCATCAATTCTTACTAATTCCAAGATAGTTACATCACTAATTTCAAAAACCCCAAATTACAAATTGAACCTAAATCAATCCAATCAAATTCAATATCATAATTAACTTAATTTCTCAAATTGAACTTAGGAAATATCAATTCCTCTCATATTCAAGCTATTTCAATCTCCAATTTTGAAAATCCCCAATTTTCAAAATTGGCCTAAACCAATTTGCACAAATTCAATATCATAAAACATAATTTCTTCAAAATTGATTCCATATTTCATCAATTCATGCTATTATTGATGATGCTACACCATTAATTCACAAAATCTCCAAATTACAAATTTGGCCTAAACCTCCAATTTACAATTTTTCAAATTAAACTTCACCTAAAGCATAAACATCAAAATTAACTTAGGATATCTCAAATTCATCACTAATTCAAGCAATCTAAAGCAACAATTTCAAAAACCCCCAAATTTCACTATTCATCATCTTCTTCACTAAGCTTTCTCTCTCTAGAATCTTCCATTACCAAAATTAACTCATTATACTTGACAATCACTAAATCCATAACCTTTCCAACCTATCTAAACCAATAAACTCATCAAAGATTCAAAATCAAAACTTTCTCTCTCTTACCTTTTTCTCCTCCATTTTCGTTATTTTTTCTCCAAGACAAGCTTTCATTCTTTTCCTCCCATTTCCTCTTGGAAAGCCACGAAAATCCCAAAAAAAATGACTTGCTTCATCTTCTCCACCATGGCCGACCACCTTCCTCTCCCTCTCTTCTTTTCATTTTCGTATCCTTTCTTCTCTTTTCTTTCTATTTCCTCTCTTATTATTCTGCTAATAGTCGACAGCTCCAGCCTCCAAAACGACCATCCCTCTTGAGTTTAAACCATGTCACTTAAGTTAGGGTAAAAAGACCAAAATGCCCCTCATTTAAGTTAACCTCCAACATTTACCTGATAGCTTGCGATCTGATTTAGGGCAACTTAAAGAAATAATTTGGACAAACGTTCTTCTTAAAAATTGTTCCTCTAGATCATACGAATCCAACGCCACTAATGGCGCTCAATTCGGATCTAAAACGGAGAAGTTATGGCCGAATTACTAACTGACCTGCATAAAATCCGAAACTGAACATTAACATAACTTCAATCCAGAATTTGACAATCTTAGGGATGAAATTAAATTTCGATCCCTTCACAAGAGTTGTAGCCCTATATCTTAACTTTATTTTCCCTCAAGATTCAACTCAATCGGAGTTGTACAGCTCCCGAAAATCGCAAAATACTGAACCATATTCAGAAAATTATCCAACTTATAACCTATAACCCATCTCTTACTTTGGTTCAATCAATCTCTTTTCATTTAATCTCCTAAAAATCATAATTCTTCATAAAAATGAACGTAATTGTCTTAGAAATCCAACGCTTCAAGAATCCAATCAATCAGATGTCAGACGAAGGATGTATAAGCAAAAGATTACAAAAGGGTCGAAGTTCAAACCAAGTTACAAGACTTCAAATACATACTTATACCTGAATTTTCCAAAGATCATATCTCCTAGCCCCGATATCGAAAAATTACATACTTTATGGCGTCGGAAAGATCGAAATACAAGCTCCAACTTTTATTAAGACCACTTATTCAAATTCAGATTAAATCCATACGAAGAGTGGCCTCGAAGTATAGCACATGCAAATATACACTTAAGTCATTTATACAAAACAAAGCTAGATCACTTAACTTTGGAAAATCATAACTCTCAATCCCGACATCGAAAAATAGCAAACTTTATGGCCACAGAAAACTCTCAACAAACACTACAAATTTCATGTAGATCATTTTCTCAAATTTTTCCTAGATCAAAAGTCAACTATCAACCCCAAAAGTCAAACTTCAAACAAATTTCATACTTAACTTTGACTGATCATAACTTCCACTCCCGATATCGAAAAATATCAAACTTTATGGCGACAGAAAGCTCTTGACATAATCTACAAGTTTCCAGACGACAATTTTATCAAATTTTGCCTAAATCAAAAGTCAACCCTCAAAGGCCAAAAAGTCAAACTTTTTACAATTTTTTTTTCATATTTTCACACTTTCTCTTTTCAGTCATGATTTTCAACTTAATTTCAATCAACTCATCTACTTAATTTCATAAACCATACCAATCCACTTAAAACCCCAAAGATATCAAAATCAAATCATTTCTTTTCTTCTCAATATTCTTTAAATTTTAAGCCATCTATTATACAATACATTCACCAAGCACTCCTTAAATTTCATTTTCATAATTCAAATTTCACTCAAAGATCGGGGTCCAACACCAACATTGACATGGAAGCGCGGTGCTTGGTGCGTGAGGGGAGGCTGGGAGTTGAAGCATATAAATTAAAAGAAGAAAGAAATCCCTCGGAAGCAACGAGGCGTCTTGACGACAATGACGACCACTACGCATGCAGTGAACCCAACATGCGGCCTCGCCGCGAGGATCATTCAACCTCGTCGCGACGAGCGCCTCCTTCGACCCACAGTGAATAAACCTGAAACTTTCTCTCATTTTATTAAATCAACCTATCCCAAAACTTAACAACATACACTCAAGCAAACTTCTAAATGACTCAATGCGAAGATTTTAAACAAAACATCCATATCTCGTTAATATCCAAAAGATGAGTTTTACAAAGCTTTAATAACATTTCAAATCAAATGACAACTTTTAAGTTCAAGAGCTAAAAATACAAAATACACTTGAACCAATAAAACTTGAAATGTAACTAAAGCCTTGACTTCCAAAAGTATAACTTTAAAATACATAAATACGACAACTCGGAGTGAAGCCATAACTCTTGACTTACTCGGTCTCTTGCTCATCACCTGAATGGGGAGGGTAAAGGGGGTGAGCTATAAAGCTCGTGGGAACATATTTATAATACAGAAATAAGCAAAATTATTAAAAAATAACTCATTGTCGTGGTACTCTTTGAAATCATAGCAATTGAGCATGCGAAAATCATCATCTCGAAATGCTTGATTTATAAACAATTCATAAGTAGAATTCAAACATGTATGCACGAACATGAAAACAATTCATAAACACATAAGCATAGCATAATGGTTTGGGTTAGTCCGGGTTCATGACGCACTACACATTCCCATCAAATGGTCCTGTGTAGTCGTAGTTTCTTGAAGGAGTCCTTGTGGGGAGCTTCGTGCCACTAGCGGGTAGGCGGGAGAAGCCTTTTCATGGGTCAACGTGCACGTGACAGTTCTTGAGGGACTACCACAAACCCACATAACATGCATGATTCAAAGTCTTGTAAACTTATTGCCAAACTGGCACTTACTTGTAAACTTGCTTTTCATGAATTTGATATCCTTGTATAAATCATTTCTGAAAACATAATTTCATGTGCATGTATTCTTTGAAAAGAGAAACCCTTTTTGAAACATTTTTCATCAATCATGAATGCAAATCATATAGAAAACATATAATCATTTCACAATATCAAATAAGGCAACATTGATGATGCAATTAAAATCATTAAATCTTTCTTGATTTGAACAAAACAATGAGTCACTTATTTACTCTATTATAAACATGTACCCACCTTGAGTTCCTTGCTTAAAACTTGCTTAGGAATGCCTTTCCTCTTGTTCCTCTTGCTCCTTTTGCCTCACTTGATTTCTTTAACCAATAACCAAAATTCCAATCAATTTGGTGTAGAAATCGGAAAGTCATGCTTTAACAATTCGAACTATAACCAAAGCTGAAACGAAAATTCTATGCTTAACTTACATCCAAAATTTTACATTCTTAGAGACTGATTCTGTAACATCCCATCACTGATGGGAAGGGTATTTTGGTAAATTGGGACGGGTTAGGAATGTTTAAATATATCTCGGCATGCACATGCATCGTATATCCTCTATATTTATATGAATGATAATTTTTGCACATGCACATGATTGTACATGCATTCATGATATTTCCCGGTATATATCCTATGGTAAGAGGGTGCTATAGATTCAGAACTTTATTTCTTCACAAAACTTGTAGCCCTATGTCTCTAGTTTACAAAAAATCAAAACTCACCTCATTTGAACATCTACATCAAAAGTTATGCCCAAATACCAAAGCATGTCGGCGCAGGAAAATGGCCGCTCGTCGCAGCGGAAAGGAGCTCACCGCGACGAGAAAACTGGAGCACGCCGCGGCGAGGGCATGAGCGCGCCGCGATGGACGAGCCCAGAATCCTCCCGAAACTTATTTTAACCACTTTCTTCAACCCTAATCCTCCTATCTTTCAATTATAACACATCTAAACCTTAAATCATGTCTTATACTTCATTTCTAAGCTCATTCTAACCCAAAATCAAGCACAAACACAACATGATCATCAACCCTAAGAGATTTAACCAATTTTTCCATAAACTACTCAACCACCATTTCTTACACATGCTAAGCTATATTAGGGTTTCATCCAACCCAAATAAGAAGGAAAAGAGCTTAACTTACTTGATGATGCTTCAATCCCTTCGAAATCCTCTATAATAGCAAAACCCTATTTCTCTTCTTCTTCCTCAAGCCACCAACGACACTCTCCCTCCTTTTCTCACTTTCCTTCTTTCTTTTTCTTTCTAACTCTTTTTACTTAAGCCTAAAAGGAAACATAAGGACCATAATGCCCCTCCTTGCAAAGCCTTAACCTCTCCAACTTAAGTGATCTTCCAATAATGCCCTCATATATATTTACTCTTTCATTTCCACTTATTCCATACTAATCTCAAATTAATCTTAATTTTCCACTAACACTTCCAATAAAATCAAACTATGCAATAAATCATACTATCAACACAATTCATACCTAATAACATCAATAAAAGAAAATTTGGGACCCAACATTTCTCCCCCTCTTAAAAGAAATTTCGTCCTCGAAATTATTACCTGAGTCATTGAAAAGATGCGGATACTTCTCCTTCATGGCTTCCAAAGGCTCCCACGTGGCCTCTTCCATCGAATGGTTTCTCCACAAGGCTTTGACTAGTTGAACCGTCTTGTTCTTGAGGACCTTTTCCTTGGTGTCCAAAATCTCCACTAGAATCTCCTCATAACTCAAATCATCTCTCAACTAAACCTAAGTGACCTGAATGATATGAGAAGGATCCGATCTATACCTCCTCAACATGGAAACATGAAAGACATCATAGATCTGAGACAATTTCAGAGGTAACGCCAATCTGTGGGCTAGAGGTCCAACCCTCTCAAGAATTTCATAGGGACCCGCATATCTCGGACTCAACTTGCCTTTCTTGCCAAACCTCATTACTCCCTTCCAAGGAGACGTCTTAAGGAACACTTTCTTGCTGACTTCATACTCCATCTCCTTCCGATGTGCATCAGTGTAGCTCTTCATCCTATCCTGAGCTGCCTTAAGCCGCTGCTTTACCATATTGACTTTATCCACTATCATCTGAATCAATTATGGTCCTATTAGTTTCCTCTCTCCTTCTTCATCCCAATATATCGGAGTTCTACACCTCCTTCCATACAAAGCCTCATATGGAGCCATCTGAATGTTCGAATGGTACGAATTATTATAAGCAAATTCGACCAATGGCAAATGCTCATCCTAAGCTCCCTTGAAATCTATCACACATGCCCTAAGCATTCCCTCAAGTGTCCGAATGGTCCTCTCAGATTGACCATCCGTCTGAGGGTGAAAAGCCGTGCTAAAATTCGGCTTAGTCCCTAAAGCTTCCTGCAAGCTTCCCCAAAATCTCGAAATGAACCGAGGGTCTCTATTAGAAACTATGGATTCAGAAATCCCATGCAATCTCACTATCTCATCGATGTACTTCTTTGCTAGCACATGCAATGAATCAGTCTGTCTAATCGCCAGAAAATAAGCTGACTTCGTCAACCTATCCACAATAACCCATATGGCATCATGCTTCCTACTGGTCTTGGGCAAACCCATA
This sequence comes from Erythroxylum novogranatense, assembly GCA_029891385.1. Lineage (NCBI taxonomy): Eukaryota > Viridiplantae > Streptophyta > Magnoliopsida > Malpighiales > Erythroxylaceae > Erythroxylum > Erythroxylum novogranatense. The sequence continues at coordinate 89,878,065 of CM057234.1, read as the reverse complement.
AGAAAATCCATGGTCACTCTTTGCCACTTCCACTCAGGAATGGACAATGGCCTTAACTTGCCTGAAGGTGCCTGGTGTTCAGCCTTGACTTGCTGACACACTAGACACTTACTTACATACTCTGCTACATCCCTCTTCAAGCCCTTCCACCATAAATGTTCTCTCAAATTCCTGTACATTCTGGTGCTACCTGGGTACATGACATAAGGTGCATTGTGTGCCTCATCCAAAATCTCATCCTTTACCTCCTTGCTATCTGGAATACAAAGTCTGCTTTCGACTGTCATGAGCCCATCATCCCTCACTACCACTTCAGAAATCTTACCATTATGAATTTCCTCTCGAAGCTTGCTCAAATCTGCATCTTGTACCTGTAATTTCCTAACCTTCTCCCGTAGTATTGGCCTCACTCTGAAATTAGCTAGAAGGCAATTTGGTTCCTCCTGCTTTAAGCTTATCTTAAACTTGGCCATCTCTTCCAATAAAGGAAAATAAACTGTCTGAACATGGGCAATTGAAGACTTCCTGCTCAAAGCATCCGCCACTACATTTGCCTTGCCTAGATGGTACTCAATCAGCAAGTCATAATCCTTAAGCAACTCAATCCACCTTCTCTGCCTCAAATTTAGTTCTTTCTGGCTTAGTAAGTACTTGAGACTCTTATGATCAGTAAAAATCCTCTTCTGAACCCCATAAAGATAATGCCTCCAAATTTTCAAGGCAAAGATCACTGCTGCCAACTCCAAATCATGAGTCGGATAATTTAACTCATATGGCTTCAGTTTCCTTGAAGCATAAGCTATCACCCTGTCTCCCTGCATCAATACACAATCAAGACCCTTCCTCGACACATCACTATACACGGTATAACCCTCATCTCCAGAAGGCAGAATCAGAACCGGAGCACTTCTGACATTCATCAGTCCAGATAAACTTCTGATTCCTCCTCAATAGCTTAGTCATCAGAGCAGCTATCATGGAGAATCCTTCTACAAACCTCCTGTAGTAACCTGCCAGACCCAGAAAGCTCCTCACCTTTGTCACTGTCTTGGGTGCATGCCAATTCACCACTGCTTCAACTTTCCTCGGATCAACATGTACACCATCTTGCGAAATCACATGTCCAAGGAATGTCACCTCATGAAGCCAAAACTCACACTTGCTGAACTTAGCATAAAGCTCTCTCTCCCTTAGAGTCTGCAATACAATCCTGAGATGCTCCTCATGTTCTTCTTCACTCTTGGAATATACCAGAATGTCATCTATAAACACTATGACAAACTGATCCAGATACTCCTTGAAGACCCTATTCATAAGATCCATAAAAGCAGCTGGAGCATTGGTTAAACCAAAAGGCATGACTAAAAACTCATAATGTCCATACCGAGTCCTGAAGGCTATCTTGCTTACATCAGAATCCTTGATTCTGAGCTGATAATAACCTGACCTCAGATCAATCTCGGAGAAAACCCTTGCTCCCTGCAGTTGGTCAAACAGATCATCTATCTGTGGCAGAGGATACGTGTTCTTAATTGTTACCTTGTTGAGTCTCCGACAGTCAATACACATCCGCCATGTTCCATCCTTCTTCTTGACAAACAGAACCGGTGCTCCCCAAGGTGACGAACTCGATCTAATATACCCTTTCTCTAACAATTCTTCCAACTGTTCCTTAAGCTCCCTCAACTCAGCTGGAGCCATTCTATACGGCGGTATTGAAATAGGTGCGGTTTCAGGAATCAAGTCAATGGTAAACTCGATTTTCCTCACCGGTGGCAAACCTGGTAACTCATCTGAAAACACATCCGGAAACTCCCTCACAATCGAAAAATCCTCTAGCTTCCCTTCATTCACATCAGCATCCACAACATGTGCCAAAAAAGCTTCACACCCCTGGCCCATCATTCTATCAGCTAGAATAGCCGAAATCAGTCTTGACGATGGTGTTTTCCTATCCCCCCTGAAAATCACCTTCTCACCATAACCCAAATCAAATTCCACCTCTTTCCGACCACAATCCAGCTTGGCCAGATATTTCTCCATAGTATCCATTCCCAAAATAACATCTAACCCTCTTAGGTCTAGAGGTAGTAAGTCCACCACAAATCTAGCACCGTCGATAAAAAGTTCACAATCCTCATATACTTGACTGATTACCACATTCCTCCCTAGAGGAGTACTAACAAGCAAGGAATTATCCAAAGGCACTGAATTCATACCATGCAATGCTATGCTTGCAGAAACAAAAGAATGCGTAGAACCAGAATCAATTAAAACATATACTGCTGAATCAAATAACTGAGCCATACCCGTGACAACCTCAGGTGTAGCTGCAGCTTCCTCCCTAGGCCTGGCGAACACCCTTGCCTGAGCCTGACCCCTTGGCCTTCCTTGCAGTCCTAGAGTTGCCTACCTCAGTAACTGGCCTGGTTCCCACTGTTTCTGCTCGCCTTGGGGCTTGAAACTGTGACCCCTCTTGTCTCGGTACCTGTGGACAATCCCTGATCATATGTCCCTTCTCTCTGCATCGAGAACAGGCTCCAAGAATCTTGAGACACTCTCCTTGGTGAAATATCCCATAATGCTCACATTGAGGGTTGGTGAGTCTACTCCTTCCTGCTGTTCCAGTGCTTCCCACATTAGAGGTTTGCCCTGATACTGCCTTTACTTGCTTGTTCCTGGTAGAGCCACTGCTACCCACTTCACTCTGGGTGTGAAAACTCCTTGTGCTCCTCTCAGGCATTGGAGCACTAGTTCCTTTCTTAAAAGTCTGCTCCATGTTCTTCCTCTTCTTACTCACTTCCTGCTTAATCTTCTCCAGCTTTTTAGCCTGGAGTGCCGCATCCACCAATTGCTGGTAGTCATAGAAATTGTGGATCAAGACTTTCTCCCTGATCCCCAAGTGAAGACCTCCCTCAAACTTACGGCATTTATCTTCCTCTAATGCCACAATGTTGGCTGCATAGTGAGAAAGCTGTGTGAACTTCAGCTCATACTCGCTCACACTCATGTCCCTCTGAGTGAGGTTCAGAAACTCCCTGGTCTTCTCTTGCACATAAACTCTGGAGAGGTACATCTTTCTGAACACTTCCACAAAGTCTCTCCATGTCAGCACAGAAGGAACAACCTGACTGTGAGGCACTGATTCCCACCAATGTAGTGCGTCTCCCTGTAACAAACTGACTGCATAGTCTATCTTCTCCCCATCTGTGCATCTCATCTGAACTAGAACCCTCTCGGTCCTCTTCAACCAGGCTTCAACTTCTTCTGGATTAGTCGTCCTATTGAAATCCACAGCCCCAAACTTACAGAGCTTGTCATACTGCCCACTCCTGTCTACTGGAGCTTGCATCGGAACCTGAGACCTTTGACCCATGGCATACGTGAAAGCCTGAGCAAAGGCTTGAAAGAAACTCGAATCCATGGGATTTGCCTGAGGCATAGGAGGAGGCTGTGGAGGCACTTCTTGTTGCAAACTAGGTGCCTCAGAAATTGGAGCAGAATGTGTCCCAACATCCTGAGGAACATGAGATTCATCCGTGCTCCCTTGGCGAGAATGAGATCGAGTCATAGCTCCTCGAGTTCTCTTTCGAGGCGGCATTTTCACTCCTTCAATATAAAATCATTGAAAACCTTTAGTTCAAGCAAAACAATTTTCAAAGAATGCAAAAACAGTTCAAATCATGTAAAACAATGCAAGTTATTCGTGGAAAACTCTGGACATAAACCTAGTCGCTCTGATACCACAACATGTTAGACCCTATTTCTGGAGCCCAACATCAATATGGAAGCGCGGTGCTTGGTGTGTGAGGGGAGGCCTGGGAGTTGAAGCATATAAATTAAAAGAAGAAAGAAATCCCTCGGAAGCAACAGGGGGCGTCGCCGTGACGAACCCTCTCGGCTCACTACATCGCGGCGAGCAAGTAAGCCCTCGCCGCGGCGAGCAAAAGGGTTCTCGTCGCAGTGAGCGAAACAGCCCTCGCAGCGGTGAACCCAACATGCGGCCTCGCCGCGGCGAGCATTCAACCTCGTCGCAACGAGCGCCTCCTTCGGCCCACAGTGAATAAACCTGAAACTTTCTCTCATTTTATTAAATCAACCCATCCCAAAACTTAACAACATACACTCAAGCAAACTTCTAAATGACTCAATGTGAAGATTTTAAACAAAACATCCATATCTCATTAATATCCAAAAGATGAGTTTTACAAAGCTTTAATAACATTTCAAACCAAATTACAACTTTTGAGTTCAAGAGCTAAAAATACAAAATACACTTGAACCAATAAAACTTAAAATGTAACTAAAGCCTTGACTTCCAAAAGTATAACTTTAAAATACATAAATACGACAACTCGGAGTGATGTCATAACTCTTGACTTACTCGGTCTCTTGCTCATCACCTGGGGAGGGTAAAGGGGGTGAGCTATAAAGCTCGTGGGAACATATTTATAATACAGAAATAAACAAAATTATTAAAAAATAACTCATTATCGTGGTACTCTTTGAAATCATAACAATTGAGCATGCAAAAATCATCATCTCGAAATACTTGATTTATAAACAATTCATGAGTAGAATTCAAACATGTATGCACGAACATGATAACAATTCATAAACACATAAGCATAGCATAATGGTTTGGGTTAGTCCGGGTTCATGACGCACTACACATTCCCATCAAATGGTCCTGTGTAGTTGTAGTTTCTTGAAGGAGTCCTTATGGGGAGCTCCGTGCCACTAGCGGGCAGGCGGGAGAAGCCTTTTCATGGGTCAACGTGCACGTAACGGTTCTTGAGGGACTACCACAAACCCACATAACATGCATGATTCAAAGTCTTGTAAACTTGTTGCCAAACTGGCACTTGCTTGTAAACTTGCTTTTCATGAATTTGATATCCTTGTATAAATCATTTCTGAAAACATATTTTCATGTGCATGTATTCTTTGAAAAGAGAAACCCTTTTTGAAACCTTTTTCATCAATCATGAATGCAAATCATATAGCAAACATATAATCATTTCACAATAGCAAATAAGGCAACATTGATGATGTAATTGAAATCATTAAATCTTTCTTGATTTGAACAAAACAATGAGTGACTTATTTACACTATTATAAACATGTACCCACCTTGAGTTCCTTGCTTAAAACTTGCTTAGGAATGCCTTTCATCTTGTTCCTCTTGCTCCTCTTGCCTCACTTGATTTCCTTAACGAATAACCAAAATTCCAATCAATTTGGTGTAGAAATCAGAAAGTCAGGATTTAACAATTCGAACTATAACCAAAGCTGAAACGAAAATTCTATGCTTAACTTCCATCCAATATTTGACATTCTTAGAGACTGATTCAGAAATTCATTTCTTCAAAAAACTTGTAGCCCTATGTCTCTAGTTTACAAAAAATCAAAACTCACCTCATTTGAACATCTACATCAAAAGTTATGCCCAAAATACCAAAGCATGTCGGCGCAGGAAAATGGTCTCGCCGCGACGAGAAAACTGGAGCGCGCCGCGGCGAGGGCATGAACGCGCCACGGCGAACGAGCCCAGAATCCTCCTGAAACTTATTTTAACCACTTTCTTCAACCCTAATCCTCCCATCTTTCAATGATAATACATCTAAACCCTAAATCATGTCTTATACATCATTTCTAAGCTCATTCTAACCCAAAATCAAGCACAAACACAACATGATCATCAACCCTAAGAGATTTAACCAATTTTTCCATAAACTACTCAACCACCATTTCTTACACATGCTAAGCTATATTAGGGTTTCATCCAACCTAAACAAGAAGGAAAAGAGCTTAACTTACTTGATGATGCTTCAATCCCTTCGAAATCCTCTATAATAGCAAAACCTTATTTCTCTTCTTCTTCCTCAAGCCACCAACGACACTCTCCCTCCTTTTCTCACTTTCCTTCTTTCTTTCTCTTTCTAACTCTTTTTCCTTAAGCCTAAAAGGAAACATATGGACCATAATGCCCCTCTTTGCAAAGCCTTAACCTCTCCAACTTAAGTGATCTTCCAATAATGCCCTCATATATATTTACTCTTTCATTTCCACTTATTCCATACTAATCTCAAATTAATCTTAATTTTCCACTAACACTTCCAATAAAATCAAACTATGCAATAAATCATACTATCAACACAATTCATACCTAATAACATCAATAAAAGAAAATTTAAGGCCCAACAGGAACCGTCTAGGTCACTCACCTATAGCTTCCGAAGCTAATGCCTGAAAGTCTCGGCAACGTCCGTGTGCTGACGTTCCAAATGTGCCTCTATAACATTCAAAATACTCAAACATTGCCAAATGTACAATCAGAAATATTTAATAGTGCACATGTATGCATGTTTGTGACATTCCCGACATTATACCAAAATTCCAGTCATAAAATATTCCTCTAATAATTAGAAACTCATAGACACTAAAATCACTCAATTCGGACTTCTATAGGTCTAATTATAACTAAAACACGGACCATAAAAATAATTACTCGTTCCCCTCACTTTGACCTAACCAATCCTCATCAATTTCATCTTTAAAATTTCTCAATGTCACATAGAAATGAAATTAAAAGTCTCACGAATCCGATGCCTCAAGAATCAAGTGAATCGGAGGTCAGACAAAAAAGTTATACACAAAAGAGTGGAGAGAGGTCAGTTCAGGAAAAAATACATGTGCTAGTCGACTAGTCGGAGGTTGTAACTACAGTGACCGACTGGAAGCTTTATTCTTTCTTCTGCTGACATCCCAACTTTCACAAGTCGTAACTCCTTACTCCGAGCTCCAAATTGGACAAACTTAGTATCAATTTCAAGATAAAAGAGAGCTCTACAAGTTTCATGAAGGACACAAAAACAAATTTTATGTGTAAGGGTGTCAAAAAAGCGACCAAAGTTACTGCCTGCACAATGTTTTCCAAAACAGTATACCATTTTGCAAAAATCATAACTTTCCATTACTTTTGCCAAAAATTCCAAAAAAAATTTCAAAAGAAATATCAAAACATGTTCTACAACTTTCATGAATAACTTGGAAGCAAATTCAACCTAGAAACACATCAAATTCTCAAGCAAAGTTTCTGCCCACATTAGTCACCCTGAACAGTATACAATCTTCTAAAAAATCATAATTCCCTACTCAAATGGCCAAAAAATCCATACTTTATACCCATGAAAAGATCATACAACATACTACAATTTTCATGAAGGACTTAGAAGCAAATTCCATCTCAACCTAGCTCAAAATCTCCATTAATGTGGCTGCCCTGTTTAAGAGTGTTAAGTCACCATAGAACCTAAGCCACATCAAAACTTTACAAAATCATAATTTACAATCCACACATCCCAAAATTAGCATACTATACCTCATTTTAAAGCTAATTCATTCCTTTACAACTTTCCATAAGACCACTTGAGCTAAGTAGAATCATAACAGTCTAGACTTTAGCTTCAAGGTACAGTCACCACCAAACATATATGTAACACATTTTCCAGTACCAAGCCTATTAACATCTGAAAGTCAACAGGTCATAACTCTCAACCTAGACATCGAAAAATTTCATACTTAGTGGCGATAGAAAGATAACAAGAACATATTCAAGTTTCATGAAGACCAAATTAGCAAATTCAATCCAAATCAACCTAAAAATATCATCAAAGTTTCAAGTCACAAGGTTCGGATTCCTGTTCATACAACACCTACAACTCACTTTCAAGGCCAAATTCAAGCTCCTTCAAGGCACAATTTAGCATCACTTCCTTCACATAAAATATAACCAAACTTCTCAAGTTTAATTTCAACCAATAATCACTTCAATTGCTCAACCATAGAAGAAGTTATGATCAAAACATTGAAATCTATACAAAATCAAATTTCCAGGTTTCATACCTAAACCAATTGCTATCACTTCCATACCCTTTTCCAAGCCAATAAGCATCCCAATTAGTCAAGTAATCAACCAAAATTTCATCAAAACCTCACTTAATCACCTAGCCATAAAATGGCAGCACACACACACACAATTGTCTTCCCTAAATTTCCATTCATCTAGCATCACAAAACCAATCTAAAACCAATCTAAAACTTGTTAAGTCATTCATCCTCACACAAACATACACTTATACCCATACAATCAACACACAAACTTCATGCAATTGATGCACAAGATGTCTTAATTATTTCCTCTAACTACCAAATTAAAGAACATAAACACGACTTCTTACCTAAACAAGCTTCCAATCTTCAAATCACCAACTTCCTAAATCTCCCAACTACCAACGATCATCACCCTTAAGGTTTAGGTTAGAATTTTCTTTGTGAACAAGGAGAAGAAAGAACAAAATATAGGAGGGGTTTTTGTGTAGTGAAGAGGAGTAGCAATTCTAGCTAATAAAAAGAAGAAAATTTGATGAAGAAGAGGAGAAGAAGCCACGAAGAAGAGAAGAAGAAAAATCTCACAAAACACCTTTCTCACTTTCCAACTTAGAAGAAGTGTCATGGAAGTTGCAAAAGGTAAGATATTTATATATAACACTTAATTATAAGACTAAGTAGGCAAGTGACATGTGTCACTTGCCACTTGTCTTGTTTTTAAACCCTCACTTAATGTGTTTCCAATCACAATACAATTTCTAGTCCAATTTCTCTCCAAAATTCCAATGGCTCAAAGTAATAAATCCTAAAATCATGTGTCTAATTTTCCAGTGCCATTGGACAGTCATTTCCAGTACCGAAAATCCAATCAGTCCGCCACTTAGCAATTTTTTCTGGTCCGGAAAGTTTCCCCGAAAAATTCCAGTAAAATTTCCAAAATTCTACAAAAATGTAAAACACACAAAAATTCACTCCAATTCAATTTCCACGCACTAAATCATATTTTTCCACAATAAACACATATGCCAGAAAATGTTATGAATGCATGTACAATCATGTGCATATACAAAAATTACAATTTATGTATATATGGAGGCCATATTATGCATAAACATGTCGAGACTAGTTTTCACACTCATAACCCGTCCTAAATTACTATTTTACCCTTCCCATCGGTGATGGGATGTTACAACTCTCCCATCCTAATAAAAATTTCATCCTCAAAATTCATTTTTGGTACTGAAGAAGGTAGGGGTCCTGTTATCTCATACATTCCTCCATTTCCTGTATCATTTTTCTTCTCGATGCTTCCTTCCATAAAATTACCACTGATAAAGTCGATAGGTCTCTCAATTCTCTATTTAGATATCATTCCTCCTCACTTATGCTCTTGATGAGTTTCAGAGTATTCAGCGCTTTACTTCCAGTCTCAATACCACATATATCGGATTATAACAATACTGATCATAAAATCATTCATAATGCCTTAGTCCCTTTTTTTCCATAGTTTTATATGGACCACTATATGTCACACTTAGCTTCCCCTATTACCTTTGTATCTTATCTCACTACACTTTAGCACAGGTGATACACTCAAGGACAAGTCATTTTTTTTACTACGTATCAGTATTAGTACACTGAACCTTCACATCTTCCTCCATATAGTCACAACTTCGATGTAATCCACCAAAATTCATTCGTCTTTCAAAACCACTTATTCAGATTTTAAAAAGAAAAAATCATTTCACTCGCTAACAGTAACCCCAAATTTGTTATGGCTTTTACTCAGAGTGATCGACTATTATTGTCACCTGACGCCTCTAGTGGTATCACCAGGATAATAATGATTTTACCCGTAGTCACTTTGCACTATACATTAAGCTTAATCTCATATGCTGAAGCATTCCAGACATATAAGCTTTATACCTGTCTCCAATAGTCGAGACTACAAGGAACTCAAACATATAATCACTCAGTTCGATATTCTTAGCTGCCAATTGCTCTTTTGAGGTACACTTACTAGGACTTATCTTTATCAGGTATCAGGTAGTACACATACTTGATTCCATCAAAATTCCTCAAATTCTCACTTTGGACTTTCCTACTCCCGTTTTTGCAAAACTGATGTTACTTTTTCAACATTAATAACATTTCCTTTTTGCTTCATTTCTACCCGTCACTATACACTCTTTATTACACTAGATTGAATAACCTGAATATCCACATAAGTGGTACTATGCTATGAAATGCTCTATTTGATACAGTTGAATGGAACATTAGCTTTATTAGGACAAGTCTCTCTACACAATCCTTTCAATCTTTTCCAATTTCAGTCTTGATATGTATGGACAGTCATGATTCCACGCTTTCGAACCCACTACTATTGCAGGAATTTTCAAGTCATGTATCTAAATTTAGCTCATGTAGCTATATTTATCTCTAGGTACACAAAATCACCTTATACATTACAACCAATTCCCTCTAATGTATATACTACAAAATCTCCAAATCCGAATGGCATACCTAACACTATAATTATTTTGTTTTCATTTATCCTTGTGCTGGCTTACATCTTTTCCCTCAGTAATCAAAATTTCATCTTCATTTGTCAATATAATCATAGTCACTCATTGATATCATGTTGCTTGAATTACATTAACCTTCAATATCATAATCCTATTGGGGTAATGTTAACTCTAATAGATATAACCTCAAATTCATTGTGTTTTTATTTAGTTCTTGTAATTCCTTGAGTAACTAATTCCTTAGTAGTATGACCACATGTTATCCTCAATTTTTCAGTAAACTTCCTTTTTTTTAGACGGATTTCAGCAGTTCTTTCCATTTCCACATTGGCCTATGCTACTGTCTATTCATTTATACTTGTTGCTCCACACATTTCAATCTATCTACAAACATAATTTCCTGTGTTGGAAACCCCATCAGCAGAGGTAATTTATGGTTCCCAAACATATTTCCACAGCCGATGATGTGGACCAAATTTCGCCTCACATTCACAAGAATGCCTCCTCGAATTGCTGAAATCCTCTTAAATAGCTGGATACTTTACATCAACAAAATTATATATACACTCCCGATAGCCTTTTTTTTAACTTTTATGCTTCAAGCTTTGCGATGGATGTAGCTCTAATATTCTCATTTTTTTCAATAAAGAAGACAACACATCACAACTTTTTCGAGAGACCTGTCATTTTATTTCAAAATTCCCTCCGTTGCGTCAGTTGGTTCCTTTATGACGCAATCCTGCTTGAATCAAGTGAGGGGCCTTTGACCTCTGGACAATGGAAGAAGTACTAGATTCCATTTTTGAATCGAGAGAAGAGCTTATGATCTCAACTACTGGTCAAGGAAGACCAACCTTCAAAATTACCTGGCTTTCTGACCCTATCTTAGAGATTTCCTAGTACCACCAACCTCGATATTGTTTGTTTGACTCCTTGTCAATCACCTATTGCCCATAAGTACTTATTGGTCATTCGTAATACTTCAAGAAAATCAATTTCAACATTTCATATTATATCACTTCGTATCATGACTCCTATGGTCCACACATTCTCGATAATAAGGCTTAAGGAGACATTAAGCAATTTCATTTACGCGACACCCTGACATATACCATTCAAAATCCTTACATCTTACCTAGAGATGTATTTATATCAAGTCTCCAATCAGTAATAGTCGCTAATGATACTGACATTTCAATTTATTCTTGTTCTTGCCCATGATTGGGGTTCACCATATGATCATAACAGAAACCTATTTTTATTTTTGTAGGCCAATAACGTGTCTTGCACTTTCTTCCTCACATTACCACACATATTGACAACGATTCTTTTTCAGTTTTCCAATCTTTACAACATCCCATCATAATCATTGAATTAACATTTTGAGTACATTCCCTCTTCTCCTTTGAGTTATCATCATTTTCCATAATCGCATGCATAATACAATTCAAACCTAAGCGCATATCTAACTTTCTCTATACTGCACATTATGTATCACTTATCATCACTTGTAAAGTCATGTTCCTAATATTTCATCGTCCATATGTATATTTTCAATCCATTATACAGAATCATCAAGAAATGTAATCTCATTATCCCAGACATATTATTACGTTAAATCATAACTCTTATCACATTTCAAATCCATTCACAGTCATAGAAAAGTTCAATCTCACCATTTCTACTTCTTTCTAACAATATCTTCACTTCTCCATTTCGTTCGAAGGTAGGACATTACGGTAAAATATTAATATCATCACAATATTGATATCATCCTCCATAATACACACTAACACAAATGTAATGAATCTATATCTGCCTTATCGAACCATGTCCCCTTTTTCTCATTTCCAATTATCCTCATTTTATCGAACATATAAATACCTAGTCATCCTAAACTTTTGATCTCACATAGACATATTCTTATGCTAATCATACTTTTATCACTTTAACCAATATTCTCCTCATGACCAATTTTGCCCTCTACAGGTTATTCTGTCAATTCGATTTCTACACTTTAAGTCTCATTATTTCATTTTGATATCACTTCTTTCTTAAATCAGCCCACGTCAATGTATTCACATTCATATCCCATTCGAGGGTTTGTAACCATAGTATCCATTTTTCTTTTCCCATTCCTAATTGCCTATAAACCTTCATTGGCTCATATTTTGACATATCATCACTATTCTCACACCTAAACACTTAACATATGTTCATACGTATGACTCATACTCATGCGACTCAGACTAGGGATCAGTTGCCACGGTCTGCTATGACATGACTTTAATATATGTGATTTGGCCTATGTTTCAGAAAGTGCCCATATAAGTTCGTACGTCTGGGCTCTGATATCTCCTAAATGTAACACCCCACTCCCGCATGACCTGAACCCGACATCGATGGTGATATCCGAGTCCGTGCCCTGCGAGGGTGGCATGCTACATCACTCAATCAAAACTCAATATAATTTTTTTTAAAAAAATATAAGCATACACTAGCGGAAAATCATTAACATACATACTCACCGGTAAATACAATGGCCCTGAGGCCCTTTTCATAAATGCAATTTATTTCAGTCTATTAACTTTAAAAAATAATCTAATCATTAATACAAAAATTCAGGAAATACAATTTTATCAGACACTTATGTAGACACAAACTAATCCCAACCTCTTCACTCACTTACTAGCCAATGCTATACGCCCGTTGCCTAACGGGGTATTCTTCTGGGTCCTGAAAAATAATTGCAAATTTTGGGTCAGTTTTGCGAACTCAGTGAGTGACCATCATCGATGGTTCACCCAGTCACATAACACAAGTTGCATACATCTAACTTTATTACATAATGCACATTCATAAAATTTCACATTCACACATTTACAGAAGTCCACATTTGTATTTTTCATATTTAATACATGCATATGAGGCTCACTTTTTGTTTATGATTTTGTTGTGACCGAGTGCCTAACAGTCCCTTGTAGGGCTCATTAATATCTGTCCCTTATCCTTTGGTGGATACAGAGCTCATTATACGCTGAGCCGGTGGCTCTGAATCACTGATGAGCTCGAAGCTCATTTTCACTCGTTGAGCTTAAAGCTCTGATCGGTGGCGACTCTGGTCACAACAACCATTATGTTTCATGCAACACTCAAGCATATCACAGTTCTTCCATAATTTCACATTCAGAAGTACCACATGATTGTTATCACATAAGTAAAAGACATTTTGCCTTTCACTCAATCAAATAGATCAAATCAAATGCATATGTGACACTTTTCTAATTTATTACGGTGTTGTGATCGAGCGCCTAAACTGTCCCAATATGGGCGCATTAATCATTGAGCCTGAGGCTCTAAATCACTGTGGGCTCGAGGCTCAAATACATTGAGCTTTAAGCTCTCGGTGGCTGCTCCGGTCACAACTGTCATTAACTGATTGTGCACTCATGCATGGAATGCATATATCACAATTATGCAGTATCACTATCACAAATTATCACATTCAAACAAATAGTTCACAATCACATTAAAATCACAATCACATTTATTCACATTTCAAACACGGAGGTTCCAAATTCTCCGACAATTTGCACTTCTATGTCATAATCTCCTGATACATCGGACCTTCTGTCCTGAAACCATAATCAGAACACACTTCCCACCATTATTCACCACAGAATTCTAAATACAGAATTATAACACATAATAATTGAGGAACCGTCTAGGTCACTCACCTATAGCTTCCGAAGCTAATACCTGGAAGTCTCGGCAACGTCCGTGTGCTGACGTTCCAAATGTGCCTCTATAACATTCAAAATACTCAAACATTACCAAATGTACAATCAGAAATAATTAATAATGCACATGTATGCATGTTTGTGACATTCCCGGCATTATACCAAAATTCTCGTCATAAAATTTTCCTCTAACAATTAGAAACTCATAGACATTAAAATCACTCAATTCGGACCTCTATAGGTCCAATTATAACTAAAACACGGACCAGAAAAACAATTACCCGGTCCCCTCACTTCGACCTAACCAATCCCCATCAATTTCATCTCTAAAATTTCTCAATGTCACATAGAAATGAAATTAAAAGTCTCACGAATCCGATGCCTCGAGAATCAGGTCAATCAGAGGTCGGAGGGAAAAGTTATACACAAAAGAGTGGAGAGAGGTCAGTTCAGGAAAAAATACATGTCCTAGTCGACTAGTAGGAGGTTGTAGTCGACTAGGTCGACTACAGTGACTGACTGGAAGCTTTATTCTTTCTTCTGTTGACATCCCAACTTTCACAAGTCGTAACTCCTTACTCTAAACTCCAAATTGGACAAACTTGGTATTAATTTCAAGATAAAAGAGAGCTCTACAAGTTTCATGCAGGATATAAAAACCAATTTTATGTCTAAGGGTGTCAAAAATGCGACCAAAGTTACTGCCTGCACAATATTTTCCAAAACAGTATACCATTTTGTAAAAATCATAACTTTCCATTCCTTTTGACAAAAATTCCAAAATTTATTTCAAAAGAAAGATCAAAACATGTTCTACAACTTTCATGAATAACTTGGAAGCAAATTCAACCTAGAAACACATCAAATTCTCAAGCAAAGTTTCTGCCCACATGTGTCACCTTGAACAGTATACAATCTTCTAAAAAATCATAATTCCCTACTCAAATGGCCAAAAAATCCATACTTTATACCCATGAAAAGATCAGACAACATACTACAATTCTCATGAAGGACTTAGAAGCAAATTCCATCTCTACCTAGCTCAAAATCTCCATTAATGTGGCTGCCCTGTTTAAGAGTGTTAAGTCACCACAGAACCTAAACCACGTCAAAACTTTACAAAATCATAATTTATAATCCACACATCCCAAAATTAGAATACTATACCTCATTTTAAAGCTAATTCATTCCTTTACAACTTTCCATAAGACCACTTGAGCTAAGTAGAATCACAACAGTCCAGACTTTAGCTTCAATGTATAGTCACCACCAAACATATATGTAACACATTTTCCAGTACCAAGCCTATTAACATTCGAAAGTCAACAGGTCATAACTCTCAACCTAGACATCGAAAAATTTCATACTTAGTGGAGATAGAAAGATAACAAGAACATATTCAAGTTTCATGAAGACCAAATTAGCAAATTCAATCCAAATCAACCTAAAAAAATCATCAAAGTTTCAGGTCACAAGGTTCGGATTCCTGTTCATACAGCACCTACAACTCACTTTCAAGGCCAAATTCAAGCTCCTTCAAGGCACAATTTAGCATCACTTCCTCCATATAAAATATAACCAAACTTCTCAAGTTTAATTTCAGCCAATAATCACTTCAATTGCTCAACCATAGAAGAAGTTATGATCAAAACATTGAAATCTATACAAAATCAAATTTCCAGGTTTTATGCCTAAACCAATTGCTATCACTTCCATACCCTTTTCCAAGCCAATAAGCATCCCAATTAGTCAAGTAATCAACCAAAATTTCATCAAAACCTCACTTAATCACCTAACCATAAAATGGCAGCACACACACACACAATTGTCTTCCCTAAATTTCCATTCATCTAGAATCACAAAACCAATCTAAAACCAATCTAAAACATGTTAAGTCATTCATCCTCACACAAACATACACTTATACCCATACAATCAAAACACAAACTTCATGCAATTGATGCACAAGATGTCTTAATTATTGCCTCTAACTACCAAATTAAAGAACATAAACACGACTTCTTACCTAAACAAGCTTCCAATCTTCAAATCACCAACTTCCTAAATCTCCTAAACACCAACGATCATCACCCTTAAGGTTTAGGTTAGAATTTTCTTTGTGAACAAGGAGAAGAAATGTAACATCATGTCCCCATATTAAGAGTTGTGAACCGAAATTTCAATACATGCGAGCTCTAAGAGAAATTGAGATTTAAGGAATGCATCTTTCTTACTCATGCATCATGTTAGCATATATGCACGTAAATACGTAATGTTTCGGTTAAAAAGTGTACATTCATTCATTGAAAATTTATGGGTATAATTGATATTAAATGTGATTTTATTGTAAATAAGGAGTAGAAGGAGTAGGAAGAGTGATCTTGGTATGAGTCGTGATAAGGAAAGATTTAGAAACAAGATTGGTAGTGATCTGGAAAATATTCACTAAATATACTTCAGTCTTTTAGCCATAACGTTTTCTGTGGTTGTCTAAATGAGATGATTCTTGATTTGAATTAAACTAGATATATATGGCTACATTTTGCATGAAGACATCGAATTTTGAATTCTGTGTCTAAGAGTCCCAAATATTGTCATGAAGTGAAGAATTGGGTGCAGTGTTGGTGTATGAACGAAAAATTTGTCTTCAAACTTTCAGGGCAAATCTGAACTTAATATAGATAGATTTTGGCAAAGATTCCTTCTGGAAAGTTTTAGATCTTTCTTTTATCTTTCCAACGGTATAAAGTTTGTAAATTTTGGACATCTGAGTCAAAAGTTATACATCTTATAAATAGAGATGTTCTCGACGCAAAAAGCAGACGCAGAAAAGCAGACGCACAAAGTAGACGCAGAAAAACAGACGTAGAAAAGTAGACGCAAAAAGCAGACGCAGAAAAGCAGATGCAAAAAAAAGCAGACGCAAAAAAAAGATTAAAAAAGCGAAGTAAAAAAGCAGGCCTTAAAAAGGCGGAGCGAGAAAAGCAAGCATAAAAAGCGGCGAAAGGAAAGTGAGACGATATAGAAGTTAGACGATAGAATTGGCCTTTGAGGTCTTCATGAAAGTTTTAGATACAGACGTCCTCTTTCCAATGGTCCAAAAACAAAGTCAATCAGACATCTATAGCAAAAGTTATAGCATTCGCACTGAGACATGTACATTTCAGGTGAGGGCAGAAACGTGTTGGAGTCTTTTGGCCATAACTTCTTCTCTAGACCTCCAAATGACTTGATTCTTAAACCATTGGATTCGTAAGAACTTTATATATATCTTGACCAAAAATTGAAGTTATATGAATTGTATGGAGAGAGATTAAGTGAAAAGAGTGGGACGGGTACAGTGAGGGTGCTCTTAAAGGATATGAACTGGTGTTATCTTACTGAATATACTTCAGTATTTTGATGTTTTCTACATCAGTAGAAGCCCAAATGAGACGATTTTTGTTTTATGGTAAACTAGAATCATAAGGCTACAACTTATATGGAGAAATATAATTCTGAATCCAACTCTAAGAGTTTCAAGTTTTGGGCGGAAGTTGTGCATAGTGTATTGTTTTGGACAGGAGCAGTCTAAAAATGTTTGGAGTATATCTTTAGAATCACTGAACCAAACTGAATGGTTTCGGTGGCATTAGAAACTCAAGACAACGGAGGGTGTTTTGGATAAAAGTGTTATGTAAGAATGGTCAAGGATATTTTTGGCAAGACACTTAAGTTTAAAAGAACATAAGCTTATAGGGAAGGATAAAATGAACCTTTTGGCATAATTGGAAAAAGAAGTGTTGTCTTGCTTATAAATAGAGAAGAACTACAGGAATGAGAAAATTCTAGAGAAACAAAATGTGTGGATGAGAAAATAGATAAGAAAGAGAAAACATGAAAAAGAATGAAAGAGAGAAAGAAGAGAATAAGATTTTGAAGTGTTCAAGAAGAGAATAAGGAAGAGGAAGAAAAGAGCTTCCATTTGAGCTGAAGATCTCTTCATTTGGTGAAGAATCAAGGTATGATCAGTTGAATCTTTGAATCCTTGTAAAGATTCTAGTTTATGGAGTTTAGAAAATGCTTGGGTTTGAACATTCTAGAATCAATTTCAGTGATTATGCATTGTGGGATCTTAAAGTGGATTCCTATTGAATGAGATTTGGTTTGTCTTAGGAAATTAAGAGAATCCTACCTAAGTGTGTTTATGAGTATGTAGTGCTAAACCACGAATGGGAATTGGATGTTATGAGATCATATGAGGTTAGAAAAGAGATGATGAGAAATTAAGTTATGATATAAAGAAATCAAGTGTTCTTGAGAAGTAAGCTTATGAATAAGCTAGACTCATGCAAAGGGTGAAGATTGAAAGAAGAATTTAGAATGATCATGTACCAATGTAGTGTATGAAACGTATATGAATTATGAAATGGAAATGAGCATAAAGTGTATATTAGAACATATACCCGGGATTGTCATTGAGCATGTATTATACATAGTCTATTATTACAATTGTGTAAAAATGAATGTTGTTATGTGTACAACTATTGATGAGTGTGCAATGTGTGTCTTGCATAAATAGGTTATGCAGGTCAAGTGTCCACATTCAAGCATTCCAGAATTGGGAAGCTAATGTTATTTTGGAGCGTACTGTGAGTAACCTAGACGGTCTCACTAAATTAATTGTTTGCTTAGAATATGTTTTGAATGAGTTATTTAAGTGCTCCATACATGCGAAAATTGTGAATGTGCTTATGAATGCAAAAGTATGCTCAGCATTTATGCTAAATGCCGGACTAAGGTTCGATGATAAATGTGATCAAAACATGAATGTGCATCCATGTGATTGACTGAGGTTATGATATGTGCAACATTCATTACTGTTAGAGTAATGCCCTGAAGGCAATCGCCTTTAGTGCATTTTGTACAAATTTATGTACAGTCTTTATGAATAAATAAAGAAATGCATATTTCATTACTTTGCTGTTCATTATTTATGAACTGATATTGATCAATAAGTAAATTAATGAAGTCCATGATATATGACATAGCATGAAGGAAATTGTGATGTGATCATACTACTGAGATTCCTATCATGTGCAATTATGTCAGTATCTAAATTATCCCTAGTCGTAGGATTACTGAGACTGGACATCGGTAATCCGGAAAGACTAGCACATCTCACACTCCTTGATTTGATCAAGCAGCGGATCTCAGAAATTGTAAATATGAGATATTTAGGGTTGAGATGTGGATGCTTACTAGAGGTAGTAAGTACATTGGATGACCTGCTATGAGATCATAACATGGATGTCCTATTCTAATGTCAGTGATAATCTCATCATAGCAATGGTGCAAGTATCCTTAGACTTGAGGTGCTCAAGGATATCTTGGATACTGATTCTGTGCTTTGATTCCATTCCTTGTTGCCTTACAGAGGTCGCTCATAGGATGGTGCTTGGGTACAACTTGAGGTATTCGAAGGTAATTGAGTATCCAATAGAGGATTCACCACTTCTGTGATAGCAGAAGATGATACCCATGGCCTCTTGTCAGGGTTATTACTTGAAAGTCTCTGGCCGGAGCATATATGTCATGAAGAGTGTCTTCAATGACATATTAAGTAATGAGTCCCAGGACAAGAACTGATATCACTTGGACTAGATTTGACATAGTCAGTCTAGTGAGAGTTGACACATTGCCCATACTCAAAACCAAGTGGGGTATAGCATGGTGAAAGGAAGAATTGCACGGTAATTGTCTATGGAAAGGTTCGTGATATGGTTCATGATGAATACATGTTCATTCTTCAAACTAATTACTTTCCGGTCAATTGGGGGTCATGATGTGTTGCTAGATACCGCTCATGACTTGCTTAGATTAAGTGTTAATCTAAGTGGCCAACATAACCGGGAACCTAATGGGTCACACACATAAGAGTGTCTCGGAGAATTTGTAAAATAGTTTTAGACAGAGTTCCAATATATGGAGAGCAAAAGGATTAAATGGATCCCGATGAGATCGCGACATCGATATTGCTGAAAAATATTTCCGGAGGTTTTTTCCATATCGGGACCCGGTAGGCCGGTAGGACCGACCCCAGTGTGACTGGACCACTTCAGCATTTATTTATTTATATATATAATTAATTAAAGAATTAATTAATATATATATATATATGTATATACGTGGAAGATGGAGAGGAGGAAGCTTTATCATTAAGCTTTTTATATATATATATATATATATATATATATGGCTATACGTGGATGGTCCACATTTTTGGCATTTAATGAGTCTTTAAAAGCTAAAGACACATGCCATATGAAGGGAATGGAAGATGATTCTTGTAGGTTTTAAAAAGAAGAAGGTTTTAAAACCTAAGCTGGAAGTTTGAAAGAAGATCATCGTGGGAAGTTCATCTTCTTCAAACTTTCTTCATCTTCTTCTCAAGTTCCTCCAAGTTCCATCGTTGATTCAAGCTCTCCAAGGACAAAGGTAGGAGCTAGCACTCTTTACTTTGTTCTAGCTATTCCCGGGTCAAAGGGTTTGTCCCGGTTAGGTTCTCCGATCTCTGCGTGGATACCGTTAGAGACGGTCTCCTTTGGTCGTTATGGTTTGAGTTTGTTGTATAGACACATGGATCCTGGCTTTCGGGAAGGTCCCGGAACAAAAATTTTTGTTTTCCGCACCGTGGGCATGTGATGCTCACACCGGAATTTTCCTACAGTGGTATCAGAGCCACTTGTGTCGTATATAACGAAGAAACCATGACTAGGTCGGAGTTGCCTATTGCTTGTGACGATGATGCATGTTGTATATGTGAATTTCGAATTCAGTATAGAGATCTTGTTTTCGAAATTTTATTTCCCAGATATGTTTACAAGATGTTTTTGCATATGTCTGTGGAAGCTCGGAATTTATCAATGTGATTTGATATAGTTTTGCTAATTATTCCCTAATGTTCTGGTTGCTATCTTTGTGCACAATTCACTGAACAGGCATACTTATAAATTCGATAATAAATTGTAGAAAAATTGTTTTTCGGATTTTCTTTCACCGACATGTCTCTAAGATGTTTATAAATGTCTATGAGAATTGAAAAATGTTTTCGTGGTGACTTACTATTTATTTGAGAATTTATTGTGTGCTGCTGGGAATAACTGTGTTGAGGAACACAAATTCTACATTGGCTTTGTTGCTGAGGTTGGATGAGTTTTTGTTGGAAATAAATCCTGAAAAAAATTCATGGAGCATGTTGGGAACATGTTTTAACCTCTGTAAGTTTCTCAGAATTTATTGAAATTGTTTCAATAAGTTTTTCAAGCAAAAGACAATGCTTGGCAGTTTTGAGAAAATTGCTGGAGCTGTTTTGTTTGAAATGAAAAATTGTGTATTTCTCAATTCCAATACCTTGGATCATTTTTAATGTGATTGAAAATGTGTCATATTGATTTTGTATGCTTGCCTAAATGAATTTCTTGAAATCAGGTTTCCAAACAATTTAGGATGTCAAATATGTCACATTAGCGTCTCGTTAGTATATTCCCTTATCTTGATTGTTTTGGCCGTCACAAATTTTGTGACAGGTGCCGAAGTAGTCTTGATAAAGTGTAGACTACCTAGAGATACTTAGGGTGATAATTTGATATTCTCAAATTATTTGGAAATCTAAATGAATAAGATTGTATTCATCAATTTCAAGTTTCATGTATAGTTTGACTATATATGGTAAGCATGGTACAATGAAAGTGTTTCATTGGTACATCATAATAAAGAATATTACACTTGGTATTGTGAATTTGATCTACAAGGATTGAGAAATTAGCGATTAGAGCGGGCCAAAACCGGTCGACTAGCACATGTTCGATCATTGGCACGTCCATTCGATCATTAGAACATGCGGTCATTGGAAAGTGGATTCGATCATTAGAACATGCGGTCATTGGAAAGTGGATTCAGTTGACTAGAACATGCACCGGTCATTGGAAAGTGGATTCTAGTCAACTAGAACATGCACCGATCATTGGGCGTGCGATAACCCATTGTAGTCGACTAGCACATGTTCCAGTCGATTAGAACATGCACCAATCGACTACAACAACATGCAAAGGTGTGATGATGGATGATTTTAGGTATAGACTCAATGTGATTGATGAAATACCCTAAATCATTCCATATAGTCATGGTGACTATAATCCTACGGCTTGGAGAAGAAGAAGATGAGACACGAAAACCCTCGAATCATATGAAAACTAACGCCTTCCATTAATATGGAAGAACGAGTTCTTATAGAGTTGGGTTGTTGGGTAAACCCAAGCTCACTCTATACGGATATGTTCGAACCATGAAAAAAAAAAGATTTTCATATTAATGGGTCGGTTTTCACTAGAAGCGTTGATTTGTTGAGTAAACTCAAGGTCAGCGTGAGCAGAGGCGAAATTGGGTAGTGTACATCGGATGTACGCGCATCGAGAGTTGATAACTTGATGAGTGTGCATACATCACGAGTTGATAGCACTAGTTGATAGTTGCATCTATGAATCAAGTGGTATGACCGATACCTGCCGATTGATCTAAGGTGGCTTGTTGGGTAAACCCAAGGTCATTTTAGTAATGTCGGATATCTAAGATGCAATTGGTATGACTGATACCTACCGATTGACCTAAGGTGGCTTGTTGGGTAAACCCAAGGTCATTGTTAGTAATATCGGATATCGACCCACTAGGACATTTTGTCATAACGTTTCTTGGATTCGTACTGAGGGTTATGGATTCTTTGAAACTAGTGGGAGCCATATGCATGTCATGCAAGTACTTATGATCTTGCATGTAATTCTATTCTAACATTCTTTCTCTCTTTCCCTATAGGTTATTGAAAATGACTTCCAGTGTGAACTTGCGCTCACTTATGGACTCGAACAAATTAACTGGACCTAACTTTCTAGATTGGCTGAGAAATCTGAGAATTGTTCTCAGGTCAGAGGAACTGGGATATATCCTAGATGTTCCACTTCCTGATCCACCTGCTGCTGATGCTTCTGATGAAGATCATAAAGCATATCATAAGCAATCTATCAAGAAGGATAGTAAGCAAGTGCTTATGGTGGACTCTTCTTTTGGTTCAAAGAAAAAGAATCTAAAGAAGAAAAGGGCTAAGAAACCGAAAGGAAGTGCAGCCAAGAAGAAAACCAAAGAGACTGCACCAAAAGGAACTTGCTTCCATTGTGGCAAGACTGGCCACTGGAAGCGAAATTGTAAAGTCTATCTGGATGAACTGAAGCAGAAGAAGGCATCAGATGCCTCAGCTCCTTCAGGGCCTCAGGGACAGTAGACAGCTCATGAAGGGAGAACTAGACCTGCGTGTGGGAAATGGAGCAAGAGTTGCTGCATTAACCGTAGGCACCTACTTTTTGTCACTCCCCAGTGGGCTTGTAATTAAATTGGATGATTGTTATTTTGTACCTGTGTTAACAAAGAACATATTGTCTGTTTCTTGTTTAAATAGAGCTGGTTTCCATTTGACTTTTAGTAACAATGGTTGTTCTATTAGTTTGAATGGAATGCTTTATGGTACTGGTATATTATGCAATGGAATTTACATATTAGATATGTCACATCCAATTATGAATGTCAATGACACGAAAAGACATAAACGAGATAATTTAAAATCAACTTACTTATGACATTGTCGTCTTGGCCATATAAATGAGAGACGCATAGCTAAGCTCCATAAGAGTGAAAGTTTAGGGTCATTTGATTATGAATCATATGACACATGTGAATCTTGTTTATTAGGCAAGATGACTAAGTTACCCTTTAAGGGAAAGGGTGAACGAGCGACTGAAGTATTAGACCTAATACATTCAGATGAATGTGGTCCGATGTCCATCCATTCCAGAAGTGGTTGTCTTTACTTCATTACCTTTATCGATGATTATTCTCGATATGGGGTACTGTATCGATGAGATACAAATCTGAAGCATTTGAAAAGTTCAAACAATTCAGAAATGAAGTAGAAAACCAACTTGGGAAAAGTATCAAAACATTACGATCCGATCGTGGTGGGGAATACTTAGACCAACAGTTTTTGGATTATCTCATAGATAATGGGATTTTATCTCAATAGACTCCTCCTTACACACCACAGCATAATGGTGTGGCAGAAAGGAGGAATCGGACCTTGTTAGACATGGTACGATCAATGATGGGCTTTACAAAGTTATCAAAATCCTTTTGGGGTATGCAATCGGGGACAATTTGTTTACTTGCTAAGCAGAGTTCCATCAAAAGGCAGTTGATGTTACTCCATATGAGATGTGGACTAACAAAAGACCCTATCTTACTCATTTGAAAGTTTGGGGTTGTCACCTTATGTGAAGCGGACATAGTCGAGATAAACTTGATGCAAAGTCGACAAGTGTTTGTTCGTAGGATATCCTAAAGAAACAATGGGATATCAATTCTACCTTGCTAAGGAACAAAAGGTGTTTGTTTGAAGCATGTTGTCTTTAGAAAGAGTTTCTTTTACAAGAAGGCGGTGGGAGCAAAATTGAACTTGAAGAAGTTCGGGATGCTCGAACAGAGACGCAGATCAAGCTGCTCGAACACAAGCGTAACTCATACAGATAAAGTAGCAGTTCAACCTTCTACAACACACGAAGTTCGTAGGTCACGTAGGATACGCTATGTTCCCGAGAGATATGGATTTCTCGTGAATGAAAAGAATGACGTATTGTTCATAGAAGATAATGAGCCTACTACCTATGAAGAGATTCTGAAGAGTTCAGAGTCTGAGAAATGGCTTCACGCCATTCAGGCTGAAATGGATTCCATGTATGAAAACCAAGTATGGACTTTGGTTGAGGCACCCGAAGGAATCAAACCCATAGGGTGCAAATGGGTTTTAAAAAAGAAAACTGACATGGATGGTAATGTAATTACCTATAAAGCAAGGCTTGTGGCTAAAGGTTTTCGTCAAAGACAAGGAGTTGACTACGACGAGACCTTCAGCCCAGTAGCAATGCTTAAATTCATTAGAATACTCCTAGCCATTGCCACTCATTATGATTATGAGATATGGCAAATGGATGTGAAGACAGCTTTCCTGAATGGAAATTTAGCTAAGGATGTTTTCTTGATTTATAGAGACAGCTTTCCTGAATGGAAATCTGACTGAGGATGTGTATATGACACAACCTGAGGGCTTCACCTCCTATGATGGCGAAAAGGTATGCAAACTTCAGAAATCCATCTATGGATTGAAGCAAGCATCCGGAAGTTGGAATATCCGTTTTGATGAGGTAATCAAAGAGTTTGGTTTCTCACAAAATTTGGATGAATACTGTGTGTATAAGAAGGTTAATGGGACTGCAATCGTATTCCTTGTGCTGTATGTAGATGACATATTATTACTAGGAAACGATGTCTTTATACTACAATCAGTCAAGATTTGGTTGTCCAAACAATTTGCCATGAAAGACCTTGGTGAAGCGACTTATATCCTTGGGATAAGGATCTATAGAGATAGATCAAAAAGGTTGTTTGGTCTTTCACAATCAACGTACATAGACAAGATGCTAAAGAGGTTTAGCATGGAGCAATCCAAGAGAGGGTACCTTCCCGTGACTCATGGGATAACACTCTCGAAATCTATGTGTCCTAAGACACAAGATGAGAGGATGTGCATGAATATGATCCCGTATGCATCTGCGGTAGGATCTATCATGTACGTTGTGCTATGTACGAGACCCGATGTATCATATGCTCTAAGTGTTACGGCGGATACCAATCGGATCTGGTGAGAGTCCTTTGGGTGGTGTCAAGAATATCCTTAAGTACTGCGACAGACTAAGGATGTTTTCTTGATATATGGGATGGAGATCTCGGTGGCGGGTATCTGATGCCGGTTTTCAATCGATAAGGATGATTCCCAATCCCAATCAGGTTATGTATTCACCTTGAATGGCGGGCGATTAGTTGGAAGAGTTCCAAACAAGAGACATTGTTGATTCAACAACCGAGGCGAGTACATTGCAGCTTGAGCGTATAAAGAAAGGCGGTTTGGATCAAGAAGTTCATTCTTGAACTTGGTGTGGTTCCTAGCGATGATGGACCCATACAGTTGTATTGTGACAACAATGGGGCTATTGCGCAGGCGAAAGAACCAAGGTCTCATCAACGATCCAAACACGTACTCTGCAGATATCATCTGATAAGGGAGATCATTGGTCGAGGTGATGTGCAGATAGAGAAAATTCCCACAGAGCATAATATTGCTGATTCGTTGACAAAGCCATTGTCACATAAGAGTTTTGATTCTCATGTACTCGCCTATGGTATTAGATATCAAGGCGATTGGCTTTAGGTCAAGTGGGAGATTGTTAAAGTAATGCTCTGAAGGCAATCGCCTTTAGCGCATTTTGTACAAATTTATGTACAGTCTTTATGAATAAATAAAGAAAGGCATATTTCATTACTTTGCTGTTCATTATTTATGAACTGATATTGATCAATAAGCAAATTAATGAAGTCCATGATATATGACATAGCATGAAGGAAATTGTGATGTGATCATACCGAGATTCCTATCATGTGCAATTATGTCAAGATATCTAAATTATCCTTAGTCGTAGGATTCTTGAGGCTGGACATCGAATCCGGAAGACTAACACATCTCAAACTCCTTGATTTGATCAGCGTGAATCTCGAAATTGTAAATATGAGATATTTAGGGTTGAGATGTGGATGCTTACTAGAGGTAGTAAGTACATTGGATGACTGCTATGAGATCATCACATGGATGTCATATTCTAATGTCGGTGATAATCTCATCATAGCAATGGTGCGAGTATCCTTAGACTTGAGGTGCTCGAGGATATCTTGAATCTTGATTACGTGCTTTGACTCCATTCCTTGTTGCCTTACTGAGAGGTCGCTCATAGGGTGGTGCTTGGGTACGCTTGAGGTATTGAAGGTAATTGAGTAGCCAATAGAGGATTCACCACTACGTGATAGCGAAGATCATACCCATGGCCTCTTGTCGAGGTCATTACTTGAAAGTCTCTGGCCGGAGCATATATGTCATGAAGAGTGTCTTCAGTGACATATTAAGTAATGAGTCCCAGGACAAGAACTGATATCACTTAGACTAGATTTGACATAGTCAGTCTAGTGAGAGTTGACACATTGCCCATACTCATAACCAAGTGGGGTATAGCATGGTGAAAGGATTGTCTATGGAAAGGTTCGTGATATGGTTCATGATGAATACATGTTCATTCGTCAAACCAATTACTTTCCGGTCAATTGGGGGTCATGATGTGTTGCTAGATACCGCTCATGACTTGCTTAGATTAAGTGTTAATCTAAGTGGCCAACATAACCGGGAACCTAATGGGTCACACACATAAGAGTGTCTCGGAGAATTTGTAAAATAGTTTTGGACAGAGTTCCAATATATGGAGAGCAAAAGGATTAAATGGATCCCGATGAGATCGAGATATGTTCCGATGAGATCGCGACATCGATATTGCTGAAAAACATTTTCGGGGGTTTTTCCCATACCGGGACCCGGTAGACCAGTAGGACCGACCCCAGTGTGACTGGACCATTTCAGCATTTATTTATATATATATATAATTAATTAATTAAAGAATTAATATATATATATATATATATATATGTATATACGTGGAAGATGGAGAGGAGGAAGCTTTATCATTAAGCTTTATATATATATATATATATATATATGGCTATACGTGGATGGTCCACATTTTTGGCATTTAATGAGTCTTTAAAAGCTAAAGAAACATGCCATATGAAGGGAATGGAAGATGATTCTCGTAGGTTTTAAAAAGAAGAAGGTTTTAAAACCTAAGCTGGAAGTTTGAAAGAAGATCATCGTGGGAAGTTCATCTTCTTCAAACTTTCTTCATCTTCTTCTCAAGTTCCTCCAAGTTCCATCGTTGATTCAAGCTCTCCAAGGAAAAAGATAGGAGCTAGCACTCTTTACTTTGTTCTAGCTATTCCCGGGTCAAAGGGTTTGTCCCGGTTAGGTTCTCCGATCTCTGCGTGGATACCGTTAGAGACGGTCTCCTTTGGCCGTTATGGTTTGAGTTTGTTGTATAGACACATGGATCCTGGCTTTCGGGAAGGTCCTGGAATAAAAATTTTTGTTTTCCGCACCGTGGGCATGTGATGCTCACACCGGGATTTTCCTACAATTACATGAATGCATGTAAGATAAAGAAAGTTATGGTTGAAGTAGCCAGGACAAAGAGCTTAAAGCTCGGAATGTGAATAGAGCCTCGGGCTCGAGTGCGACTGTCCCTGATATCCACTAAGGGATATGGGACGTATACGAAAAAGCTCGACATCCATGAAGAGATGAGCTGGAAAAAGGCACTCGGTCATAACGACAATAATAAATGAAAATGAGCCTCATGTGCATTGCCAATTATAATTGATGTGTGTTTTGTATGAACAATGTGATATATTGTGAATATGAAATGAAGTGATTGCTATGTGTTTCCTGAATGTGTAAATTGCATGCAAGTGAAAGTGTGATTTCTCAACTATCTGTTGCATACTGGACTACGGTCCGCTGATAAGCGAATACGAGTGATGCATCACAATGCATATGAATGACTATTGAATTCTCAACACTAAGGTTAAATGCCAGACTATGGTCTGATGATATGGGAATGAATGTGTTTACGAAATTGTGAGTGAGTCATTTCGTTTCATGAATGCATGTCATATAATGGCTGTTGTGACTAGAGTAGCCACCGATCAGAGCTACAAGCTCAACGATTAATGAGCCCTATATGGGACAGCTATCAATGAGCCCTATATGGGACAGTTCAGGCACTCGGTCTCAAAAGAGTAACAATTGGAAAGTGAGTCTCATATACACTGAGTATGCATGACATAAATGATTAAATGATATTGAATGTGAAATATATATCTTATGTGATATGTGATGAGTGAGCCATCGATGATGGTCACTCACTGAGTTCGCAAAATTCACCCAAAATTTGCAATTTTTTTTTAGGATAAGAAGAATACCCCGTTAAGCCAGCGGAGTATATTCTGAATTCGGTGAAGGATAGAAGTCGGGATCGGTTAAATCGCATTGCATGTCTTTAATTATGTAATAAAGTGTATATTTGTATTTGGGAAATGGGCCCGAGTGGCTATTGAAAATTGTGTATAATGAAATTGTATATGATTGAATAAGGACCCAAATTAGGCATTGAATTCCGTATATATTGTTTTAAAAAAAAATGTACCGATTACTGAATTAGTGTTTTAGTACGCCACCCTCGCGGGGCACGGACTCGGATATCACTGTTGATGTCGGGTTCGGGTCGCGTGGGAGTGGGGTGTTACATATGTGATATCAGAGCCCAGAAGTACAATCTTATATGGGTATTTTGAAATACGTGTCAAGTTACATGTATATTAGTCATGTCATAGCAGACAGCGGCAACTGATCCCCAGTATGAGTCACATGCATGAGCATTCCTTAAGAGTTTGAGTTGTTAGAAGTATTGAGAGAAATGATGATCTGACTGAATGTGAGAAAATAAGGTTTATGGACATATTGGAAATGAGAAATAGTATCTGGTTTTGCATGGTAGATAAGAGTCCCCCACAAAAGGGTGCATATCCTTGAAGGTGATATATCCTTTAGGGGTGAAATAAGTGTGAATTGGCATATTGCCATGGATTGATTGGGGAAAATAAGAATATGAATAGAAATGAGGAGACTAATGTGTATAGACAAAATGAAGTGAAATCATAAAACTGTTATTATCACATAAGGGTGAATTTGGAATCGAAATGGTTATGTGAGTACTGTGATAAGAGGTTGTAATTCAGTATAAGGAGATAGTAGAGAAAAAAAAATTCTTGAGAACGAAAATTCATAATGTTTATGCTTAAGAACTTTTGGATTTGGGTCTGGATATAATAGATAAAGATTCAGTGTAATTGTATCAATGGAAGTATTAGTGAATATGAAATCGAAATTTCAATCGGGTGATATGTCCTCAAATGTGATATAAATGTGGATACATTGTCATGATTGAAAAAAAAAGGACATAAGTAGAAATAATAAGATGAAAGTATATGGGTTAAGTTGATATGACCTTGAAAGGTTGCATTTGGACTTAGAATGATTGTGCGATTATCTATATAAGAGTTTAAGATTCAGTGTGAGAATATATCTGCGGAGTGGAGATTTAAGCTTCATATGGGTTATGCCCCTACCATTATAAATTGATTGAGAATAAAGATGTGTAAGATGAAACAAATCACAATTGGAAGATGAGATGATGATAGTGATATAGGAAAAAGTTGTTGAGTTCAGATTAAACTGTCATTGTAGGTGTACATCTGATAATGGGATCACCATCACGGGTGAAATTATTAAGTATATGTGAACAATATGCGTGAAGATGACATAGGAAGTAATTGGAGACTTATTGAATAAGTGCCGATTATAGTCCCTATAGTTCAAAGTTCAAGATAGAGTAAGTAGTGAGAGTACTTGTAGTGATCAATTGGGAAAGAAATGAGACTGTAAATGATGTTAGCATAGGTGATGAGCTTGAGGGAAAAGAAGAGGGACTTGATTATAGCGAAGTCCCCATGATCGTGAACTGGCATAAAAAGAGAAAGGTTATCTAGAATTAAATAGGATTAAAGTGTCCTAGTAGTATAAGCTACTTATTGGTAAATTGATGTGAATACATTTCCAGATAAGATGTGATTATTTTGGCGATGTATGCCAAGATATTAGAGTAAATGAAATTGTTTAAGTGCCCTACAGAGCCTCATTACAAGGGCTATTCAGATTATGTAAGCTATGACATAAATTGATCTTTTCAAGGTACTAAGGATGACTAATATGTAATGACGAAAAATGGTTGATTGATAAGGTTTTTATGAATAGTGGTGATGATTGTAGTAAGAAATCTTCTTTCAAAGAAGAATCTCCCTAAATTGAGTTAAGTTGATCTAACGATTTGATTTAAGAGTAATCAATGAAGAGACAAATCAGAAATGAATACGTAATACGTCAAAAGTGAATAATGGAGTCATATCCTAAACAGGAACTCAGGCATAAAAAGTGGAATATGCCACTGAGAGTGTGTACACCAACTACATGAGTGGATTATAAATTCGAGGTGACACTATTGCAAATGAGAGGAAAATATAGGTCCCCCTTATATTTGATGTAAATATGTTTGGGAGATACAAATTCAATCTGAGGAATGAAATACCAACACACAAAGTGAAGCATTCAAATAACTTGAAATGTGTGGAGGAACTAGCACGAATGAATAGGCATTTGAGTAAGCCGATGTGAATTAAAGGAATTCGAAGAAAACGAGGAAATCATTAGAGACAAGAAGTCAAGCGGGAGACTGAAAATGACATGAGACAAAATTATTTTCATTGGGGAAATTAGTCACCTAAGAAATTGCAAGAAATTAACACAAGGAAAAAAATGTGAGTGATATCTATTGAAGTTAATGATACTCCAATGGTATTATGATATTGAAGATTTAAGTGATCCAAGCATAATTGTATCAATTAGTGACTATGATCATAGATGGTATTTTTTAGTGTGTTTGAAAAGTAAAAAGAGGCATTTTGAATATTTGAATAATAAGACACTGATGATAAAATATCAATTGGCTTTGGAGATTTTGCAATGCTTAATGAAGTGTCGCGTCAGAGATTTTGATGCAATCTGTTGTAATAGTAAAAAGTGGTTTTTGATGTGCATAGGATAATGAAAGTCTTATGAGTTGATTATGATACATGGTTTAGAAGTGCTATGATAGAAATCGCTTTGAGATCTTGGAGACATTAGATGTGCAAAGCCATTTCTGGAATATACAAATTATGTAAATTTAAGGGAATTATACAGTTTGGAAAAAAAATGATATTTGGCGATTGAAATAAGAAGTACGTATATCCGATTAAGATGATTGAGCAAAGAAAGTGTTAGAGAAGCCTATGTAACAACCTAAGATAAACATCCTAGTGGGGATATGCTAAGATTGTATTTTAGCTGCTAAAGGTGTAGAAACAAGTGATTGAAGGTTTGAGCTTCCAGCAGTTTTAACTGTTAGAAATATGCTTGAAGCTCATATTTTTGAATTCGTAGGAAGATGAGATTGAGGCATAATTCGAATTGACTACAGGTATAACAATTGTTATCATAGTGGCATCATTAGAAGTGATATGGGCATAGTATGACAGAAGGGTGGTTATTCACCCTAACATTGATATGTAGAAGGCCTAAAAGGATATAAGGCCATAATAAATGTGAGATAATGTTAGTGAGTGAGATGAATATGAAATAAGAGTAAAGTGACTCTTGAAAGATAAATGAGTTACGTGGAGCAACACCGAAATTAGAGAATATAGTGAAATGGAAATAAGAGTTGAATGTATTAACATTAAAGAGAAGTGAACTGTCAAAGGAAGGATGAAATGTTTTTGTGGGTATCACCTTGGTAAGACGCGCTCAGATTTGGAAAAAAGATAAGTTAAGCTATATGAATTGGTATGTATGAAAAGTTTTATAAATTAGTGTTATTAGTGAAAGAGATCTTAGATTCATAATATGTGATATGTGATCAGGATCTGAAATAATGGTTTGATCAACAGAGATAGATTGACAATATACGAAGTATAAGTTGGTAAGTAGTCTGAAATATGATCATGAAACAGTCAAGATAGTGTGATAACTAAATGAGTGACTGAAAGACTTATTGAGTCTGTCTATTGTGGTCTTTTAGAAGTGATGAAGTGTATGAGAAATAGAGGAGCGTATGAAAAATGGTCACCTCTACTGTATTGATCAATCAGATGAGAATTTCAAGGACGAAATTTATTAAGGAGGGGAGAAAGCACAAAACATAGGAGGGGTTTTTGTGTAGTGAAGAGGAGTAGCAATTCTAGCTAAAAAAAAGAAGAAAATTTGATGAAGAAAAGGAGAAGAAGCCACGAAGAAGAGAAGAAGAAAAATCTCACAAAACACCTTTCTCACTTTCCAACTTAGAAGAAGTGCTGTGGAAGTTGTAAAAGGTAAGATATTTATATATAACACTTAATTATAAGACTAAGTAGGCAAGTGACATGTGTCACTTGCCACTTGTCTTATTTTTAAACCCTCACTTAATGTGTTTCCAATCACAATACAATTTCTAGTCCAATTTCTCTCCAAAATTCCAATGGCTCAAAGTAATAAATCCTAAAATCATGTGTCTAATTTTTCAGTGCCATTGGACAGTCATTTCCAGTACTGAAAATCCAATCAGTCCACCACTTGGTAATTTTTTTCGGTCCGAAAAGTTTCCCCGAAAAATTTCAGAAAAATTTTCAAAATTTCACAAAAATGTAAAACATACAAAAATCCACTCCAATTCAATTTCCACGCACTAAATCATATTTTTCCATAATAAACACATATGTCAGGAAATGTCATGAATGCATGTACAATCATGTGCATATACAAAAATTACAATTTATGTATATATGGAGGCCATATTATGCATGAACATACCGAGACTAGTTTTCACACTCATAACCCGTCCCAAATTACTATTTTACCCTTCCCATTGGTGATGGGATGTTACACCTTAACCTATAACTTGTGATCCATAGTAACTGTGAGGCTTATCGGTGAAAATTACGAGGAGTCTAGGGTCACAATGAGAACTTGTGATCTTGATTCACATGTCTTATCTTAAATGTTTTGAAATTTCTTGCTAACATGAATGATACTAACTATGGATTCATTGTTTTAAATTAATAGTTGTCCAGAAATGAGTTTTCAGGATAGATCTTGGATGTATAAATGAAAAACTGCTAATGGTTTCATTAATCCTTAATTTCGAGGGAGTGGAAGCTTTTATTCATTATATATGTTCTCAACCTGCATATATGGGTAGGCCAAAGATCAGATGTCTATGTAAAAAGTACAAATACAAATATTTCCTTACTATTGATGAAGTTAATAGGCATTTGCTGGTTTGTCTCCAATTATTTTGAGCAGACACAACATGGGGAACTAGCATTTCTAGCACCTCAAGGGGTAATCAAGCATAATCATCTGTCAACCTAAATGAATATGAAGGGGGATTGGATTTACAAAAAATTATGTGGAAGAAACTGAAAATCCATACATGTGAATGGTTTATGATGGGGTCGGTTATACCTTTAAGGAAAATAGGAAAAATCTTGAATAAGAACCTAACCCATAAACAAAATAGTTTTTTAACTTACTACAGTCAGCTGACCGAGAATTGCGACCATATTGTGAGACAATGACCCAATTGTTTTCATTTTCTCGAATATTGACCATAAAGTCTGAAGAGCATATTTCAGATCGTAGTTTTGATAAAATTCTAGAATGGTACAATGAATCATTACCTGTTGATCATATAATGGTTGATAGTTTTTACAATATGAAGAAACTTATTAGGGGTCTTGGTTTGCCTGTTGAAAAGATTGATTATTGCAAATTGGGATGTCTGTTGTATTAGGGAGATGATGTGGACTTAGAAGAGGGCAAATTTTGTGGCCAATCTAGGTTTAAGCCTAGAAAGTGTTCAATGAAATAGAAATTAGTACTATGGAAGCAGATGTATTATTTCCTGCGAACTCCGAGACTTCAAAGACTTTATGCTTTTGATATTATTGCATCTTATATGAGATGGCATGCTGAACACAAACAAGAAGATGGAGTAATGAGTCATCCATCAAATGCACTAGCATGGAAGCATTTCAATGACACCCATCTTGATTTTGTAGTTGAATGTCGAAATGTTAGGTTGAGATTGTCGACGGATGGATTCTAACCTTTTGGTTAATACGGGTAGCAATATTCATCATGGCCAATTATAGTGACTCCTTATAATTTGCCTCCTTAGATGTACATGAAAGAGGCATATATGTTATTGACAATGATTGCGCCAGAACCTACAAATCAGAAGCATAAAATTGACATGTTCTTACAACAATTGATATCTGAATTGTAGTATCTGTGGGAATATGGTGTTCAAACATATGATGTCTCTTTGAAACAAAATTTTATGTTAAGGGCGACTTTGATGTGGACCATTAGTGATTTTTTAGCATTTGCTATGTTATTTGGATGGAGCACAGCTGAAAAATTGGCTTGTCCTTATTGTGAAAATGATTCTGATGCGTTTTATCTTCCAAATGGGGGTAAATATGTTGGTTTGACAATCATAGGAAATTTCTTCCTTCGGATCATCCATTTAGGCGCAATAAACAAAAATTTATTAAGAATAGGATGGTTAAAACACCTCCTCATCCTATAAAAGTTGGTCAAGAGATTTTGCAAGAGATTGAGGAATTAGGTTTACTGAAAGTAACAGAATTTGAAGCCGATAAAGTAAATACAAGCATTAGTCAAAACTTTGGTTAGAGAAAACGAAGCATATTTTGGGATTTGTCATATTGGAAAACGAATTTGATACGTCATCATCTAGATCTTATGCATATTGAGAAAAATATTTTTGATAACTTGTTCAATACCATTATGAATATTGAAGAGAGGACAAAAGAGAATGTAAAATCACAAGCTGATTTGCAACTTTTTTATAGAAGGAATGAATTACATAAAGATCTTCGCACTGGAAAATATCTGAAAGCATGCTACACCTTAGACAAAAAATAAAAAGAGCTTTTGTGTAAGTTTCTCGATGCTTTTATTTCAAACTTGGCTAAGTTTGTGGACCTGAGGAAGTAGAAACTATTTGGAATGAAAAGTCATCACTGTCATATGTTTATACAAAGGCTAATTTCAATTGCATTTCGGGAGTTGCTACCAAATAAGGTTTGGGAAGTAATAATAGAATTAAGTATGTTTTTGCAAACTTGGAGAAACTCGAAAAGGAAATTCTAGTAATTCTATACAAGTTAAAAGGGATTTTTCCTCCAAGCTTCTTTGACTATATGGAGCATCTACTTGTACATTTAGCACGTGAGGCAAAACTATCCGGACCAGTTTAATATCGATGGATGTATCCATTTGAGAGGTAAGTCAAGAAACATTATTTCCATAACCATATTATTACATTTTTATTATAAAATTGTAATAACCATTTTGTCCAATATAGATATTTGTATCATTTAAAAAAAAGTGAAAAACAAGGCCAGAGTTGAAGGATCGATATGTAATGCTTATTTAGTGGAGGAAGCTAGTACATTTTGTGGACATTATTTTGAGCCGTATGTTCACACAAGAGAAAGAAAAGTTCCTCGTAATGATGATGGGGGAGGAACGAGTGACGGTGATGGTAACTTATCCATTTTCACATATCCTGGACAAACATATGGACGTCCAACAAGAAGAATGTTAACAGAGGAAGAAATTAAGGCTAGACATGGTTACATTTTACTGAACTGTCAGGAGGTTCTACCTTTCGTGCAGTAAGTTGAACATTATTATTTATTCCTTTAAATTTATGTGTTGTTCATTAATGAAATACATAATAATGTACTTAAATTATACGAGGCATTGTTACGCGACATAATGCCAGATAGCACACAGGATGATATGATGGTTTAAGAGATATGTAAGTTCTTACTTACAATTATTCTAATAGTTCAATACCATATTTAAGTATTCTCTTGACATTATACATTTTATGATAATTTTTTTATGTAGGCTGTAGAAAATCCAATAGAGAACAAGTTTATTAGTGACCTTTCAAAGGGACCTCTACGAACTGTTAAATCATATCCGGTGTATTTCGTGAATGGATACAAATACTATACAGAACATCATGGGCATAGCATGGCAACAATAAACAGTGGAGTTGCCATATAGGAGAATTGATGGATTACTATGGTAAAATAATTGAAATACTTGAAGTTGAGTACCCTGCTTTGCAAATTAAACGATGTGTGATATTTAAATGTGTCTGGTATGACCTTAATCCAAATGTTGGAACAAAAGTGCATAGCTGATACAATCTAGTTGAAGTCAACATAAGGAGAAGATTGAGACAGTTTAAACCTTTTGTATTGGCAATACAATCGAAACAGGTGTCTTATGTCCTTTTTCCAAACTTACGATGACGTAGGATAGACTGGATGGTGGTTTGCATAGTTAAACCTATAATGTTTTCCAATCACATAGAAAAGAAGAACAGAGAGTTGACACTAAAGCATTTCAGGATGTCACTTTTATAAATGCATCTGTGACATACGATGATAATGAACCTTTAAACAATCTATCAAACGAATTTGTTGAAATTTCATCTGGAGAGGATGACAAGGACTAGAGATCTTAAGAGGAGCCCGAGTTTGATTCTTATTCTTTCGAAGAAGAAGATGATTTTACTTTACAATTAAGTTATGATAGTGATTAAATTGTTTTTGTAATTGAATTTTTAATCAACGTTATAAATTATTTCCTTTTCAATATATTATGTAAAGAATTTCATTGCAAATCTTATTCAAGGAATGTCGACATGATGACTGGTTCCGGATGGTAGTAATTCCTTCCGTTGGCAGGAATGTGGCAAAATTGTTCCAACCGAAGGAATAAAGTATGCAACAAAAATTTCCACTTCATACACTAAGGATTGTTTGCCTTCTATGACCGATCTTCTACTTTAAGGTGTTTAGCATGATTTGGATAACGTCTCTTTCCTTGTTATGTACATCTCATTTCCTTTGATGAAATTATTATATATATTCACATTTGATGGTCTGTACTGCATGTTTTAAGCTTCCTTAAATCTCAAAGATGACATGTATGCCGATAGAGGCAAGAGCGATGTCACAACAGTATGTAAAGGATTAAGGAGATCGGTTTTTTTACAAAATATGTCAACTCCACAAACCTCGTCTGGACATTCACATATGCATTAATATCCATTATTGGTTCATTTAACCGTTTTCTAATATGACAATATGAAAGTTATATCCTGATTGTGTTTTAGGTAAATCAGTTACCGCTAGTAGTTTATCTAGAGAGTTAGTCTTTCATACTAAAACCAGTCTTTCGCACTAAAACTGACGACACATTCACTGTATCCTCTACAAGTTTAGCTATAGCAGAAACGTTCTTGCAAGAAGGTATTCAAAAGCGTACACCTGAGGGAAGAAGTATTACTACTTCAATTGGTGCGTTTGAACATGCCAGGACACTTCTCAGGAATCTAGACATCGGGGACTCATTTACCTTTACCGAATCCCATATCACATGGAATCAAACAAAATAATTATATCATTTTGATTTATCGTTGCAATATACTAGATAAGCAACTGAACGTTGATATATTGTTGTATCTGTAAGAATTTGCCCTATGTCCTATTGAATGAAGGTTGTTTTTGTTTTTGTTCTAAATTGTTAATTGTCATTTTCGTCGTTTGTACTTGAATATGAGATTAAACAAATCGACTTATTTCCTTTTCCATATACTGTATCAAATATTGATTTCAAATTATTATATAAGTAGAAAATTCGATAAACAATGATTTTTTAGGTTCGTCGTATAGGACCAAAGAGACAACGTGAGGTTATGCAGCCCAGTTTTAGAGGCATGATCGGCAGCACTTACTATGTAGGTGGATCGTCACATTCTACAGCTCCCACTAACTTACCTCCTCCCCCTCCTAGATCTACAGATGCAAATGAGGCATCACCTACTACAGGACATGCTACACCATCCATATCCCCATCCCCAACTTATATATCATCCAATACTACTTGATCAGATGGTAGAGACGTTCACAGACCTAGAGCTAAGGGATCAGATGAAAGAAAGTACATAGCAATTGATGGCACTATGTAAGTGAAATCACATTAATGACTATGTATTTTTAATTAAGTTATAGGCTTATCAGTTTTTTCATTTTATCAAATTACTTCTTATATTAGGTTGCTTTCGTCTGTACCGTGTTCCAGAAATATGACTTCTAAATTTAAAGAACATATTGATCCTGAGGGTTATATATGGAAGAATATCTCTCAAGCAACAAAGGAATTTTACTTTCAAGAGTTTGAGATACAATAAACATTTAGTTTAGTTTTATATTGCTTTATATTCACTAATTACTTAAATATTATTACATGATATTACTTCAAAAATTTTTCTTCTTATTTCAAAAAGAATTTTTCTGGGATTCTGGTATCGACGCCATCATATATACACTATGGGAGAGGCAAGCTTGTACACGTCATCGCGACTTTATTGATGCGATACGTAAGGCTGGTGTATGACCGCATTATATTTCGAATCAAATATAGAGTCGATGGTAGGAGTATTGGAGAAGCCCTACAATAATGACAATCTCAGGGCATAACTCCACCAACAGACATGGAGGCTCGAGGGGAGAGAGTCTTCCGTTACATGCGAGAGGATCAATAACCCACCATAAGTATGTACAGAGACTTGAAAGTATCTAAACTTCACACTTATTTTGTACATGTTTTACTTTGTTGTATTATAGATAATGGTAATGGTATAAATGCCTGGTGCTATATATGGCTGTGTTGAGTTTTTTTATTTGCTCAACAGGGGGATATATCATAAAATTAGGAGAAAATTTGCAGAAATTTTTATTAAATATAGTTCACATCTAAACATTTAGGTTAAATATGTAAGAAAAGTCTTTGGGTCATCCTCTTACACCTACTCAACTGTTTTTGCATACTAACACCAAGAAGTATGGCGGTGTGACATTTGTCAACAGTCGATGTAGAGAACTGAATGTATGTGAACTTAATGCCTTCTTTGATAATCATTTAGTTTTACGATTATGAATAATCCTTTACTAATGTAAACATTAGTTTCTAATAGGACCAAATACAACAAACCATTCAGTGGTAGTCTCAGGAGGAACAACTTGTTGATGAGACTTAGACATATTTTGATGTTGTCGGTGGTAAGGACCGTCATGGATGGATTGTAACATCTCGTTACCGGTGTGACGGGTATGTCAGTAAATTGGATCGGGTTAGGATTGGTACAGGCAAATGTTGCATTGTATGTGCATTATCGTTTCCATAGACATCGGTAAATGTATTGACTGCACAAGCGTATATATATATATATATATATGCGTACATGTATGACATTTCCCGATTGAATTGTGGAAATTGGAAATTTGTGCGAAAAGTGTATAAATGAGTTTTGTATATGAATTGGAATGAGAAAAATTGAACTTAGAGAACTGGATTATGAGATTGGAGTGTAGGAATATGCAATTCCTAATTTTGTGAATTTATGGAAATTTTTCTGGAATTTTTAAAGAATCGAGTCCGGACCGGAAAAATGGTATAGTGACTGATAAACCGGATTTCGAGTCCGTGATTGATTGGTAATTGATATGAAACAATTTGAATTATGATTTTGGGAATTTTATTTATGGTTGTTAAATGGGAGAAAAACATAATAAGAATCGGATTTGTTAGACCCTAAGAATTGGACATGTGGTAGATGATCATATATATATATATAAGCTTAAGATAAGCTTAAATGTTCATTGTCATCATCGATGGTCGTGGGTGTGCTTGAGCGTGGAGTTGAAATTCTTGGAGGATTTTGAAGGTTTCTAGCTTGAATCAAGTAAGTTTATACTTGTTTATGCTATTTGATCATAGATTTGAGTAAGAAATTGTTTAGAAATTGGAAAATGTCGATGATAGGGTTTCGTTGATTTTGATTTGGTTTCGAAGAAAAGTGAGTTAAATGATGATTTGAGGTTAGAAATAAGTTGGGTTTAAGGTTTAAAACTGATTGAGAGTGTTTAGAATGGATTTGGATGGAGTTGAATCAGAAATCTGGAAATTTCAGGTTTCAGTATGCATTTATCGGACGTACGCTTGCGAAAGTGATGAACACGCCGCGGCGAGCCAATCCTTCTTCCGCACCGCGAGGCTTGCAAGACAGGCCGCGGCGAATGAAATTTCGTCGCACGCCGCGGCGAGACCAGACGCATGCCGCGGTGAGCAGACGTGTTTACGCCGCGGCGAGGAGGTTTAACGCACGTCGCAACGTACGCGCGTCGTGACGCCGCGACCAGCGCGATTCGCCATGGCGAGGTGAGTTCGCTTGCGCTTAACGTGGCGAGAAATGGGAGCTCGCCGCGGCGAAGGATCTGATGCCGCGGCGAGGAAGGCTGATTTTTCCAAAATGAGATTTTTGAGGTTTTAAATTATGGGGATTAGGAATTTGACAGTTCAATTACCTATAGATTAAATTCAATATGGAGATTATGAATTTGGAGGATTAGTTTCTAATGGATTGGCTATGGATCAATTGAATTTCTGAGACTAGGAATTTCAATCTGGGAGAATGAAATGAAGTGATTTTTAAGATGATTGTTACAAGTAATGAATTTGAGATTTGATTTCAATTGAATTGTTTTCTAAGTGATTAATTGGAATTTAGAGATTAAGAATTTGAATTGATAAGATGGGATTTCGGATTTTAATTCGATGATTATGGGAATCTAGTGACAATAAATAGTGATTGTGATTTTAATTGGAAGGTGACTGCAGAGAATTGGATATTAGTCTATTGACTTATGGTAATTGGATCTTTGCTATGAATTAGAGTGAAAGTGATCGAATTGGGAAAATTTAGGGAATGTCATAACATGTACAATACTCAGTGTATTTGCTATATTTGCATTTTTGAATATTGGAAATTGTGCAATGAGTGATATTCGATTTTTCTGATTGTTTTAAAGGCACCGATGGAGCAATTCTACGGGCAGTGCTAAGACTTCCAGGCTGTAGCTCGGAAGTGCAGGTGAGTAACCTAGTTGGTTTCTCAACCTTTATGTGTTTAATTTTATGCAAATATGCCATGTGGAGTTAAGGACGGATTATATGTGTTTGATTTGATTGATTCCGGACCACGGGTGTTCGGGATAGTTGGACTGTGATATAGAAGTGTTGATTGTGCATACATTGTTCATAATTGATTTCAAATGGTGAGAATTAGGTATGTGGAATCCTAATATGATGCATGTATGGTAAAGTGAACATGTGCATACATGCATAACAGTATGATCAGATAAAAAGGCAGTTGTGACCGGTGCAGCCATTGTATATGAGAGCTTTAAGCTCAACGCACAGAGCTTCGTGCCCAACGATTGTCAGAGCTATATGCTCAACGTTTTAGGGCTTTTGAGCCCAATGTTTCAGAGCCTATGGCTCAACATATATGAGCTCAGGCGCACGGTCACAACAACGAAAGAAAATGAAAGAGTCACATGTACATTACATATATGAATATTTATATCGAATTGTGTGAAAGCGTCGCCTTATATATGTGAATTTGGTAATGCATGGATTAATTTGGAATGTGATATTATGTGATACAATGTGAATTGATTGTGAATGCATGAGTTGGGTGAATCATCGATGATGGTTTCTCATTGAGTTCGCAAACTCACCCAACATTGCATCTATTTTTCAGAGGCGAAGAGTACCCGTTAGACTAACGGAGTATGATCGTTACTAGCGAAATGTAACGGTTGGGATCGATGTCGTCACATCTGCATGAGTACAGTGTTTTGTTTGGTGGGCCCTAGCTTAATAAATGTAATAGTGTGTTGAGATTTTGATTACTGAATTGTGTTCAGAAATGGCATCGAGCCCAGTTGGGTCATGCCTTTCTGCTTATGTACTGATTGAGCACTGTTGAGTGCTAATTAATAACTGAAAGTGTTTTGTATCTTAAAATGTTTTTGTGATATGTCGGGCCCAAAGTGTGTTTTGATTTCCGCGCGTTAAAACGTTTTTGGAAGAAAAAAATTTCATAACGAGTTTTAAATTGTGATTGACTGCTCTAGCATGCCACCCTCGCGGGTCACGGGCTCGGATGTCACTATAGATGTCGGGTTCGGGTCTCGCGGGAGTTGGGGTGCTACATGGATATTCAAGCTAAGTTTATTTGCGAATACTTGTTATTCGCAATCCTCCATGTCTTGTTTAACAATGTCTACCAGACAAGCACAATCGTCAGAAGTCACTGAGCTTCAGACCATAGTAGATACATTGATAGAGAGGATGACTCACATGTAAGAGAAGATGGAGCAGATGACTCACATGCAAGAGCAAATGGAGCAGACGACTCAACTGAGACAGGAACTGGAGCAACTGAAGGGGAGAGTTAGCACCTCTGAGCACCCTCCATCACTAGGACATTAGGATTGTTGTAGTAGTTTGCTTTCAATTACAAATATATGTTATGTACACTTTAATGTTTTTATTATCAATTAACAAAATTTGAACTTTATATCACCAATCAACTTCTATTTGAAAAAATTTAATATATAAACAAATTAATTTAATATGCACAAATAATTCACAACTGTTGAAATTATGCATTTTTTATAAAATCATCAAACAAAATTTAATGTTGGGA
The DNA here is from genome assembly GCA_029891385.1 of Erythroxylum novogranatense. NCBI lineage: Eukaryota > Viridiplantae > Streptophyta > Magnoliopsida > Malpighiales > Erythroxylaceae > Erythroxylum > Erythroxylum novogranatense. The sequence goes on along the minus strand of CM057234.1, from coordinate 89,834,478 downwards.
TTTTTAAAAAAATTATAACTTCCAATTACCGACGGATTAGAGAAAATCGTCGAAAAACATGTTTAAATATTACCAATGGAATAAGGATACCGTCGAAAAAGTATTTCCATATTACTGATAGAAAATTGTATACCGTCGATAAATTGTTTATTTTATTTACCGATTGTTTCTGCTAATCCGTCGGTATATTTACATCGATTTACCAACGGATTCTTTAATTCTGTTGGTATATTTTACCGATGGAAAGGCATATGACATTTCCATTGTTATACTTACCTACGCCCATATTAACAACGCTTTTGTCCGTCATTTAATTTCGTCGGTAAATATTAATACCAACGGAATAATTGGATTTAGCATCGATTATTTCCGTCGGTAATGCTTTGATTTCTTGTAGTGTTCGTATTTTATAAGAAACAACTATCTATGTATCTTAAGTTATAGTTTAGGTTTAGGTTTAGGGTTTTTAGCAAAAAGTTTTTAAAAGTTGCAAATTGGTCCTTAACTTTTTCGAATTTTATAGTATCGGTCGGTACCTTCAGGTATTATACGTACCGATCGGTACCTAATAAAAAACTGGTACCGATCAGTATTAGAAACCGGTATCGAAGGAACGAATATTGTTACGTACCGGTCAATACTGACTGGTACGAAGCAGTATTCATTCCTTTGGATAGGAGGCTTGAAATAGTTCATTAAGATTATTTGAATGGTATATCCTTCACCTTAAAACGATTTCAAAAACTCAAATTTAGTCACACAATTCTAATTTGATCGAATCTTTAGATCAAGTTTAAACTACATCCTAAAAATATGGGTTGGACTAAACTGACGATGGAACCGACCTAGTCTATTTCCATCTTTTATATATTCTAGTCAAACTTGATGAAACTTGTAAAATTAATACTTTTTTAACTTAATTTCAGTTTAATTTTTTACTTAATTAAAGTAGTCTTTTAGAATGAGCATATTAAATCACATTTTACTTTTTCATTGGAGGGGACTGATGGATTTTACATTGTTAAGATTTTTAAATTTTAAAAATAATAAGCATAATTATGTCACTAAAATTATAGCACTCATCTAAAAACATATTTAACTACATTTTTAATAACGAAGTATATAATAATGCAAGCACAGTAGTTTCATGAAAGAAGAAGAAGAAGAAGAAGAATAAAGAAACAGCTTAAGAAATCGCAAAAGAAGGACAGGAGACCATAACACAAAGTTGAAAACTGGCCTTTCCCAAACTACTTAACTTAAGAATTGAAAATGAGTACGAACTTGTCCCTGAGAAGCACCATAGATGCAAACAAATTGATTGGACCAATTTTTTTTTTATTGGTTGCGTAACCTTAAAATTGTTTTAAGGCAAGAGAAAAAATCGTATGTTCTTGACAATGAGCTTCCACTTGAACCTGCACAAGATGTTGCCAAAGAGGATTGGGAAAATTATCAAAGTCATATAGATGACAATGAGTAAGTAACATGAGTGATGTTTGTCAGCATGTCCTCCGAGCTTCAGAGGCAACATGAAAATATGAATGCAAGGGAAATGTTCATGCAACTTCAAGAGTTGTTTGGTGCTCAAAGTTGGGTGGAGAGATTTGAGATTGCAAGAGCCTTGTTTTAATGTCAGATGGCTACTGGAACATCAGTGGAACTTCATGTTCTACAGATGATTGGCTATATTGAAAAATTAGGCTAATTGAGGTATGACTTGAACCTCGAGTTGAGCATTGATTTAGTGCTCAAATCTCTTACCTCGAGTTTTTCATAATTCATTATGAACTTCCACATGAACAAAAAGAAAATGTCATTGGCTGAATTACTCAACATGCTCAAGACCGCTGAGGGATTCCTTAAGAAAGAATCTGGTTCTGTTCTTATTGTTGGCTCTTCTTCTTCAAAAGATAAGGGTAAGACACTTAAGAAGAAGAAGAAGAACAAGAACCAAAAGACTTATGCTAAAGTGGCAAAGCCAGAAGGCAGTGTCAAGAAGAAGAATGACAAGGGCATCTGTTTCCATTGTACCGTAGCTGGACATTGGAAGAGGAACTGCAAAGCTTATCTTGCTAGCTTGAAGGAAAAGAAGTTAAGCGTAACTTCAACTTCATGTTTGTTTATGATTGAAATCAATCTTTCTACTTCTGTATCACAATCTTGTGTATTAGATACCGGATGTGGTTCTCACATTTGTAACAATGTGTGGGTACTAACAAACAGTAGAGCATTGAGAAAAAGCGAAGTGGACTTACAAGTCAGTAATGGAGCAAGAGTTGTTGCATTAGCTATTGGAACTTGTAGTTTAGCTTTGCCTTTTGGTGTTGTACTTGAACTAAATAATTGTTATTATGTTCCTGTCATCACAAGAAACATCATTTCTATTCCATGTTTGGACATGAATAGATTTGTTTTCAATATTAAGAATAACAGTTGTTCTTTTTATAAAGATGACATTTATTATGGGTTTGGTATGCTTAGAAATGGTTTGTATGAATTAGATCTTAAAAGATTCTTCAAATAAATAGCAAGAAAAGGAGATTAATTGACCAAAATCCTTCTTATTTATGGCATTGTAGGTTAGGTCATATTGTAACATCCCGTTACTGCGAGCAAGGGTATTTTGGTAATTATGGGTTAGACTGGTAGACTGCACTACATTCACTGATTGAATATGTTACTGGCCTCTAATTATAGAGGAACTGGTTTATTGCATATGTATATATTCATAGGTGCATGCATTCATGATTTTTCGGTATTTAATTGTGAATTGAAATTGACTGAAGTGACTGGTTTGTGAACTGATCAAATTGTGAACTGACTGAACTGACTGGAATATGATTAATTGAAAAATTCAGAGTTATTGGGTTCAAGTGACTGATTTAGAATAGTTTATGAGTGACTGGTAATTTATAGTGGCTTATAGGAAATTTTCGAGAAATTCGAGAGATAATGCCCAGACCGGAAATTTTAGAGTGACAGATTAATTGACTGTATAGTACTGGAAGAATGGTCTAAGGGCAATGGAAAAATTAGAATTGTTACTGATAGAAAATAATTATGTTGAGCCATTGAAATTTAGAGACTGAAATTTGGACTGATATGGAGACCCAAGTCTATAAATAGTTAGGATTTAGCAATTTTGGGGAAAGGTTGCTAAGGTATACGAGCTTCCCCTCTTCCCCTCTACGGCGTTCTTGATTTCCTCTCATTGGTGAGGATTTCTTGATTTTCTTTTATGGGTTCTCTTCATTGATGTTAGTCTAACATGTTATAATGGTTGTTAAAGGTTGGAAGGTTTGATATTGGTAGATCAGAGGATTTGAAGGATTTCTAGGGTTTACGGTGGATTTTGAGAGTTGTGGATCGATCTGTGATTTTGGTAAGTTTTAAGAGTATTAATGTTGTTATTAATGATTCTTACTGCATTTATGGCTTTTAGTAGAGTAGATTTGAGTGGTTGGAGTGTTTTAATGGTGGTTTTAGAGTGAGAAACGATCGAGAAGATGGCGATTCGAAAGACGCCATGCGTTCGCCTGCGCGCCGCCAGCTTGACGATTTAATATTTATTCGATTGCCATGGCGAAGCGTATGTGGACGCCTTGTGCGGCGTCATTTATTCATGACGCCGCGGCGTGCTGCCCTCACCTCGCGGCGTGCCAGGGCGCGTCGTTCGCCACGGCGAGCGAGCTTTTCTGCGCCGCGGCGAGAGGGACTGTTCCATTGGATTAAATTGATTTATTGGGCATAACTTTTGGTGTAGACCTCCGATTGAGGCGATTCCAGATTTGTTATGAACTAGGAAAAGAGGTCTACAATTGAGGATAAGTGTAGGAATTTGAATTGATCTAAATGAAATTGAATTATAAGGAATTGGGTCGATTATGGTGCATAGTATGACCTATATGTCAAATTGAGACTATTGGAGTTTTAATTGGAATTTGCAATAGAAGTTTCGACCCGATAAATAGGGACTTGCTATAGGGTATTCAAATGGAAGTAAATTGACTGGATTTTAAGAATGGATCAAATAATTGTCGATCAATTGAACAGAGAGATAGGATTGAGTTTAATGTACCGAAATTGAGATTTAGCACCGGAAAATCGTGAATATGCATCGTACATCATTTCACTGAGACATATGTATTATTGAACTGTTTAATTGGGCAATTAGTAATGGTTTATATTTTACTGTTATAGAGGCACCGTTGGACCGTCGTTCCACGGATATTGCTGGGACTTCCAGGCAGTAGCTCGGAAGTTACAGGTGAGTAACCTTGTTGGTTTCTCAAATTCCTGATTGTTTATATGCTCTGTATGAATTACTTGCAAAGGTGAACTGTATGATTACTGGCGTGATTAGGATTGAATTGCATGCTACTAATGAATTGGACTGGACTATTTCCTGATTTCCAAAATTGATTGGATTGAATTGCATACTTTACTATACTGAACTAGATCCTTTGTATTACACTTGAATCGATATCTCGGGCTTTATAGCCATATACTGTAAATTACTGAATCACTGAATACTGAATTACTGAACACCGCACTGCACGCATAAATGCATGATCACATAATGGACGTGTCCCAAGTTGCTATTATCACTGAAAAGAGCCTCGAGCTCGAACATCGCATCTTGTCGGGCTTAGCAGGGAGAAATCTCGACGTCGCCCCCATCGCCATCGATCGAGCACTTAGGCACAACACTGAATAACCGGAAAGAGTCTCATATGCATTATATACATGACTGACTGAACTGCCAAAACTATGTGATGCCATGATTTACTGTAAATTGTGATGTGTTATCGTAAACGTTTCTACGCCATCGTATTATTGTGATCGATCATCGCATCGTTGAAAATCGATATAAACCATGTAAACTATTATGTATCATCGTAAAAGCTGTATATATCGTTAATTGATGTTACTGTGTCGTGTTGTACGCAATTTGCGTAATGCATGATTTGAGTGAACCATCGATGATGGTTTCTCACTGAGTTCGCAAACTCACCCAAAATTGCAATCTATTTTTCAGGACTGATAGACTAGACTCCTAGCTCCGAAGATATTCATTCCTGCCGTGCGAGCTGCTAGCGAGGGACGTGATGGCACATAGGTCGGTCAGCTGGGTTAGCTTTTGAGGATGACTTAGGATAGATGTTTGTATCAGTTTCCTTTTTGGTTTTGTTAGGAGACTGATAGACTTGTCTATTCTTCAAACATACTGGTTTCTGATATTGAGTTATTTTATGATTTTTACTTATTTCGATGCCATGTGGATATTATTGGATAATGTTCTGGTAGTGCACCCTTATTGTGGGATACGTGTCGGAGTGACCTTCGGGTTTCCCGATGTGTACCCCTACGGTGAGGGGGCGCTACACATATTAATGAAACAAGAATCAAAAAGTTACACAAAGAAGGATATTTAGATCCTTTCGACTATGAATCATATGAAACTTGTGAATCTTGTTTAAAAGGTATAATGACCAAACTTCCCTTTAGTGGAAAGGGACAACATGCTAATGAGTCGTTAGAGCTTATACATTTAGATGTATATGGCGCTATGTTTACTCAAGCTAGAGGTGGATTTTCATATTTCATAACATTTACAGATGACCATTCAAGATATGGTTATGTGTATTTAATAAAATATAAGTCTGAAGCATTTGAAAAGTTTAAAGAATTTAGACTTAAATTAGAGAAACAAACTAATAAGAGTATTAAGACACTTCGATCTGATCGAGGTGGCAAGTACTTGGACCATCAGTTTCTTAGTTACTTAAAAGAGAATGGAATTCTCTCATAATGGACTCCACCTGGAACTCCATAACATAATGGGGTTTCTGAAAAGAGAAACTGTACTTTATTAGATATAGTACGTTCTATAATGAACTATGTAGTTCTTCCAGTTTCATTTTGGAGATGTGCTCTTAACATTGTTATTTACCTATTAAATAGAGTTCCATCCAAAATCGTTGACAAGACACCATACGAGATATGGACTAGTAAAACACCAAAGTTGTCACACTTAAAAATTTGGAGATGTGATGCTTACATGAAGCGTGCAATGTCTAATAAACTTGAAGCTAAATCAGATAAATGCATGTTCGTGGGGTATCCAAAAGAAAGTCTTGGATATCAATTTTATCATCCTCTTGAACAAAAAGTGTTTGTCTCAAGACATGCTATATTCTTAGAAAGAGAATTTATTCTCAAACAAAGTAGTAGGAGTGATGTCGAACTTAGAGAAGTTCTAGAACCAGAAACATACATCCAAATAGAACAAGAACCATATGTTGATACATTAAATGTCTAATCAATGGTTCAAGAAACACATAGTCTGCGACGGTCTGGAATGGTACATCATCCTCCTATTAGATTAGATTTACATGTTGAAAAAGGAAGTGATGATGCTTCAATTTTGAATGATGAACTTATTGATTTTAAGGGAACTATGTCAGACATTGATTCTTTAAAATGGAAAGAAGCCATGAAATTTGAAATGGAATCCATGTACATTAACTAAGTATGGTCTTTGGTGGATGCACTTGAAGGTATAGTACCTATTGGGTACAAATGGATTTGTAAGAGAAAATTAACATGGATGGATCGTACAAAGCAAGGTTAGTGGCGAAAAGTTAGAGACAAAAACAAGGAGTTGATTTTGATGAAACTTTTTCGCCAATGGCAATGCTTAAATCCATAAGGATTTTATTAGTTATAACAGCATACCGTGATTATGAAATTTGGCAAATGGACGTCAAAATGGCATTTTTTAATGAAAATTTGCAAGAGGATGTATATATGGCACAACCTGAAAGTTTTGAATCCAAAGAATTTTTTGATCAAGTATGCAAGTTGCAAAGGTCCATATATGGACTAAAGCAAGCATCGCAGAGTTGGAACATCCATTTTGATGAAACAATCAAAGAGTTTGGTTTTATAAAAAATGTGAAAAAACCTTGTGTTTACAAGAAGGTCAGTGAGAGTGCAGTCATTTTCTTAGTGCTTTATGTGGATGATATAATGCTCATTTGAAATGACATTTCAATGCTCCAATCTATTAATATATGGTTATGTAAGAATTTTTCCATGAAGGATATGGGAGAAGTGGCTTATATACTAGATATAAAGATCTATCGAGATAGATCAAAGAGGTTGTTTGGTTTGTCCCAATCCTCGTATATAGACAAAGTGTTAAAACGATTTAGCATGGAAAATTCCAAGAGGGAATTTTTACATATATCGCCTGGGATTTCTCTGTCCAAAAGCATGTTTCCTAAGACACAAGAAGAAAGAGATAGAATGAATGGTGTTCCATATGCTTAGGCTATTGAATCGATCATGTATATGATGCTATGTACAATATCATATGTTGCTTATGCTTTGAGCATAATAAGTAGGTATCAAGATAATCTCGGTGAGGGTTATTGGACAGCTGTGAAAAATATCTTGAAGTACTTGAGAAGGACTAAAGATATTTTTCTGGTCTATGGAGGATTTGAGCTGAGAGTTCAGGTTTATTCAGATGCTAGTTTCCAGTCTGATCAAGACAATAGTAGATCACAACCAGGGTATGTTTTTACTCTTTGTGGTGGAGCGATTAGTTAGAAGAATTTCAAACAACCAATCATTGCAGATTCAACAACTGAAGCTGAGTATATTGCAGTTTCTGAGGTAACGAAGGAAGCAGTTTGGATCAAGAAGTTCATTACTAAACTTAGAGTGGTTCCTAGCATTGTTGATCCAATAGCAGTGTACTGCGACAACAATGGTGTTATTACACAAGCAAAGAAATCAAGGTCTCATCAGCGATCCAAGCATGTACTCAGGATGTAACATCTCATCACCGATGGGAAGGGTATTTTGGATATTTGGGACGGGTTAAGAATGTGTAATTATATCTCGGCATGCACTTGCATCTTATAGCCTCTATATTATTATAAATGGTAATTTTTGCACATGCACATGATTATACATGCATTCATGGCATTTCCCGGCATAAGTGTCTAAATGTGATCTTTTGTGAAAAATGGGTTATTTGTGTTTGAAAAATTGATTTGGAGTGATCTAGGTGTGTTTTCTATTTTTAGAGGATTTTGGGATTTTTTTGGAATTTTTGGAATCGATGTCCGGACCGAAAAATTTTCAGGTGACAGACCAATTGGGTTCCGGTACCGAAAATTTCTGTCTATGGCACTGAAATTTGGATAAGGGATTTTTGGGATTATTATTAGAGTCATTAGCATTAGATGGATTATTGATTAATGTGGGTTAGTGTTATTTGAATAAATGGGATTAATTAGTGTTTTTGTCTTTTTCTTCTTTAAGTGACAAGTGTCTCATGCATTAAATAGGTTTGTCTCATTCCTCTCCTCACCCACGACCTTGCTTGCTCCTTGGAAGGCTTAAACTCTTTTTGAAAGTTAAAAGCAAGTTCTTCATCCGTAGCTTTCTTCTTTGGTGTTCTCCTCCTTCGATTGTCTCCTTCCTCTCCTCCCATACTAGAAGCTCTCCTTGCTACTAGCTTGCTCCTTTCTATTCTCAACCATAACCTACCTTAAGCCTTGTGAAGATGATGAGTTAAGTGTTGAGAGGTGAGTGATAACCGTAGGTGAGGAGTAAAGTGGAAGTTGTTATTATGAAGATTTGAAGAAATTAAAGCTTGCAACTTGTTTAGGTGAGTATTTTGTTTTGTGTTCTCTACTTGGTAGGTTGAAGCATTTATTGTATTTCTTGGTGCTTTAATTTCATAAAGCTTAAGTTTTGATTTTATGGGTAGGTTGTTTCTTTGATTGGTTCATGAATGGTGAAAGATAAATTATTAACATGTTTTGGATTGGTTTTGTGATGCAAAATGAATGGAAATTTTATGAGACAATTGTGCGTGGTGTACTGCCATTTTTAGGTTTAGTTGATTAAGTGAGGGTTTGATGATACTTGTGGCTAAATCTTGGTTAATTGGGATGTTTTATGATGTAGGATTGTTGGTTGCATGAAAGAGGTTGAGTTAGAGATGAAATCTAGAAAATTGGACTTGTGTGCGTTTCAGATTTTTGCTTGTAACTTTTGACGTGATTATGCTTTTGAGTTGGGGTTTGTTTTGAATGAAACTTAAGAAATAGGGCTAGATTTCATATGAAGGGAGTTTTGTCTAATTCTGACTTTGAGGGTTTTCAATTTGGCTCGGAAGGTGAGTGGTTAGGTGCTGTGTGAATAGTAACCCGAGCTGTGAGACCAGAAACTTTGATGAAATTTTTTAGGTGGATTTGGATTGAATTTGCAAGTGTGGTCTTCATGAAATTTGGAGAGTTATTGTTAGCTTTCTAATGCCATTGAGCATGATATTTTTCGATGTGTAGATTGAAAGATATGGTTTGTTAATGTTCAGGTGTTTTGGTGTGCAAATGCTCCAAGTATTTAGGTTGTGTGCTTTTTGTGTTCTGAGATTTAATCTGGACTGTTAAGGATAAAATTGGTTTAAGTGACCTTCTGAAAAGTTGTATAGGATTATGATAGCTTTCTAATGAGATATTTTACGTGATTTTTGGGTGTAAGGATTGTAAGATATAAATTTGTAAAGTTTTGTTATGGTTTAGGCTATAGGCTGATTTTATAAAGTCTAACAGGTCAGCCACATTAATGGGAAGATGCGACCTATGTAGGGATGGAATTGGGCTCGGTGTTCTTCTTGAGAATTGTAGTTGATTTTCTGAGCTTTTTATTGCTATATGGTATGCAATTTTTTGACAATGGGTTAGGAAGTTATGAATCTTGGAAGATTAGGTTATTGTTGTGACTAATTTGTGTAGACAGAAGATTTGCTTGCGAATTTGATTTGATTATAGATGGAATTGGCTTCCAAGTTGTTCACAAAAGTTGTATCATTTGTTTTGCTCTTTTGATTGATATAAAGTTTGGAATTTTGACAAAGGGGATGGAAAGATATGATTTTTGGAATAATGGGGTACTGTTTCTGCATGGACATGGGAGGGCAGTAGCTTTGATTGTATTTTTGACACCCTTAGAGGTGAAATTAACTTTTGAGCCCTTCATGAAATTTGTAGGATTTTTTAAGACCTTTCTAACGAGTCCATATTTGTGATTTTTGGATGTGTGTTAAGAGTTGTGTGTTGAGGAAGAGGGGTCGCTTATTGAGAAAGTTGCAAGAACTTATGGGATCGCATGGTGAGGGCGCTGCTCGCCCAAGGAGGGGCGAGCAGGGGCACATCGCTTTCCAGGCGAGCGAGGCGCTCGCCAAGCGAGTGAGGGGCTCGCACCCAGGGCGAGCTCACATCGCTCGCCCATGCAGGCGAGCGATCCCGCATCGCTCGCCAGTGAACGAGGCGCCGCCAATGAGCGAGGCTCGCACTCAACATGAGCCCAAGCGAGCTCACACCTGTATGAGCCCAGCGAGTGGGCGCGCCGAGGCGTCTGACGCCGTTTCAAGAGGGACCTTTATGCTTTGTTTTCCTTCCCTTTTCGACCTCCGTCCAATCTTTTGTACATAACTTTTTCGTCCGAACTCCGATTGACCTGATTCTTGACGCATCAAATTCGTAGAACATATAATTTTATTATATGTAAAATTGGGAATTTTTAGAATTGAAATTGATGGGGATTGGTTAGGTCGAAGTGGGGGGTTCAGATAATTATTTTTCTGAGCCGCATTTTCTTAATAATTAGACCTATAGAGGTCCAAATTGAGTGATTCTTGTGTCTATGGTCTTCTAGTTTTTAGAGGAACATTTTGTGTCGGAGAATTTGGAATCTGTGCCAGGAATGTCGCGAACATGCATTGTACACTTTCTAAATTGCTTCATGTGCATTAGAAATTATTTCTGATTGATCAATGGGTAATGTTTGAATATTTTTGACTGTTATAGAGGCACATTTGGAACGTCATCCTCCGGACGTTGCCGAGACTTCTAGGCATTAGCTCGGAAACTATTTGGTGAGTAACCTAGATGGTTCCTCAATCTTTATTTGTTTATAATTCTGTACTTATGACACTGTGAAGAATAATGGTGGGACTGTTGCATTTGTTTATGCCTTAATTCCGGACCGGAGGTGTCCGATGTAATGGGAGTTTATAACATAGAAGTGTTACCTGTTTGCGAATCTGTGACCTACTTGTCTGTAATGTGATAAATTGTGATTCGTGATTTGATTGTGACATAGTACCATCAAATTGTGATGCATTTACTACGAAAATGGGGCATATGCATTTCATACATGAATGCATGAAACAGATAATGACAGTTGTGACCAGAGCAGCCACCGAGAGCTAAAAAGCTCAACGTATGGGGTCTTGAGCCCACACTGATTCAGAGCCACTGGCTCACCGCTTAATGAGCTCAAATTGGGACAGTTCAGGCGCTCGGTCACAACACCGTAATAAAATGGGAAAGTGTCACATACGCATTTCATTTGCATTTAATTGAATATTTGGATTGGGAAAAAGGCGAAATACCTTGTACTTGTACGATAGCAATCTTGTGATATTTCTGAATGTACTATTGTGTAAAAATCTGTATATTACTTGTCTATGCATGAATTGGGTGAACCATCGATGATGGTTCCTCACTAAGTTCGCAAACTCACCCAAAATTACAATATATTTTTCAGGACCAAGAGAGTAGACTCCTAGCTCCAGAAGGACTTTTCCTGCCTTGAAGATCGTGTTGGCAAGAGAATTCATGGCTCACAGGTCGGTCAGCTGGGACATTTTGGGGATGACCTAGTTAGGCTTTTGTAATAGATGTCTTTTGTAGTAATGTTCAGATAGTGAAAATCTGAAAGAGATGTAAATGACTGCTTTTATTGAAATGGAATGGAAAATATTTTCGGGTTTCAAAATTTAGAGTTTTCATATTGATGCTTTGTAATTTATGATGCCATGTGAAGTATAGTAGTGATCGTTCGTAGTGCACCCTTATCGTCGGATATATATCGGAATGACCTACGGGCGTCCCGGTGTATACCCTACGGTAAGGGGGTGCTACACAGGAAGTTTTATCTGATCTGAGAGATAGTGGAACCGAAGGATATCCAGATAGAACGAGTTCCCACTGAAGAGAATCTAGTAGATCCTCTCACTAAGCAATTATCTCAAAAGAGACATGATAGACATATGAATGGCTATGGTATTTGATACATTGACAATTGGCTTTAGTGCAAGTAGGAGATTGTTGGTTTATGCCCTTACAGCCAATTTTGGTTGTATATTTATTTGTATAAATTTTGTTTTATTCAACAAAAAGGCATTCTTTATCTTTATGTATTTTTAATTATTTAATTATTAATCATAAAGATAAAATACATAAAATAATTGTTATGCAATTAGAAATTATAATGTGATTATTATTATGAGATTCAAATAGCATTTTTTATTATTCCTAAAATGTTCATAGTCATAGTTTCATCAAGATGGGGTATTGATGAAATAGTTAGATTAGCACATATTTGTTTCTTTTTTTATGAAGAAAGTAATCGATCTCATAGATTAAAGTATGTAGATACTTAAACAAACATGTGGGTACTTATTGAAGAATAAGTTCACTGAACTGATCCAATTATGATAATCATGAATGGGACATTACTTGAGTGTCTGTGGATTATCTCATTATGATGGTTGTATTATTAATCCTTAGACTTGAGATTACCAAAGTTATCTCATGTAGGAATTACTAGGTTTTGATGATACTTATGTTCTATTCTTGGAATAGTTCAATTTGGTAGTTATTTGATATAATATGAACTATATGGAGATAGTTGAGTAAATCAATACAGGATTCGTTATCATAAAGTAAATAGAGAGAATGTTCTGCTGTTCTTGATTAGTAATGATTTTGAAAATCCCTGGCCAGAGTAAAATGAAATTTGGAAAAGTTGTTTTCAAATATTAATTATGAATCATTTACTAATTAGCAAGAACGAATATGATTGGATTATTTATAGTAGACACAAATTTCATACTCTAATTCTAATTGGAACATTAGATGACGAAATGATTAATTTATACATTGTAGTCATGCATAGATAGGTTAAGTCAAACCATATTGACATTCCTAATATTTAGGTGGTCATAACTTGTTGTTAGACGTCAATTATGATCTATAATTATAAATTGTTTAATTAAGAAATTAAAGATAAATTAAAGGAAGTATTAATTTATCTTATTATAATTATGAATTAGAATTAAAATTTATAATCATGACCAACATATTAAGAACCTAATGGATTACACATAAAAATGTCTATAAAGGAGAAAGTGAAATTTGAATTAATTTGAACTTAATTGAAAAGTTTTAGAAACTTTAAGGGTCAATATGTGATATTTGATCATATAAGGTTTAATTAATAATTATAATTAAAGTTTGACTTTAGTTGTAATTTTAATAAAATCCAAGGATAGGAAAATTAGATTTTTGATATAAAATGAAAAATTAAAAAATTGGTAGCTAGCACTTCTTACAATTTTTCCTCTTAAAATGGATTTGAGTTTTCTCTGAATAGATCTATGAATATCGTTAAAGGTCGGACGATTGAACGGCTTGTGGATTGACAGATTTAAAGAAACGGAAAAGTTGTAATACAAATTCGCAACATGTTAGTAGTTTTTGTCAATTTCTTATTTTATGTTTCTTAATAAATTCTGTTAAAGTTGATTCTACGGAGAAAAAAAATTATATTATTTCCGTTACGTTAAGATTTGATTTTACGTAATTTTTTCAACAAGAATCGTTTCAAATTTTGAGATCATTTGAAGTGTCTCTCTTATGTGTAGTTGCATACGGTGAGAAAATAAGTGAATTTATAGTTCTCGATTCATAATTAAAGCCATGATCACTAATACTTAATCTCGTAATTGAGATATAATTTCATTATATATATTCCTGAGAGAGGTTCGTCATGTTGGCGATGGCTGTCACTTGTTCATTGGTCTTTACCCCCCGAATGCGCAGTGCCAATCCTCTAAGCCAAGTTACCATGTAGAATGTTACCAAACCTGAAAAATGCTAGTTGTCCAGACCATAGTTAATAAGACAGGTTAGCACGTAGAATAGTCATAAACTACTTTCTTTGCTACTTATAAACCTTAACCCTGACGTTGCTTCAAGCCTTCAACCCTTTTTATTTTTGTCCTTTTACTATTATGATTGATACGGTAATATATCAGCCAGTCAAAGAAAAAGTAATATAATAAATTGAAGGATGATCTGGCCAGAGGCATGCCTTCGTTGCCATTTTTATATTCTATGGACCCCAAAACCAAATTTATTAAAACGAGTATCTTTCTATCTATCTAGAAGTTGGACGTTAAAGTGGCCTTAATTTTTACCTAATGCAATGCAACTTCTTTTCAGTACAAACCTATTCGTAATTCCCTGAAGCAACATATCTTGAAAATGGAACAGATGGTTTGAAATGGGAAATGGGAGAATAATAATCAACTATTGGGTCAAACTATGGAAGCCGATGCGTACGAGATAAAATTTTCTGTCTAATTTTATGGTATTTTATTATATCCAATAAATTTCAGCCATTTATTTATACAGAACTTACATTTATTTATACAGGACCTACGCGAAATCCACATAAATAAATGTTTAAGATTTACTGGACACAATAAAATATCATAAAATTAAACAAAAAATCTGAACTCTCTCAACTCTTCCTCTGTTATGCCAGAAGTCAAAGCGTGTCTTTTCTTTCTAAAAACTTGAGAAGCAAGAATACAACCACATTTCAGCCCTCGCAAAATGAAAAAACAAAACCTGACTTTGACTCAATTAATGTGTTCCCATGGTTTGGTTTAGCTGTTTCTTAGAAAAGTGATAAACTTGTGAATATAGCTCATGTCTCTTGTCAATATATCACGTTGGATTATCTCACTCCCTCGTCCCGTTCTACTTGCTTTCAACCTTATCTTCTTATACCTTATCTGCTATGATTATGAGTACTCAGTCACTCATATTTTTTAGAATAGGTAGCTATAAACATTTACGCCAAGTTCAATGATTGATGTCAGCATCTATCTACGTATCTCACGTCTTTTGGACTTCGTATTTTATAACACCAAAAGCAGTGGCACCTGACCGGTTACAAGTCATTATTTTATTATATTCTATCTTGGCTTACCATTTATCGCTTACAATTTTGCAACCAAGCTTGGTGGTCAACACCTAATTGACAACTTTCTAAACTTGTAATGGTATAATTTGAAGGTAAGACGTCCATTATCTTCCTCAGCTGGTTTCCAGCTGCCGTCTTAAGCTATACAAAGAACAGCCTTTTAACTATTACAGTACTACTCTAGGAGCAGAAATGTAAAAATACTGTGCCTTAAGACTTTGAATTGAGAAGGGCCCTTTCTTTTCATATGATGAGAATAAAAATTACAAGCACTTTCACATATTCAATCAGAAATTACGTACTAAGCTTGATTGATTAGTATGAATGGTCGGAAAATAAGAAATTTTTTAAGGAAACTTTATTTGAGTTGCACATATGTGCATGTGGAGAATCTTCATCAATAAGAAACAAACAAGGGATTTGCTTGGTCTTCATTCGACCATCTGCAACAATTCTCATGACTGTACAAATAAACAAAGTTATCCTGACTCTGACCCGCTACACTAAATTTAGATTTTAAAGAAAAAGGTAACACCAATAAAGGGGAAGAGAAACAAAGCACGGGAGTTTCATGATTAGTCTACACTGGCCAGTGTCATGCAACAGCAGCTTGGATAAACAATACTCACAGCTTGGATAATTGCATTCCCAGTCAGTGCCAATTCCTTGAACCTGCAGGTGTGAATCGACAGGTATGAAAGTGATTTGATAGCTTTAATAATGCTCGCCACCAACATCATTAAAAGCTGTTGACATTAACAAAACTGAATAATTTGTATTCTCTTTGTTGGCGAATGAGTGAGAGTATTTATTCAAACTAAGTGCAGTTGCAAGCTAAAGATAGTGCAAAAGTACGTCAACAAAGGTTCTGTGTTAGATCCATCGGATGTAGCCAATCTTGGTTCATTCGAAAAGTTATCTATAGTAAAAATTTGTAAATCTCAAGTAAACTTTCAACATTGTATTACATTAATTTTAAATATTTAGTACAGCCTAGTGTCATGAGTTTCTAAACAGGAAGGTGGTTTGAGCTGTGCATGATCTAAATAATAAGGAATTACGTCTAAAGCACAGTTGCTTCAGCAAGTGTAGATTCTTAAGACAGCAAGTTGCCTTGAAGTGCTTCAGACGACATGATATCCTTGTACATGTGTTTCAGAAGAAAGAAATACAAAAAATGGCTAATGACAATCACATCCAGTTAATCCAAGAGGAAATGCTTCGGCTTAGTATTGGTAAGAATTACAAGCTATATCATCGCTACAGGCACAATTAGAAATTATAATGCTTCTAGGCTATCTAATTCCACATGCTACTCAAGGAAACTGGTGATTCTAAACCTTAGTAAGCAGTCAAGCATTACTACGATGCTCGTAGTTCATTCATCCAAAATCCAACATGTCGAGGCTCTCTGTCTATTCTTTCACAATAAGCTACAATGTCCAATCAAAGATCCTTTGTTCGACCTCCTACTCCTCACATGGGCTGTTTTGATCATTGGAAGTAAGCACCTTGTGCAGCCATCTTGTTCTCAGGCTGAATCCAGGCAGAAGATGCACAAAAAATCCTTCCCTTCCATCCCTGTAACATCCAGTCACCATCTTGATCCACCACAAAATCGCTATGATATCCAGCCTGTACCTTTAATTTCATCTTCTCAATGACACATGGGTCCAAGGGAAGCTGCTTCAGCCCAGCTCTCGTGTTTCGAATCTGCCATTGCTTATATGTCTCAGGTCTCTCAACCCTCTCTGAGCCCTCACATGCAATAACATTCATGGCCTCCATCCCATAGAACTCTTTCTCAAACCTCATCCTCACTTGATCTTCCCGTGGCATGATAGTGTCAGACATATCAAATACAGAAGAGAAGTGGAAGAGGGCCTCCCGGAACCTTGTGACAAAGAAAGGAGCATTGTACGATCCATTAACAATAGCATGAACAAATATGTATGGATTTATCTTCCTGATCAAGTTTAGAACAGCGTCCCTAGGACTGTCCACAGTCACTGTCTCATCAAATAGATTTCTGAACCGGAAAAGACAATTAACAGCTACAATTTCACCGCGATTAATCTTGAGGTCATCAATTTGGATGGTTTCCCATTTCTGTGCTATTGCATTGTATTCGAAAGGAACATTATGGCGCTCACAGTACTTAGCCAAGCGGCAACCTGTTGCCTGGACTCCCTCTGCTGGTCGGAAGCCACTTTGTGGTAGCTCTATACCTGTAATGCGAAGCTTGGGAGGCCCACCACATCTCTTTGCAAGGCGATAAATGAGGGAAGGCCACTGGAAACCATAAGATATACCAAAGTCTATTATATGAAGAGTTTCTGCTTTCTGAGATATCATGTTAATGTGATGGTTTGCAAAGGCAATTGCCATCTTATCAAAAGGACAGGCTGAGAGATAAGCTTGATAAGCTTTCAACATATCTGCAGCCAATACTTTTTTAGCAGAAATTGCACCACGTATCTGGGTTCCAGTGCCAGATAAACGTGCTTCAAGACCACTAGCAAAGTAATGAGCCAATCTTTGAGATCCATCACCAAAAGGTGAAGAGTTCTGCCTTATCTGTTTCAATAGCTCATTAGAAGTTCTGTAGTCATTCGTGGAGACAGCTTGTGCACACAGAATCAGAAGAGTCCTCAAATCCACCACTTCCTTTTTACTTCCTTGTCTCTTCTGCCTAGTCTTGCCAACAACAGCTCCATTTGTTTGCCCATCTGGCTGCAATGTCTTGCTTGGTTCACTTTCAGGATGCTCATCATACAAACACCCCTGACCACATATTTGTCCAACACCTACTAGCATTTTATCAAACATCTCTGACAACTCAATCTCATCTACATAAACTGCTGACTGCTTATTGTCTCTCTCCTCCTCAGCATTCTCATCTTCTCGCTCATGACTCTTCTTTCCCTTGGATAAACCAGATAAGTACTCCCTCCCTTCTGTTTCTACTACCCCAGATTCTGGAGTCAAACCATTGGTCTCGGTATTAACAAGAAGTTGATTTGCTTTAGGTAGGAACTTATTTGCTTCTTCTACACCTCGCTTGAACTGCAATGCCAATTCACTCTCAGAGAAGAAATTTGGCACCACAATCTCACCCAGAGAAGATCCAAACAGACTATTATCATCAAATTTTGACCTATCATGCATTTTGGATGATGACTGTGAACTAGGCTTTGCAGTAGATTGGAAAACGAAATTGGGAGGAATAGGTTTTTGCATAAAAGATGGTCTGAACTCCCCAACTTCAACATTTCCTTGACGATCAACTGAATGACTGTTATTAGAAGTAGAACTGCTATTGCTACTACAACCACTGAAACTACTTGAAAGTCCATCATCTGGACTATGAACTAAAAATTGGTCACCGTATGAAGAGGATTGATTGGGTGAAGGCGGCGACTTATCACCAAGAACATCATAAAGTGATTTCTCTGCAGCATGAACCAACAATGGATCATGGAACATGAAAGGCATCTCTTCCATGTCCTCGTCCATTAGCATCTTACTTATGGAATTAAGGACGGTCTCTGAGGAGTCAAAGTCGTCGGATGGAGAGTCTCCATCCCTACTCATAACTGATGACAGACCAAAGTCGCCAGGATCTACGTGTGGAAAATCAAGTGGACCATCAAAGTTGAAGTCTAAATGCGAAGTGGAATCCTTGAGATTGAACACATTTGCGATACCACCCAGATCTTGGTTGGGACTTCCCGTCTCATTCTTGAAGCGGGAACCATCCATGGAGCCAGAAAACCCAGCAAAACCATAGTCCATAGCAAGTCCAACAAATCAAGGTCTCAGAATAAAATGCCTTCGTTTATCTCGTAGCTTGATTTTAGCTGCTCAAGGATAGAAAATTGGATCTAACAATAACAAAGCGAAATTTGGGTCATGACAACTGAAGAACCACAGAAGTAAGATCAATTATAGAATAATTAACTAAACTTCGAAAAATAAAACTCCATGGCACAGACTCTTGCTTTTCTTCTTTCTTTTTGGAGCTGAAAAATACAAAAGCTACAATCTTTTAACGCCAAGAACCAAACTTGTACATCCTAATGACAATAAAATTTCAACTCCAACTAGATCACACAGTTAACTGAAAGAAAAAAACACACTCCATGGATGTAAGCTAAGCAAGCAGAGGAAACAAGAAACTAAAACTCAACTCTAAAAAAATGTAAAGTAACTACAAAAGAGGAGTTCAAATGGATCATGAAATGGGTTTACAATACAATACCTAAGATTAATACAGAGAGAGGAAGGATAAGAAGCAAGATTGTGAGTCTTCATAGATCTCGCCACTATCTTATTGTCTTTTCCTAATTATATATTGTAATAAATAAACAGAGGAGTGGAGAATCAAAAATCAACATGTGGATTTTCTTTCCTAGTAATTTTAGGAGAACCTCAATAAATATAAGCAAAAGCACTGTGGGACCCAGCTTGAAACTGTGGGTCCCATGTTTATACGTGGCATCTGATTAGCGTGCAACTTTGGTCAGACTACGCGGAGTTGACTAACTATAAGAGACGCCAGTCAACTTTGTAACCTACGCCGCCTCGTTTCGCGGTGGTTTCGCGGTGGAGTGCAAAGCACGAAAGGAAACATAATGAGTTTTCTTTTTTTAGAAATTAAATAATATTAATAAAAGAAAAAACTAGAAAGGTTACAAAGCTCCTTAAATACATCTTGATACTTAATTTGGAAAAATCAACTTAACGTCAATCTTTCTCGCTTTCTTTCTTTCCCCGATTAGGATCGGAGAAGTCTACTCTCGTCTGTAAAATAATTATAGGATCGACAATTATTTTACGTACCCATATTTATATTGATTATTATGAGATGTTGATTTCGTTAAACGCTTTTATTTCCTCTCATCTTCTTTCGTTCTAATTTTCTCAATGGTTAAAAATGATTCGTTTCATAAGTTTTTACAACTTATATACCATTACCAAAAGACATGTCTCTTGGAATTAGAAAAGAGAGGAAAAAGGTCTATGACCTATTTGAGACCCATTCGAGTAATACCCAATAACTATTATCTCGGGTGCATTTCATAGGACTCAATCAATAAATTACATGAGACATTAAATAATCTAGCATTCTCCCACTTGGCCCATGTTACGACTTGATGATCCAACAACTTTAAGTGCACACAATACATATAATCGATCAAGTCATCCTTAATTGAATTAAGCTGATGGGATCATGGCGGTCACAAGTTATATAACCTGATTATTTCCATGTATCACAGAATCAACTCAACTCATCAAACTTTAAGTGGGTAAATCTCACAAATAATAACTATTGTATATTACATAATGTGGATAACCAATAAGTGTGCAAAAACATAAGACTGTAATTGAATTCATAAGTATCATAACAATTCGAGCAATATAATGATATGTATACATGTCAGAATACTATGCTAATAAGGACTTATCTATAAGGCCCATACATTCAACATGACCAATAAATGTTTTGGGCGGTAAGCCTTTCGTTAACGGATCCGTTATCATGAGATCGGTATCAATATGCTCAATTGACACTTTATGTTTTTGCACTTCTTCTTTCATAGACAAATACTTCAAATCTATGTGTTTGGCATACTTGGAATATTTTTCATTCTTGAGAAGAATACTACCGCAGAATTGTCACAATAAATTTTAACGGCCCGCAATACCGTCGACAAGACCAAGACCTAAGATAAAGTTTCACATCCACAATCCATGAATCTGTAGCCTCAAAGCACGCTACAAATTCCACCCCATAGTGGAAGTAGCAATGACGGATCGCTTCCACTTTTCCATGAAACCGCTCCTCCAAATAATAGGAACATGTAGCCAAATGTAGATTTTCGTGAGTTTATACAACCGCATAGTCGAATCGAGTAAGCTATCACTTCAAGATGAGTTGATTTTCTATATGTAAGCACATAGTCTTGGTGCCTTGTAAGTATCTAAGGACTTTCTTTGCGACTTTCCAAAGGATCCACCAGATTACTTTGATATCATCCGAGCATTCCAACAAAGAAACCGATATCGGCCTAAAGGCATGTTTGAGCATACATTAAGCTCCCAACCATCGACGATAAGGAATAGACTTATGTTCTTACGTTCCAAATCATTTTGTGGGCATTGTATTAGACTAAATTTGTCCCCTTTCTGAATTGGAACTATCCCTGCAGAGCATTTGTCCATTTGAAATCTTTCTAATATTTTCTCGATATATCCTTTCTGAGACAATCCTAACAATCCTGGTGATCTATCCCAGAATATTTCTATTCCTATCACATAGGATGCTTCACCCATATCTTTCTTTTTGAAATTATTAGAAAGAAAATTCTTTACATCATATAACAAAACAACATTATTCGTAGCAAAAAGAATATAGTCAACATATAAGACTAATATAATAAACTTACTCCCACTAACCTTCATATAGATACACTGATCAACTGTAATTTCTATAAAACCATAAGAGGTAATGATATCATTAAACTTAAGATACCATTGTTGGGAAGCTTGTTTCAGTCCATATATTGAATTCTTTAATTTACACACTAATCGTTCCTTTCCTGTGGTCACAAAACCTTCCGGTTGGTCCATATATACTTCTTCTTCCAAGTCACCGTTAAGAAAAGCGGTCTTTATGTCCATTTGGTGAAGCTCTAAATCATAATGAGCTACCAGTGCCATAACAATTCTTAAAGAGTCATTCTTTGAAACTGGAGAGAAGGTTTCTTTATAGTCAATACCATCCTTCTGAGTGTAACCTTTGGCAACAAGTCTGGCTTTATACCTTTCAATGTTACCTTGTGAGTTTCGTTTGGTCTTAAAGACCCATTTACAACCCACTTACTTTGCACCTTCTGGCAACTTAGTTAATTCCCAGACATTGTTGTCATCCATTGATTTCAACTCTTCTTTCATAGCATTGAACCATTTTTCAGAATTGTTACATTCCATGGCTTGTTTGAACGAGCCTGGATCTTTATCAATGCTCAAGTCGCATTCATGTTCAAGTGAGTAAATTTCGTAGTCACTTAAGATAGCTAGTATTCTTTTCCTTACAAACCTTCGTAATGCTACATCTTGTGACATTACTTGATCATTTGTAACTTGATCATTATTAGCTGGTTCGTCATTAATATGTTCAATTTGTATAATTGGAACATTAATTTGTTATTCCGATATGTTGCATATTAGTGATGCAACAACAGGAATAACAACCGGTGGAATCACGTCTAATGTAGTAGATTCTACTCGACTTTGAGTAATTTCTACTCGATTCTCATGAATATCCACTTTTTTTGTTTCTCCACTCCCACTGATTTGACCATTCTCAATGAACCGAGCATTTTTGGACTCAACTATTCTCGTACTATGATTAGGACAATAAAATCTATACCCCTTTGACTTTTCGGATAGCCAATGAAATAACCACTAATTGTTCTCGCATCGAGCTTCTTTTCATGTGGATTATACAGCCTTACTTCTGCCGGACAACCCCAAACCTGGAGGTGTCATAAACTAGGTTTCCTTCTCGTCCACAGTTCATAAGGTATCTTAGGAACTGCCTTACTAAGAATCCTATTTAGCAAATACGTAGCAGTCTTCATGCATCCACAATGATAAAGGTATAGTACTATTACTTAACATGCTCCTAACTATTTCCATAAGAGTACGATTCTGCCTTTCAGCTACACCATTTTGTTGTGGTGTACTAGGCATTGTGTATTGTTCACTTATGCCTCGACTAGCAAGAACTTTGCAAATGGACCTGGACATTGTCCACTTTCATCAAATTTTCTGTAATATTCACCGCTTTTATCAGACCTCACTATCTTTACTTTTCTATCTAACTGCCTTTATATCTCATTAATGAACACCTCTAGGATGTTCACAGACTGAGACTTCTCATGTAGCAGATAAATATATCCATATCGTGAGAAGTCATCAATAAAGGTAATGAAATATTTTTCACCGCGCCAAGAAGGTGTTGAGTCAAAATAACTTTACATATATATGATTTTGATGAATAACAAAGGAGTAAAAACAGACGTAAAATAGAAAATGCATGTATCGAAGAATAAAACATGACGTAGAGCGAAGAAATATGCATACGATTGAGAAATGACGGAGAACGCAAAATGAAAAGCAGACGCAGACGCGAAATGAAAAGCAGATGCAGACGCGAAATGAAAAGCAGACGCAGACGCGAAATGAAAAGAAGACGCAGACGCAGACGCAGACGCAGAAACACAGACGCAAAAATACAGAAGGAGAAAAGCAGACGCAGAATTCAAAAAAGTATACAAGAGTCGATTCGAGTTAAGTTCTGTAACTCAATCGACTAACCGCTTTTCAAGATTCAAGAAACAAGATTCAAGAAGCAAGAATCAAGAACCAGTTGCAGACGAAGGCTATAAATATGAGTCGAAGTCTAAGACTGCAAAGTTAACGAAAGTGAGCAAAAAGTTAGCAAAAATTGATTTACATACGCGAAAGAAAAGCATTCAGAAGATAATTGTGCAAATTAGCCGAGAGCTAATTTTATCAGTAATAAAGTTTCAAATACTTTTGTAAGAAAGTAGTGCAGATAGCCTGCAGAGGCTAAGAGTGAAAGAATACTGAGTGTAAAGACCTGAAGAAGCTCGGAAAGAATACTTGTAAACGTTGAAGAGATAGTGAAATCTCAGAAAGAACTCTGAGAACTGGACGTAGCCCACGGTTTGGGGTGAACCAGTATAAAATCACTGTGTCAACTTCTCTCTACCCTATTTCTTTTAAAGTTCAAAGTTTTGTTATTACTTAAATTCTGAAACAAGTTTTCAAAGTTTTGATTAATTCAAACTTACTGAAGTTTCGGTAAAAGAACTTGGTTTTTTAACAAAACGTTCTTTGAAAGAGTTTTTAAAAAAGGATAATACACAATTCAACCCCCCCTTCTCGTGTATTCGTTTTATAAGCATTGTACTAACGTGTGATTTACTTCAATTGGTATCAGAGCACGATATCCAAGAATCACTGTAGCAAAGTGTGGATTAAAGATAATGGTAGAATCACATATATACATTGCAGAAGGTGCTTCAGTCACAAGACCTCCTGCATTCAACGGAGAAGACTATCACTATTGAAAAGATAGAATGCGGTTGTTCATAGAATCTACTCATGTTGATCTTTGGGACGGCTGACCAAAAGGCGAGAATTCAACTCAACTCTAAAGTGAAGTTTTTCTTGACGTGTGCCCTTAGCAGGAGTGAATATGACAAAGTTCACGGATGCGACACTGCGAAGGAGATGTGGGACACACTATCCATCGCTCATGAAGGCACAAACCAAGTCAAAGAATCCAAGATAAGCATTCTTGTGCACCAGTACGAGCTTTTCAAGATGAAGGAAGAAGAATCTATTGATCAAATGTTTGGAAGATTTCAAACAATCGCCAATGGATTAAAAGCCCTTGGAAGAACGTACAATAACCAGGATCACGTAAGAAAGATCTTAAGAAGTCTTCCGAAGAGGTGGAGACCAAAAGTTACAGCGGTGCAGGAAGCGAAGGATTTGAGCGTGCTAAAGCTTGACGAGCTGCTTGGATCACTGAAGATTCATGAAGTAGAGCTTGATGCTGAAGACAAGCCCAAACGAGAAAAGTCAATAGCACTGAAGGCCGGACAGAAGAACAACAAGACTCAAAGAAAGAGAAAGTCATCAAAAGCATTAAAGATAGAAGAATCAAAGAATGATGACTCAAGCGAATCAGAACAAGAGTCGAGTGATGAAGATGAAGAATTATCGTTCATTTCTCGGAAGATAAGACGGATGTGGAAAAAGAAGTCCAAAGGAAATCAATTCTTCAAGAAGAATAGCAAAGATGACGGCAAAGCAGAAAAGACATCTATCATATGCTACGAGTGTAATTAACTTGGACATTACAAGTCTAAATGTCCTACTCTGAAGAAGAAACCAAAGAAGAGTAGAGAAGGCAAGAAAAGCATGATGGCAACATGGGAAGATCTAGATTCATCAGAGTCAGACACAAATTCTGAGTCATCTGAACATGCTAATATTTGTCTTGTAGCTGAGGAAGAAAGTGATGAGGAGGTAACTTCTGAATACGATAACTTACATGAAGCTTATTCGTAATTATTAGATGATTCTCATGTTATTCAAACAAGACAAACTGTTAAAGAAGAAGTATGTAGAAAATCTTAAACATACAGAAGAAATAGAGAGAGAAAATATTTGTTTAAAGAAACAACTAGAGGAGAAAAAGAAAGTTGCAAAGCAGAAAAGACATCTATCATATGCTACGAGTGTAATTAACTTGGACATTACAAGTCTAAATGTCCTACTCTGAAGAAGAAACCAAAGAAGAGTAGAGAAGGCAAGAAAAGCATGATGGCAACATGGGAAGATCTAGATTCATCAGAGTCAGACACAAATTCTGAGTCATCTGAACATGCTAATATTTGTCTTGTAGCTGAGGAAGAAAGTGATGAGGAGGTAACTTCTGAATACGATAACTTACATGAAGCTTATTCAGAATTATTAGATGATTCTCATGTTATTCTGAAACAGTACAAACTGTTAAAGAAGAAGTATGTAGAAAATCTTAAACATACAGAAGAAATAGAGAGAGAAAATATTTGTTTAAAGAAACAACTAGAGGAGAAAAAGAAAGTTGTAGATAAATCCGATGAGATAAATCAGTTGAAGCTTAGAATTAAAAGTCTCTCATCTGATTTAGCTACATTCACTGAAAGTAATAAAAGAATGAATGAGATGCCAGGAAAATGTAGACACCCGAGTGATAAAACTGGATTAGGGTTTACGGGTAATAAGTCTCATAATCATATAAAACTACTTTCTCAAAATAAAAGGCATTACCAAACACATTTTCATCAACAATCTACGAAAAGGCATCAAGGAACTCACTGTATGCATATTACTAACCAAAAAGGACCCAAGAAAATATGGGTACCAAAGAGTAAAATAGTTTCCCCTGTAGATATCCTTCCTTGGAAGATGCGACAAGCACCATTGGTATTTAGACAGTGGCTGCTCGCGACTTATGACGGGAAGAAGGTCTATGTTCCTAGATCTTCAGTATAAGAAGGGAGGATCGGTGACTTTCGGAGACAACCAGCAGGATAAGATAATTGGAATCGGTAAGATAGGTAAAGATTCCTTTGCATGCATAGATAATGTACTGCTTGTTGATGGTCTGAAGCACAATTTGATTAGTGTAAGCCAATTGTGTGATTTTGGTTTCTTAGTGACATTCAATCAAAATCTTTGTGAAGTCAGAAACAAAGATGGGTCTATATTCTTTACTGCCAAAAGAAGAAATAATCTTTATAAAATTGATTTAGAAGATTTTCAAGATCAAAATGTTTCATGTTTTCTATCTTCTGAAGAAGAAAGACTAATCTGGCATAAAAAGCTAGGTCATGTCTCTTTTAAACACATTTCAAAGTTGGCAAAATTTGATTTGGTAAGAGGTTTACCAAAAATGAGTTTTGACAAAGAATTTTTCTATGAAAGTTGCTTGAAAGGAAAACAAGTTAAATCATCATTTTCGTCTAAAAATTTTGTAACATCTTCTAGACCTTTAGAGTTGTTACATATGGATTTATTTGGTCCAACTAGGACAATAAGTCTTGGCGGAAAGAAATATGGACTTGTTATTGTTGATTACTTTATTAGATTTTGTTGGATATTGTTTTTGTCACACAAAGATGAATCTTTTAAGTGTTTTAGGACCCTTTCCAGAAAGTTACAAACTGAAAAAGGAGTAACTATAGCCAGCATCAGGAGTGATCATGGTGGAGAGTTTGAGAATGAGAAGTTTAGATTATTTTGTGAGGATAATGGAATTTCCCACAATTTCTCTGCTCCTAGGACTCCACAACAGAATGGAGTTGTTGAAAGAAAGAACAAGACGATTCAAGAGATGGCAAGGACTATGCTATGTGAGATGAATCTTCCTAAGTACTTCTGGGTAGAAGCTGTGAATACAACATGTTATATTCAAAACAGAATATTGTTGCGACCACTGTTGAAGAAGACTCCTTATGAGTTATGGAATGGAAGGAGACCAAACATATCTTACTTTCATTCATTTGGTTGTAAGTGCTCTATTCTGAATACAAAGGAGTTGTTGGATAAGTTCGATTCGAAGACCTATTCAGGAATCTTTCTAGGCTACTCATCATCATCTAAGGCATTTCGAGTGTATAACCCTATCTCAAAGACAGTTGAGGAAACCGTCCATGTCAATTTTGATGATTTTTCCCAATCCTATAAGGAAGATGACATGGAGAGTGAAGGTCCTTCAAAGAATTTAGATGATACAACAGAAACTCCATCATCAGGAACGCGAGTAGATAAGGTTGAGGATATTCCAAAAACTATAGGATTAAAAAGAGATTGGAAATATAGGAGTTCTCATCTAGAAGAGCTTATTATTGGAGAAACCTCATAAGGAGTTAGGACAAGGTCCAAATTCAGAAGAGAAGCTAATGTGGCTTTCATCTCTGAAATAGAACCTAAGAAGATTGAGGAAGCTCTTCAGGACGAAGCTTGGATTTTAGCCATGCAAGAGGAGCTGAATCAGTTTACTAGGAATAAAGTTTGGTCCTTAAAGTTTGGTCCTTAGTTCCAAAACCTTCAAAGAAATCCATTATAGGAACCAGATGAGTTTTCAAGAATAAGCTAGACGAATCAGGCAAAGTAAGCCAGAATAAAGTTAGATTAGTAGCACAAGGCTATAATCAGCAAGAAAGAATAGACTATAATGAGACATATGCTCCAGTATCAAGACTTGAAGCTATTAGGATATTGCTGGCATATGCTGTTTGTCATGATATAAAGCTTTTTCAGATGGATGTGAAGAGTGCTTTTCTGAATGGTTTTATAGACAAAGAGGTGTATGTGAAGCAACCTCCTGGCTTTGAGGATCTTAAGAATCCAGAACATGTCTATAGACTGCATAAAGCTTTATACAGCTTGAAGCAAGCTCCTAGAGCTTGGTATGATCGTCTAAGTAATTTTCTCTTGGAGAATGGGTTTACTAGATGTCAAGTAGATAAAACGCTTTTCAGAAAGGTTTATGAGAATGACTTTATCTTAGTGTAAATCTATGTTGATGATATTATATTTGGTGCTACCACAAAAAAGTTGTGTATGAGTTTTGAGAATCTGATGAAAAATGAGTTTGAAATGAGTATGATGGGTGAGTTAAAGTTCTTTCTTGGGTTGCAAGTTAAGCAAACCGAAGAGAAAATCTTTATTCATCAAAAAAAGTATGTGAAAGAATTGTTGTCTAAATTTGATATGAATAATGTGAAGCCTATGGCGACTCCGATGCATCCTTCAAACCTTTTTTCGAAAGATGAACTTGGTAAGAAGGTGGATCAAACCCTGTATAGAGGGATGATCGGCCCTTTACTGTATCTTACAGCAAGTAGACCTGATATTCTATTCAGTGTATGCTTGTGTGCAAGGTTTCAGGCCGATCCTAGAGAGTCTCATTTTATTGCTGTTAAAAGGATTATGAGATATCTCGCAGGTACTACTGATCTTTGCTTAATGTTTGAGAAAGGTAAAGATTTCAGGCTAATCAGATATTGCAATGCGGACTATGCCGGAGATAGAATTGAAAGGAAGAGCACCAATGGAGGATATCACTTTCTTGGCTCAAACCTAGTTTCTTGGTCAAGCAAGAGACAAAGCTCAATCGCTCTGTCAACTGTCGAAGCCGAGTATATGTCTGTCACAAGCTGTTGTTCACAAACATTGTGGATTAAATATCAACTGGAGGATTATTCAGTTCGAGAAGATGAGATCCCAATCTATTGTGACAACACCAACGCCATCAATCTATCAAAGAACCCGATACAGCGTTCGAGAGTGAAGCATATCGAAGTCAGACATCATTTTTTGAGAGACTACGTTCAGAGGAAGGTGGTGACACTATAGTTCATTGAAACAGAGTATCAATGGGCAGATATCTTCATTAAACCATTGAGTGAAGAACGGTTCAAGGAAATCAGACGGAACCTTAACATGGTTATGTTAAATGACCAGTCAAGCTAAGAGATCGTCAAAGTTAATGGCGTCAGAAACAGTGGTGTACAGCTGGTAACTTAGTTGTGGAGGGAAAATCTCATAGTCGTGAGGATCCCAATGATTCTAGAACACACCGAATAAGACCCCTACAAGTAGTTTGAAACTAAAATCATTACGATTATACAGACGTTTCATCTCACTAAAAACCCTTGCAATCACCTTTACCATTCAAAAACAGCTTACCAGAGATAGTTTCGATTCAGAACCAATGGAGTCAGCTATGATGTATGGAAGACATGTGGATTTCGAATCTCTGAAGAAAGACAACATGGATGTTGAACCAGAAATCGTAGAAGTTGGATGGAGAAAATTCTTCCAAGTACGAGAACCAGTGTATACTGATGAGGTGTATGACTTCTGGAAGAATGCGCAACTAGTAGATGAAGCTATTGTCTCAATAGTAGATGGAATATCTATTATTGTTATAAAGGAGATAGTGGAGAAAGTAACTGAATGTCCATCAGTTGGAGAAATTCTATCAACCAAAGCTAGATGGATGTCCCAGGTTAATATGCAGGAAGAAGATGTGAGAAAACAACTATATGGAGTGAATGACCCATGGGAGAGGAAGACCTCGAGTCTAGTCCCGAAGACTAGGGTTCTTCATGCAATTCTGTTTAATTGCATTTTACCGAGAGCCAAGTCAAGGCATTTAGTAACCACCCTGGATGAGCAATGCTTGTTCTATCTGCTAAATCGTCGTCCCATAGATTTACCATGCTTAATTTTTCATTATATGGTTAAGGAAATGAAAGATACCAACAGCTATCCTTACGGCATGTTGCTCACGAGGATTTTTAAGGAATTCGGAGTCCTTCTTCACAGAGGAATCAGAAGGATGGTATCTGTTAAGATTACTATTAACTTTGATACAGTAAGAAGAATGGGCTTGAAGGTGGTAGTGAAAGAAGAAGCAGAGTCTACAATGAAAGCTAGAACTGAGGAGGAGCGGTTATTGAAGAAATCTCCCGCTACAAGTTCTAAATCTCAAGTGAGTGTGAGATTGCCGATCGAAGAAAGAAGAAAATTATCGGGAGGACCGTTGATCAAACAGGCTAGTCCTCAAAGAGACGTGAGCCAAGTCCGGAGGACAGATGAAGGTGCACAGAAAAGAAAAGGAGAGAGTCTTTTGGGTGAGATTTTCAAAAAGGCGAGGAGATCACCAAGGATTCGCACTCTACGACAACAAGAAGAGAGGAGAACCAGAGAACAGAGTGAGGCAGAAGTTCCTGGATCTCACGTACCAAAAACGACAAGATCTCTAGTCTCGATTCTACAAGAAGACTCAGCCAAATAGGCTAAAGAGACTGAGAAGAAGAGGAAGTCGGAGTCTAAGAAGGAAAAATCTCAAGTTCAGAAAACTCCGAGACTGACTGAAGCAGAAGGAAAGACTAAAGTAATTAGTCGTAAGAAGAGTGTGTCTACTGCCGAGGAAGTTAGTCAAAAGAAGCAAAGCAGAGTTCAGGAAACTCCCATTGTTATCCAACAGGGGGAACCAGCGGAGCCTAGCATGGTTCAATCTATTCCCTGCACAGATTAACAAGAGGCAATAGCAGAATTAAACTTGGTTCAGGAACCACAGGAGAAATCCGATCAACCTGGTCTAATCATATACAACTACTCTAAATTTTTTAGAAGAGACAAGTTGAAGATCAGAATGGTTGAAGTTGTGACAAAGAAGAAGACTGCAATCGCCATCTGTGATCAACCAAGGAGGAAGGTAATGGTTGTCGTACAACCTATTTCAATAAATAGTGACATATGGCATTTACTGAATGAAGATGAAAAGACTTTCTATGATGTCTTGAGGGATGCTGCTACAAAGCCATACCCTACGAAAATGTCCAGCAAATCGTGTACTATTTATCCAATCACAGAGAAGACGGTAATAAAGGTTGTACTGGATATTTAGCCAAGATATCCTTTGGATTTGAATAAGGGGAAGATGAAGCTATTTCCTGAAAAAATTAGTAATGATCTGTCCGCAGATCAAATTGAAGAAGAAGTGCGTCGAATTGATGCATCATGCGCTTCGAAAGAGAATACTGATGGAGCTAGTTGTAGCTATACAGATAAGAATGAATACTGTCTAATAGGGGGAAGACTGATAACAGGGACGTTTATTGAATCCCTTGTCCAACAGTTTTGCGTATCAGGCCTTTATCTAATACACTGTCTATTGAAGCTGAAACTCTACCCTTGCAAGGAAGACAGTTGCTTATGCTACCTGCTCCCTATGATTTAGACATTCCAGAATCAAATCTATTCATTCATCCACCCACATTTGTGATTAACAAAGATTACATTCCATCCTCGGACACATATGCTAAAACAATTGCGTTTACAGAACCTTCAGCAGATAATGATCAATCCTCCTCACCATTTGACTCCCAAGCTGAAATCAGCCAATTACGCGGAGAAGTCAACGAGATAAAGGAGATGATGAATGATATGAAGAAGATGATGACAGAACTGATGAAGCGTCATCTTCATTGATCATTTTTTATTATAACAAATAGGGGGAGAAGATAATGAGGAGAAGAAAATGGAAATCAACAAACAAAGAATCTTAAGGGTGTGATTGAAGGAGTTGAAGAATAAGAAATGAGGAAGAAGAAGATTTTTGAAGATAAGATTTTTATTCTTATACATTGTATGTTGTTTTTTTTAATGTATATAATTTGTTATCATCAAAAAAGGGGAGATTGTTGAGTCAAAATGACTTTACATATATATGATTTTGATGAATAACAAAGAAGGAGTAAAAACAGACGTAAAATAGAAAACAGACAGACGGAGAATAAAACACAGACGCAAACGAAGAAATACAGACGCAGATTGAGAAACAGACGGAGAAGTAGAAAAGCAGACGTAGACGCATAATGAAAAGCAGACGCAGACGCGAAATGAAAAGCAGACGCAGACGCAGACGCAAAATGAAAAACAGACGCAGACGCAAAATGGAAAGAAGACGCAAACGCAAACGCAGAAACACAGACATAAAAATACAGACGGAGAAAAGCAGACACAGAATTCAAAAGAAGACGCAAGGGTCAGTTCGAGTTAGTTACAGAACTCAACTGATTAACCGTTTCTTTCAAGATTCAAGAAACAAGATTCAAGAAGCAAGAATCAAGAACCAGTTGCAGACGAAGGCTATAAATATGAGTCGAAGTCTAAGATTGCAAAGTTAGCAAAAGTGAGCAAAAAGTTAGCAAAAAATTGATTTACGTACGCGAAAGAAAAAGCTTGTCTGTAAGACAATTGTGCAAATTAGCTGAGAGCTAATTTGACTGAAACAGGTTTCAAATACTTTTGTAAGAAAGTAGTGTAGATATCCTGCAGAGGCTAAGAGTGAAAGAATACTGAGTGCAAAGACCTGAAGAGGCTCAGAAAGAATACTTGTAAACGTTGAAGAGATAGTGAAATCTTAGAAAGAACTCTGAGGACTGGACATAGCCCACGGTTTGGGGTGAACCAGTATAAAATCACTGTGTCAACTTCTCTCTACCCTATTTCTTTCAAAGTTCAAAGTTTTGTTATTACTTAAATTCTAACACAAGTTTTCAAAGTTTTGATTAATTCGAACTTACTTAAGTTTCAGTAAAAGAACTTGGTTTTTTAACAAAACGTTCTTTGAAAGAGTTTTTAAAAAAGGAGAATACACAATTCAACCCCCCCTTCTCGTGTATTCGTTTTATAAGCATTGTACTAACGTGTGATTTACTTCAGAAGGAACATCGAAAGGACCACAGATGTCAGTGTATATTAATTCAAGTAATGCCTTACTTCTTGTGGCTGGATGTTTTGATATATGTTTGGTTTGCTTGCCTTTAATGCAATCCACACATATATCCCAGTCAAAAAAATCCAATTTGGTTTGCTTGCCTTTAATGCAATCCACACATATATCCCAGTCAAAAAAATCCAATGGAGGTAAGATTTCATTTTTCACTAAACTCGCACCTTTCTTTCGATATATGACCTAATCTTTTATGCCACAAAAAGCGAGCATTCATTATGTGCACTACGTTTATTTCCTATAATGTGGTCAACATGAAACAGAGATTCAGCAAAATCAACATCAAGATTGAAACGATATAAACAATCAATTAATGTACCAGAACCATAATAGTACTTATGTTTATACAATGAAAAGACATTGTTTCCATTCTTGAATTGAAATCCTACATCATCCAATTTTGCAACAAAAACTAAATGTCTAGAACATTCAGGAGCATAAAGACACTTTTCTAGATCTAGGTAACACCTAGTGTCTAAGATCAATCTGTACGTCCAAATGCCCTCTATCCGTGCCTTCATTCTGTTCGCCATATACAAGAACTTTTCAGTTCCGTTTATGGTCTGGATTGTAAGGAATTCCTGTTTAACATTTGACACATGAGTAGTTGCACCAGAATCTAACCACCAAGTATTTTTAGGCACATCAATAAGATTTGATTCAAAACATACTGAGACATAGTGTGTACCTTTCTTTTCGAACCAAGCCACTCTTTTCGAACATTCTTTCTGAAAGTGACCAGGCTTCTTACAGAAGTGGCACCTCTTATCTTTCTTGATTCGACCCTCATTAACTTTGCTGAGAGCTTTGTCCTTCTCTTTGCCTTTCTTTCGTGGTTTATTCTTGCTACTACTAGCACCTTGATGAAATGTGAGATGAATGGAGCGGTCCTTTATTTTCTTCAATCTCCCTTCCTCCTGAACTAACATGGCCTTAATTTCTTGAAGGTTCCATTTTTCCTTAATAGTGTTATAATTCACTTGGAACTGGCCAAACTCTAGAGGAAGTGAATTGATTATGAATTGTACTAAAAAAGACTCACTCACATCCATACCCATAGATTTCAACTTTACAGCTAGGTTTGATATGTGAGTTATATGATCATGAATGGGCTGCGACCATTCAAACTTCTTGGTTGTTAGCTCACTCATTAAAGTCCCTGTTATGGACTTGTCAGCTATATCAGATTGGGAGTATTCTTTCAGTTTCAACATGAACTCCTTTGCATTGTCCGTTTTAGGCATTGATGGCTTGACATTTTCTGCGATTGTCATTCACATTAAATTCAAGCTCAGCCTATTAGACCGTTCCCAAGCCTCATTATAAGACTTGTTAGCTTCAGAACTAGCCTCAGTTATGGCTTCAGGCCTTACGTTTGAAATTATGGCTAAGTCCAAATCCATTACACCTAGTTGAAATTGGATTTGTTCAGACCAATCCCCATAATTCAGACCATTGAATTAATCAAGTCATTGCCTAAGGCGAACAAACTAGTAGATGTTGCATATACAACATATAGTTCACATTAATGCTTTGAGTAAACCTAAATGCATTCAAACTAACTAATAAACATTAATTATGCATTTAAATCCTCCTTTGGGTGAAATTTAAATACACAGAAATAACCTAGTATGATGCTTATATATAATACTATAATGGACAATCAAGCATATTACAGTCAATATTTATGTTATCTTTGGATATACAATCATATTAACTTAATATGTTGATAAAATACCTTTAATGTCATTAATTATAAGAAATGGTCCACCTTTGGGTGACCTCCTAGCGTTATAATTAATAATCTCAATTGTTCAATTCAACCATTATGTCATTTTCGCATCATATTATATTGAACAATTGAAATAAATCACAATTAAATGATTAAAATTTTCAAGCTAGGCCACTTTGGTGACTAACAAACTTTTCATGCAATAAACATTTAATTGTACAATTATCATACATGACAAAATTTAATTTCACTAGTTTGGTCACTTTGGTGACAAACAAACTATTTTAAATGTCCATAATGTCATGTATTATATTCTACATATACTAGGAAAATTTAATTCCAATTATTACATAATATAAAATATTCCAAGTACCAAAAAATATATAATATGGCACTAATTTCAAAATTATATTATGTATAAATCAATTATGAATTAAATAATCCACTATAATTGGGTCATAAACATTTATTAACCCAATATAATCTTTGGGGCCAAAAAAAATCACCAGAAACTAGCCTAAAACCCATTTCTGGGCCTGGAGCCCGTCTACACGCGCCAACACCCGGAAGCCTGAGGGCTGCGACTGGCGCGTGCACTGCATGCGCCAGACGTTGTTCATCTACTTCCTTCGACGCTTCTGGTTTTTTTTTTTTTGGATTTTGATTTTCATTTTTTTTCTTCTTCCATTATTTTGGTTTGAGTCAACAAAACCGTAATCCATCATCATTTCTACGGTGGGTATTATTCGACACAAAACTCATTGATTTTCTCATCCTAAACCATCCATCCATAACAGGTGAGTTTCGTTTCTTTTCTTATGCTCTCTTATGCATTGTGATAACAACACCGAAGACATACATATCAAAACTTTCAATTGGTTTTCAGTTCTTTCTTATAAACATGAAACACCATATTCGGTTCTTTCTCCACAATAAAAGTGCAAGAACATTATGT
Organism: Erythroxylum novogranatense; assembly: GCA_029891385.1. NCBI lineage: Eukaryota > Viridiplantae > Streptophyta > Magnoliopsida > Malpighiales > Erythroxylaceae > Erythroxylum > Erythroxylum novogranatense. The sequence continues at coordinate 89,798,682 of CM057234.1, read as the reverse complement.
TATGAACATCCATAATCAAACTGAAAAACATCAAAATTCAATCATATATAATTGATACACGGTGGATCACAAATCATGCAATACCGTGAATCATTCCATAGTACCCAGACAATAAAGAAGACATTACTTACATATTAACACCAAAGATTCGTAGGATAGTGATAAATCATTTCCCATGAAAAGCCATAAATCTCCGTAAATAACCACAAACAAAACTGACGATCTTATTTACGACAGTGCACCTTTTTCATGGAGGAATTCATATAACATAAACATAAACACAATCATCGCAATTCACGGTAGAAAATACCGTAGATAACATAAACATGAATTACCATGCTCTGATACCAATTGTAAAACAATTATAGGATTGACAATTATTTTGCTTACTTGTATCCATATCGATTGTTGTGAGATGTCGATTTCGTTAAACGCTTTTATTTCCTCTCATCTTCTTTCGTTCTAATTTTCTTAATGGTTAAGAATGATTCGTTTCATAAGTTTTTACAACTTATATACCATGACCAAAGGACATGTCTCTTAGAATTAGAAGAGAGAGGAAAAGGGTATATGACCCATTTGAGACCATTCGAGTAATACCCAATAACCATTATCTCGGGTGCATTTCATAGGACTCAATCAATAAATTACATGGGACATTAAATAATCTAACATCGTCACCATCACAAGGCACCGAGGGGAGCTTTGAGATAGCTAAATGGGAGAAACCAAATGGAGGTAAGTAAATCTACCTTAGCCATACTTCTCTTCTACATATTTGATAATTAAGACTGACTAATACCACAGATTAAGCTTTCTTTCTTATGTCTTCATGTACCAACTCCACGGATGAGGGTCCCTTACAACATTTCCAGTACCGATGGTTTTTTCATTCCTACACCAGAGAGGTAAGTCCCCCTTCCTTTCCTTTCTATAATAATAGTGAGAAATATAATCTTCGAAGATCTGTCTGCTACTGTTAGCATGCATCTTACTTTATAATCTCCATGAAATAGCTAACTGACTTGAGCATTCCTTGATTGAATTATAATAGATTAATTGTTCCCTAATTTTAGCAAAGATACATTCCATTACCTACTGTGAATCCCTTTTTGTGTCCTGGAACCTTCATGTGTTCCTTTCTATCTATATTTCCTTAATGCAAGTTGCAAAGGATGTAATAGTCTGTTCTCAAACCTTATTGAGGGTTAGAGTCTTATATTATTGAGGCATATGACACTACAAGAAAATTACCAATTTCTGACAGAAAACTACCGATGGAAACAATATCGTTGAAAATTAGCGACAAAAAATCACATTCCATCAGTAAAATTGTTGTAATATATGGTATTTTACGACAGACAAAATATCTGTTGGTAGAGCTTAATGGGAAATTATCCCGCTGATTTTTACGATGAAATATAGCAACGGAATAGGAATTAACATTGGTAAAAGAGGCGTGAACGTTAAGTGGAAAAATAAGGGTTGTCGTTTACCAACATAAGTGTATTTCGTTGGTAAAGTTAAAAGTTAAATGTCGTCATTTGCTTCGACTGCAACGCTTTTAATAAAACGTAAATGAATTGGCGTGTACTGACAGAAGTGTATTCCATCGGTAAAATTAAAATTTAAAAGGCATCGTTAACTTCGTCTTTAACATTTTGTAAAATAAAAAACGACGTCGTTACCAGACGACGTCATTTTTGTTCCCGTCCTCATTTTCACTTGGCTTTTTTTCTCTCTCTTGCCTTTGGTTCTATGTAGCTATGGGTTCCTTCTCGCTGTCCATCTTCTTCTTTATGCGTCTTCGTTCTATGTCTTTGTTCTACATTTTCCTTCTGCAACTTCATTCCTTATTCCTTCTCACCGACGATTCCCTTCTACTTTTGTGGTTCCCTTCTTCCTTCTGCGTTTATGTTTGCATTTTTTATTAATGGATTTTGTTTTGTACTGGGTTTTGTGTGTTGGTTTCATAATTTCTGAACTGTGTTCGCGTGGATGTTGAATTTGTGTGGATGTCTTACCTACGGCCGTGTGGAGTTTAATTAAGAAATGGGTTCTTTGTCATTTGAATTATATTGCTCTGCACATCTATAGAGGAAGATGCTTGGTTTCTCAATAGATAGTCTTTCATTTCTCTAGATGTAATAACTAGTGACAATATTTCTGATAAAGTTACATCCTCCACGTTACTAAAAGTTAGAATAATTTGTCAAATTTGTTAAAGGATATACACAAAAAATATAGGAGGATATTAGATATAGTTATGCTACATTATGCTCTAGACAAGATTTGGATTCCACATAAATAAATTGGTCCATTAATTACCGCATGTGGCAATTTCATTTTTAGTTTGATGGAAAGCATCAAAATGGCCTAAAAATACGTATAAATATAATTATAGGAATTTTTGTTAGGCAAAGTCTTTAACTTAATAAGTAAAATTCTAAGTTAATATCCATTTTAAAAGTTGGATTCTTTGAGTTACAAATTTAAAGTATAACTAATGATTAGATTATATGTTGATAGTCATTTGCTACTATGTTAATTTTGGTTTTGATAAAAGCATGCATGCTTTAGTTAAATGTTATACTAATTTAATGTTTGTTTTCCAAATTTGATTATATGCACTACAAATTTTTACTGATTAGGAATTGATATATGAACATCACTTTGGTTAGTCTTGATTTTGCGTTAAAAGAGTATTTAATTTGATGCAGGATGACTAATGAGTTTGGTGGTGATTTATTAATGTGGATGTATGACATGTAGCCTAAGGATCTTGTAGTGATAATGGCTATTACACATTATTGAGGATAATTGACTTAGAGTTTTTAAAATTTGTGTTAACATTGGTATTGTGGGATTTATGTTGACTAATTAAGACTTATGGAAGTAGTGGATTGGTGAACTTTGATGTGGATATTGTGAATTATAGTGAAGTTATTAACATGATTTCTTTTATGATGAAGTATTGCTCCATGGTTAAAAAATAGTGGTTAAGAGAAAAAGGAGTCATGTTACTTCTTCTATATCACCACCTCCTCTAAAGGAAGTTGCTAGGTTTATAAACTGGGAAGTTGAATAATGATATGGTAAGAGATCTAATAACAATATGGTAATGGAAAAAACTATAATCATTAACATACTCCTTCAAGGTTCAAAACAAAGTATTTATTCAGTTATGACTATTTTTTTGTGTTTTTTACAAAAAAAGTATTTATTCAATTATGACTAATTTTTTGTGTTTTTTAGTTTTCTTTTGTGGTTTTGTGTTTAAGAATTCTTTAGCTTGATATCATCAGTTATAATTCTTAGTTAAAATTGGTTGCTAAAGGTTATGTTTATAATTTGATTAACTAAACATGACATTGTGAATGCTAGGAGGACAATTATGTTAAGTGATAATATATTGATTTGACCTAAGTGATCCTACAAAAACTAGGCCTTTATATACAATTCTTTGTTTCAAATATGGATATTTTCTTTCAATTTTGAATTTCTAAAACTTACATTTCATCTTTTCAAGATTACATGTAAGATATGTACAATTAAATAATAAAGACACTTAGCCTTTTACTTTATTAACCATTCCAAAAGAACCTTATGCCTAAAATAAAAATAAGTAATCACACCTTAATTCATGATTAGTAGAGTTTGTGATTTAATATGGTTGTTAGGTATGGATGCAAAGAAATAAGTGTGGTGATGTCTATAAAAAAGACAATGTAAAACAATTACACTAACCACAGTCATAACTGTTTGATTATTTATTCATATATCAAACTTTTTATGTGAACTTTGCTTCTCCCATCTTCGTTAACATTTCCTTTATGTTACATATAGTAACGTTTTATGTAATAATTCCTTGAACTTGTCTTACACGTCATTGAAACTGCAGAATAGTATTGTGATGTATACTCTCATTTTATTTTTGGCTGATTTTAACTTCTTGCACTAAAATTAGTCATTCAATAGCTTATTAATTATTTACATTAGATGTTTCTTATGTGGAAAAAGTGAAACAATGACATTTATAAACAAACATATGCAAAACCAAAATTTCAATCACCGGACCTCATAACATACCATCTTTTGTAATCCTGCCCTGAATGCCATGGCCAACTTATTGACTGAATCTCTGCTTAGAGATTTATTGTTAGATATTGTTGTCATAATCTGTGCTTGGAGAGTTAGAAGTTTTTCTTTGCATGCTCCCTCCGTTAAGCTGAATTACTGATCGAATGGTTAGTCTTTGGGTTTTTCCCTTAGAAACCAAATCAAAAATTTAATTCCAAGGATTGCAATATAGAGTGCAACCTCGGGTCGTCTCACTAAATTGGAACCTAGTGCAAATGATCTAAGCTAGCCCAATTGTCATGAAATGCAAACTAAATTAGTTAGGAGGGGGTTTTGGATCTTTGAGAAAACTCACTAAATTGAGCTAATTGAAAGCAAAGTAAATAAAAAGATATTTTTGGATTTTTGGGAAAGGAATTTGAAAACTCAAACGATGATCAAATATGATAAAATCCTCTTGAAAACGAGCTTTGGCTATCATAGTTCAAAACAAATCTTTTTGGGAGAGAAAGTCACTAAGTTTTCAAATGATAAACCTTAAAGAACTCTTTAAGTCCAAGGTTTTAATCAATGAACTCCATTTCTTAAAACCTTGTTGAATGCACCTTAGTGTGTGTAATGGGTAAGTTAATGCAAGTGGTCAATTGGGATCAAGCATCATCTCAATATCAAACACAACTAGGCAGATAAAAGAGAATTAACACAATCACCAAAAAGACATATATGAGACTTCATATATTAAAGCTCAAAGTTCTACATCAACAGATCCATAACACAGTACATTGTTCAATACTTGATCAAACTATAATCAAGAAAATCCAACTACAGAGCATAAACCCTAACTCAGAAGTTCATAACAATGTGGTCAAACACAAATGAACTACTCCCCTTTGAAACCCATTGAACTCAAGCCATCGCTACATCTTCAAGAGGAAATGGTGCTTAGCCAAGCATCACTTTGGGATCACTCACAACTGTAAACACACCGATAGCACCCATGACAGCAGCAGCAGATGATGAAGGCGACGATAAAAAAATGGAATGGATTGATGGATGAAGGTAGAGAGTGAGAGAGATGAGAAGTGAGTATATGAGAGATGTGTGAAGTCGGCCTTCTGTGTTATGTTCCCTTATTTTTTGTAACCTAATTTAGCAGGTTTTTAAACATAGGTTCGGTGGGTCGGATGAAACAGTAAGAGATTTTTTTTCAAATTTGTTTCGAGTTTTCTACAATTCGTCGCGGCGACAGGTAAGTTCGTTGTGGTGTACTTTTCTTTAAAGATTTTGTCTCTATGCTGGATCCTTCGCCACGGCGAAAGAATTAATCTTCACTGCGGCGAACTTTTCCTGAAAGTTGAGTTATATTTCTTGATGCTTCGCCACGGCGACAAATACTTTGTCGCGGTTAACTTTTCCTGTAGCGCTTGTCTCCTGTTGACTTCAATTCAGCACATTGACTCCCTTCTCCTTGAGGTTCCTACAATCAATAATAACAATTTGCAGTATCAATTGTTCTAAAAAAAGTAGTGCAATTAATACCAATTTGTGACAATTTTTACTATCAAATTGCATAAAATAAAAAACACATTCAAGTCTTAATTTAAGCACAAAATCAAAAATTAGGAGTCAAAAAGTATAGTAAAGGCCATGAAAGTGTCGCCAATTTACATAATAAACTTGGGCTCAATCAATTACCCTTAATTAGTATTGTTGGTAGATAGCAAATATGAATGGCATGTAATATTATGTGGTATGTTTTATATGGCTTCACTCATACATCATGAGTCAAACATGACAGTAATTTAAGATCTCTTTCATTTATTTACGGTTCCTGGCTAAGATCTTATTGATTATTGCTTAGTTGTAGGACCTCATTTGTTGGTAGTATTTCTATTTTCAAGGAGATTGAAGAGAGCTTCAGCAGCTATTCATTTTTTACATTCATTTCCTTTGCTTTTTAACAATGTCAACAATGCTTTTCCACACATTTTAATTGAATTTGTATCTATTTCTATATTTTGTAGCATAGTCATTTTGCATCTTTTTACTTCATTAAAAAGAGAACTTTTATCATCCTTTTTATCTTTTAAAAGGAAAATGATTGGATTTTGTTGCATGACATGGCGACAATCAAATGCTACAACTAAGACTTCTGAACATGAATTTATATCAATTTGCATACTTCTTTGATATTATTGTCTTCTTTGCTTTGTTTTAGTTATCTTCTTTGGCTGTTAGCTCATTCTAGCTTCGTCATTTTCTTCCTTCACATGCTTCAGTGACTTCTTTTTGCGTGTCGATTGAGGAAAGTGAGTTTTGTTATTTACTAGATTTTTGTGTCCTTGGTTTAATTTGGGTATTTATTTGTGGTTTGAGCCTCCCATTTGAACTTCATGCATTTTAATGTTAATGGCATGCACCAACTGAAACTTGTTTGTGGTATGAACTTTGAATTATCATTGAATTAATATAGGATGAGTTTGACTTATAGTTCCAAATATCTAATTATGTCAATGGGTTATTTCATTGATGTTATTTGAAACGACTAGGATCTCTGTACTTTTCATGGGTGAATCTTTACACACATCTTTTTAATATAATAATAATTTTCTTCTAAACATATTACATAATTTGTATATGTTACAATAATGTATTAATCAAAGTATTCATATTTCTATCTTTATTTATTATATTTGTTACCAATACATAATTAATTTAGGTTAAATATCAAACTTATAACATTAATTTTAAATTTCAATAACAATATCTAAACCATTTAATTAAATATTCCAACTTTGTAAAATTAAGTAATTCATTTTATGTTCCCATACCAAATCTAATTGACTAAGAATTTTCCCTTTTATGTCTTTAAGTGCATCTTTGAATTCTCTTCTAGCATATATGATTATAAACAAAAAAAAATAGATCTTCAGTTAATAAATAATTTTGATCTTAACCCATAACTCGTGATGCAGCTCTCGTGAGGCTTATCGTTGAAAAATACCAAGAGCCTAGGAGTCACAACGAGAACTCGTTTGATTCACAGGTGTAAACTTTGGTGATTAATTCAATTAGTTAATACTTAGGGGATGTTATGTAAAGTTTAGATGTTCTATAAACTTTGGCGAACATGAAGGATACTAGTTATGGAATCATTATTTGAAATTAACAGTTTTGCAGAAAGTAATGTTGATAGATCTTGGATGTATAGACGATTAACAACTGATGGTTTCATCAATCCTGAGTTTGTTGAGAGCGTTGAAGCTTTTATTCAATATGTATATTCTTAACCTCCAAATATGAATGGCCCAAAGATTAAATGTCCATGTAAAAAGTGCAAACACATTTGTGTCCTTCTTATTGATGAAGTTAATAGGCATTTGGTAAAAGAAAAAGGTTTATCCCCAATTATTTTGAATGGACGTGACATAGGGAATCACTGATTTGTAGTACCTCAAGGAGTAATCAAGTACAATCATCTGTGAACTTAAATGAGTTAGAAGGAGGTTTGGATTTAGAACAAATAACGTGGATGCAAATGAAAATCATTACATCCAAATGGTTTATGATGCAGTCGTTTATACCTTTCAGAAAAATATGGAAAACCATTGAAAAAGAACCAAACCCACATACAAAATAGTTTTTTGAGTTACTACATTTAGTTGACCAAATTGTGAGACAGTGACTTAATTGTCTTCAGTTGCTCAAATATTGAACATAAAGTCTAAAGGGCATATTTTTACTGTAGTTTTGATAAAATTCTTTAATGGTATAAAGAATCATTTCCTCCTGATCATACAATGGTTGATAGTTTTTACAATATAAAGAAACTTATTAGAGGTATTGGTTTGCCTATTAAAAAGATTGATTGTTGCAAACTGAGATGTATGTTGTATTGGGGAGATAATGTGGAATTATAAGAGTGCAAATTTTATGGTCAATCTAGGTTTAAGCCTAGAAAGTGTTACATGAAATAGAAATTAGTACCTTGGAAGTGGATGTATTATTTTTCGCTCACTCCGATACTTGAGAGACTATATGCTTCTGATATTACTGCATCCCACATGCGATGGCATAATAAACACAAACATGAAGATGGAATAATGATTCATTTATCATATGCATCGGCATGGAAACATTTCAATGACACCCATTTTGAGTTTGTAGCTGAAAGTTGAAATGTTAAGTTGGGATTATCGCCGGATGGATTCCAACCTTTTGATTAATCCGATCAGCAATATTCATCATGACCAATCATAATTACTCCTTATAATTTTCATCCAAGGATGTGTATGAAAGAGGCATATATGTTTTTGATAGTGATTGTGCCAGGGCTTACAAATCCAAAGCATACAATTGATGTATTCTTACAACCATTGATATCTGAATTGTAACATTTTTGGGAATGTGGTGTTTAAATATATGATGTGTCTCTGGAACAAAATTTTTTGTTGAGAGTGGCTTTGATGTAGACTATTAGTGATTTTTTGGCTTATGCCATATTGTCTGGATGGAGCACAACAGGAAAATTGGCTTGTCCTTATTGTGGTAATGATTGCAATGCGTTTTATCTTCCAAATGGGGGCAAAACATGTTAGTTTGACAATCATGAGAAATTTCTTCCTCCAGATCATCCATTTAAACGCAATCAAAAAAAGTTCAATAAGAATAGGATGGTAAAAACACCTCCTCCCTCTCACAAAGTTGGTGAAGAGATTTTGTAGGAGATTGAGGAATTAGGCTTGCTGAAAGTTATAGAATTTGAAGTTGATGAAGTTAATACAAGCAATAGTAAAAATTTTGGTTGGAGAAAACGAAGCATCTTTTGGGATTTTCCATATTGAAAAACTAATTTGATATGTCCAATCTATATGTGATGCATATTGAAAAAAATATTTTTGACAATTTGTTCATTACCATAATGAACATTGAAGGGAGGATAAAAGACAATGCAAAATCATGAACTGATTTGCAATTTTTTTTATAGAAGGAATGGGTTACATAAAGATCTTCACACCGGTAAATATCCGAAAGCATGTTACACTTTGTACTAAAAAGAAAAGGAAATATTGTGAATGGTTGAAAAGTCTAAAGTTTCCCGATGATTATGTCTTAAACTTGGCAAGGTGTAAGGACATGAGGAAATGCAAATTATTTGGGATAAAAAGTCATGATTTTCATGGATTTATGCAAAGGCTAATCCAATAGCATTTCAGGAGTTGCTACCAAATAAGGTTTGGGAAGAAATAATAGAATTAAGTTTGTTTTTCAAAAATTTAACATCATCTAAAATCAAGTTGGCTAAAATGGAAAAACTAGAAAGGGAAATTCCATTAATTTTGTGCAAGTTAGAAGAGATTTTTCCTCCATGCTTCTTTAACTATATGGAGCATCTATCTATGTTTTTAGCACATGAGACAAAACTAGCCGGTCCAGTTCAATATCAATGGATATATCCGTTTGAGAGGTAATTCAACAAAAATGATTGTAATTGAAGTAATAACACAATTTAAAAACTAAATTGTAATAACCTTATTCGCTAATATAGGTATTTGCATCACTTGAAGAAAAATGTCAAAAACAAAGCTAGAGTTGAAGATTCATCATGTAATGCTTATTTAGTGGAGGAAGCTAGTACATTTTGTTCACATTATTTTGAGCCACATGTTCACACAAAAGAAAGAAAATTTCCTTATAATGACAATGGGGGGAGGAATGAGTGATGCTGATCATAACTTATCCATTTTTACATATCCTAGATAAACATATGGATATTCAACAAGAAGAATGTTAACAGAGGAAGAAATTGAGGCTACCTATGGTTACATTTTATTGAACTATCAAGAGGTTCAACCTTTCGTGTAGTAAGTTGAAATTGATTATTTAGGTTTTCGAAATTTAGTGTTGTTCATAATTGAAATACATAATAATGTTTTTAGATTATATGAGGAATTGTTACGAGAGCTAATGTCTGACAAAACCTAGGATGATAATAATAAAGAAGTTGAAAGACACTTTTCTCGATGGTTCAAGAAATATGTAAGTTCATTTACAAATATTAAAATGATTGAATTATAAGATTTAAGTGTTCAAATGACATTATATTCTTTGATATGATAATTTCTTTTGTGTAGGCTAGAAAATCCAATAGAGAACAAGTTCATATGTGATCTTGTGAGGGGACCTTTGCGAATGGTTAAATCATGTTTGGGGTATTTCGTTAATGGATACAAATATCATACAGAATATCATGGCCATACCATGGCAACAATAAATAGTGGAGTTTGCATATAGGGATAATTGATGGATTACTATGATAAAATTATTGAGATACTTGAAATTGAGTACCCTGCATTGCTAATAAAGTGAAGTGTGATATTTAAATGTGACTAGTTTGATCTGACTCCAAATGTTGATACAAAAGTGCATAGCGGATATAATTTAGTTGAAATCAACAACCGAAGAAGATTGAGACAATTTGAACCTTTCGTGTTGGCAATGTAAGCAATTTAGATGTATTATGTCCCTTTTCCCAGCTTACAACGAGATAAGTCAGATTGGTTGGCCGTTTGCAAAGTTAAACCTAGAGGTGTTTTTGAATCAGATGGAAAAGGAGAACAAAGAATTGAAAGTGAAGCGTTTTAGGAAGATGTTTATGAAATAAATGTATGTAACATCCTGTTACTCATATTAAGGCTAAAATAGTAAATGTGAGAGATTACTGAGAAATTAGGAAAACACATCTCATGCTCATGCATTACACAAGATACATATACACATGAATATCAAATCTTTGCACATAAGTTTTTCTCTAAACAAGATGATTGAGCAGATGGATAACTCAATGACACATGAAACCTATGCATGTGGGCCATTTATCACCCTCCCATTTGCCTCTTTTTTTTTTTCAAAATACCCCAATTTTTTTAAAATTCACTAAAATTTTCAAAATAATCATAATACTCTACAAAAAAAATTTCAACACAAATAATCCACAATTCACATTTTAATCACATTTATAATAAACTATACCCAAAAAGTGTCAATGAATGCATGTAAAATTATTTCATGAATATCAACACAATTCTCATATTTAAATACGCCATATGATGCGTGAAATGCACTTCTAATCCCTCAATATACACTATTATGGGGTCCTATCCCCTAATATGGGATATTAGGACGTTACACATATTGCTCACAGAGAATAAAGTTCTAATTTTCGATTGTCGAACACATAATTTTCAAGAACAACTCTTGTTGGATATTAACAGGTAACAACTTAATTATGGGAATTAGATCTATTGAGATAGATTGGACATTGTTAACTTATTATAAGTCCAAGTGCATAGATAATGTAATAAAGATGTTTAGTATTTAAGATATAAGATACTTGTGAAGTATTAAAGATATTTATTACTCTATGTGTGAGTTGATATTTGAGTTCAAGATGATAAGGATATAACTTTAGAAGTAAATCATTATTAAGGTTTATTTACTTAGAACAATATCATTTAGGATTGGAAAAGTTCCAATATAGCAATTGTTTGCGAATAAAGCCATAATACCTTTTTTGTTTAGTGGAAATGATTAATTTGATCAACAAGTCCTTTAGTGAACAAATGTGTGGATGCTTGCTAGAGAACAAATTCACTGAACAGACTCGATATAAGAAATTCATTTGGAATATTACTTATATGTCTATGGAATTCTTATTGTGATAATTGTATAAGTGATCCTTTGACTTGAGGTTATCAAAGTTATCTTGTATGGGGATTGCTATGTTTTGATATTACGTATGATCTATTTAATCATAGGTCGTTTAATCAGTAGTCACTGGATGTAGCATGAACTATATGGAGATAATTGAAAGTAATTAGGGAGAATGTTTTGTTGTTCTCGATTAGTATTAATTCAAGAAATCCTTAGCCAAGATGAAATGTGTTAAGTTAAGAAGACTTCACGTCTATTAATTTTAGTGACAATCAAATAATAATAATATTAGAAATAAATGAACTATTTTGATAAGTGTGTTAAGCGTGCAGAAAAACACAGAAGAAGCAAAACACAGAAGAAGCGAAACACAAAAGAAGCAGAAAAACAAAGACGATACAGAGATGAAGATACTCTAGTACGTCGGACAGTTGGTTAGTTGGAGTTAGTTACAGAACTCAACTGAATAACGGTTTCTATAAGAAACAAAAAGCAGTTGGAGACTTAGGCTATAAATACTAGTCGTAGTCGAAGACTGAATAACTTTTATCTTTCAATTTTTTACTTACAAAGAAAAATTCTATATTCAAAGTGCGATACAAGAGAGCAAACTCTACTATAACAAAAAGCTCACAATATATTTCTAGTGAGAGAAAGAAAAGGCTAAGATCCTGGAGAGGCTAAGATAGCAAAAAGAATACTTTGTGTAAGAGACCTGAAGAGGCTCTGGATGGGAAGAAAAGAATACTTGTAAAATTGAAGAAGTATAGTGAAATCTCAAAACAAACTCTGAGGATTGGACTTAGCCCAAGGTTTGGGGTGAACCAGTATAAAATGGCGACGTCTATCTTCTATCCTTACACTTTAATTTTTTTGTTATTAAACAAGTATATAGAAGTTATTTGCGATTTAAATACGTAGCTACTTTAATATAAGATTTTTGGTATTCATTTGATAGTTGAAAAAGTTCTTTTCAAAGAAATATCAAAGGTTTTTGTGTCTCGAAAAGATTACACAATTCAACCCCCTTCTTATGTATTTTGTATATTGTACGTGAATTCTATATTAACAAGTGATTTACTTCAGTTGGTATCAAAGCTTGGTTTCCAAGAACCGCCTTTACAAAGTGAGGAAAAAGATCCATGGCTGAATCACATATTTTTATAGCTGAAGGTGCCTCGGTCACAAGATCTCCTACATTCAATGGTGAGGATTATCATTATTGGAAGGATAGGACGCGACTCTTCACAGAATCTGCACATATTGATCTTTGGGATATCATCGAGAATGGACTATACATACCAATAGATGATGAAGGAAATACCATTCCTCATACCAGATGGTTAGCCGATCACAAAGCTAGATTTCAATTAAACTCAAAGGCCAAGTTCTTTCTGAGTTGTGCTTTAAGCAGAAGTGAATACGATAAAGTTCATGGATGCGAAACTGCAAAGGAGATGTGGGACACTTTATCCATTGCACATGAAGGCATAAACTAGGTGAAAGAGTCCAAGATCAGTATTTTTGTACATCAGTATGAGTTGTTTAAGATGAAAGAAGATGAGTCTATTGATCAGATGTTTGAACGATTTCAAACTATTGTTAATGGACTTAAAGCTCTTGGGAGAATCTACGATAATCAAGATCATGTCAAGAAGATTCTCATAAATCTACCTAAAAGATGGAGACCCAAAGTCACTACAGTACAAGAAGCCAAGGACTTGAGCAAATTAAAACTAGACGAATTGCTTGGTTCTTTGAAGATACATGAAGTAGAGCTTGATGCAAAAAACAAACCTAGAAGAGATAAATCTATAGCATTAAAGGCTGGTCAGAAAAATAGAAGTTCATCGTCAAAAGCATTAAAGATTGAAGAAATCAAGAATGATGATACCAGTGAATCTGATCAAGATTCAAGTGAAGATGATGATGAACTATCTTTCATTTCAAGAAAGATTAGAAGAATGTGGAAAAAGAAAGCAAAGGGAAATAAAGATTTTTCTTTTAAGAAAAATAGCAAAAACGAAGTCAAGAATGAGAAGACCTCTATCATTTGCTACGAGTGCAACAAACCAAGACACTACAAATCTGAATGTCCGTTGTTTAAAAGAAAACTGAAGAAAAATAAAGAAAATAAAAAGAGCATGATGGCACCTTGAGAAAATTTGGATTCGTCTAAATCTAATTCTGATTCAGAAGCATTAGTACAAGCAAATATATGCTTGGTAGCCAAAAAAGAAGGTGATGTGGAGATAACTTCTAACTTTAATGAACTTCAAGATGCATATTTAGAATTGTTAGAAGATTCACATGCTATACTAAAGCAATATAGATCCTTAAAAAGGAAGTTTGTCGAAAACTTGAAAAACACAAAAATGTTAGAAAAAGAAAACGTCTGCCTTAAAAAACAAGTAGACGATATGAAGAAAAAAGTAACTATAGATAGATATGAGGAAATTAGTCAATTGAAACAAAGGATTAATATTTTTTTAGCAGATTTATCAACCTTTACTGAAAGTACGAAAAAAAAATGATTGACATGATTGGAAGATATAGACACCCTAATGATAAGATTGGTTTAAGGTTTACTAATAGCAATACTCGTTACAAAAAGAATTTTGTTCTTTATAGAAAGAAATATCACCAATCTTCTTATTATCATTCTATGAATAATTATAAGACTAACCCCAAAGGACCTAAGAAAATCTGGGTACCTAAAAAGAACATAATATCTACTATAGATCTCCTTCCTTGGAAAAAACAACCAACACCAATGGTATTTGAACAGTGGATGCTCGTGACATATGACGGGAAGAAGGTCTACATTCCTAGATCTTTAAAATAAGAAAGGAGGATCAGTAAATTTTGGAGACAACTAGTAGTGCAAAATAGTTGGAATTAGCAAAATCGGTAAAGATTCCTTTGCAATTATTGATAATGTTCTGCTAGTTGAAGGTTTAAAACATAATTTGATTAGTGTAAGTCAATTATGTGATTTTGGTTTTGAAGTATCCTTTAATCAAAACTCTTGTGTAGTCAAAAACAAGGACAGTTCTATATTCGTTTCTGCCAAAAGACAAAACAATCTTTATAAGATTAATTTAAAAGATTTGCAAAGTCAAAATATTTCATGTTTTATATCAACAGATGAAGAAAAACTGATTTGGCATAAAAAGCTAGGTCATGTTAGTTTTAAACATATTTCCAAGTTGATTAAACATGATTTGGTAAGAGGTTTACCACAAATAAGTTTTAACAAGGATTTCTTTTGTGAGAGTTGTCAAAAAGGAAAACAATTTAAAACATCTTTTTCTTCTAAAAATATTGTAACTTCATCTAGACCTATAGAGTTGTTACATATAGATTTATTTAGTCCAACTAGGACATTAAGTCTTAGCGGAAGGAAGTTTGGTCTCGTAATTGTTGATGACTTCACTAGATTTTGTTGGATATTATTTTTATCACATAAAGATGAGTTGTTTAAATGTTTTAAAGTTCTTTCCAAGAAGTTACAAAATGAAAAAGGAATTTCTATTGCTGGTGAATTTGAAAATGAAAAATTCAGAATATTTTGTGAAGAGAATGGAATTTTTCATAATTGTTCTGCTCCTAAAACTCCACAACAGAATGGAGTTGTAGAAAGAAAGAACAGGACGATTCAGGAAATGGCAATGACCATGCTTTGTGAAATGAATCTTCCTAAGTATTTTTGGGCAGAAGCTGTAAATACAACTTGTTATATTCAAAATAGAATACTTTTGCAACCTTGGTTGAATAAAACTCCATATGAGTTATGGAAAGGAAGGAAGCCAAATATCTCTTACTTCCATCCATTTGGTTGTAAGTGTACTATATTGAATACAAAAGAAATTTTGGATAAATTCGATTCTAAGATCAATTCAGGAATTTTTCTAGGATATTCATTATCTTCTAAAGCTTATAGGGTTTATAATTTTGCTTCTAAATCTGTTGAAGAATCTATTCATGTCAAATTTGATAATAGTTCTCAACCAGACAGAAGAAATGATACTGATAATGAAACCCTATCAATACCCTTGGTTGATAATGTAGATTTGTCACCATCAGATGCTCTTCTAGATAAAGTAGAAGATATTCCTAAAAATCTTAATCTAAGAAATCTTCTCACCCAGAAAATCTGATTATAGGAGAAACTTCAGAAAGTGTGAGAACTAGGTCTAAATTTAGAAGAGAAGCAAATGTAGCTTTTATTTCTAAAATAGACCCTAAGAAAATTAATGAAGCTCTTTAGGATGAAACTTGGATTTTAGTCATGCAAGAGGAGCTGAATCAATTTACAAGGAATAAAGTTTGGTCTTTAGTTCTTAGACCCTCCAATAAGTGTATCATAGGAACCAGATGGGTTTTTAAAAATAAACTAGACGAGTCAAGTAGAGTAAGTCATAACAAAGCTAGATTAGTATATCAAGGCTATAATCAATAAGAAGGAATAGACTATAATGAAACTTATGCTCCTATAGCTAGATTAGAAGCTATTAGATTGCATATGTTGTTTGTCATGATATAAACCTGTTTCAAATGGATTATGTCTATAGGCTTCATAAAGCTTTGTATGGTTTGAAACAAGCTCCTTGGGCTTGGTATGATCGTCTAAGTTCCTTTTTGA
Source organism: Erythroxylum novogranatense (assembly GCA_029891385.1). NCBI lineage: Eukaryota > Viridiplantae > Streptophyta > Magnoliopsida > Malpighiales > Erythroxylaceae > Erythroxylum > Erythroxylum novogranatense. The sequence continues at coordinate 89,782,244 of CM057234.1, read as the reverse complement.
TTGAAAATGTTTTTAGTAGACGACATGTAAATAAGACTTTATTTAGAAAATGTATTAAAAATAATTTCATCATAGTGCAGATATATGTTGATGATATTATTTTTGGTGCAACTTCTAAAAAGATATGTTCCAATTTTGAGAATCTGATGAAAAGTGAATTTGAAATGAGCATGATGGGTGAATTAAAATTCTTTCTTGGTTTAAAAATTAAGCAAACCGAAGAAAAGATTTTTATTTATCAACAGAAATATATCAAAGAACTGTTGGTTAAATATGGAATGGAAAAAGTGAAACCTATGTCAACTCCTATGCATCCTTCAAACCTTTTATCTAAGGATGAAGCAGGTAAGAAGGTTGATCAAACCCTTTTTAGAGGAATTATTGGTTCTCTACTTTACCTTACAGCAAGCAGACCTTATATACTATTTAGTGTATATTTGTGTGCAAGATTTCAAGTAGATCCTAGAGAATCTCACTATATTGATGTTAAAAGAATTTTGAGATATCTATTAGGCTCTACTGATCTTTGCTTAATGTATGAGAAAGGTAAAGATTTCAGGTTAATTGGCTATTGTGATGCTGATTTCGCTGGAGATAGGATTGATAGGAAGAGTACAAATAGAGGTTGTCACTTTCTTGGCAATAATCTAGTTTCTTGGTCAAGTAAGAGACAAAGTTCAATTGCTTTATCTACTGCAGAAGCTGAATATATGTCAACTGCAAGCTGTTGCTCACAGAAGTTATAGATCAAGTATCAGTTAGAAGATTATTCAGTACAAGAAGAACAAATTCTAATTTTCTGTGACAACACAAGTGCTATCAACCTATCAAAGAATCCAATACAACACTTGAGGGTAAAACATATTGAAGTTAGACATCATTTCCTACGAGACTATGTACAGAGGAGAATCGTTAGTCTACAATTTGTTGAGACAAATCATCAATAGGTAGATATCTTTACTAAGCCTTTGAATGAAGAAATATTCAAAGAAATCAGACGAAACTTGAATATTGTAATGTTGAGTGACCAATCGTCTGAAACGTCATGACCAGATGATTTTTTAGAAATATTCAAAGAAATCAGACAAAACTTGAATATTGTAATGTTGAGTGACCAATCGTCTGAAACATCATGACCCAGATGATTTTTTTAGTGAAGAAGATAAAAAGTCATAAGTTTTCAAGAAAACAGTAATGGTAAGTCACAGACGGTAACTTTTTCAAAAGAAGGTATTAGAGGGAAATCTTCTCAAAGATTTTAGAATATCACTTATTCTAGAATATTCTTGAAAAACTCTAAAATCGACTTTTGCAGAACTCTCAACAAAACGTTCCATTACTCTATTCTTGATATCAAGTTCTTTCTGTTCACATTCTCATCTTCAGATACTAACATCATTACCTTGAGAAAAATACATTTGTGTGTTTAATTTTTATTGTCTACAGATCTCAAATGGAGTAATTTATGATTTATGGAAGACATGTTGATTTCGACTCTTTGAAGAAGAACCAGATGGACATTGAACTAGAAATTGATGCAATCGGATGGAAAATTTTCTTTCAGGTTCATGAAACAGTCTATATAAATGAAGTATATGAGTTTTGGAAGAATGCAAAAGTAGTAGATGATACCTTAGATCAATGGTGGATAGATTGTCAGTTATTGTGACATTGGAGTTAATCGAGAAAGTTAGTGAGTGTCCATGTGTTGGAGCATAGTTGTCTCATAACACAAGATGGGTGACTCAAGGTAGTGTAGAGAAAGCACACATCAATCGATAACCCTATGGAAGTAGTGACCCAAAAGACAAGAAGGCGTCAACTTTTGTTTCGAAGGCTAAGGTCTACATGCGCTACTTTTTCATTGTGTTCTATTAAGAATAGGCTCGAAGAACGTTGTGACAACGATAGATGAACAATTCTTGTTTCATCTACTCAATCATTAACCTATAAATCTTCCACACTTAATTTTAAGGTACATGATGAAGTTGAAGAGAGATTCTAATGCCTTACCGTATGGTATGCTACTAACAAGGATCTTTAGAGATTCTGGAATTCTTCTTGGCAAAGGAAATAGAATGAAGATGAATATAAAAAGCATCATTAATGCGACCACTGTTTGTAAAATGGGATTGAAGATTAAAGAAAAGGAGGATACAGATTTTATGGCAAAAGCAAAGGTTGAGGGGGAACGTATTGTCAGACGTAGCTGGAGTGAAAATGTTACACCTGTAAGAAAGAAAAAACCTCAATCCACAGGAAGAATATCTATAGAAGAAAAGAAAAATAAATCATCAAATGTATCAATAAAAGCTAAGACGATTTCATAAAGAGAAGAAAGCTAAGTGAAATAGTCTTTAAAACAAGTGTCATTAAAGAGAAAGGAGAGACACTTCATTCCAAGAAATCTAAAAAATTGATAAGGTCACCCAGATTATTAACCTTGCGTCAAAAAGAATAAAAGAAAGGGAAAGATTTGACTCTTGGTGAAGATTCTAGAAAGACAGAGAAAGCACCACATGCTACTAGATCTTTGGTCTCAATTTTGCAAGATCAATCAGCAAAATCAATTAAAGAGACAAAAATTAAGAGGAAGTTAGTAATTGAAAGGAAGAAACCTCAACTACAATCTCCTTATAGACTGGTAGAAGAACATAAGAAGCTGAAGACAAGTCAGAAAAAGAATACTTCATCTGATGTTCAACAGAAGACAAAGTCAGTTGAACATATATCAGCATATTATAATCCCTCTTAACCTATCAGAAAGGAGGATTTGAGAATAAAGATGATTGAAGAAATTGTACCTGTTCGAAGTAGAAGCTCAATCATTATAAGAGAACCGTTGAAAAGGTTAATTAAGGTACAAATCGAACCAATACTGATCAATACATCTTTTAAATCATGAAGAAAGAAGATTATATGGTATTCTATGAGATGAAAAGTCAGAACCATATCCAATGAAGATGTCCAATGATCGATATACTATTTACCATATCATAAATAGAACATTGATCAAGATTGTGCCAGATATACAACCGAGATCTTCAAACATTGTACGAAATGAAGAAAAAGGGAAAAAGAAGATGTTCCCTGAAGGAAATAAAGATGATCTTACAAAAGATCATATACAAGCAACTGTGAAGAACATAGATGAGGCATGCAATGCAGCTCAACCTAGTGAGGCATGCAATGCAGCTCAACCTAGAGAAATCTATGTCTCGCGTCATATTTGAAAACCATCAAGAAGTCAGTATGGATGCTTCTCCACATATGCAACTTTCCAGGTAGTTGACAAAGTGACAAAAGGACAGTACAGAACTATCAGGGTTGAAGGTATCAGTTTAAACTTAGAGACTTTTGTGCATCTAATCATGCATTTTAAACCTTTGGGTTTTATATCTTCAATTAAAGAAGTACTATGCCTTCTTGAAAAACCAGTTCCAAAACTACCTAGACCTAATGACCTTGATCTCCCAGAAGGAAAACAATCTTTCAAACCTTCTGTTATTAAAATCATCGAATTAGATATTTTACCTTCAGAAATATCTGTTGCTACAAACTTCCATCCACCAAGTACACCTCAACAAGATTCTACTATAATTTTGGAAGAAGTTAGTCACACACAGCAGGGGATTCAGGAAGTCTTAGTAAAGGAACTTGACATACTAAGGTTGATGATTTGAGTGACTCAGTGGGTGATCTTCATGAGGAAGTAACATATCTACGAGTTTCTATTGAACAAGATCTCAAGTTGACCCGCACTGATATGCAACGAATATTTTCTAAAATCATGAAGCATCTTCGGTAAAGTTTTTTATTAATAACAAAGAGGGGGAGAAGAGCAGAAGCAGAAGAAAGATAGTACATAGGGAGATCAGAGATAAGAAAAGAAGATAGTATCGACTACAAGTTTTTTGTCATATGTGCATATCTTTTGTTGTTTTCTTATTCATTATCTGAATAATATTCTTTTATTCACTTTTATCTTTCTAAAATTATGATTATTTGTTATCATCAAAAAGGGGGAGATTGTTAAGTCAAGAAGACTTCACATCTATTAATTTTGGTGACAATCAAATAATAATAATATTAGAAATAAATGAACTATTTTGATAAGTGTGTTAAGCGTGTAGAAAAACACAGACGATACAGAGATGAAGATACTCTAGTACGTCGGACAGTTAGTTAGTTAGAGTTAATTACAAAACTCAACTGAATAACGGTTTCTACAAGAAACAAGAAGCAGTTATAAAGAAACAGTTGGAGACTTAGGCTATAAATACTAGTCATAGTCGAAGACTGAATAACTTTTACCTTTCAAGTTTTTATTTACAAAGAAAAATTCTGTATTCAAAGTGCGATACAAAAGAGCAAACTCTACTGTAAAAAAAAGCTCACAATATCTTTCTAGTGAGAGAAAGAAAAGGCTAAGAGCCTAGAGAGCTTAAGATAGCAGAAAGAATACTCTGTGTAAGAGACCTGAAGAAGCTCTGGATGGGAAGAAAAAAATACTTGTAAAATTGAAGAAGTATAGTGAAATCTCAGAACGAACTCTGAGGACTGGACGTAGCCCAAGATTTAGGGTAAACCAGTATAAAATCACGACGTCTATCTTCTAACCTTACACTTTAATTTTTCTTGTCGTTAAACAAGTATATAGAAGTTATTTGCGATTTAAATACATAGCTACTTTAGTATAACATTTTTTGTATTCATTTGATAGTTGAAAAGGTTCTTTTCAAAGAAATATCAAAGGTTTTTGTATTCTCGAAAAGATTACACAATTCAATCCTCCTTCTTGTGTATTTCGTATACTGTACGTGAATTCTATATTAACAAGTGATTTACTTCAAAATGATGCTTTGTAAATGGTTTACAAATTTCATTAATTGAATTGATGGCTAATGGCGAAGAACTAATATGATTAGACTCAAAATAGAGTAGACATTAATTTCATACTCTATGTCTAATCGGAGCATTATATGATCAAATAATTGAATTATACGGAAAAATTATGCACGAAAAAGTTAGTCAAAACCACTTTGATATTTCTAAATAGTTGGGTAGTTATAATGCGTTGTTAGACGCTAATCTTGATCTATAAGTATAAATTGTTTAATTGGAGAATTAAAGATAAATTAAAAGGAGTTTTAATTTATCTAATTTTAATTAAAAGAAATTTTAATTTATCTAATTTTAATTGTGAATTAAAATTAAATTTTATAATCATTTTCAATATATTTGGGAACCTAATGGGTCTCACATATAGAATGGGTTGAAGAGAACAAAGTTAATTTAATCAAGTTGGACTTGATTGTAAAGTTTGAAAAACTTTACGATTAAATATGAGATATTTAATAAATAAGGATCAATATGAGATATTGAATCTTATATAGGCATAATTGATATTTAATTAGAATTATTTACAATTTTAATTAAAGTTTAATTGATTTAATTTTAATTAAATTACTAAAACGTCCGAAGCTTATTATAAATTGGCTTAAGCTCTATGGAGCTAGCACTTCTTGCTTAACCCTCTTTGTAAGAGTTTCAGAGTTTTTTCAACCTATTCTGTGGATACCATTAGAGGTCGGACACTTGTGCGGCTACGATGGTTGAGACGGATCAACTTCGGAAATAGTTCGAGAGATACGACAAGACAAATATTAAGCTTCAAAATAAGGTATGAATTAAGTTTCGGCTGTTAATCATTTTATAGAATTAAATAGATATTGATTTTATGGATATCAAAAGTCACGAAAGCGTATTGTGATTATTTCACTACGGTCGAGATCAGATCCCAACCTGGTTTCTCAACAGTGTTTTATTACTCAATTTGGTTCTAAACTAAATGGATAATACATTTTTACAGCTTTCTCAATATGTAAGTGCTCTTAACGAGTCAAAGAATATGTATACTTACGAATGATATAAACAACGGCAGGAAACCTTAACATTTATATATAACTCTCATATCGGGCTTCTTCATCACAGTCCTGATATGGGTCCAGTCCACACTAATCAAGATCAATTTTCCTCCTGAACTTTGACTCATTGATTTAGATCATTTATTGAGTCACTTTATTACCTTTATCTTAATCAAATTACGTTAACTTAATTGATAAGTTATTGAAAAAACCTAAAAATAAAAATAATGGCTATCCAATTTTATGGGAAATGACAAAATTGTCCAACATATTATTTGCATTTTTGTTAAGAAAATTATATTTAGGTGAAATATTTCTGATTAACACATATGAATTAGTAATCTCTATGTTTGATTAATTTCAATATTGACTACCACAAACTGCATTTGTTGGATAGTTGAGGTTTCTAAACAACTAATCTAATCCTAAAATACATGAATTGTTTCGGCAGTAATAAAGTGATCGTTGAAATGAGGTTTAAACATCATTATCTTTTATATTAAATGCCAAGGCCTTCTTCCGTTGAACTGATTCCTTATATATATGTATAAATAAACTAACAAACCACATCTGCAGATTTATGTAATATATCCTTTTTTAATTTAATGGTAAGATAGCTTCTCACCTATTCGCATATATTTTTGTTTCTTTATTCTTTAGTAAAGGTAGAGGATTCACTTTGAGTTAAAAGATTTTATTTTTATTATTTTTTATTATTTATTACCGATAAAGAACCATGAGCTAGGTCTTGATTAGAGGTACTAAAAAAGACGAAAGTAGGAGACAAGATGGGATTTTGGATGGTCCCAGACTTCAGCTATATTTTTTCAAAGTGCTTGATGGAATCCGGTCTAGCCAATTTTTTAAGTTCTAAGTTATAAATAAATATTTATAACTGTTATAAAAGATAGAAATAATATGGTGTACCACTAATTGTAGATGCACCATTTAATAGTTAATGTACATATGGATTGGTTTGGTTTTACCTAAAACAAGAATGAAGTAGGTGGTTATTGGTTAGGTTTTACCTAACACAAGAATGAGGTAGATGGTTATTGGTTAGGTTTTACCTAACAAAAGAATGAGGTAGATAGTTATTGGTTAGGTTTTACCTAACACAATAACATATATGGAGTAGGTGATCACATGTGTATTAGGTGATTAAAATGTACTATAAATAGAAGGGTTAACTTGATGTAAGATACACCATTTTTTCATAAGAAGAATTCTCCTCTCCCAAATATTCTTACATTTTAGTTTCGGTTTTATAACACGTTATCAGCACGAAGCTCTCATTTCTAAAATTCGGCTTATCAACATCAAGCAATCGTAAGGTTCTTCCGTCTACCTACATCGTACAAACGTTATTCGGTTTATATACATCAAACAAACTTGCCAACATGTCCAATCTTGCCAAAATTGAGTTCGCTGCTCTTGATGTTGCGGGCCATAATAATATGCCGTGGATGATTGATGTCGAAATGCATCTTGAATCAATAAATCTTTTAGATACCATTAAAGAAAATAATACAACATCAAAACAAGATAAAGCCAAAGCGATGATCTTCATTCGTCGTCATCTTGATGAGGGATTAAAAATAGAATACCTCACAATTAAAGATCCAAGTCATTTGTGGAAAAATTTACAAGAAAGATATGACCATCAAAAAGAAGTTTTACTTCCGACTTCTCGTGATGAATGGAGCGCTTTACGCTTCCAAGATTTTAAAAAGGTCAATGAGTATAACTCAGCTATGTTTAGAATTGTCTCACAACTACAATGTTGTGGGCAAACAATCACTGAGGAAGATATGTTAGAAAAAACATACTCTACCTTCCACGCAGCAAATGTAACATTGCAATAACAATATCGAGTGCGTGGATTTAAAAAATACTCTGACCTAATTTCATGCCTCCTTGTAGCCGAGAAGAATAATGAACTTTTGATGAAAAATCATCAATCCCGCCCTACTGGTGCGGCAGCATTTCCAAAAGCAAATATTGCATTTTGAAATGAAAATGAAAGAAAAAATCATCATGGGCCTGGTCGTGGTCGCAGTCGTGGTCGTGGTCGTGGCCATGATCGTAATTACATTCGTGGCCGTGGCCGTGGCCGAGGAAGTTATCCATATAACTCTCTTCAAAGAAATACGAGCCACCACAATAACAAGCACCATATTAATGATGTTCATGGAAGTTCTTATAGGACTTCAGGAGATTCTTGCCTTAGATGTGGTACAAAAGGACATTGGGCTAAAGTTTGTCGAGTTCCTGAACATCTATGTCAGTTATACAAAGCATCCTTAAAAGGGAAAGAAAAGGAAGTGAATTTTACTGAACAACACCCTTTAGGTGATTCAACTGACTTTGGTACTTTTGATTTTGATTTCAGTGAGAATCATAATCCTTCAGATGACTCTACATATCTGAATGCTTCGGATTTTACTGATGATTTTGTGGATCAGGGCATTGTTGGTAGCAGTAGCAATGGAAATTAAAATAACGTACTTATGTTTGTATTAAGTATTATTATGCTTATTATGTCGCTCAGTTTCAATTGCTTGTTATGTTACTAGTTTCAATTACAGTATTGTTTTTAAGTTAACATAACATCTCTTTCTCTTTATTCTTGCAATTTTCTCATTAGATTATTTATTTTATGCGAAGTTTTGATATGGATCGTTCTGTAAGAGGAGCGGAAAATAATGATAATTTATGCATACCAGATAGTGGCACAACGCACACTATCCTGAAAGATAAGAGGTTCTTTTCAGAATTAAAACCAACAAAAACAATTGTGAACACAATATCAGTCCTATGACTTGATTGAAGGAATTGGCAAGACAAATTTCATATTACCAAATGGCACAAAGTTCACAATACATGATGCCTTATTTGCGCCTAAAGTCTAAAAGAAATTTGTTGAGTTTTAATGATATATATTCTCATCAATATGATACTCGATCAAGAATCGAGGAAATATGAAATATATGTATCTTACAACCTGTAAATCAGGAAAGATAAACATATTGGAAAACTACCAATGCTCCCTACTGGATTGCATTATACATATATAAATGTGATGGAATCTAATATGGTAGTGAAAGCAAAACACATTGATCCTTCAATGATATCTATTTGGCATGATCGTCTGGGTCATCCAGGATCAACAATGATGCGAAAAATAATTGAGAATACACATGGACATCCATTGAGTAATAAAATGATTACTCAAATAAATAAGAGTCCATGTACATCTTGTTCTCTTGAAAACTCGATCATAAGGCCATCACCACTAAAATAAAATTGAATCACTGCTTTTCTTGAACGTATTCAAGGTGATATATGTGGACCAATTCATCCACCATGTGGACCATTTCGATATTTTATGGTATTGATAGATGCCTCCAGCAGATGGTCTCACGTTTGTCTACTATCAACTCGTAATATGGCATTTCCAAGATTTCTTGCACAAATTATTAAATTACGAACACAATTTCGACTATACAATAAAGAAAGTCGACTCGATAATCTTTGGTGAATTCACATCCCAAACTTTCAAAGACTATTGTATGTCAATCGATTAGGGTCGAGCATCCTGTTGCTCATGTGCATACTCAAAATGGTTTAGCTGAATCTTTAATTAAACGTCTTCAACTTATTGCTAGACCATTGATGATGAGAACAAAGCTTCCAATTTCCGTATGGGGTCATGCAATTTTACATGCTGAGGCATTAATTCACATCCGACCAAGTACATATCATACATACTCCCCACTACAACTTGCATTTGGTCAAGAGCCAAATATCTCCCATTTGAGAATTTTGGTTTATGCAAGATATGTGTGCTATGACTACCACAACGTAGTAAAATGGGACCTCAAAGAAGATTGGGGATATATGTCGGCTATGAAAGTAAATCTATTATTAGATATCTTGAACCTCAAACGGGTGATATGTTTACAGCACGTTTTGTTGATTGTCATTTTGATGAAAATACTTTCCCGACATTAGGGAGATAATAAACGGTGATGAAAGAAATTACATGGTGCGAACCATCATTATCAGATCTTGATCAACGACAAAACAATGCGAAATGAAGTGCAAAGAATTGTGCATTTGCAAAGAATTGCAAATCAATTACCAGATGCTTTCACATATACAAAAAGAGTGACTAAATCATTTATACCAGCTGTAAATGCTCCTGCTCGGATTGAAATCCCAAAGGACAATCGAGAACATGGTCACTCATGAATCACGACACGCATGAAGCGTGGTAGACCAATCGGTTCCAAAGATAAAAATCCTCGAAAAAGAAAAGGAGCAAATGTGATTAATGACCCCAAGATAGATAAAAGTGTGATTAATGACCCCAAGATAGATAAAAGTGTTCCTCTAGAAACACAAGATGAGGATAGTGTCCCAGAAGAGACACAAACTGACATTAATCAAGAAATCGCAATTAATTATATTCACACAAAAGAATTATGGAACCGGAATGATATGAAAGAGATTGATGAAATATTTTCTTATGCTATAACATGTGATATCCTCAATGAAAATGAAGATCCCGAAACAAGATCTATCATTGAATGTCAAAATAGACATGATTGGGTTCAATGGAAAGATGCTCTTTGAAGTTGAATTAAATTCTCTTAACAAGCGAATGTGTTTGGACCTATTGTCCTTACACCCCAAAGTGTAAAGCACATGAGGTTACAAATGGGTTTTGTTCAAAACGAAATGAGAAAATGAGATTGTGAGATACAAAGCTCGACTTGTTGCACAAGGTTTTTCTCAAAGACCCGAATTGACTATGAACAAACATACTCTCTGTTATGGATACAATTACGCTTAGATATTTAATCACTAACAGTTCTTTAGAAACCGGAAATGCGTCTTATGGATGTTATTCTGACTTACTCAGACGGATCACTTGATAGTGATATTTACATAAAAATCCTGAAGGATTCAAATGCTGCAGATTAAAATCACAACCAAAGGAAATGTATTCGATCAAATTGCAAAGATCCTTATATGGACTAAAACAACTGGACGCATGTGGTACAATCGTCTAAGCGAGTATCTATTAAAGAAAGGATATGTAAATAGTCCTATTTGCCCTTGCATTTTATAAAAAAACAACATCCGGATATGTGATTATGGTGTCTATGTTGACGATTTGAATATCATTGGTACCGCTAAAGAAATCCAAGAAACAAGTGGTGTACTTAAAGAAGGAATTTGAAATGAAAGATCTTGGAAAAACTAAATATTGTCTTGGTCGCAAATTAAACATAGACCAAGAGGAATATTTAATGCATCAATCGACATATCTGAGTAAAAGGTATTGAGGCGTTTTAATATGGATAAAGCAACTCAGATTAAGTACACTAATAGTTGGTAGATCGCTTAATGTTGAGAAGGATCCATTTAAGCGCTGCGAAGAAAAAGAAGAAGTTCTTAATTTCGAAATGCCATATCGAAAAGCGATAGAGCTCTCATGTATCTTGCTAATTGTACTTAGACACGATATAGCTTTTGTTGTTAATCTACTAGCAAGATTTAGTTCATCTCCTATGAAAAGGCAATTGGAATGGAATTAAACATCTATTCCGTTATCTTCGAGGTACAATTGATTTGGGATTATTTTACACTAAAAATGCAAAACAAGTTTTGGTTGGTTATGCAGATGCAGGTTACTTATCAGATCCGCATAAAGCCAGATCCCAAACTGGTTATGTATTTACGTATGGAGGCACTGCAATTTCTTGGCTTTCACATAAACAAACACTTGTTGCTACTTCTTCAAATCATGCTGAAATCATTGCACTTCATGAAGCAAGTCGAGAATGTGTATGGTTAAGGTCAATGACGCACCACATTTTAACAACTTGTGGCTTATCGGCCAACAAAGAACCAACAATCATATTTGAAGACAATGCAGCATGTATCGCTCAAATAAAGGAGGGTTATATCAAAAGTGATAGAACCAAACATATCCCTCTGAAATTTTTCCAATTCACCCAAGATCTCGACAAGAGCAAAGAAATCAACATCCAGTATATTCATCAACAACAATGTCATGGATCTTTCACAAAGGCACTTCTTACTATACCTTTCAGGAAGCATGTCCACGAGATTGGAATGCGACATCTAAGAAATTTATGAGGAAGAGCTCATTGTGTTAAATGAGGGGGAGCTTACGCAGTTGCACTCTTTTTCCCTTATCATGGTTTTTATCCCATTGGGTTTTTCCTGATAAGGTTTTTAATGAGGCAACACCAAATGCGTTTAAAGGCCAGAGAAGAGACAATTATATGGCACACCAAGGAGGAGTGTTATAAAAGATAGAAATAATATGGTGTACCACTAATTGTAGATGCACCATTTAATAGTTAATGTACATATGGATTGGTTTGGTTTTACCTAAAACAAGAATGAAGTAGGTGGTTATTGGTTAGGTTTTACCTAACACAAGAATGAGGTAGATGGTTATTGGTTAGGTTTTACCTAACAAAAGAATGAGGTAGATGGTTATTGGTTAGGTTTTACCTAACACAATAACATATATGGAGTAGGTGGTCACATGTGTATTAGGTGGTTAAAATGTACTATAAATAGAAGGGTTAACTTGATGTAAGATACACCATTTTTTCATAAGAAGAATTCTCCTCTCCCAAATATTCTTACATTTTAGTTTCGGTTTTATAACAATAACTTATAATTAGAGAGTATTTGTATTATGACTCTGCTTATTCAAAATAATATTTTGTATATCTTATTTCTTACTATCTTAATTAAATTGCAATCTTTCTCTATTCACCTACCATTCCAACACTTACTTTTCATAATTCTATGTACCTTAGGAAACATCAAATTCAAGTTGATATATAAAATAGTGTTATCAACTAAGGATGTGAATCTGGCTCAACATTCAGCAACTCTTGAGAAGAGTCTGGTCAAACCGAATCATATAGATGATTTAAATGTCCGCAGCAAAAGCTTACAACCTTATCCATGTTTCTCTACTCACATAATTTATTATGTGCTTATCAATCTACTTGTATTACTCTTGACGACCATTTCCTTCAGAATTGAAGTTACTAAAATCTAAATTAGAAAACAAAAGCAACTAAGCCAAAATAAATAGAATATTAAGTATGATGATCAAATAAATCGGTGAAGAGAAAGGTAGAGAAAGGGAGTGTTTCATTAACCTTCATTAGGATCTGTAGTAGCATTAGCTGCTTGATTTTGTGCTTGAGTTATACCAATGATGCAGAAAGCATAGACGACAACACTTACTGATTCCATCTAATATCGCTTGTTTTGAAACTATGAGATAGAGAGAGAAAAATTGCCAATATGCAGAAGGAAGAACACAGACAAAAGACAAGCAACTCATTGGGGAATATAGATGAATATGCAGAAACATTTGGGTTAAAAAATTTAAAAAAAACATTATCTTATGAAAACATGACAGGTCGCAAGTCTGGCATAGTACCATACGCCCATATACGCCCATATACGTCACTCGGCATATGGGCGCTCGGCCATGCCGAGCGTTGGGCGCTCGCCCGTGCGCAAGCGCTGGTCGCTCGGCATCGCTGGGCGATGGCTCGTCGTTTGGGGGTCGGTTTTGACCGACCGACCCCTCTCCCTTCTTTTGGCCATAACTTTTTGCACATACCTCCGATTGAGCTGATTTTCGAAGCGATGAATTTCTAAGAAAATTTTCTATCTTTCTACACTTAATTTATCATTATTTCTTTTAAATTGAAAAAGGTGGTTTGAAACAAAGTGTGGAGGTCGGCTGATTCTTTCTGAATATACTTCACTAATTTTTAAATATCTGGAGCTATAGGGCTTGAATCGAAGCGATTCTTGTTTTAAATGAAACTAGAGACACAAATCTACACTTTTTATGAAGGAGCTTATCGATAATTCAGCCTCTAAAGTTTTCAAATTTTGACATGAAGTCGGTAGAGGGACTGTTTCCACTGTTTTCTTTAAGATAGTATTTTTGCCATAACTTTTTCATTTCTAATCCGAATTGAACGATTTTAGTGGCGTTAGAATCGTGAGATCATGAGGAAAAATTTTATTAAAAATAAAATCCCAAATTTTCTATTAAAAATTTCCTCTACTTGTGGCCAATTGTGTTCGGTTTTGGGTCTTCCATGCTTATATGGGTCCGAATGTTGGGCCTCGGAGACGGGGTCCAACACTGTTTGGTATCAAAGCTTAGGTTTCACTCCTAGGCTTATGTTGTGATATATGATTAAATGTTTACATTATGAAGTGATGGTTTGCATTAAGTGACATGCATCTCATGCATACATATAGGAACTAAGATTAAAAGAAATGTAGCTAATCAGTAAATGTTTTCATTGAAGGAGTAAGATGCCACCTCGTAGAAGGAAACGAGGAGTTCTGCAAGGTTCTATTGCACCTGACTCTCCACTGAGAGAGGAGAGCACGGATGAGTCCGTAGCCCCGGGAGTGGCCGCAGCTGAGGCTTCTCTAGGGCATAGTAGGGAGCCCCTTCGATCTCAGACTCAGCAGTCGCCTAGTCAGTCTGAGCAAGTGCCTGCTCTAGACCCGAGACTCTTTCAGGCATTTACCAAGCCTTTGTTCAGGCTATGGTTCAAATGCCCCAGGCTTCTGGTTCGGCCCCAGCTAAGAGGAGGAGACAGTTTGACAAGCTAAGGAAGTATGAAGCGGTGGATTTCCACGGGACCACAGACCCCGAGAAAGCTGAGACCTGGTTGAGGAAGACTGAGAGGGTCTTGGATCAGATGGAGTGCGAGGATGATGAGAGAGTGGTTTATGCTGCCAGTCTGCTTCAGGGTGACGCCTTGCATTGGTGGGAGACTATGCCAGGGAGTCAGACGAGACCAGTAGGGTTGACATGGGGAGACTTCCTGACTGTGTACAGGAAGAAGTATCTGTCTGAGGTGTACATTCAACAGAAGCAGAGGGAGTTTCTGAGTCTCACCCAGAGGGAGATGATTGTTGCTGAGTATGAGCGTCAGTTCACTCAGTTGTCGAGGTATGCTTCGGAGCTGATGTTTAGTGAGGCTGCCAAGTGCCGCAGGTTTGAGTCGGGCCTACATTTAGCCATCAGAGAGAAGGTGGTAGTACAGAATTTTGGCGATTTTCAGCAGCTAGTTGAAGCGGCTCTGAGGGTTGAGAACATCGAGAACATCAAGAGTACAGTTAACAGAAAGAGGAAGGGAAGAGAGCAGTTCAGGAGAGGAGGTGGTACTTCTAATCCTGAGAGAAGTGCCAGAACTTTTCCTGTACAATTTGAGGAGAGGAACACCGGTGGGAGCCGGCCTAGACCGATGAGGACTTCTTCTGTGTCTCACCAAGCCTCAACGGTGGGTGGCAGTAGAAAAGGAGATGAGGAGAGGCCACCTCTTCCTAAATGTGAGCATTGTGGGAACCTTCATAGAGGGGAATGCCGCAGATTTTCAGGGGCATGCTTTAATTGTGGGCAGAAAGGGCACATAGCCAAATTTTGTCCTAAGCCGGACAGAAGAGAGGGTCATAGATGCAAGCTTCGGAAGGACAGAGGCGGTGGGGACGTAAAGTCGTGACTAAGTGGGTAGCTCTGGTGTACCTAAGAGAGCTTATCCTCCAGACAGATCTAGGGGCAAGCACCGGTAGAGTGTTTGCTATGACTCGAGAGGAGGCGAGAGCGACTCAAAATGGTGCAGTATGATTAAATTGTTTGATGATTGTGTTCTTGCTTTGATTGATCCGGTTCTACCCACTCTTTTGTGTCGTCGGTAGAACTGTATGTGGTAGAGTCTTGAGCCCATTGGATACTCCGCTGATGGTGAGTACTCCGATCGGCCAGTTTATTGTTATCAGTCAAGTTTATAGAGACTGTGAGATAGAGATTAGTGGAGGGAAGTTTGTGATGGATTTGATGCCTTTGAAGATGGGAGGATTGGATGTGATCCTAGGTATGGATACTTTAGAGAAGTATCATGCCAACTTAGACTGCAAGCAGAAGACAGTGAAATTCGAGCTAGAGAATGGCAGAAAAGTGATATTCATGGGAGATAGAAAAGTCAGCCCGCCTCAGATTGTTTCGGCTATGGTAGCAGAGAGAATGATGAGTAAGGGGTGTGAAGCGTATTTGGCCTATGTCTTAGACATGTAGGCAGATAGAGGGAGGTTGGAGGATATTTCTATAGTCAGGGAATTCCTGGACGTCTTTCCCGAGGAATTGCCAGGATTACCTCTTCCGAGGGAAATTGAGTTTCCCGTGGAGCTTCTTCCAAGTACTACGCCGATTTCAATTCCGTCTTACCGGATGGCTCCGGCGGAATTGAAAGAGCTTAAGGTGCAATTGGAGGATCTATTAGAGAAGGGTTATATTAGGCCGAGCTCTTCACCTTGGGGAGCTCCAGTTCTCTTTGTGAAGAAGAAAGATGGGTCGTTGCGGATGTGTGTGGATTATAGGAAGGTGAATCATGCCACCATTAAGAACAGATATCCGCTCCCGCGCATAGATGATTTGTTTGATCAGTTGCAAGGGGCGAGAGTCTTCCAAGATAGATCGAGATCGGGTTATCATCGATTGAGGATTAAGGAGACCGATGTGTCAAAGACTGCTTTTAGGACGAGGTATGGCCACTTTGAGTTTCTGGTTATGCCTTTCGGGTTAACGAATGCTCCTGCAGTCTTTATGGATTTAATGAATAGAGTTTTTAAGTCTTTCCTAGATCAATTTATCATTGTCTTTATTGATGATATATTGGTCTATTCTAAGAGTGATGAGGAGCACGAGGATCATTTGAGGGTTGCTTTAGAGACTTTGAGAAAGAACAAGTTGTATGCCAAATTCGATAAGTGTGAATTTTGGTTAAGAGAAGTAGTATTTCTCGGGCATGTGATTTCAGAGCATAGAGTGCATGTGGATCTGCAAAAGATAGAGGCTGTGGTTAAATGGGAAGCACCTAAGAATGTGGCTGAAGTAAGAAGTTTCTTGGGACTAGCTGGATATTACAGGAGGTTCGTGGAGGGCTTTTCTTTGATAGCTGCTCCACTTTCCAAATTGATGAGAAAGAATCAGAAGTTTGAGTGGACTGAGGAGTGCCAGAGTAGTTTTGAGGAATTGAAGAATAGGCTTACTACTGCGCCAATTTTGACATTACCCTATGGTGATGATGGATACATTGTGTACAGTGACTGTAACACCCCACTCCCGTAAGACCCGAACCCGATATCGTTGGTGATATCCGAGTCCGCGTCCCACGAGAGTGACGTACTACATCAGTCGATTTAAAATTCAGTATACACTTTTTTTTCTTCTTTTTTTGTAGCCATTAACTCCACGTTCACACGGCAAACACAGTAAGTAAATAAAATTCGTGTTTAATAGAATCCCGTTTCAGTTATTACAGTCATCCAGTCATAATTACAATCAGTCAATGCAGTAAAATATTACTATCACAATGGCTCAGTAAAAATACAATGCCTTGTTATACAGTGATTGCGGAATACAATTTACTAAGACACTAAAGCAGACACGAACTGATCCCAACCTCTAACCTTTACTCGTCTACAGTAGATATACTCCCGTGTCAACCGGGGTATTCTTCAGGACCTGAAAAATAGATGCAAATTTTGGGTGAGTTTTGCGAACTCAGTGAGAAACCATCATCGATGGTTCACTCAATTCATGCATGTTCAAACACTTTACCAATTATCACATACGATCACGATTTACAAAAGTAATACCAAATAATACGTACAATCACATTTCATAAATGTAAGGCGAATCGCCTATCATACAATCCACAGTTAATCATACCATATATGCAATGCACATGAGACCCTTTCCATTTTCATTATGTTATTGGATTATGCGCTGGCTGCCCGAAGAACGGGCACATTGCGTTGAGCGCTGGTTTCAAACATTGGGCTTGAAGCCTCGATACATTGAGCCCGAGGCTCTGCATACGTTGGACACGAGGTCTCGTGCGTTGGTAAAGCTCTCACATCGTTAGGCGTGATATGCCACGTCACGGTGGTTGCTCCGATACAATCGCTTTTATCTCGATCATGTCCTTATGCATGAATGCATATGTTCCAATTTCCATTTACAGTTATTTCTATCACTTACATTCAATGCCATTTCCCATTTCCTCGGACCTTCGGTAAACATTTCAATCATATAGTTTTCCAATTTATTCGTCATACCATATCACATTTACAAATACATCCCATGTATCGAGACGGATAATTAACACCGATATCAATCCCTATTTCCTCGGACCTTTGGTCCGAGATCTCAATGTAAACATTCACAAACAAATACACACAAGTAGCACGCCGTTATCTCATTCCCAATATTTGAGACACCTATGGTCGAAATCAATCAAAGTCAAACACACATATACCCATCCATTATCTCCATGGCATAATCGCGAAATATTAAACACATAAAAAATTGAGAAACCATCTAGGTTACTCACCTATTACTTCCGAGCTAATCTTGGGAAGTCTCCGTGACGTCGGTCAATCGACGCCCAATTGGGCCTCTATATGAATCGAGAAAAGTACGAGTCACTAAATATGAAATTTGTGTTCATGTTGATGAGATATGCATGTTCATGAATTCCGGTCCTAATTCAATATTTTCCCATAATAAAATTCTATGAAAAATTAGAAATCCATAAAGCGCCGACGACGCGCAATTTGGACCTCTATAGGTCCCCAATTAAATAAAGCAGTGTTTACAAGTTCCGTCGATAGGGCTACGTCAAATTCCGCCTAAAATTCCAGTTTTCTCATAATATGAAATTAAATTTTCAACGAATCCGATGCCTCTGGAATCAGGTCAATCGGACGTCGGACGGGAAAGAAATTGACAAAAGAACAATCGGATCAATTAATACCAAATAAAATTTTAAAAATAACAATTTCCATAAATGCGCCTCATGGGCGAGACGCCCTCATGAGGCGATTTCATCTTCTTTGCGTCGCGAGGCGAGGCGGCGCCTCGCGACCTTCCTCCTTCAATCTCGCCTCGAGGAGAAACTTCGCCCGCGAGGCTGAATCACCTCGTTTAAATCGCGAGGCGGCGTCGCCTCGCGATCGGCCGATATCTCGCCTCTCGAGGCGATATGTCGCCCTCGCGAGACGGCGAGTCACCTCCTGCCTTGCCCTTTTCCTTTTTTTCAGATGTCAATCCTACTTTTCAACTACTCTAACTTTTAGCACACAAATCAGAAAAATACCCACTATACCTCATTGGAAAGCTTATGAAAAGCTCTACAATTCTCTAGAAGACCATAAAAATCAATTCCAACCCTAAGGGTGTCAAATAACCCATCAAACCTTCTGCCTTCACAATTTCCCTCAACACAGGGCAGTACATTTACAATTTCATAACTCACTGATTCCTTAGTAATAAATTACCACAAAATATGGTCAACAAGTTCACAATGTCCTCTACAACTTTCATGAACAATCCAAAATCAAATTCTATTTCTAAACCAGTCCATTAATTCATTCAATGTCACTGTCCCTGAAATCCTTCAATATGGGCAGTAACCTTACAAGAAGCATAACTTCCAGTATATAAGTCAATAAAATCAGAACTTTATATCCTTGTAAAGATAACATCATAAACTTCATTTTTCATGAAGCACTCAACACCCAATTCAATCTCTAAAAATTTCAAAACTGTTATGGAAGTTTCTGTTATCATCAGCCATTCATAACCTAATGTAGGATCAGTTTTTTTGAAAAATCATATCTCCCAATTATGACTTCTAAAAATTACATACCAAATATCAATTTCAAGATAATCTCTTCCTCTACAACTTTTCAGAAGCTCACTCACACCAATTCAGTCCACATCAAATGTTAAAATTGCCTCCAATCAGTAAACTCACAAAATCACACTTAAGCTAGGTTTCATCCACAATGCTCAAAACCAGACATTAGTAATCAATTCATATCTCCCAATACACAATTCCAAAAATAGCAAGATCAGTATC
Organism: Erythroxylum novogranatense; assembly: GCA_029891385.1. Taxonomy (NCBI): domain Eukaryota; kingdom Viridiplantae; phylum Streptophyta; class Magnoliopsida; order Malpighiales; family Erythroxylaceae; genus Erythroxylum; species Erythroxylum novogranatense. Next base: position 89,762,290 of record CM057234.1, on the reverse strand, counting down.
AATGGAAAGATAATCAAATATTCTACAACTTCCATGAAGACCATTCTCCCTAATTCCATTTCAATTAATTCATAAAAATCAACAAAACTCAGATGTCATGGTTGCGGTTACTGTTCATAGCCAATGGAACAGTAACTTTCCATGCAAAATTTCACCCTTCTATCATTGAAATTCAACAACACCTATTTCACACTAAATTAAAGCCAACATCCCAAAGTTTCAGTGGCCACTAACCTTACCTCATTTGCATTTCTACACAATAAGTTATGAATAAAACAGTAACATCAATTATAATTCCAACTTTCCAGATTTAAGGTTAACCTTAGTTCAACCACTTCAATGCCTTTTCACATCATTAAACATCACAATAAATACAAATTAAATCTTACTCCAGTCACACAGATACTAGGGTTAATACTGAAAATTTTACAGCATTAAAATCCTCAATTCAGATACTCAATTAATTATCCATAATCAATTCAAAATCAAATCATATCATTACTTTCAATTCAGTCATCACTTAGCTTTATGCCCCTTATTTTAAATCATAATAATCAACACTTTAATGCCTACATGAACCTTATACATGCTTTAAATCCTTATATTAACTACCCACATACTATCATGGCATTTAATTCCATATGCAACATCATTTAAAGATCAAACTTAAGTAAATACTTACCAACTTAAAAACCTCCTTCAAACCTCAACAACCACTTCTAACTTCTAACTTCCACACCAAACCTTTCCTTCTCAAGCATGCACAAAACTCATCTTTAAGCTTTGATGGAATAAGAGATAGCTTGAAGATGTGGAGAAAGTAGAAAGAAGAGTGCAAAATCGATGGACTTTGTAAAGAAGAGTGAAGTTTGGATGTTAATAACCAAAAGCCTTCAAAACAATTTCTCCTTTCCTTTGAAACAACACATATCTGTAAACATGGAGAGAAGCACTCATTGTTGCCTTTTAAAACAATCCATTTCCTTTCCTTGTTTAATAACCATACACGTCCAAAGCAAAGAAGAGAGGCATTAAATGATGCCCTTTTAAATGGCAACAAATGATTGGTTTATTTTATAAGAAAATTCAAAGTATATTTATTTAATTAGGTCCAAAATTTTACTCCATTTTACTCCTTCACTCCAATAGCCCTACTTTCAGTCCCAAAATAATATACCCAATAGTACAGTACCAGTGGGTAGCGATTTTTGCTCTGAGAATCGAAGGTTCGCTAATTGGCGATTTATCCTATCCAAAATTTCAATTATTTTTTCGAGAATTAATGAAATTCCTAAAATTATAAAACAGGTAATGATGCACTCCAAATAATTTTTCAATCACGAAAATCACCTTTTCTACTCCAAAACAAGTTTAGGCCGATTCTGGCGATTTTGCGGTCCGGAATTTTCTTGGAAAATTCAGAAAAATTCTATAAATCCCAAAAAATGTAAAGCGCTTAACAAACAAGACTCGAATAATTTTTCAAATCCCATAACCACGTTAATCACAATAAAATACCGTTAGGCCCAATTCCGGAATGTCATGAATGCATTTACCGTAATTCCAGTATATACAATTGATCGTGTATCAATCCTATTATGCATGAACAAGAATGATTATTCCTTATCAATTCCATCCTATGCCAATTTTACTATTTTACCCTTCCGGGAGGGTGGGATGTTACAATTCTCCCTCCTTATAAGAATTTCGTCCTCGAAATTCTCAATCAACCATTCCCTATGACAAGAATCACATGATTCTACAAATCCCATACACTTTTCCACTTAATGATTCACTTTTCAAGTGATCACAAGTAACCACTCTCAAGTGGTTCGATTCATTGATTTGGCTAACTTCGTTATCACTTAAGACAAGAAATGATTTTGATAAGACTATCGGTTAGCGTTCTCATTTTCTTAGCTATCTCACTTGCCATTTCTAGAATAGGCACTACCTTTGGTTTGGTATGTATAACTTCGATTCGGTATTTTGAATCTATTCACTTATCACATTTTATTCCTCTAATACCTTTTTCCCACAATGCCATATAGTCTATTCGTATTCCATTGAGGACATCTCCATTTCTTTGGTATCTCCTTCATCGCGTCGGGACGATTTACATTCCTTGGTACCAATACAAGAATACTTAATTCCACTTCACTATAATCGGTAACAATGTACCTAATGGGTCATTTATCCTATGTCATTCACTTTATATTCAAAATCGATTCTCGTAAGACAAATCAATATTCTATAGTGTTCACACACTTTATCCGGATATCTGATTTACTCTGTCTCATTTGTCCGATCCAAATTCCACTTTAGCTAACCATGCAGTCTTCCTAAGTCACTTTCCTTTTTCTCACACATTTTAGTCTCAAACCCATTACGGTCTTTAACTCCCAGTAGGCACTGCGCAGTGTAGCAGTATATATTCTCCAGTGAATCAAAACTCTATAACAAGAATATAATCAAACCGACATTCAACCTATAAACACTTGAGCCAAGAATCACTTCATTATATACCTACAATTACTCAATTTCACTTTTCAAATATGCTGACTAGAATGTCTAACTTTGACAGTTCACTTTCTTGTTCTTATACCTTTTTACCGGGTACACTTACTTCTTCTTCAACTTTTGTTCACTATAGTTTTCCAATTCCATTCATATATTCAAACTCATCATAAGATTTCCCCCCTTTACTTTCTGCACTATTAACCTTTTGTATCACTATTTTTTTTTACAACTTCAATTTTCCAGAAACACTTCACAATTTCCCCTGATATGCTTGACATTCATTGAAAACCCCAATATCTGTAATTGATATGTTCATTGCAAACATTGTCGATTATATACCGTCTCTTTCCTCAAATTAACCCAAAGTGTATCCTTATAGGAATCTACAGGTCTCAAGGCTTTCAATAATGAGAATGGCACTAATACCATTTATCACGGTCGATTCAATTTATTTCATACTTGTTCCACATATTGTCGCAGATTCAATACTCACCGCCCACTTTTCCCAAAGATGTATGTATATCATCGATGACGATTCCTCAATTAATCTTATCGTTCTTTTCACTTTTCACCGTTCAACACTTCTCAACACATTCATCTCTAATCACAGTTACTACCATTGTTTACCTCGCATAATTCCCTATTAGGGTCTTATTGACGTTCTCAGTATATCTTTTACCCTTTTCATTGAGTCTACACCGAGTGTATCTACAATTTCTTTATGAAGGTGTCACTACATCACCTCGTTGTCGGTTTCCTTTTGACCCTCTTGTCTCTATTCAGGTTTCTCTTTTCATTTCTCTTCTCAACTTTTCATATCATTCATATCAACATATGTTGATACCTTGTCATCCATATTTAAACCTCCAAAATTTTCCATTTTATTTTAGTATCACTCTTCTCGATTCGGGACTCTTTTATTTTCGTTTCAAATCTAGATTCCTCAGCAGGTTTTACATCATAAGCGGAGATCGATTCACTTCACATTACAATAGAATCACCTCAAATTAAAATCTCACTCATATGGAATTCTTTACATTTACGTACATACAATGCGATAATCTCAGCATATGAGCTATGACCCAATTTCACTTTTAATTTTGTCCACAAAAGTCTCATCAACCAATGATTATTCCTAATTGTGTTTCAATCCTTCTTCACTATATCGTACAATCTCAATCGAGACACTCTTATGTCTTCATTTAATGATCGTAACATTCCTTTTTTGAAGGTTCCTTGTGATACCACTTAAACGCTTTCTTTACCACTTATTTAGTAATCTATACCGTAATCACTTTTCGGTTCCTCTCATACAGGTACACTCGGTCCACCTTGTCTTACTTTAACCTCTTAAGAACTTCACACTTTAATCACTCTAAACATTTACCGCTCATTTCTCTATAATTTCCATATATCCGTCACATACATTTCATTAGTCACAATCAACATTCTTGTCAATAGATATCCTACTAAAGAATTCGACTTAAATGCAATAGCTTTTCATATACCACTATGGTGGTTTCATTCTTTTCAAGATCTTTATTTCATTCTCACCATATCATTAAACTGTATGTCTCATTCCCTATCCGTTCGTGTAACTTGACCTTGTAAGGTCATAACAATTTGGCTTCTCATCTTATGATCTTTATTCCTATTTTTTTTATTACATTTTCGCTACTTATCTTCTATTTTCCTCAAATAGTTTATGATCGGTGTTCACATTCCCAATACCCGACAAAATCGTTGATACCACTCCATTTTATCTCTATCTATATCGTATCCATTTACCATTTTCGTGTCCATATACACCTAATTCAAGTATTTCCGATACACCATCAATAGAAATCATCATCATGTTTTTCCTTTATGATTTTATCATACGAATTTCCAACCTCGAAGCACAATAGTCACATAATCATTTCAGTTTCAAGCATATGCGGTCCAAATCCTAATCATTTCACGAATTCTTCAGTTTATCAATACACTTTTATCTCACTCTAATAGGCACTGGGCATCTTTTTTTTTTTTTTCGATTCTTTCAGTTCTCGATAATCCGTTACAGTACTCTATTGGGCTTCTTTCCATCTCACTATCATCATCTGCTTATAATATTTACTGATCTCCAACTCGAATACCGTGAATCAAAGATGCCCGATTGGATCATCTACATTTTACTCAATTCCTATATTTCCCTTTCATGACATATGATGTAATCGTAATTACCTAACTATCCGGGCTTTTAATTTCGTTTAGATCTACTATAACCAATAAACTTCCCATATCTCTAATGAATCTCTCCCAGATTCTCAACATCGCATTTTACGTCACCATAATATTGTCAATTTAATTGGAAATTCTTAATCGATCTGGTAAACCACGATCTATTCACTATCACTTATAAGGGTTTCTAACCCGAGACAATGTCAATCTTCTTATCCATTTTCCTTTATCCTTTCCTAATTGATTATCCCTTTAGGATTTACACTCTAATCCGATCTCACTCTTCTCTCACTTAATCACTTAACACTTATGCACCCGTAGGATTTATCCTCGGCGACTCGACTAGGGATCGATTACCACGCCTGCAACGACGCCGACTCAAATGCATGCAACCTATGTTCCAAAGCGTGCCCGGATACATTACGCTCTCATCGGGCTCGATACCACCTAAATGTAACACCCACTCCGTAAGACCCAACCCGATATCGTTGGTGATATCCGAGTCCGCGCCCCACGAGAGTGACGTATTACATCGATCGATTTAAAATTCAAGATACACTTTTTTCTTCTTTTTTGTAGCCATTAACTCCACGTTCACACGGCAAACACGGTAAGTAAATAAAATTCGTGTTTAATAGAATCCGTTTGATTATTACGGTCATCCAAATATAATTACAATCGATCGATGCGGTAAAATATTACTATCACAATGGCTCGGAAAATACAATGCCTTGTTATACGGTGATTGCGGAATACAATTTACTAAGACACTAAAGCGCATACCTAACCGATCCCAACCTCTAACCTTTACTCGTCTACGGTAGATATACTCCGTGTCAACTGTGGTATTCTTCAGACCAAAAATAGATGCAAATTTTGGGTGAGTTTTGCAAACTCGGTGAGAAACCATCATCGATGGTTCACTCAATTCATGCATGTTCAAACACTTTACCAATTATCACATACGATCACGATTTACAAAAGTAATACCAAATAATACGCATAATCACATTTCATAAATGTAAGGCGAATCGCCTATCATACAATCCACGATTAATCATACCATATATGCAATGCACATGAGACCCTTTCCATTTTCATTATGTTATTGTGATTATGCTTTGGCTGCCCGAAGCGGGCACATTGCGTTGAGCGATGGCTCAAACATTGGGCTTGAAGTTCGATACATTGAGCCCGAGGCTCTGCACACGTTGGACACGAGGTCCGCGTGCGTTGGTGAAAGCTCATATACGTTAGGCGTGATATGCCCCGACACGATGGTACTCCAAATACAATCGCCTTTATCTCGATCATGTCCTTATGCATGAATGCATATGTTCCAATTTCCATTTACGATTATTTCTATCACTTACATTCAATGCCATTTCCCATTTCCTCGGACCTTGATTAAGCATTTCAATCATATAGTTTTCCAATTTATTCGTCATACCATATCGCATTTACAAATACATCCCATGTATCGAGACGGATAATTAACGCCGATATCAATCCTATTTCCTCGGACCTTTGGTCCGAGATCTCAATGTAAACATTCACAAACAAATCACACACAAGTAGCGCCGTTATCTCATTCCCAATATTTGAGACACCTATGGTCGAAATCAATCAAAGTCAAACACACATATACCCATCCATTATCTCCACATGGCATAATCGCGAAATATTAAACACATAAAAAATTGAGAAACCATCTAGGTTACTCACCTATTACTTCCGAGCTAATGCCGAAGTCTCCGTGACGTCGGTCAATCGACGCTCAATTGGGCCTCTATATGAATCGAGAAAAGTACGAGTCACTAAATATGAAATTTGTGTTCATGTTGATGAGATATGCATGTTCATGAATTCCGGTCCTAATTCAATATTTTCCCATAATAAAATTCTATGAAAATTAGAAATCCATAAAGGCTGACGGATGCAATTTGGACCTCTATAGGTCCCCAATTAAATAAAGCAGTGTTTACAAGTTCCGTCGATAGGGGCTACGTCAAATTCCGTCTAAAATTCCGTTTTCTCATAATATGAAATTAAATTTTCAACGAATCCGATGCCTCTGGAATCAGTCAATCGGACGTCGGACGGAAAGAAATTGACAAAAGAACAATCGGATCAATTAATACCAAATAAAATTTTAAAAATAACAATTTCCGTAAATGCGCCTTTCATGGGCGAGGCGCCGCCGCGAGGCGATTTCATCTTATTTGCGTCGCGAGGCGGCGTCGCCTCGCGACCTTCCTCCTTCAATCTCGCCCTCGAGAAAAACCTCGCCGCGAGGCTGAATCACCTCGTTTAAATCGCGAGGCGGCGCCTCGCGATCGCCTGATTATCTCGCCTCGCGATGGCGATATGTCGCCCTCGAGACGGCGAGTCACCTCTGCCTTGCCCTTTTCCTTTTTTCAGATGTCAATCCTACTTTTCAACTACTCTAACTTTTAGCACACAAATCAGAAAATACCCACTATACCTCATTGGAAAGCTTATGAAAAGCTCTACAATTCTCTAGAAGACCATAAAAATCAATTCCAACCCTAAGGGTGTCAAATAACCCATCAAACCTTCTGCCTTCACAATTTCCCTCAACACAGGGCAGTACATTTACAATTTCATAACTCACTGATTCCTTAGTAATAAATTACCACAAAAATATGGTCAACAAGTTCACAATGTCCTCTACAACTTTCATGAACAATCCAAAATCAAATTCTATTTCTAAACCAGTCCATTAATTCATTCAATGTCACTGTCCCTGAAATCCTTCAATATGGGCAGTAACCTTACAAGAAGCATAACTTCCAGTATATAAGTCAATAAAATCAGAACTTTATATCCTTGTAAAGATAACATCATAAACTTCATTTTTCATGAAGCACTCAACACCCAATTCAATCTCTAACAATTTCAAAACTGTTATGGAAGTTTCTGTTATCATCAGCCATTCATAACCTAATGTAGGATCAGTTTTTTTGAAAAATCATATCTCCCAATTCTGACTTCTAAAAATTACATACCAAATATCAATTTCAAGATAATCTCTTCCTCTACAACTTTTCAGAAGCTCACTCACACCAATTCAGTCCACATCAAATGTTAAAATTGCCTCCAATCAGTAAACTCACAAAATCACACTTAAGCTAGGTTTCATCCACAATGCTCAAAACCAGACATTAGTAATCAATTCATATCTCCCAATACACAATTCCAAAAATAGAAAGATCAGTAGCAATGGAAAGATAATCAAATATGCTACAACTTCCATGAAGACCATTCTCCCTAATTCCATTTCAATTAATTCATAAAAATCAACAAAACTCAGATGTCATGGTTGCGGTTACTGTTCATAGCCAATGGAACAGTAACTTTCCATGCAAAATTTCACCCTTCTATCATTGAAATTCAACAACACCTATTTCACACTAAATTAAAGCCAACATCCCAAAGTTTCAGTGGCCACTAACCTTACCTCATTTGCATTTCTAAACAATAAGTTATGAATAAAACAGTAACATCAATTATAATTCCAACTTTCCAGATTTAAGGTTAACCTTAGTTCAACCACTTCCAATGCCTTTTTCACATCATTAAACATCACAATAAATACAAATTAAATCTTACTCCAGTCACACAGATACTAGGGTTAATACTGAAAATTTACAGCATTAAAATCCTCAATTCAGATACTCAATTAATTATCCATAATCAATTCAAAATCAAATCATATCATTACTTTCAATTCAGTCATCACTTAGCTTTATGCCCCTTATTTTAAATCATAATAATCAACACTTTAATGCCTACATGAACCTTATACATGCTTTAAATCCTTATATTAACTACCCCCATACTATCATGGCATTTAATTCCATATGCAACATCATTTAAAGATCAAACTTAAGTAAATACTTACCAACTTAAAACCTCCTTCAAACCTCAACAACCACTTCTAACTTCTAACTTCCACACCAAACCTTTCCTTCTCAAGCATGCACAAAACTCATCTTTAAGCTTTGATGGAATAAGAGATAGCTTGAAGATGTGGAGAAAGTAGAAAGAAGAATGCAAAAATCGATGGACTTTGTAAAGAAGAGTGAAGTTTGGATGTTAATAACCAAAAGCCTTGAAACAATTTCTCCTTTCCTTTGAAACAACACATATCTGTAAACATGGAGAGAAGCACTCATTGTTGCCTTTTAAAACAATCCATTTCCTTTCCTTGTTTAATAACCATACACGTCCAAAGCAAAGAAGAGAGGCATTAAATGATGCCCTTTTAAATGGCAACAAATGATTGGTTTATTTTATAAGAAAATTCAAAGTATATTTATTTAATTCAGGTCAAAATTTTACTCCATTTCACTCCTTCACTCCAATAGCCCTACTTTCAGTCCCAAAATAATATACCCAATAGTACAGTACCAGTGGGTAGCGATTTTTGCTACCGAGAATCGAAGGGTTCGCTAATTGGCGATTTATCCATCCAAAATTTCAATTATTTTTAGAGAATTAATGAAATTCCTAAAATTATAAAACAGGTAACAGTGCACTCCAAATAATTTTTCAATCACGAAAATCACCTTTTCTACTCCAAAACAAGTTTAGGCGATTCTCGAAATTTTGCGGTCCGGAATTTTCTTGGAAAATTCAGAAAAATCCTATAAATCCCAAAAATGTAAACGCTAACAAATAAGACTCGAATAATTTTCAAATCCCATAACCACGTTAATCACAATAAAATATCGTTAGGCCCAATTACCGGAATGTCATGAATGCATTTACGTAATTCCAGTATACACAATTGATAATCGTGTATCAATCCTATTATCATGAACGAGAATGATTATTCCTTATCAATTCCATCCTATGCCAATTTTACTATTTTACCGCTTCCGGGAGGGTGGGATATTCTGATGACACTTCCGGGAAGGGTTTAGGTGTGTATTGATGCAAGGAGAGAAAGTGATTGCCTATGCTTCTAGGCAATTGAAGCCTTATGAGATGAACTACCCTATTCATGATTTGAGTTGGTGTTATTATTTTCGAATGAAGATTTGGAACCTTTACTTGTAGTTACTACTAGAGTATTCTGGACCATAAGAGTCTTAAGTATTTGTTGACTCGTAAAGAATTGAATTTGAGGCAGAGGCGATGGTTGGAGTTATTAAAGATTATGATTTGGTGATAGACTACCATCAGGAAAGCTAATGTTGAGGCGATGCATTAAGTAGGAAGTCCACTATGGCACATGTGGAGCAAGTGTACCTTCCTCGTGAAGGAATTAGCCAGACTTGATGTGTCATTGAGGCAAGTTGAGCCTGACTGTATTTTGGCAAATTTCAGAGTGAGACCAGTGTTGAGGGGGAAGATCAAAGAATTGCAGGAACAGGATGAGTACTTGAGTAAGCTTAGAGCGGAGATAAAGGATGGCAAGCCTTCTGATGTAGAGGTAAAGGAAGATGGATTGATGGTTGTGGGTGAGAGATTGTGTGTTCCAGACGTGTTAGAGCTGAAGGATGAGATCCTTGATGAGGCGCATAATGCTCCTTATGCAATGCACCCAGGGAGTTCTAAGATGTATCGGGATTTGAAAGAGCATTTATGGTGGAAAGGAATGAGGAAAGATGTGGCAGAGTATGCTAGAAGATGTTTAGTGTGTCAGCAAGTTAAAGTTGAACACCAAGCACCTTCGAGCAAGCTTAATCCTTTGCCGATTAGGAATGGAAATGGGATAAGATTACCATGGATTTTCCGATGGGATTCCGGGGACTAGCAGGAAGCATGACGCTATTTGGGTGATTGTTGATAGGCTGACTAAGTCAGCGCACTTCTTGCCAATTAGACAGACGGATTCCTTGAATGTTTTGGCTAAGAAATATGTGGATGAGGTAATCAGACTTTATGGGATTTCGAGTTCGATAGTGTCTGATAGGGATCCTAGGTTTACCTCCAGATTTTGGGAAAGTTTGCAGGAGGCTCTGGGGACTTGATTGCATTTTAATCTGACTTTCCATCGCCAGGTGATGGACAATCGAGAGGACAATTTGGACTTTGGAGGCTATGTTGAGAGCTTGTGCTTTAGATTTCAAAGGTTCGTGGGATGATCACTTACCTTTGATTGAGTTTGCTTACAACAATTCCTATCATTCGGGAATTCAGATGGCACCTTATGAGGCTTTGTATGGTAGGAGATGCAAAACTCCTATATGTTGGGATGAGGAAGGTGAGAGGAAGCTTGTAGGACCTGAATTGGTACAGTTCTGATGGATAAAGTTAAGTTAGTGAAGCGAGAGGCTTAAAGCAGCTTAAGATAGGATGAAGAGCTACACAGATGCCCATAGGAAAGAGATGGAGTTTGAAGTGGGTGAGAAGGTGTTTCTCAGAGCTTCTCCATGGAAAGGTGTTTTAAGGTTTGGCAAGAAGGGCAAGCTTAGCCCGAGGTACATAGGCCCATATGAGATCATTGAGAGGATCGGGCCTTTGGTTTATAAGTTAGATTTGCCATCGGAGTTGTCTAAGATCCTGATGTGTTTCATGTGTCGATCTTTGAGGAAATGCAGATCGGATCCTTCGCACATAGTTCAACCTTCAGAGGTTCAGTTGAGGGAAGATATGACTTATGAGGAGCAGCCAGTGGAGATCTTAGATTCAAAGGAAAAAGTGTTAAGGAACAAGATAGTGAAGCTGGTTAAGGTCTTGTGGAGGAACCATTCGACCGAGGAAGCGACTTGGGAACCTTTGGAAGCCATGAGGGAGAAGTATCCCTACCTCTTTATGGATTCAGGTAAGGATTTCGAGGACGAAATTCTTTTAGGAGGGGAGAATTGTTGGGCCCCGAAATTTTTTTTATTTTATTTAATTATTATTTATTGATTTATGGATTTATTCGTTAAATTATTTTTTATTTTGCCTTAATTGATTTAATTATATGTTTATATAAATATTTTTATGTTGGGCTTGGGATTAGAAGTTAGAAATTAATTGAAGGCTTGGATTTAATGTTGGAAAGAATGGGCTTTATGGAATAAGTGGAGTAAGAAGGAGGATTAGAAATAAGTGGATTGATGTAGTGGGCTTGTGAGGAGGAGAGCCCAAAGGGGATTGTAAGAGGGAGTATCAAAACTATGTAGTTTTCAATGAGGGATTTAAGTTGAGAATTAAATGAGTTAAATGAATTAAAGAAGGAGGAGAAGAGTGTCGTAAGTCACCAAAGGAGAGGAGAAGAGAAGAGTTAAAACGTGAGCAAGAGGAGAAAAGAAGAGTGGTCGGCCAAGGAAGAAAGGAAGAGAGAAAAATCGTGGGAGGCTTGTGGAGAAGAAGAAAGAAGGAGAAAAAGAAGAGAAATCAAGTGAGAAAGGTAAGCTTTCATCTTTGCTTAAGTTAGGTTTAAGAATGGTGTAAGATGGAAGTTAGGGTTTGTGTAGAGATTGAAGAAAGATAGAGGGAAAGATGAGATCTATGGATTTTAGGGATTTTTAAGCTAAGGATATGGTCATTCTAGCTTAAATGTCCTATGGGTAGGTTAGGTTTAAAGTTTATTTTCATCTTTGCTTGATTTATGAGTATTATGGCCTTCTTTGAAAATGTATTTATTGAATGAAGTATGATTTAATTGAAGGAACTCAAGAAAACCCCACTCAAGACAAGGAGGAAGGGCAATCTTGAATTCAGATTTCTACGATAGGTGGGTAACATTTTTATAGTTGTTGTGTAATGGGCAAATGCCCTATGTATGCTATCTTTGACAATTATGTGCATATTGAAAATGTATTTCCTTTGATTTGAAAGTAAAGTGTGAAACTATGATGATTTGAAAGAATGAAAGAAGCATAAAGTGCTTGTCTTGCGCTTGAATATGTGATCATTGGGTGAGAGAGAACCTACTTCGATAAGTCACGTGCACGTTGACCCTTTTGCCTTCTCCCGGCAGCCCGCTTGTGGCCCAAGAGATCCGAAAATGGACTCGTTGATTGGACTATATTTATACTACAAATTAGGCCTGTTTTCTTTAGTGATTATGCATTTGTTGACACCTGATCTATGATTTTTATGCTTATTTTGGTCCTGCACATTGAGTTTTAATAAATTGCACATTGTCAGTATTTTGTTGTCATTTGTCATTAATTCTGCATAATTTTTATTGGGACAATTGATACTGCAAATGGGTTGTATTTTGTAGGACCAAAGGAGTCAACATTCAAGAAGTAAACATGCCGCGAGATTATTTGGGCGAACGAACCTCAATTCGCGCGGCGAATAAATTAAATACAATTAATTATTGCGACGGTGACCAAATCCATTCGCCATGAACGAACTACTGACCATTCGCCCTTGGCGAATGTCGGTAACCCGACTGTAAATGGCAATTAATCCACTATTCGACCCGCCCGCACAATTTCTATAAAACTAACCATTTAGGGCAAAAAGCAGGAGCCGCATTCCGAGGTAGCTCTCCTTCTTCGCCTTCTCCGTTCTCTTCGATAGTTTTGTTTTCTTTATTTTGCAGATTAAATCGCCACTTTCGCACGGCGTCCACCATCACTAATTGCACCTCCTCCATAGTTAAATCGCATTTATTCTCCTTTGTTCGTCGTTGGAGTCATGGTCGAGGTGATTGTCCAGCGATGATGGAGTCACCCGAGATCATGCGTGGCTAAGGTTTCCTTCTCCGGAAGATGTAGCAACGGTCGGAGTTCCATGAGCTTCAAGGGTAATCAACCATTGTTTTAGATTTACATCATATTTTGTAAAACCTCCGAGTTGAGAGCGCATCAGTATGATGGATTGAATCCGGTTATAGTTTAATCGGATGTAAAACTTGATTTATATTATGGATTGATTATTGTTGAATCTGTGCTTAATTACATGGAGTTCATGTATATCGGTTGGATGATTGCATTAATTAATTTAATCGCCTAGTTGTGTTTGATTAAGTTGGTTGTGTTATTATTTGGTTGATTTATTGCATTGATCATTCATCGCATACACTAAGGTTTTAACAAGTTTTAATTAATCGAGTTGATTAATTAATTCTTGGACTTAACGAGTTATTAAGGTTGTGTTTAGAAACTTAGTGGATTTCAAACCCAAACAATTATTTTGAGCGATGATGACGAGCCACATTTTCGGAGAGTTTTTATTAATTGTTTTCGGTCCATTTAATTTCAATTGCCTTATCTTTTCAAAATCCCAAAATATTTATCTTTTCTTTGGTTTAGTTTAATTTTAGATTAATCAATCAAAACCCTTTCTTTTATTGCTTTCATTGCATGCATAATTCAAACATTAGGCTAGTCAGGATCAATTGGTGCATTGGTTTCTTGAGAGTCGATTCGAGGTTGCATCCTGTATTGCAATCCTTGGTATAAATTTTATTTGACCGGTTTCCAAGGATCAAAATCTTCGGATTGAATGATAAGCCGCGATCAAATTGGCGCCGTTGCCGGGGAAACCAAATTAATTGGTTTTCTAAGTTAGCCAGTGTTTGTTTTAATTTTAATTTTTGTTGTTTGGATTTTGTTTGCATTGCATAATTTTATTTTATTCTGTTCTGCTTAAGTATTTTTAGTGTTAATCCTGTTTGTGATTTCGATTATGTTTTGTTTTAAGTGTTTATTCTGATTGTTCTTGTTTATGTTGCTTAATTTTGAGTTAATTTTGTTTGCTTTGCTTGTTTGTGCTTTTTGGCTGTGACGAGTTCATCATTCGTCACAGCGAGTTCATCAGTCGCCGCAGCGAGTTCATATATTCGCCGCGGCGAATCCTTAATTTTATTCGATTCATGCGGCGAGTATGAAAGCCGCCATGACGAGTGTTAATATCGACCTCGTTTTATCGCTATCGTTTTAGTGAGCTCATTTAGGAAAACTCTTTTTGTGCATGCCCCGTAGACTTAGGCTAGTTCATTTTCAACCCGAAATTGGCGAAACCTTAGCAAATTCGGAAAAATAAAGAGAACAAACAAACCTTAGCACACTAGAGCATCGGTAGAAGAGATGGTGAACATCAGACTATCCGGTCACCCACCCCGAAATGGAATCACGGTCTTAACGGTGACCGAGAGCGCGAGATGACAACAATGGGAACATCAGACGTAGGACCATCCAGAAGCTACAACCTCGGACGTTAACTACGATCCTTTCATCGCCTTTGCCCTAACCCGACGTAAATTTGAAGTTAAAGGCTTCTTGATTAACTCCTTCCCAAATTTCACGGTTTGGCGGGAGAGGACCCTACATGCATCTTGAGGCCCTCACGATGATGCGTCGAGTATGAAGCACGTAGGAGCACATCTAGACCAGTCTTGTGGAAAGTATTCCACTTGTCGTTAGAAGGAAAGGCCCAGAGTGGTACATGAGCCTCCCAGGCATGTCGCGAATGCCTATCATAGTTGGGTCAACTCATGGAGCTTTTACGGAAAAGTATTTTCCAGCCTCTAGGACTTCATCGATGCGAAAAGAAATCTATTACGCCAAGCAGGATTATGACGAGTCCTTGTATGATTTTTGGAACATATTTCAAGATCTGTTGTCTCGATGCCCCTATCATCAAATTCACGATGAGCGTTTTGTTTAATATTTCTCGATGGGGTGAAGAATTAGGAAAGGAATGTTAGATCTTTGCTTGGGAGGATCGTTGATCGACCTTACCGCACTTTGAAGCATGGGCCTTGATCGAGAGGATGGCCTCGACAATCAGCAGTACAATGTTAGAGATTCCAGGAGTGTCCATGAAGTGGGAGCCATGTCGGCTCAGACAAAAAGGATGGAAAGCCTGGAATCGAAGGTGGATTCCCTGGAGCATAGGATAACTTCACAGTTATCCTCGATCACGGCTGAACTTAAGAATCTGAATGTGCATCGCCCATCTCCTTCTACTGAACTGACCGCACCCAGTTGCGAATCTTGTGGATCGGTGATGCACATTTCTAGTGTCTGCCCCAGAAGGTATGAAGAAGTCTCTGCAGTGTACCCGGGGAGACAAAATCAAAAGTGGGACCCGTACTCCAACACATATAATGAGGGATGGAGATCCCACCCAAATTTTAGTTGGAGGAGTAGCGGAAAGAGCACCAAACCGATTTCAACAAGGAAGTGGAGTGGATCATCTACAAACTAGTTCGGGATCGTGAGCATTGGCGGTGCAACAACCACCGCCACCAAAAGAGGACACTACCAGTGCTTGACAAGATGATGACTCTCGTGAAGGAAGAGAGGAATTCTACGCAAATCAATTCAACGCAATTGCTAATCGATTCAGAGGACTCCTCAAAGAATCTTGCCCGTTTGATGCCTTGAAAAAACGCATGGATCAATAGGAAACCAAGGCAGAAAACCTGAACTCATACGTCACTCAGTTATCCAACAACTTGAGTGAAAATTAAGCGAGGAGTAGCGGATCCATTCCCTCCAACACGGTCATTAACCCGAAGAGTTTAAATGCAATTGAGTTGAGGTGGAAAGAAAGTGCATTTCGACATTCTGAAGAAGAAGAATGCAGAAGAAATTGAGGTTGAAGAGGCGCCTCAGTGAGAGAAAAGCAAGGTATGCGATCGAAAGTGATCGCGAAGAAGAATTGTTGAGGAACGAAGCAATCAACCATGAAGGAAAAGAGCAACCATCTAAGCATGTCGGGAAGAAGAGTCGATAAGGATAAATCGAGCATAAATGACCCGCTAGTAAGGAAGTCAACAAGGACCTCCCTTTTCGAACTCGTGTCGATGAGCAAGAGAGTTAATGAGCTCAAACACGAAAAAGAAATCATTGACTGTTTGGAAAGGTTGAAGTAAATGTGCCTTTCTTGGACCTAATTAAGAAAGTGCCACCTATGCTAAGTATTTGAAGGACTGCACCAACAGCGTAAATTTAGGCCAAGCGAGATGGTCAGTGAGCTCAAATGTGTCGGCTTTATTTAAGCCTCAAATCCGGTCAAGTGCCAAGACCGGGCTCATTTACCATTCCTTGTGTTATAGGAAAGGTAACAATTGGGAGAGCATTATTGGATTTGGGGCGGCGATTAATGTTATGCGAAATCATTTATGAGGTCCTCGGGTGAAGAGCATAAAACCTACATCGATGAGTGTTACAATTGGTCGACAGATCTTTCGGACATCTGTGGGCATTATTGAGGATATTTTGGTCCAAGTCAAGGGTTTAGTGTTTCTGCCGATTTTATGTCTTTGGATATGTCAACCGAGGTGGTGCGGGACACTTCATTGATCCTTGGGCGACCTTTCCTCCGGAAGGTGGTACAAATATCAATATGATAGAAGGAAGATTACCGTGGAGATGGGTGATCGATCCATAAGCTTCAAGCATGTCTGAAGCCATGAAACACCCATGAGGATTACTCTCTCCTTGGAGTCAACATGCTTAGTGTTCTTTCTACTCATTCGGACTCGAAGAGGATCGCACGATAAGTCATCTAATCTTGAATTGTGTTCGCTCGGCATCGAGAGAATTCTTCGATTGATCCTTTCAATTGTCCGAAAAATCTGAAACCTTTTCTCCTTGAGCTTCCTAAGTTGGTCCTTCCGTTTTACAACCCCAGAGCTAGAATTGAAGCCCTTACCTCACTCATTGAAATACGCTTTTACGGAGCCCAATGATAAATTACCGGTCATAATCGCAAATTCATTATCGAGCTTGAAGAAAAGCAACTTTTGAAAGTGTTGACGGAGCATAAGCGCGAATGGGATGGTGGTTAGCGAGACATACAGGATTAGCCCGACCCTTTGCACTCATAGGATATTGTTGAATGAGGTTTCCAAGGCAAGAAGGCAACCCCGTGAAGATTGAACCCGCTTAATCACGGATGTAGTGAAAAGGAAATTACAAAGTTGTTAAGTCTTTGGGATTATTTATCCCATCTCGGCGATGAATGGGTCAGCCCCATTCATGTGGTTCCCAAAAAGTGGGATCCTTGTGGTAAAAATGAGAGGATGAGCTCATCCCTACTAGAGTGCAAAATTCGTGGCGAGTTTGTATTGACTATCGCAAATTAAACGATGCCACTCGAAAGGACCACTTTCCTTTACCCTTCATCGATCAGATGCTAGAAAGGCTAGCCGGGAAATCGCATTACTGTTTCTTAGATGGTTTCTCGGGGTACTTCCAAGTACCCATTGCACGAGGACCAAGATAAGACCACGTTTACATGCCCTTGGCACCTTTGCTTATCGCAGATGCCTTTTGGTTTATGTAATGCTCCCGGTACCTTCCAGCGTTGTGTGATGGCTATCTTTTGTTATTTTTTGGAAGAAAGTATGGAAGTCTTTATGGATGACTTCACGGTTCACGATGATTCATTCGATTCTGCCTCTTCAATCGATCAAAGTTCTTAAGAGGTGCGTTGACAAGAATTTGATCTAAACTTTGAGAAATGCCATTTTATGGTGAATGAAGGAATAGTGTTAGGACATTTGATTTGAAAAAGGAATCGAAGTTGACAAAGCCAAAATCGAGGTCATATCTTCTTTGCCTATCACGCCTGCGTTCGTGATATTCGTTCATTTTTGGGTCACTTGATTTTATAGGCGATTTATTAAGGATTTTAGCAAAATCGCCTTCCTCTTTCAAACTATTGCAAAAGGACGAAAAATTCGAGTTTGATGCTTTGTGCAAGAAGCTTTTGATACACTTAAAGCCAAACTCATTTCTCCTCCTATTTTGGTTGCTTTTGTTTGGCATCGCCTTTTGAGCTTTCATGTGATGCTTCCAATTATGTTGTAGGAGCCATGTTGGGACAACGTGAGGACAAGTTGGCTAGAGTTATTGCATATCGTCCGGGACATTAGATTCAGCTCAAGTCAACTAGACCTGTTGAAAAAGAGCTCTTTCTTTGTAGTTTTTTGTTAGACAAGTTTCGACGATTACGCTTCATTCATGCGTCATCATCTTCACCGATCGCTTCTTTGTTAAGTACCTCTTGACAAAGCCACAATCAAACCAGTTAATTCGTTGGACTTTGCTTCTTCAGAATTTGATATTGAGATCAAAGATCGGTGGTGCAACAAATCAAGTGGTGACCATTTGAAGCAGATCGCCACGTGATACTAAAGGAATAGACCCTTCCGATCGATCTGTGACTCCTTTCTGATTAGTCTTGTGTGCCGCAGTTTTTAAGGAGCCTTGGTATGCACATATTGTCAACTACTTGACATCACATTTGACCCCTGTCTGCATGACTCGGGCGAGCTCAAAAGCGAAGAGTGAAGCTCGGCATTACATTTGGGACGAGCCTTACCTTTGGAAGATATCTGATGACCAAGTGATTCGTCGATGTGTCCACGATGAGGAATTCAATGATATACTATCGACTACCACTCCATGGTTTGTGGGGACATTTCGATGCTAGAAGAACATTAGAAAAGTTTTGGATTGAGTTCTTCGGCCTACAATTTTCCGAGACTCTTTCCATTTTTGCCAAGCGTCGACAAGTGTCAACGTTTGGAGGGTTAGGGAAGCGCCGTGAGATGCCATGAACAACCAATGATGTTCTGCGAAATCTTTGATGTTTGGGGTATCGACTTCATGGGACCGTTCCCCATCGTTGGGTTCGTGTATATTCTCTTAGGAGTGGACTATGTTTGAAATGGATCGAGGTGTGCCCACTAGACAAGATGACGCATGCGATCACTAAATTCCTCAAATCCAATATCTTACATCGATTTGGAATTCCCAAGCGATGGTGAGCGATCGTGGAACCCATTTTGCAACCGGATTATTACTAACTTGCTTTCCAAAGTTGGAGTTACCCATAAGGTCTCTACCGCCTACCACCCACAAACCAATGGTCAGCGAAGTTTGAGCAGAGAGGTTAAGCACATTTTGGAAAAGATAGTCAAGCCCTCTAAAAAGGATTGGAGTCTGCGTTTAGAGGAAGCACTGTGGGCGTATCGCACTGCTTATAAATCCCCGATAGGAATGTCTCCATACTGGTTGATTTATGGAAAGGCCTGTCATTTACTTGTGGAGCTAGAGCATAAGGCCTATTGGGCAGTAAAACAATGCAACATGGATTTTGACCTATCGGGAATGGAAAGGAAACTCCAGCTGCAAGAATTAGAAGAGCTGCGACTTGAAGCATATGAGCACTCTCGGCTCTACAAAGAAAAGACTAAGCTGATACATGACAAGATTCTTCTCCGGAAAACTTTTAAGGAAGGCTACAAAGTGCTCTTATATAAAGCCCGCTTCACATTCAAACCTGGCAAATTCAATCATCGTTGGGAAAGGCCTTATGTGGTAGTTAAAGTACATAATTTTGGTATGATAGAACTTTTGCGAGAACAAATGGCGCATACGATTTGGTCGATGGACATCCGCTCAAGCTCTATCATGGGACTCCTCAATCTGCCGTAATTATCGGGTTCCTTCTTTCCTCACTTGTTTATCATTATCGTCTCGCTTTTGTTGCAAATTTTCATCGTCGTGATTCATTGTTTAAGTGTGCGGGAGGAACCAACCCGATGGGTTTAGAGTAGTAGGTAGGATTTCCATTTCCGTTTGAATAAAGTGTTTCCCTTTGTTAGCTATGTGTTCTTCCTAGTTTAATCTGACATGATTTGATTGAAGAGAATGGTTGATCATTGGGATAATAAATTGAATGTTTATGCAATTTGTGCGGGATCCTTAAATTTGTGTTTTGTTTTGGGTGATTGGTCACGGCGAACATCGCTGTTCGCGCATGGCTAATCGTAGGGTTTTCCGTTTTATTCGCATGCTAACGATTGCCTCGTTCTTGCGAATAAGTCGATTTTGTCCTACTGGACCGTTAGTCTTCTCTTTTGTCAAGGCCCTTTTGGTCTTTTCCTCTCTCGCGTCCCGCGTCTCCCGCGTCCTCTTTTTTCTTCTTCTTCTTTCTCCTTCCTCCTCATTTCGCTGCCTTTTATTTGTGCCCTCGCCGCCTCCTCCTCCTCGCCACTTGTGCCCTCTGTGTGCTTTAGAAGCTTCAACATCCTCAAATCTTCTCCCATTTGTATTTTCGTCATTGAGAAGTGTTTTATCCATTCCTTTGTCCATTTCCATTGTTATTTGTTAGATTTAGGGCGACAATGGCGCCATTCGCCATTCTTAATGACGTAGGTATCGATTGGTTGCGACGAATGTTCTTGCTAGCCTTGCAATGACGAAGGTGCCAGTTATTGCGGCGAAAAATCTGTTTGGCTGCAGCGAATGGCAGAGGCCTCCTCTCGCCACAGCGAATGCTCCTTTTCGTTGCGGCGAATGGCTAAGAACTTTAATTCTGTGTAATTTTCTTAGTAAAATGCCTATTCTAACGTTTGTGTGTGCAGGATTATGCCTAGAATGAAGCGAGCCTCAGGCCGGAGCGTGACCATCCTCTTCTTCCTCTCATTCCTCCGATCACACCCTTTCCCTTCCTCGCAACCTTCCGTTTTCCCTCTCGTCCGGTAGATCCACGAGTGCGATCGGTGGCAACTCGTGTTGCCGGTCAAGATATCTCGAGGAAAACCATTTCCTCTAACCCCATGACAAACCCTTTTGTTCGTCGACTTTTCAATTAGACTTAGTTGGCCTTGCTCGACCTAATTCTATTAGCAACCTCACCTTTGTCCATGATTACTACTCCTATGCTCGCTTACTCCCACACCTACTGAAATTAATTTCAAGGTGTTTCCATTCTGATGTTTTCACTTAGTAATTATCCGTGAGCATTACCATCTCCCCTGTAGTCCCTCATTGCCAATATTCAGCCTCCTCCGTGATTACCCATGGGAGGAAGTCATTGGTACTCTCTGCTTCTGTAGGTCTCGGTGGCTTCAACCCCAGGGTTCTCAGCGGTACATCCGTCGGACCACCCTCCTTCTCAAGCTCGTCCACAGTTACATTTTATATGTAACAATATTATGCCTACCTCCACCTCTCCAACATCCCCAAAAGCGGGCCTATATATCTACTGCGATATTTGGTCGCCTGTAGACCTAGCCCCGCCATCTCCGCCCCTTCGCCTTGGTGTGTTCTCTCCACCAACCCTAAACACAAACTCCTTTTCCCCATCTCATTTTCGATCTGTTAAGCCTGTCGAGTCCGGAGCATCCTGCCGATCTCCTCTTTCCTTTGCCCTCCATTTGTCTATGTCCGTTTAAATTTGTTTATTTTCTTTTGTTGTTGTTTTTCGTATTTTCTTTTCTTTGATGTACTTTTTGTTTCGTTCTTTGGATCCTCCATGTTGAGCAATTTGTCTTTTTGAGCTTAATGATATATCCACATTTCTCTTTTGTCTATTTGTGTTTCACCTTTTCTGCGTGCCTTGCTATATTGCCCTTGTGGACAATGCCATGTTTAAGTGTGGGGGCTCGCTTCCCTCTTATATATATTTTGCATTGTACACTATTAGATTTGTGCATAATTTGTGGGCCATTTGCTTTTCTTGATAAATTTGGACTCGACCAAACATTTTACTTTTGTTCTTTTGTGCCCTTGCATGCAAATCATTTACAAGTTTCAAAAGCGATATTTGAGTTTTGAAAATACTCTCCATTCTTGAACGATAATTGGATCGAGGCAAAATTTTAACTTTTGAAGTTTTCAAAACAAAGTGAATGGGAACATGCTAACAAGATAGTATTATCGGTTTTAAGACTTGAGATTGAGCATTGAGACAAAACCCTTATTGGAAGGATAATCGAGCCAAAAAAATTTCTTCTATATCTTTGTGTGTGCATCTGCTTAGCTCATTCTTCTCTAGAACTTGTGTCGGTTTTTACTCAAAGCTTGATGGACTAGATTTTTGTGGATATGATAGGCGTTCCTTCTTTCAAATTTCTTTCCTCAAACACCAACCCTCGAACACCGTTCCTTGCTAGCCCTTTGAGCCTTCTTCATGAGCATTTGCATGCATTATTTTGAGATGATGTCAATAGTCAGTCTGTTAAAAAAAATTGAAAAATGAAAATGAAAAAAATGTGTTAGTCTTGTGTATCCCAAAAAAGGGATTGTTGAATCCCAAAATGGGATTAGTATCTAAAAAAAAAATTCAATTCAGTTTAGTAGAGGTCTAGTTTACAGTATAGATTATGGACATCGATCCCTCATTTATGCCATGCTCATATTTTCTTTTCTCACATCATCCATTCATTTAGCCTTCCGCTCATTACATCCCTTAAAGACCTCTTGATCTCCAAATTGATAGTCCTTGTAGTAGAGAAATAGAATTGATACAAGCCTATAGTAGGAGATGTATTAAGTAGATTGAGAGAAAAAATATCCCTACTATACAAGTGAGATGGCGTAAACATCATATCCCGAGTGATTCTCTGTTGTTCAATCTCATGTGCTTAAATTCTTTCGGTGTTTGTTTTATTAGCACTCTTTCAATTTCTTGTGTTTGCATTACGATGAAGTGGATTAAATCGATTACATTATTATTTGAGCATGGCGGAATTTTCTTTTACTCTTGTATCTTTTGACTCTTGTAAACTTTGTCCGAGTCAAAGGTCTAAGTGTGGGGAATTTGATTGGACCATATTTATACTACAAATTAGGCTGTTTTCTTTAGTGATTATGCATTTGTTGGCCTTTGATCTATGATTTTTATACTTATTTTGGTCTGCACATTGAGTTTTGATAAATTGCACATTGTCGGTATTTTATTGTCATTTGTCATTAATTCGCATAATTTTATTGGGACAATTAATCTGCAAATGGGTTGTATTTTGTAGGACCAAAGAGTCAACATTCAAGAAGTAAACATCTTGCGAGATTATTTGGGCGAACGAGAACCTCAATTCGCGCAATGAATAAATTAAATACAATTAATTATTGCGACGAGTGACCAAATCCATTCGTCGCATGACGAACTACAGCCATTCGCCCTTGGCCGAATGTCGGTAACCCGACTGTAAATGGCAATTAATCCTTTATTACGACCTACCCGCACAATTCCTATAAAACTAACCATTTAGGGCAAAAATAGGGAGCGCATTCCGAGGTAGCTCTCCTTCTTCGTCTTCTCCGTTCTCTTGATAGTTTTGTTTTCTTTATTTTGCATATTAAATCGCCACTTCAGACGACGTCCACCATCACTGTTGCACCTCCTCCATAGTTCGTCGCATTTATTCTCCTTTGTTTCGTCGTTGGAGTCATGGTCGAGGTGATTGTCCAGCGATGATGGAGTCACCCGAGATCATGCGTGGCTAAGGTTTCCTTCTCCAGAAGATGTAGCAGCGGTCGGAGTTCCATAAGCTTGAGGGTAATCAACCATTGTTTTAGATTTTGTCATATTTTGTAAAACCTCAGGGTTGGAGGCGCCTTTGTATGATGGATTGAATCGGTTATAGTTTAATCGGATGTAAAACTTGATTTATGTTATGGATTGATTATTGTTGAATGATGTGCTTAATTACATGGAGTTCATGTATATCAGTTGGATGATTGCATTAATTAATTTAATCTGCCTAGTTGTGTTTGATTAAGTTGGTTGTGTTATTATTTGGTTGATTTATTGCATTGATCATTCATCGCATACACTAAGGTTTTTAACAAGTTTTAATTAATCGAGTTGATTAATTAATTCTTGGACTTAACGAGTTGTTAAGGTTGTGTTTTAGAAACTTAGTGGATTTCAAACCCCGACAATTATTTTGAACGATGATGACCGAGCCACATTTTCAGGAGAGTTTTTATTAATTGTTTTCAGTCCCATTTAATTTCAATTGCCTTATCTTTTCAAAATCCCAAAAATATTTATCTTTGCTTTGGTTTAGTTTAATTTTAGATTAATCAATCAAAAACCCCTTTCTTTTATTGCTTTCATTGCATGCATAATTCAAACATTAGGCTAGTCTAGGATCAATTGGTGCATTAGTTTCTTGAGAGTCGACCCGAGGTTGCATCCTGTATTGCAATCCTTGGTATAAATTTTATTTGACCGGTTTCCAAGGATCAAAATCTTCGGATTGAATGATAAGCCGCGATCACTCATCGTGTTTACGGTAAACTTCGGTTTCTGTCGTGTTTATGAAACTCTCGAGCCTATTGTGTGCATTCTAGTCTTTGATTGTGTTTATGATGCATAATATGTGTTTGATTGATATAAATTCTCATGTTATGCCTTAGGTGATGATTGCGGGTTATTTGAGCTTTATATGATAAATTGTGGTTGTTTGGATTTTTAATGATGTGTTGTGTGGCTCATTCTTGCGATGGCTATAAACATGTTAGCCAGCTTGGCCGTGTTAGCTCACCCATTCTCCCTCCTCAGGTGCAAATTCAAGTTGAACTCGGAACCTTGCAAGGCATCGGACAAAAACTCCAAGAACTCTAGAAACTTTGTATTAAGTTAGTAACTAGCTTTTGGAATAGTTTTGTAAGCATATTGATCATTGAGCATCTCATATTTTGTATTTTGTACTTGATCTTGATGAATATGCCAATTTGTAATCAAAGCTATGCATGAATCCTTGTTATGATTTGGATTGTGAATGAGAGCTCTAGTACTCTCCATATTGTGAAAATGTTGATTTCCGATCTGTGTATGGCCTTGAAATAGTATGTGTATGATTCTTGTAATTATATGAGTTGCTGTTGAGTTTTTGACTTTGGGAGGCTCATTTGGAAAAATTGCTATGAGTTATGTGCTGTTGAAGGTCTGAAATTTCTGGGTTGATATAGGTCGTATGGGATCTTTTAGATTCATGGAGAGTGGTAGGTGAGCTGTAGGACTCTCCCAGGATGATTTAAATTGATGAGTTAAATTGGTAAGTAAGAGTCGTTGAATTTAAATCTGGTCTTTGTCAGTGATGATTATCGAGGCAAAGTTTTGAGTCCACTTTTGATCCTCATAGAGTTGAAATATAGGTCAGTGGTCTTCATGAAAGTTGTAGATAATTCCTTTACCTTTCCATAGACACTAAGTTTGCTCAATTTGGAGTTCTGGGTCAAAAGTTATGGGGGTCGCAAGTTCTGATTCTGTTAGGGAGAGCTAGTCGATCGGTCTTTGTGTTAAAAATTTGTTTCCCTTAGTGGCCGAGCTAGTCTTTGATTCCTACTTGAAAAATGTAGATTTTTCTTCTAGCTTTCCAACGCTTCCGACCGTGTCTGATTTGGAGCTCGGTGTCAAAAGTTATTGAGGTTAGAAGTCTGATAGGTCGGATTGCCAAGCAGGTCACTCGGCATATGGGCGCTCGCCATGCCGAGCGTTGGTCGCTCAGCCAGGCCGAGCGCTGGGCGCTCGCCCGTGCGCGAGCGCTGGGCGATGGCTCGTCGTTTGGGGGTCGGTTTTGGCTGACCGACCCCTCTCTCTTCTTTTGGCCATAACTTTTGCATGAGACCTCGATTGGTGATTTTGAGCGATAAATTTCTAAGAAAATTTTATATCTTTCTACACTTAATTTATCATTATTTATTTTAAATTTAAAATGGTGGTTTGAAACAAAGTGTGGAGGTCGGCTGATTCTTTCTGAATATACTTCACTAATTTTTAAATATCTGGAGCTATAGGGCTCGGATCGAAGCGATTCCTATTTTAAATGAAACTAGAGACACAAATATACACTTTTCATGAAGGAGCTGATTGGTAATTCAGCCTCTAAAGTTTTCAAATTTTGACATGAAGTCGGTAGAGGGACTGTTTCCACTGTTTTCTTTAAGATAGTATTTTGCCATAACTTTTCATTTCTAATCCGAATTGAACGATTTCAGTGGCGTTAGAATCGTGAGATCATGAGGAACAATTTTATTAAAAATCAAATCCCAAATTTTCTATTAAAAAGTTCCTCTACTTGTGGCCAATTGTGTTCGATTTTGGGTCTTCCATGCTTGTATGGGTCTGAATGTTGGGCCTCGAAGACGGGGTCCAACACCTTTGGTCGAGCAGTGGAACGACGTGTCGAGCATATCCCTTAGTAGAGAGGAGTGGGAGGTAGTCGGGCGTATTAAAGAGCTCGGTCGATACGACTTTGCTCGGCTCGTCCAGGGATATTTTAAGGGAACTTCGACCGATTCCTTTTTGCTCGACCCCCCACCACTGATTAGTGGGCTAGGAGAGGAAACCGCCTCATCTGGTTAACCCCCATAGTTGAGTTACTTACTGCGTTTTTGATTATTGCTTTCTCCTTCTGACTTGTTTTGTTGTTGTACAGCCATGGTGAGGATAGAAGATTTTGTTGTTGTACAGCCAAGTCACTCGGCATATGGGCGCTCGGCCATGCCGAGCGCTGGTCGCTCAGCCAGGCCGAGCGCTGGGCGATGGCTCGTCGTTTGGGGGTCGGTTTTGGCCGACCGACCCCTCTCCCTTCTTTTGGCCATAACTTTTTGCACATACCTCCGATTGAGCTGATTTTCGAAGCGATAAATTTCTAAGAAAATTTTCTATCTTTCTACACTTAATTTATCATTATTTATTTTAAATTGAAAAAGGTGGTTTGAAACAAAGTGTGGAGGTCGGCTGATTCTTTCTGAATATACTTCACTAATTTTTAAATATCTGGAGCTATAAGGCTCGGATCGAAGCGATTCCTGTTTTAAATGAAACTAGAGACACAAATATACACTTTTCATGAAGGAGCTGATTAGTAATTCAGCCTATAAAGTTTTCAAATTTTGACATGAAGTCGGTAGAGGGACTGTTTCCACTGTTTTCTTTAAGATAGTATTTTTGCCATAACTTTTTCATTTCTAATCCGAATTGAACGATTTCAGTGGCGTTAGAATCGTGAGATCATGAGGAACAATTTTATTAAAAATAAAATCCCAAATTTTCTATTAAAAAGTTCCTCTACTTGTGGCCAATTGTGTTCGATTTTGGGTCTTCCATGCTTGTATGGGTCCGAATGTTGGGCCTCGGAGACGGGGTCCAACACCTTTGGCCGAGCAGTGGAACGACGTGTCGAGCATATCCCTTAGTAGAGAGGAGTGGGAGGTGGTCGGGCGTATTAAAGAGCTCGGTCGATACGACTTTACTCGGCTCATCCAGGGATATTTTAAGGGAGCTTCGACCGATTCCTTTTTGCTCGACCCCCCACCACTGATTAGTGGGCTAGGAGAGGAAACCGCCTCATCTGGTTAACCCCCATAGTTGAGTTACTTACTGCGTTTTTGATTATTGCTTTCTCCTTCTGACTTGTTTTGTTGTTGTACAGTCATGGTGAGGATAGAAGATTTTGGCGGGTCCTCCTCTAAGCCCAAGAAGCAGGCCAAACAGAGGAAAAGGAGAAAAGAGGCGGAGACTGGTGAAGGTGTCATTACACCCTTCGCTTACGAAAGTAAATCTGTCGCTAGCGGTGTCGTTGCTGATCGTGCCAGCTAGCGCGGGCCGAACGATCTTGGTCGAGGAGGAGGAGGAGGAAGTGGAGCCTCCTCTTAAGAGGAAGAGACTGATCCGACTCAGCGATCTTCCGTCCTGCCCGTCTAGTCAAGGCGGGAAAGAAAAAGAGAAGAAGGGCAAAGGGAAAGAGCGAGCGGCTAACGCCGAGCAGTGGGAGTCTGCCATTAAGCTGGCCAAGACTGCCTTGATCGGGGACTTCAAAATGTCCCGTCATATTGTCGAGAGGATTACTCCCCCCATAGACGAGCAGACCATGGACAAGAAGAGTAATATGGAGTTGGGGTCTCACTTCGTTAAATGCCGTTATCTGGCACGGTGATGTCCCAGCAGATGGTGCAACGTCTGGAGGCTCTGGACCAGGAAGTCCAGGACCTCTATGAGTAGATGAAGGCTTTGAAGGGCGAGCTTTCGGAGGTGAAGGAGGGGAGAGACCTCTTCCAGGCTCAAAACTCTTCCTTGGAGGAGAAGAAGAAATCCTGGGAGGAGACGACGAGCGTTTTGAGGGCTCAATTGGCTACGGGGGAGGAGGAGAAGAGCCAGCTGGTTGCAGCGAATAACGAGCTAAAGAAGATTGTGGAGAAGGAGCGGGAGCTTAGCAAGAAATACCTCGAGGATTGTTACGCAGCGGTGGAGGGCAGGAATAGGACCGAGGACGCATTGTGGAAGTTGCAGAGTTCTATTAAGGGGCAGAGGATCGATGCAATCAAACGGTGGAAAAGGCGGTTTTTAAACGAGGAGTGTTTAAAGCTTGCCTGTGATTTAACCCTCTCGGTCCTGAAGAAGAGCCATGAGGCGCACATTCCTGGAGGGTCGGTGTGTCCTTCATTTGAAGATTACGCCGAGCCGCTTCTTCCTGCAGCTCTTGGCCTTTCTTTGGAGGATATGAAGAAGAAGGCCGAGGGAGAACGGGCCATTGTTCCGGATGAAGAGCTGGATCTTAGCTCTGAGGAGGAAGAGCTTTCACATGAGGGTGTTCCTCCGGTTGTTCCCTTAGGCCCTACTTCGACTCTGATTGTTCCGTCAACTTCTGAGGCTTCTCCTATGCGTCCACCGATTTCTGAGGCTTCTCCTGTTCCCTCAGCTGCTCGTAGTTCCCCCTCTGCGGACTTTTAAAGCTCACCTGGTCGGGCTTATGACCAGGACGAATTCAAAAATGAAGTTCTTATTTTTGCTCTTCATTATTTCGAAGTCATTTTCCGCGTTTTATGTTCTTTATTTTCGATCTATACTTGGTTCTTTATTTTCGATCTATAGTTGGTTTAGATAAAGTTGCTAATGGCCGACCGTCGTCGAGGTTGATCTATAGCTGAGGCCGAGTTGTGGTCCTAAGGATCTTGTCTTGGCGATCCGGCCGAGCTATGTCGAAGTAGATCAACAGTTCCAAGGATCTTGTCTTGGCAACTTGGTCGATCGGTAGTCTAGGCCGAGTTGTGGTCTCAAGGATCTTGTCTTGGCGACCGACCGACCGTAGTCGATCTGTGTCGAGGCCGAGCGATGGTCCCAAGGATCTTGTCTTGGCGACCGACCGATCGTAGTCGATCTATGTCGGTAGGCGATGGTCTAGGATCTTGTCTTGGCGACCGACCCAACCGTAGTCGATCTGTGTCGGCCGAAGCGATGGTCCCAAGGATCTTATCTTGGCGACCGACCGATCGTAGTCGATCTGTGTCGAGGCCGAGCGATGGTCCCAAGGATCTTGTCTTGGCGACCGACCGACCGTAGTCGATCTGTGTCGAGGCCGAGCGATGGTCCCAAGGATCTTGTCTTGGCGACCGACCGACCGTAGTCGATCTCTGTCGAGGCCGAGCGATGGTCCCAAGGATCTTGTCTTGACGACCGACCGACCGTAGTCGATCTGTGTCGACAGGCCTCCTTTTGAACAATTTTTTAAACTGTTTACCGATAAATTTGAAATCCCTTTATTGATGATGATAAGGGAGTGGGCCGTTAAAAAACCTGACTGGCAGGGCCAGGAAAAAGGTACCCACAGGTTTACAATAAACAACAACGAACAAAAAAATAACTAAAATCAAACTTATCTATTGGTAGAACGCCTTCAGGTTTCGAGAGTTTCATGGCCTCGGTAGAATTTTCCCATTCGCATCGCGTAGGATGTAAGAGTCATGCCCGGCTTGCTTAATCACCCGATAGGGTCCTTCCCATGCTGGTCCGAGCTTTCCGGGGTGTTTCCCAGCCGCCTCGACTTTTCGCAGGACGTACCTCCCGACCCTTACGTCGCTCGGCTTTACTCTTCTGTTGTAGAACCGTTTATACGCTAACGGCTTAGAGCGGCGGTGTCTATCCCTATCTTCACTGAGAAGCACGAGCTCGGCTCGGCGGGTTTCATTATTCCGCTCTTCGTCATAGTTCGACACCCTTTGGTTGTGCAACACCACTTCTACAGGGACTAAGGCTTCCGCTCCAAAGGTCATCCTGAACGGTGTTTCCCCTGTGACTTCATTTGGTGTGGTTCTGTACGCCCACAACACTTCATCAAGCTCTTCCAACCAAGTCTTTCGTCCGTCTAGGCTCTTCTTAAGAACATTCATTATTTTTTTGTTTGTGTTCTCCGCAAGACCGTTGCTTTGGGGGTGAGCTACTGAGGTTAACTGTAGCCTTATCTTTAGTCGGTCGCATAAATCTCTGAACTTATCGTTATCGAACTGTCGACCGTTGTCTGCAACCAGCACCATAGGCATCCCGAAGCGAGTTAGTATATTTTTCTTTACGAAACTCTCCACCTTTTGATCGATAATTGTAGCAACCGCTTCCGCTTCTACCCATTTGGTGAAGTACTCCACTGCCACTATCAGGAACTTCTTCTGTCTGGGACCGAGAGGGAAGGGCCCCAGTATATCCATTCTCCATTGAGCGAAAGGGATAGGATGACTCACAATTTTCATCCTCTCGGTCGACTGGTGAGATAGGCTACCATTTTTCTGGCAGGCCTCACATCGGTCGACTTTCTCCTGGCAGTCTTTCCACATCATCGGCCAGTAATACCCCTACCTGATCAGCCCATAGGCTAACATTCTGTCTCCTACGTGGTTGACACACATTCCTTCGTGGACTTCGGTCATTGCTTGTTCTGCCTCTTCTTCGTTCAAGCATCGCAGTAGTGGCCAATCATAAGATCGCTTGTACAGGGCATCATTTATGATCACGTATTCAGCCGCCTTTATTCTCAGTTTCTTGGCCTCTGAGGTTTCCTCCGTTTGTGTTCCCTCTAGGAAATACTGTCTAATCGGTTCCATCCAACTCGATTGACCGGTATTTACATCAAGAACCTCCTTGGCTTTTTGAATGCTAGGGCGATCTAGTCGTTCGACTAGAACGTTATTTTTAACGTCTCGGTCGGAGGTCATTTTGGAGAGCGCATCCGCTTTAGCATTTTGAGCTCGTTCTATTCTGTTGATCGAGTATTGTTCGAAATTACTTAGCTCCCGCTTTACTAGCTCCAGGTACTCGATCATGCTATTCCCCTTGGCTTCATACTGCCCAGTGACTTGGTCGACCACCACTTGGCTATCGCTATATATTTTTAGATGCTTTACCTCCATTTCCTTAGCCAGTTGGAGACCGGCTATTAGAGCCTCATATTCTGCCTCGTTATTGGAGGCCTTGAAATCTAGCCGAAGGGCGTATTCCACCTCCTCTTCCCTATGCGGGTCGATCAATACCACTCCTGCTCCGCATCCTTCAGCGTTGGATGACCCGTCAATGAACAGGCTTCAAGCAGGGAATTGCTCACCCTGTGAGCTGGGTTGGCTCATCTCTGCAATAAAGTCTGCCAACACTTGTGCCTTAATCATCGTCCGGGGCTTATACTGTATGTCGAACTCTCCCATCTCTACTGCCCATTTTATTAACAGCCCGGAGGTCTCAGGTTTTTGGAGGCACTACCTGAAAGGCTGATCGATCCACACCTCAATGGTATGACTTTGAAAATACAGTCTCAGTTTCCACGCCGCAGTTATTAAGGAAAGAGCTAACTTTTCTATGGGCGCGTACCGTGTTTCTGGCCCACTCAGTACCTTGCTGATGTAGTAGATTGGAAATTGTTCCTTACCATCCGATCGAACCAGAACCACGCTGACTGCCCCTTCTGTGACCGCCAGATAGATAATCAGGGTTTCTCCTCAGCGGGGCTCTGCGAGCAAGGTGGGCTTGTTGAATCTTGCTTCAAGTCTTTGAAAGCTCTTCGCACTCCTCCAATACTGGCTGGGTTACATCCGCTTTCCTTAAAATTTTGAAAAATGGGAGGCACTTGTCCCCCAATCTGGAAACGAATCTGCTCAGGGAGACTATTCGACCAGTCAATATCTGTACTTCTTTCAAGCATCGTGATGAAGGCATTTGGATGATGGCTTCGATCTTCTCTAGATTAGCTTCAATCCCCCGTTAAATAATCATGAATCCCAAGAATTTTTCGGATGCCACACCAAAGATGCACTTTTCCGAGTTTAGCTTCATCTGAAATTTGTCAAGGGTCTGGAAGACTTCTTTTAGATCTCCCACGTGCTCGGTGAGTTCGTCTTACTTTTAACCACCATATCATCTACATAAGCTTCAACGGATCGACCGATCTGTTTTTGAAACCTCCATGACGAGTCGCCGATAAGTGGCCCTGCATTCTTAATGAAACGATATTACTTGGTAACAATATGTGCCTGATGGGTTATGAAGCGGTTTCTCTTAAATCTTGGGGCTCATCTGAATTTAATGGTAGCCCGAGAAAGCATCCAAGAAGCTGAGAAGTTCATGTCTGGAGGTGGAGTCTACTAGCTGGTCGATCTTGGGTAGGGAGAAACTGTCCTTTGGACATGCCTTGTTCAAGTCAGTGAAGTCGATGCACATTCTCCACTTCCCATTTTTCTTCTTCACCAACACCACATTGGCGAGCCATTCGGGGTACTTGACTTCTCGGATGAACCCGGCTTCAAGTAGTTTCTCTATTTCTTTCTCGATCACTTTCTGTCGCTCCTTGCAGTGCGATCGCTTCTTTTGCCTAACCGGCTTGTAATCTTGTCGAATACCAAGTGAGTGCGAGGCGATCGATCGAGAAATTTCAGACATGTCGCTCGGTACCCAAGCGAAGACCGATCTATTTTTCACCAAACAGTCTGTGATTTCTTTGACTAAGTCCTTCTGAAGCTCGGAACCTAGATTTGTGAATTTGGAGCGATCTACTTCATCCAATGCGACCCGCTGCGTTTCTTCGACGGGGTTCATTCTTTATGTTTCTTCATCAGCTCTCACGTCAAGAGAGCTCGTCAATACCACCGCCCCATCTAAGGTCTTTGTTTCTGCCAAATAGCATTCTCTGGCGATTCTTTGTTGACCTCTAACAACACCAACTCCGCGGGGTGTTGGAAACTTCATCGCTTGGTAATCGGTGGAGACGACCGCTCTGAGGGCGTTCTAGGTGGCTCGTCTGATTATTGCATTGTATGCCCCTTGAAACTTCACGACTAAGAATTCAACGTCCCTCTCTATTTGACACGACTTTTGCCCGAACTTCACTTTTAAATAGACTCGGTGACGGGTGGTGATGCTCAGATTACCCTTTGATAGGTCCGTCTATGGGCAGTAGTCGATCTTCGGGTACCTCTATCTGCTTGAAGGCATCATAATACAACAAGTCGACCGAGCTGCCCGTATCAATTATCAGCCGCTTCACCTCGTAGCCGTCCATGTTCAGATTTACAATGAGAGCGTCATCATGAGGACAACTTACACCATCAAGGTCAGACTCGTCGAACGATATCATCCCGTTGTTCTCCTTCATTCTTTTGGTTGATGGGTCTCTGCCGACCTGTTTGGCATATCTCTTTCTCCATTTAGCAATGGATCCCCCCGCTGCATTTCCACCAAATATCATGTTAATGACCCCCGTCGGTCGGTCATCTTGTTGCCCAGTGTTTCTGTCGTCTCTTTCCCTTGATCGTCCTCTCTCTTCGCGTCGATCGCCTGTATTCGCATTCTGTCTCCCTCCATCATTTCTATTATCCCGCCTCCAATTATGTCGTCTGTTGTTGGGCCGACCGCTCTTATGCTCGTTATGTCGATCGGCATTTTGCTCATGCTTCACAAATCGGCCTAACCTTCCCCTTTGTATGAGGAATTCAATTTCTCTTTTCAATTGCCAGCAATCTTCCGTGTCATGACCGACGTCTTTGTGGAAACGAAAATATAAATTAGGGTTCCTATCCTTGGAGGTAGTCTTCATCTTATCGGGTTCTCGGATAGTTTCCCCATCCGCTCTCATGGCCGCCAGTACTTCTGCATATCGCCTGTTGAGCGGGGTGAACTCCTGTCGATATCCCTGTCGATCGGTTGGCTTTCTCCAGCTCGACTGGCCTTTTTGTCGCTTGTGCGAATTACTCGCTCTGTCATTTCGCGAGCGATCATCCATCCAACGCTTCGTATTTTTCAGCACTTCTTCGAGCTGAATGTACCTATTCGCCCTGTTTCTTATTTCCTGAATGGATCGGGGTTGATCGAGGGCTAACGACTTTTGGAACTCCTCATCCCTCGTGTTATTCATAAGCGCTATCAACATTGATGAGCAAGTGAGGTTGGGGACCTCGACCGCTTCATTGTTAAACCGAGTGATGAACTCCCGCAAACTTTTGTTCCTTCCTTAGGTCAATTGCATCACCTCCAACGTTGTCTTCTACGGCCACTTACTGGTGGTGAATTGGTTCAGGAATAATAACCTGAAATCTTCAAAACATGTGATACAGCTCGGGGCAAGCTATTAAACCATCGTCGAGCTCCCTCTTGGAAGGCCGTACAGAAAGCCTTACACTGAATGGCGTCCGGAACGCAATGTAGATTCATCATGAACTGGAAGTGCTGTAGGTAGTCCAGGGGGTTGGTCTTTCCAGTGTATTTTTTCGGCGTCGGTATTTTGGTCTTGCGGGAGAGGCTATCAAATTTCGGAGTAAAGGGAGAGTATCTTTGTCGTCAGGCGTCTGGGCGAAAGCTCATGGCTGCGTTAATCCGATCGTCCACGATTTTCTCTAGGGCTTCGGTTGGGTGGCAATCGGTCGTCATCTTTGATCTGTTGCGGTTTACCTTGCAGAGCGGTTCTTTGTTGTCCGTTGAGGCGCAAAATCTGGCGAATCAACGGATCATTGCTTCTCAATCTGTTTTCGGGTGAGGAGGTGTGTCTGAGCGGAAAAGGATCTGCATCTGATTGGTGTTGGAGATTCGGGCGCATATTGAGTGCAGCGTTATCCTCCAAAGCTACGCTCTGTTCTTCTTGTTCCAAGTTTTGAGGTTGCGGTTGGTCATTCGGGTCCGAAGATTCCGTGCGGGAAACGTGATCTTGTGATGGCGAGGTTGCGAGTGGCTGTAAACCTATCCGTTATAACGTCGAGGCCATGACGGTACGGCTTCATCGAGATTAACTGCCATGACTGGTGATCTGCGTGTTTCTGGATGTGGTGCTCTGAAGTCGGGCCCCACGGTGAGCGCCAATTGGTTCTGCCGGATTCTAGCGGAACTGAACATTGTCGTTTGGATCCATGGAGTTGGCTGCTTTTCGTGGTAGCTTCGACTTGAAGGTTCCTGCAAAACAAATAAGACACGTCGGGGGTTATGTCCCAATTAGTCTCTCCGACGCTCAAGTCAGACTCTTTGGTGAAGGTGAGATTGCAATACGCAGAAAAGACTAGGTTATGATTGCCTACCTCTGTTATGGTAGAATTATACCTTATATATGGAGCAATAACTAGGTTTAAGTCTTTACGTGTGCATGAGAGACTCTCACCTGTGAATTGGCCAAGGAGATCGCGGATTGGACCTGAGCTTGCATAGGTATAAGGCGATATTTGAATAATGGGCCGTCGGTCGGCGAACGGTCGTTATAATGAATCTTGATTAGCCCAACGGCATCAATTCGACCGGTGATCAATTTACATCCAAAAGAGACAAGTAAGTCTCCTTAAAATATTGCGTTGAGTTTGGTTTTGAAGATATTGCAGAACTAATAGAATGATTATGGAATGAAGTTGAGCATTGTTAGGATGAGCATAGATTTAAGAGTGTGCTTGGTTTGTCTGACCAAGAATGATCTTAGACTGAATCTCACCGTTTCGGTCATTTTTATACAAAAATGTGGTCACCATCTTATTGGATAGTGCTTATGCGTCAGTCCCCGAGTGACGTTCTAGGGCTAGGATCAATCAACCATAATCTCATGTAAATTTTTACACTTGATTACAGTGACGCCTACCCTACTTGGGTTTAGAATTAATATTATTATAAGTTTGTGCGTAGCTTTGTAGTTTTATCAAGTGGAAAGGACTGCATGTACCTGTCATGCTAAAAAAATGATAATGTTTGATAATCATACATCACCTCACCAATTGTGGCGCACCTTCTACCTCTATTTATTTAGTCGAGAATGAAAAATAAATCAGAATCAAATATTCCTTGAGAACTGATGGGCAAGGAAATAACTGTTTCTCTTTCAGGAAATTTACAGTGACAAAAAGTTGGTAAAACTATTAGTTGGTAGTTAAGACTTAAGAATCTAATATTACGTATTCCATTCACAATTCACATGTGCAAATGCATGCTGGCGGAAACTAAATGGAAAAATGTTAGAATATTTAAAATATTTTAGAAAAAATCTCTATTTTTAAAAAATATTATTAATGTGTTAACCAAATTAAGTATTACGTTCAATTTAATTTAACTTAAATAAATAATTATAATAAATTATTCATTTGAATCAAATTTAATTAATTCAATTCATAATTGAGAGATGAGTTTTATTGTAATATTAATAGAATTTAATAGGTACTGGTATAATATTTATAGTGCATATATTTTATTATTATTTTAACTAAAATTAACAACATAATTTTAAAAACTAAAAATAAAAATAAAAATTTCATAATTTTCTTTAATTACATAACAAAATATATATACATTTCTTTAACCCTTAATCAATATTCAATTGTTGAACAAACAATGGCCAAGACTTGGAGGCTTGTGTATTAAAAAATTGTATAAAAAATTGAAATGAAACTTTGTTCGTCACACGTAATTTAAAATTTTGTAATAAAGTAAGATTTGGAGAAGTCTGATAATTCGTAATCTTACCCTTATATAATACAGAAACTGTTTCTTATAAACCTACATGCAGACGTGTGAAATGAAACTTTACAAAAAAATAATTGAAATTTTTATTTGGTATTTAGTTGTTATCTTTAAAATTTAAGAAAATTAAAAATAAAATAAAAAGTAGAACTGTAATCAAACAGTTGCTAAACATTCGCCTACAGAGCAGTAGCCGGAGGATAAAGCGAGAATAAAACACAGCGAGTCAAGCAATTCTCTTTAAATTTAGACGTCACTCATCGTCTTCTTTTAAGTTTTACCGCTCTTTTCTTTTTCTATTTAATTAATTTCACTATTAGGGGGGAACCATTCCTTTGACAAATCTCTCATTTCAATGGGGCCTACCACTAGGTTGGGTCCCACCCGGAATCCTCCAACTTCTTATCCTCAAAGACAACGCCGTCACCGAACTTGGCCGCCCATCTCATCTGCGACATCGACGTGACCCCACTCCGTCCATGTTATTTCTAACGGAGATTCCCACCCACACTTCTGATGGTGCCATCCCCGGACCATTTCAATTTCAAACGACTAATTTACTTTTGAATAACTTTTCCTTACACGGATAATACAGGGACCAATAGAGACCTCCCCTTTTGCCACGTAGGAAAATCGAACTCCTTCAGTTTTTACTCTACGTGGCAAGCCAACAGAGAGACTGACCGCAAGTTTTTAAAACAAAACTGAAAAAGTGCACAGCATGCTGATATGGATAACTGCTTCGATACGTGCGAAATGACCGCAATGCCCTTGTGGAAATCGTGTTTTAGGCTAACAAGTAACTGTACAAAAAAAAATTGGTGATTGCACCGGACCACATGAAACTTGTTCTGCTCCTGCCACCGCTTGGTTTAGTTTCGAACCGAAAGTGTGGCTTAGGAAGTAACAAAATGTCTTAGGCCTAACTTTAAGGTACAGGTGAGTTAGTAAGGAGTTTTTTTGACTTAAGTGAGGTCGCGAGTTTGAATCCCTTCGTGTATGTAGCCGTTTAAAATTTGAGACCAGAGTTTTGCCTCTCGCAAAGAACCTACCTGACTGAGTGAGGATTAGTCTGAACGTGGAATAACTTAAAGGTACCTTCTTATAGTTGAAACCTCCTAACATAACTCACAGGCAACCCAAAAAAAAAACAAATGAGGCCTGCCACTGCTTGCACTCAGTTTACGGGATCCAGATCCTCCCATTAAAAAGCTAATCCCTTTGTGGGGTATGAAAAGTATTATAAACCTCTCACCATCCTATTTCATTGTCGTGGCAAATGGCATCGGAAAGACCAGAATTTTGGTGAAAATAAGAATCTGGTAGTTGATGTTTGTTTGATCAAAGACAGTAAGAATTACTTCCGAGTGAAGTGGGTGTTAATTTCCGACAAGTTGGGGGGGGGGGGGGGGTAAAGCATTTTAACTCATAGAATAATATTTGGTATTTTAACTAATAATTAGAAACCAAATCTTAACTGTAAGCATGAGCAAGACTACTAAAATAGGATTTGAGTTTTCATTGAAATGGAAGGAAGCATAACTCAAAATGGGATAATTCTCTTTCCATACCAAAAATTATGGCACCACTCAAAATAGACATGAAACCAGAACAAAAATAGCGAAAAAAGGTTTTGGCTCTACTACCACCTAGTGACTCAACGTTTTTGTCGACCGTTTGGATCACAGACAGCCACATGATCCCATCTGGTTCCCACGTGGTGGAATCACAAGATCACTGAAGCCAATGGTGGGTCACTCCGATTTCGAAGAACCGGTCTTAAGGTGGTTTCATTACCCACTGCAACAGGTGCAACATGGGGTGCTTACCGATAGGTCCGGTAAGCAGGGGTCGTTGGTATAAGAACTGGGGTTTAAGCAAAAGACTGAGTGGTTTTAGGGGGTTTTACCATCAGAGAAAGCGAGAGTTTTATTGTTTTTGGTTTATGTAGAAATAGAGAGAGAGAGTGTGTGTTAAAATGGGTAGCGTTTAGATCAACGTGTTCTGGGGAAAATATGGGATAGATAATGAGAGAAAGTGAGTTAGAGAGAGAAAGTGTTGGGTAAGGGAAGAGAATTTTGTTTGCTTCTTTGATCTCTAAATTTGCTTCCGGGTTTCTGAGAATTCCGCTCTAATTCCATCTTCGACCATAAAGTTGTTGACTTTGGTCCAGCAGGAGAAAAACAAAACTGAAAACCGTTGTTTGAGAGGTGAGAATTGGGGTTTCTGGATTTGTATCCTAGTTCTGCTTTTGATGCTGTTTTCGACGTCAAGATTCTGTTTTGACGATAACACTCTGTTTGAATCGTTGAAGAAGAGAAGAGACCTTGATTTTAAGCGAGAATTGAGCAAATTACCACTTGTTTGACTCCAGGATTTGAACTACAAGTTTTTTTTTTCTTTTTCTGAAAACTAAAGCATGTTTGGCACGATGCTTTTGATTGTTGTTTCGTTATTTAATTTCCTTTCGATAATTGCATTTTGTTTGGCTTCCACAACACTTCTGTTAGCGGATTCGATCTGAGATTTTTGGAGCCATTTGTCGTCGGAAACTTATGTCTGTTGCAAATATGTTGAGTTTTCCGTTGAAAACTTGTTTTTGCGATGAATCTCATCTTTGGATCTGTACTTAGAAACTGTGATTCGGTTTTCATTTCTTAAAGTTCGATCTTTGTTGGATTTTGTGATCCTTTGGCGTCGGTTTTATTTTTCTAAGTCACAATTGTACCGAATTTAGTCTTCAAATGTTTGAAATGGCATTTGGGGATCCATCCCTCATACCAGGGTTTTGTTGTGGTTTTAGTCTTTACTTTTTCAAGTGGTTCAATTTTCAACTTTTCTTCCTAACAATTCGAGTTTTGGTCGGTATATCTGGCATTCACAGAAATCGGGAACTAGAGATGTCTTGGGCCAGATTTTCATTTAAAGTTCTTTCCTTCCCTGAATAAACATGACATCAAGTCTTATCTTGTCGCTGTTAAGAAACTGATTTTTGGTTTTTCTTCGTTAATACGTAGAATGCTTGACCTTTTATCTTCTTGCAATTCCAATCCACATTGTCGGCAGTTCAGTTGGCTTTTAAGAGTTATGATCCTCAAAATCATTTGCAACCTGCAATTCTGATGGAGGTTTTCCGAATTTGTAAGCCATATTTAAAGCAAGGGTTTTGATTGTTCGCACAACAATTGAATCTTAAGGTCAATGTATATATATGCTTTAATTATTTTTAACTTAGAGGTTGAAGGATCGAGTTTATGTCAGAGTTTGGCCACTCCAGTCTGCCTTCTTTTCCTTTTCTCTCATTTTCTTTCTCTTATTCTCATTTTCTCTGAATATATGTCAATAGATCCCAAGACGTTTCTCTGCATGTGATGCATCCTTATTGCTATGATCTCTGAGATATGGTGTTGCAGAAGAGGTTAGACTATGGATTCAATGGCTATCAAGTCCCTCCCACACCTCGTGCTACCAGATCAGCAAGGGTATGCATCTACTGTTCTTAGGTTGCTGATTATCTGAATCCCTTTTTTTTGGCTTGGGCTAAATGTCCTTCTCTTGTTTAGAAGAGGCGCTCCTTTCAGAAGGGAAATGAAGAAAATCAAATGTGTGCTTTTGATTTGTTGGCTATTGTAGCTGGAAAGTTATTGTTCGAGAAAGAAAGCACTCCAAACTCTAGTAAAACGTCAACAAACAAAGACCAGTTTGCTGCTGGCTCTAGTAATGTGAAAATTGAATGCCAGGTTGAAGAAAAACTTTCAAAAGTTGAAGCTTCTGCTCAAGAAAGTACTGCTGGGAGATTATTTGTTCCTGACCTTGTAACACAGGTTCATGAGCAAAATTCTAGTTCCAGAGGACCTCTGTGTAATCAGAGAGACCTCAACCTAGGGTTAGCTTCTCTGTCAAAAACTTGTGATTCGATGGATAGTCCTGGTTTGGAGAAGTTGGATGATAAAAGCAAGAGTGATAGGGGAACTTTTTCTGGTAAGATACGGAAGAGCTCCTCAACTTTCTCAGGATTTGGTGATCATAAACCTGACGAACAAGCCAGCAAACTTGTAAAAGATGAGCTTAACAAGTCTGGAAAAGCGGTAAATAATACTGCTTCTGACATATGCAGTGCAGAGGACACAGTGATCTGTGATGAGAAACCTGCTCTAGTTAATTCACATTGTATTGCCAAGTTACCTTTGTGTGGGAACAATATTCCCAATGTTTCTTATCCTGAGAATCGGGATCCTTTTAATGTAGTTAGTAGAGATGATGACGAAAATTCTTCTGGGTGTACTCACCCTAATTCCACAAGAAAATTATTTAGGCCAGCACCAAGGATTGGAGATCGAAGAATAAGGAAAATTTGGGCTTCTAAATACTGGAAAGTACCCCCAAAATTGAAGGATGTGACACTATCCAATGTTGGTAAGTGTCTACTCAGAAAATTTCAAATACCTGTTACCTTTTAGTTTTCTCATGCCATAATAATTCATCTTATGGGAGTTGAGTATTAATTTTTATCTTTATGTATGTTTCCTTGAGTGCATTCAGATGATAATGTTAAGCCAGTGTCCTGCAAGAGGAAGAACTATTACAAATACCAGAGATCTGAAAGATTATATCCTTTCAAGAAAAGGAGACACTTTGGCTATAGTTTGCCATCAAACTCTGATGGTGGAATCAGTGGTGAGTTCTTCTCCTGTTCACCTCGACATGGTGTTGATGCAGATGCTTCTGGTTCCTATCCAAAGATGCATGGAGGTCCTTCTGCGTGCTTTTCTCATTGACATTTTCCGAATTTCCTTTCTATGTTCTTCTGTTTGCATCGTTTTTTTCTCTAAATTGTCCTATTTAATTTGCTCCTCTGGCGCATCATCAATTGCAGGCCAGAACCCTTCATTCCAGCCTAGAGATTCTCCCGGTATGAGAACTTTTGATGGATTGACTCCTGTGTACTGTTGTAACTTGATTGGTGTCTGACATTCAAGAAATTCTGACACCAAGGTCTCTTTCCTTTTACTCAGTGAAGCTTAGGATAAAGTCTTTTAGGGTGCCCGAGCTTTTTATTGAGCTTCCAGAAAGTGCAACAATTGGATCATTGAAGGTATAGTGGTTTTAAAAGATTAGTTTGACAACTAGATTTTTTTAATGCTTTAGTGTCCTCTTAACTCTTCCCATTTTGTTTTCGACGGCTAGCATTGTTGACATATATGTGGCCTAATTGGCGGTTCAACTGAAATTGATATCTATTGTGCATAGTATCAGTATCTGTTGCAGCTGAATGTTAACTTGCTTATTCAAAAGGTTTGGTAATAATTGTTATGTTCTCTATTTGCACTTTAGAGGGCTGTTATGGAGGCTGTGACTGCAATACTTGGAGGTGGACTGCGTGTTGGTGTGCTTCTTCAGGGAAAGAAGGTTAGGGACGATGATAAAACTTTACTGCAGACAGGGATTTCTCAAAATGGCCAGTCTGATGCCTTGGGCTTTAGCCTGGAGCCTAGTCCTCCACAAATTTCCCCTTCTCTGGGTCCTAGACGTTCACCATTTCTCCTTCCTTGTGACACACCACAGCCTTTGAACAGGTAAGTGAGTTACTTTGATTTATAGGCACTCACGTTGTTCTCACCCATTCTGTTTGTTTTCATACGATTTCTTTTGCCTGATGATCTACTCTAAAGATGGATTTTGACTTCTGCAGATATCTATGATAATTTCATTTCTATATTGGATTTCTTGTTTATTCTGTGCAAGATGGACAACAGAATTCCATTGATAGAAATATTCATGAATTAAGAATAAAAGGCAGCCTATCCATCTAAACGTGCTTTCTTATTGGACAGGGTTATGAACTTGTTAATTTTGAAGAAGTGCAGGGAAGAATCGAAGACATCATCTTGTTTACCATATGTAACTCTTTGTCAAATTTCAATCTGGTCATTAGCGCACTGTTTAATGTTTGTTTTTTACCAGGTATCACCCTCCTCCTGGTGTGATCCCTCACAACATCTGTGCTACTTCACCTGAGACTCAGCCAGCCACTTCAGGGAATCTCATTGATAGTGACCATGATTCTGCTCCCTCTCCAGTGGAGATGTCTGTTGGTAAGAGCTCATCAAACTCAAAAGCATTGGTGGCTGTGCCGGCGGTGAACTTAGAGTCACTTGCTGTCATTCCTGGTAATCGAAAATCCAAGGGATCTGAAATTGCACAGCGCCGAATTCGTCGACCTTTCTCTGTCGCTGAAGTTGAAGCATTGGTTCAGGCAGTTGAGAAACTTGGGACTGGCAGGTACGCTTGGATTCTGGTATTTGAGCTTGGAGCCATAGTGGCTGTTTGAGGAATTAGCAAGTCTGAATAGAGATTTACTAACTTTTGGCTACTTGGGTGTGGTTAATCAGCTGGTTGCCTCCTCGCTATATAAAGATCTGTATTTTAAATGGTCTTGTAATTTGCAGGTGGCGTGACGTCAAATTGAGAGCTTTTGATAATGCAAAACATCGGACTTACGTGGATTTGAAGGTGAGCCTCTTTAACCATAAATAACCACTGACCCACTAGGGAATCTCCTGGATTCTTATCTCTCGTTCTACCAATGACCATCAAGTCCTTTACCTTACAACATTCGCTTTTTGACAGTAATGCATAATGCTTGGAAAGGGAATGAAAAGCCAGTTGTTTTTGGTACTACTTTGGTCTTGCTTAAAAACCGTGCAGTCACATGAATCTGGTAATGTTATGCAGGATAAGTGGAAAACCCTGGTGCACACGGCAAGAATATCTCCCCAGCAAAGGAGGGGAGAGCCTGTCCCTCAGGAGCTCCTGGACAGAGTCCTAACTGCCCATGCTTATTGGTCCCAGCAACAAGCCAAGCAGCAGCTCAAACAGCAACAGCAAGACACCCGTCTCTTCCTGTGCTAATATAGACTAGTGGGTTTTAGAGAAGGATTTCTATTAATTTTTTTTCTCACTTTCGTGTATTATGTAAAAAAAGTTGGAAATTCTTGGAAGCTATTTTCATGTAATATTTATGGGGTCTCTCACGGGTTACGTACCTTCGTTATCCCGCTTGTAAATGGATGACAGAATAAAATAAGGGCTTTGCTAACACATTGTTTTCCTCTTTAGATTGCCTTTCTGTTTATGTTGCTTTGGGTTAATTATTGTTTAAAGGGATAAAGACAAATGTAGGTAGGCAGTTTGATAAGGAAATGAATGTTTTTTGCTCATTATGTCGAGGATTGAGTGATTTAGAAATCCTATTTAACATTGGAAGTTGGGACATAACATGTGCTTATA
Organism: Erythroxylum novogranatense; assembly: GCA_029891385.1. Lineage (NCBI taxonomy): Eukaryota > Viridiplantae > Streptophyta > Magnoliopsida > Malpighiales > Erythroxylaceae > Erythroxylum > Erythroxylum novogranatense. The sequence goes on along the minus strand of CM057234.1, from coordinate 89,717,848 downwards.
CCAAATTAGACTCGAGTTTCTCAGATAGGCTCTATTTCGTCCAATCACCAATGGTTTATGGTCGATGGGATTGTGCAACTCATGCAGAAAATGGTGTAAAGAGATTCTACCCATTTTCAGTCAAATATGTTTGAAGGGTTTAGGGCCTACTCCGACTAAGTAGGGCTCCAAATTTTCTGATCCCAAAAACCCAGTTCTTCTTGTTCCCACTAAATAGTGCAAGACAGACAAACCATAAAGAAGGCACGTGGTTGCATTTAAAGATAGAAAACTACGAGTCATTGGAATTCTTTGTTTGTTAATAGGCCTCAAGGCTGAAGATGGTCATTAAGCAAAAATTTCTAACAAGTAAAAGCAAAGCTTTGTTTTGACGCTAGAAAATGCTGAAACAATACATGTAATACTAATAATGGACTGCTCTCTTTCAGGAGCTTGACATTCTTCTCGAGTTTCCGAGGATAGGATTTTCCAAGGATCGTATCCTCTTTGTCACTGTTCACTTCACTTGTTTCAATTTGGCTAGACTGGATTCCATCAAGCACCTTGACAAATTATGGCTGAAGTTTGGGACCATCCAAAATCCCATCTTGTCTTCGACTTTCGTCTTTTTTAGTACCTCTAATCAAGACCTAGCTCATGGTACAAATTATGGCTGAAGTTTGGGACCATCCAAAATCCCATCTTGTCTTCGACTTTCGTCTTTTTTAGTACCTCTAATCAAGACCTAGCTCATGGTTCTTTGTCGCTAATAAATAATAAAAATACAAACTTTTAACTCAAAGTGGATCCTCTACCTTTACTAAAAAATAAATAAACAAAAATATGTACGAATAGGTGAGAAGCTATCTTACCATTAAATTAAAGAAAAGGATATATTACATAAATCTGCAGATGTGGTTTAAGGAATCAGGTCAATGGAAGAAGGCTTTGGCCTTTAATATAAAAGATAACGATGTTTAAACATCATTTCAATGATCACATTATTACTACTGAAACAATCTCAGAAGCACGGAGATGGATACAGACACGCGACACGACACGGATACGGGAATACATTAAGAAAAAAATTCAAAATTCATAATATGATATATATTAATTGATGTGTTTCAAGACTTCCAACATCTTGATAGTTGATACATATTTGGTATTTTATAAGCCTTTTCTCAAAAAACATGGAACATATATTCCATTAAGCAATTTGTCTACAATCTCCTACCCAAAAGTAGAATTAGTCATTCACTTGGGTATTTACAACCAAAAAATTTAACTAAAGTATCTACCCTCTAATCACTTTACTCTTAAACATTGACATTGCTTTCATCAGCAAAGATTAAACTCTCCAACTTTGGTTCATCAAGTGAAAGATTGGCAACTTTAAGGATTCCATGATCATTATCGATCAGTGAAAACTTATCTCCTGCAATATCTCACATCATTGCTTCTCCTTGTTTGTATTGTGAAGATTTTCTTGAAAGGAGTCACAAATTAGTATGAATGTATACTAAACTCTCAATAAATAAAAGAGTAAGTACTCCAATTTCTTTTACAACAAGATTAAGATGATGGTTGTCCAAGTAACTTGAGAGAAATCTTTTGAAGAATTGGAACATGAACACCATGAACTAGCCACCAAGATTTTGCATCAAGGATACATTTATCATTTGTAGAGTCATAATCATCAAATCCTTGTCCACCATCTGAAAAATTAGCAAACTCAATGTTCACTTTTCTCCGATCTTCTACATCAGGAAAGTACCTCTTCAACCATTTCAATCTCTCATTGGTGAGCTCTACATCTTGATGTGGTGGAACTCGTTTTGAGTCTTTACTTAACCATTCATGGCCATAATACCTATATAGTTGTAAGAAAAAAATGTTATGAATTATTCATCAATTACCATTTATTAAAGTATCTAAATTTGAATAATCACCTTGGATTCAAATAATGAGTTAAACAATGAAGAGGGGTACTACTTTTTGTCCAACGCTCAATTAAGATTTGGTGGACCACTTTATAGAAAGTTGAAGATTCATTGTCATCCTTTCTTTCAAAAAGATACATGGCCTTTCTTACTTTTTCAATCATGGAATCTCACATCTCATACACCAAAAGGAGAGTAGATGCATTCGTATCTGCGCTTCTTAAAACATTATAGATAGGATTGGTGAAAGAAAGAATGAAATCTATCTTTTGCCACCAACTATCACTCAGTAGCTTCTCTTTGACAAATTCAACTTTGCCAACATCATCTTCGTTGTAAGCAGACCATTTTTCACTTATCACCATCTCTTGGAGTCCATGTTTGAGAAGTTTAAACCGCTTCAAAATCACTATTGTAGAGGCAAATCGAGTAGGAGCAACATCAAGTAACTTCAATGAAGCAAACTCATTAAAGATGGACAACCTCATATAGTGATTAACTATGAAGTTCTTAATAAAAAAAACATCGTCAGCAATTTGTGAAATCCAAGAACATTCTTGATACATGAGATTGTTCCTTTCTGTATTCTTAGTTGCACAAATGCTCTTCAAAGCAAGCTTAAGAGTGTAGATAACACAAGAAGTCCAAAAAATAGTTGAAAACTCCACCTTAACCAACCGCCTTACAAATCGATGCATTGTCTGTCACAATTTGCACGACATTATAAAACCAACTTCCATAATCACATCTCTCATTTGCTTGGCTACAAAATCCTTGTCCTTGATATTATCAGACCAATCAATTGCTTTCAGAAACATTGGCCCACTTCTAGTCACAGCCATAAAGTTGAGAAGAGGTCTTCTTTGTGGATCACTCCACCCATCACTTACAATGCCCACTCCTTTTTGATTCAATGTATTCCTTATAGATTGAAGAAGCTTCTCAACATGTTTTCTTTCTTTGTCAAGTAAAGTCGTTCTCAACTTGTTGTAGCCCGGAGGAACATAACCACTAATATAATTATTAGAGGTAAAAGAGAAAGCTTTGATGAAATGAGGATTCCTTACAAGATGAAAAGGCAATTCTGAAGAGTAAAACATTCTAACAATCTTAAGATCTAAATTTTCTCTAGCTTGCATGTTTAAAGCATCCTTTAAAGGTCCCAATGTTGCCCTTCTCTTTCTTGAATCAAAACTACTAGTACATAATGCTTCACTAATTGAGAAATTTTAAGATTGACTAGATAAGGGTGGAAGAGGGATATGTCTTGCCTTGAAATTTTCAATGAACAATGTAGCTTCATTGTCAATTTTTTAAAGTTTTGTTACCTTTGAAGATGAAATGTCACCGCAAACTTGAATTCCCTTGCCTGACAATTTCAATAGATGCTTCTTACCCTAGTGTAAGAACCTCTAAATGAGCTATGGCAAAAACTACACTCAAGCTTAAAGTTTCCACCACCCTCTGTTTTATTTTTCTTCACCACATATTTCTATAGTGGTTCTGGATTTTCTTGTTCAACACCACTACTAGAAGCCATAGAAAAAGGAGAATAGTGGATGGAAATACCTAATTAAGATACCAAATTGTATTAACAAACAAGTAAACAATATCAAGAAACAACAAAGTGTTTTTATGTCAATGAAGAAAACAAGACAGGAAAAGTAACTTTCAACCAAACACATTTCTAATTTCAAAATCACACATGAAGATTGCTACTTCTAAAAAAAGATTGTAGCCTACAGTAGTCTAGCCATAAAATCATCAATATTGTATTGCAAAATAGCAATTAAACACTTACCAAAATCATGCTGCAGGAAGCTATACCTTTTCAAATTTTGCATTGCGTGTAAGATTGGCTTTACTATATGGACTCCTTTTCAAATTTATGAGATATACACTTATCATGTTTGAACATGTCTATGGAAATCATCAGTGTGTATACGTTTCATATGACAACACATAATATGTGCATGAGATATATCTCATAAATTTGAAAAGGAGTCCATATAGTAAAGTTTATGTTATGGAAATCATCAGTTTCTTGAAATCAAACATCCTATCCAAGATTAGACAAAGCAGCAAATGGTTTTTTTGCATGTATAAACAATTGATTGTGACACAATTAATGTGTACAACGCATATATACAGGTGTATGACGTTCAAAGAAGATAACACGTACAACGAACCTGAATGACATTATCCAAGCAAGGCAGCACCACAAAGGAGAAACGAAGAACCAATGCAGACGTGAAGGAGCAGATGGAAGGTGAAAATGAAGAGTGTCATATCAAGAACCAACGCATATGAAAACAGTGTCGTATGAAGAACCAGCGCAGACGTGAAGGAACAGATGTAAGCTACACCTCAAAAGCGTCGTATGGAGAGCAAATGGAAGGTAAAAAGCCTTGGTGCAATGGTATTATTTCAGATGAAAATGAAAAGTCCAATGGTGCCTTGCAAATGTACACGAAAACTAACGTTTTTTATTCATTTTTCTTAGGAAACAGCCATGCTTGAGCCGTCTCAAGACGTGTCTGAGCCAGTAAAAATTATTTTTTAATGCCGACACGTATGGACACATGTCGGACAAGTGTCTATCGCACGTCAGGTAGGTGTCCGTGTCAGACACGTGTTCGACACGCGGACACGGCTTCATTTTGTCGTGTCCGTGCTACATAGGAAACAATTCATGTATTTTGGGATTAGATTGAGTTGTTTAGAAACCTCAACTATCCAATAAATGCAGTTTGTAGTATTCAATATTGAAATTAATCAAACATAGAGATTACTATTTCATATGTGTTAATTAGAAATATTTCACCTCAACATAATTTTCTTACCAAAAATGCAAATAATATGTTGGACAATTTTGTCATTTTCCATAAAGTTGGACAGCCATTATTTATATTTTTTAGTTTTTTCAATAACTTATCAATTAAGTTACGTAATTTAATTCAGATAAAGGTAATAAAGTGACCCAATAAATGATCTAAATCAATGAGTTGAAGTCCATGAGACAAATGGATCCTGATTAGTGTGGACTGGACCCATATCAAGCTTGTGATAGAGAAGTCCGATATGGAAATTATATATAAATGTTAAGATTTCATGCAGTTACTTATATCATTTGTAAGCATATAGACTCTCTGACATGTTAAGAGTACTTACGTATTGAGAAAATTGTAGAAAGATATTAACCACATGTCAGTGAACAATTCCCATGAAGGTCCCATAAGATTGGAGTTCATTTTGACTACGGAGACTGTTTCGAAAGTCGAGATGGAACTAAAATCAGGTATTCTGCATTTCCTTCATTTTTAACCTTTTCATATACGATCCGGGACACTTAATAAGTTCTATGCTACATGTTACATAATAAACATTTTATAACTATAAACTTGTGTGTAAAATTTAAGCTTAAAAGAAATCTTATAAATGGATACCTGGTATAAGGGACAAATTTCATCACAAATGTTTGAACCAAAATTCAAGTTAGAAGGAATATTTGGTAATATTAAAAAATTCAATATTGTAAAAGTATTTTGTTTAAACTTGACCAAAAAATATTAAATTAGATCTTAATATTTTTATCAAAATTTAATTTGAACCCTAATATTTCAGAATGTTCAAAAAACATAACACTTTACAAATCTTCAAAAAAATCTCTGTAAACCCTTCATTACAAAAGTACAATTATCATTATTTATCATTTTTCTATGGGCCCTTTATTAGAAGTATATACCTTCTCTAATGAAGGTATCCTCCATGCCATTACCATGTTTAATTTGGTTTCATTATATCTTTACTCTTTCTAGTTTATTGATGGTTGAATACCCATCAATATCATATTTGGTTTGGTCGAAGGGCTCTTAATCTTTGAATATTTTATCTACTAAATACACAAAATAATAGAATGTCTTCTAGTATATTGTATTTAGATTATGGTAAGCAAGTGAACATAAAATTATATTGGAGCGATGGCATTTAGAAGAGTAGGAGTTATAATAAAGTAGTTTATATGTCTCTTAAGAAAATAATCTCCTTAAGTCTTCATATATCTATTTGGTTGTTATTTTCATCCTTTCTTTAAACTTTATTTTCATTACAATAACTGGGGTTTATTTATTTAAGAAGATTCCTCTCTAATGGATCCTTATATGTAATTTATATAAATAAACTCCTTTAATATATATCTGTTTAAGGCAAGTGCACTTATAGTTATATGGTACAAGATTTAGAGTAAAAAATGTCGATCCTACAGAGACTATAAGTACTTGTTGATTTGTGCCCTACAACTAATTGCTTTGGTTGTTATTTAGTGTCAAATTATTTAAAGCATTCTTTATCTTGTACATGTTCAGATATATATGATAAAGTTCATGGGATAATTGTACTTTGCAAATGAAATTATAATGAGATTATAATTATGAGATTTACATTGTATTTATTTATTATTCCTAAATGTTTCTGGGCATTGTTCTATTAAGATTAGACATTAATAGAACGTAAAAAGACTAACACATTTTTTGTTTTTTTTTCTTACGAAGGAAGTGGTCAATCTCATAGGCTAAAGTATATGCATGCTTGTGAAAAACCAGTAGGTTGCGTAGCTTGGTTCCCTTTTGTTTATATTTTGAACTTTTTTGGGCATTCTATTAATACATTTTTAACTTCCAAAAAAAACCATTCATTTCATTGATTCCAATAAACGAAAGACATGACTACGTCAAACTTGAACAAATGAGGAATAAATGTTAATGTTTTTCCCTTTTACGTACGATCTTATTATGTATGATAAAGAAAGAAAATGTATATTGGTAGTTAACAAAGCAGGCGAGTCAGAGCTTAATGGAGACAAAATACTATATCTATTTTTTAGGCCATCTTCAACTATTACACCAAAATTTTACACCAAATTTGGTGTAAAATAGAATCTTTTAAGAATCTTTTTATATCAAATTTAGTGTTACTCCAACCATTCTACACCAAATTTTATGTCAAATTTTTTCACCAAATTTTTTCAAAGAATATACCACAATAATTTAGTTATTAACTAAATTAATTTATATTTATACAATAATATTTATTTATTAATTAAAAATAAAATAAAATCATTATTCTTAATTAATTAATATATACTTTATATTAAATTAATATTATTTATAAAATATATTTAATATTATTGTAACAACAAATTAATAATATACACAAATATAAAGCGATTAAACTTTCTCATTTAACCTCTAATCATTTGAATTTTCATATCGTTCCCATAAATGTTTAATCAGTACATTAAGAAGTTCATAATGAGCTTCTTTATCACTAATTTGCTTATGCCTAGCAAGGAATTATTGAAATATAACTGTATTGTCTCTATTGATATTAATTTCAGGGGCTGGCATTTCGCTCTGATCTTGTATGGCCGTTTGCGTATCGCGTTCGTCCTCAATGATCATATTGTGCATTATAATGCATGTTGACATAATATCATGTAATACGGATTTATCCCAAAAACATGCTGGTCCTTTGATAATTGCAAATCTTGACTGAAGAACTCCAAATGCACACTCGACATCCTTCCTACAAACTTCTTGCATCTTCGCGAATAACTTCTTTTTTGGGCCTTGGGGATCATGAATGGTTTGTACCAAGGTAGAACATTTTGGATAAATACTATTAGCTAAATAATATCCAGTATCATACAATTTTCCTTGAATAACATAATGAGCAGAAGGTGTTATACCTTTGGCAAGGTTTGCGAACAAATGAGATGCCTATAAGACATTAATGTCATTATTTGACCCTGGCGAACCAAAATATGCATGCCACATCCACAAATCATAATCAGCTACAACTTCAAGAATAATAGATGCGAATCCACCATGTCCACTATATTGTCCTGCCCAAGCTGTTGGACAATTTTTCTATGTCCAGTGCATGCAATCTAAACTCCCTAGCATCCCTGGAAAACCTCGTGCTTCATTAATTTGAAGCAATCTTGCAACATCATTAGCATTCGATGCTCTTAGATAAATCTGTCCAAAGACCTCCATAATGGCTCGACACAACCTTTTCTTACTTTCAATTGCAGTTGATTCTCCAATTCATTTCAATCGTTTCGAAAATGTTAAGGTTTATTTTGTATGCTTTGAAACTAGATTTGAGAATATTGTATCGTATTGATTGGTAACATACTAGTACAAATATTAGTACTCTAAAAACTGAACCCAATGTAAAATTAGAAAAAATAGGACTAAATTTAAAAAATACCTTCAGTAGTATAACCTACCTAACCTATCAAGTTGTTGCTCCTCCCACTTTTCTCTCTAACTAACATTGTCGCTCCAACTCCTACAATTTCTCACTGTCTTACTCACTCCAGTAGTACACTCACTTGCTTACCATCATCATCTCTTGTCATCCACCTACACAGCAGCTCCCTATCACAAAGACACAAACTTCTCATCACAAAGAAAGACACAAAAACACAAACTTCTCATCACTCACTTGCAAGCCATAGTTTGCCATTAGTCCACTCACCACTGTTAGTCTCTAGTGCTCCACTCACCACTCTCCAGTGGTCCTGAACTCTAGTGATTTTATTATAGCATATAAATTACCCTATTAACTTTAATAAATGATGGAGTGAGTTTTGCCTTGTTTGGTATAGTTTATAGAATTTCTAATATTAACATATTGCACCTAATTTTATTATTGCATTCAAAATGATTGAATGTGATTTACATGAACTTTTAATATTATTTTAATTTTAGTATAACATTCAATTGAATGATTGAATCTTATTTACATGAATTTCTAATATTACACCTAATTTATTTATAACATTTAATTGGATGAATGAATCCTGATTTGAATTTGATATTCTTGTAACATCCCATCACCGATGGGAAGGGTAAAATGGTAATTTGGGATGGATTGTGAGTGTGTAAACTTATCTCGGCACGGTCATGGTTAATATGACCTTCATATATGCATAAGTTGTAATTTTTGTAAATGCACATGATTGTACATGCATTTCTGACATTTTCTCAGCATTTGTGGTTAATGTGAAAAATGTGTCATTTGTGATTGAAAAATAAATTGGAGTGGATTTTTGTGTGTTTCATATTTTTAGAGAATTTCAGGAATTTTTCTGGAATTTTTCGGGGTACATGCCCGGACTGGAAAATTTCCAACTGGCTGACTGAATGGGTTTCCTATACTGAAAAGTACTGCCTAATGGCACGGATTTATTGGTTAAATAATTTTTTTGGAATTGTTATAGAGCCATTAGCGTTAGATGGATTAAAGATAATTTTGGCTTAGGGTTCATTAAATGGTCTTAATTGAGCTTTTCGTCTTTTTCTCTATGAAGAGCCAAGTGTCCTCCTTCCTTTATTATTTTTTTCTTGTTCTTTCCTTCACCTACGACTCTTCCCCTTGCAACTTGTAAAACAAAATTCACTTTAAAGGCTATTAGATCTCTTTCATCCGTAGCTCTTCATTTCCTTCTTCTTTGTCGTTGGTCTTTGTTTCTTGGTAAGTGCTACTCTTCTCTACGTTCTCACAAGCTCTTCTATTTTGAGTGCTTCCTCTTCAAGTGTTCAAGCCTAAGCATGTTGCCTCCTTAATAGTGATGATCGTTTGGGATGGGAGAAAGGTAGAGAATTGGAGAAAAAGTTGGAAGAGGAAGAGTGGAAGCTTGTATAGGTGAGGAATTTGTTTTATGTTCTTTAATTTGGTACTTGATGCTTTCTTTGTGTTGTTTTGACCATTAGTTTCATGGTGTTTGGGATTTGATTGCATGAGAAATTGCGTTTGTGTGTGCTGCCAATTGGGGGTCAATTAATCAAGAAAATGTTTTGATGAATTTGTGGTTAAATTCTTGGCTAAAGGGGAAGGTTATTGATATGGTAGTGATGCTTGTATGAAAGAAGTAGAATTTAGTATGAAATCTGGAAAATGAAACTTGTATATGTTTCAGGGATTTGTTTATAACTTTTGATGTGGTTATGCTCTTGAGTTGAGGTTTGTTTTAAATTAAACTTGAGAGATAAGGCTAGAATTCCTATGAAGGAAGTTCTGCCCAATTGTGGCTTCAAGAGCTTTGAAATTAGCTCAGAAGTTTGAAATGTATGTGCTGGATGAACAGTATCCGAGCTTTGGTTCCACTTTGGATGACATGAATCTTTGAGAATTTTTTTTGGGATAAAAGAGACCGATTTTGAGAAATTGGTATTAATGAAAGTTGTAGATTTATGTGTTAGCTTTCTAATGCTACTGAGTATGATATTATTCGATGTGTAGTTTACAAGTTATGGTCTGATAATGTTCAAGTAGTAATTCAGCCTTTGGAGTGCAATGCTCTAAGTGGATAGGTTTTGTGCTTTTTGTGTTCTGCTAATTATTTGGGACTGCTAATGGTGAAATTTGCTCAAGTGGTCTCCTTGAAAGTTGTAGAGGTTTGATGTAGCTTTCTAATGAGATATTTTATGTGAATTTTAGGTTTAAGGATTGAAAGATATAAATTTGTGAAGTTGTGTTATGGTTTAGGTTGTAGGCTGATTTCATAAGGTCTAATAGGTCAGCCACACTTATTTGAGGATGCGACCTATGTAGAGATAGAATTGGGCTCGGCATTCTTCTTAAGAGTTGTAGTTGATTGTCTGATCTTTTGATTGATATATGGTATGCAATTTTTCGACAATGGGTTTGAAAGTTATGAATTTTGGAAGATTGGGTTAGAATTGTGACTAAATTTGTGTAAGTAGAAGTTTTGCTTGACATTTTGTTTTGGCTAGAGATGGAATTGGCTTCCAAGTTGTTCTTGAAAGTTTTAACATTTGTTTTGCTCTTTTAATTGATATAAAGTTTGGAATTTTTGACAAAGGGGATTGAAAGTTATGATTTTTGGATTAATGGGGTACTGGTTTGTATGGTCTTTGAGATGGCAGTAGATTTGAGTGCAATTTTGACACCCTTAGAGGTGTTATTAAATTTCAAGTTCTTTATGAAACTTGTAGGATTTTCCGGGATCTTTCCAACGAGACTGATCTTGTATTATTTGGACATTTGTGTGAAAAGATCAACCTTATGAAAGAAGGGATGGGTTTTGGAAAGAGTTTGAAAAAAAATCATTAGCATAGGTCGGCATCGCCCGCCCATGCGGGCGAGCGTGCCGAGCTCGCCTGGCGATTGGGGAGCCCGGCTCGCCCTCCGACCTCTGTCCAATCTTTTGTGCATAACTTTTCCATCCGACCTATAAATGACTTGATTTTCGAAGCGATGGTTTCCTAAGAGATTTTTTTATCTTTCCACATCAGACTTAGGATTTTTGAGATCAAACAAAACGGAGGTGGTCGGATTTAAGTGAGTGAATCAGTGGGAATAGTCTGAACATGTTTCATTAATTTGTGAATATCTTGAGCTAGAGAGCTCGGATCGAGCTGATTCTTTTTCCTAAGTAAACTAGAGACATAGATCTACAATTGTTATGAAGAGGTCGGTTTTCAATTTAGCCATTAAGATGTTCATTTTTCTGAGTGAAGTTTCATAGTGTGTGGATCTGAACATATTTTGGGGATAACTTTTCCATCTGACGTCCAATTGACCTGATTCTCGAGGCATCGGTTTCGTGAAATATTTAATTTCATTTATTTGTGAAATTGAGAATTTTTAGAGTGGAAATTAACAGAAATTGGTTAGGTCGAAGTGAGGGGATCGGGTAATGATTTTTTCGATCCAAGTTTTCTTAATAATTGGACCTATAGAGGTCCGAATTGAGTAATTTCGGTGTTGATGGGTTTCAAATTTTTAGAGAAAAATTTGGTGATGGGAAATTGTGTAATAGTGTCGGGAATGTCATAAACATGCATTGTACACATTTAATAACTACATGTGCATTAATAAATGTTTCTGATTGCTAATTTGGTAATGTTGGGTATTTGAACTATTTTAGAGACACATTTGGAACGTCAATTAACAGACATTGCCGAGACTTTCAGGCTTTAGCTTCGGAAGCAAAGGTGAGTAACCTAGATGGTTCCTCAATTATTATTTGGTTATAATTTGCTCTTATACAACTGTGGAGAATAATGGAGGGACTTTTGCGTTTGTTTGTGCCAATATTTCGGACCGAAGGTGTCCGATGTATGTGGGAGATTATGACATAGGAGTGTTTTAATGGTGTTTGTGATTGGAATGTGATTGTTTGTAAACCAATTGTATGAATGCGTTAATTGTGATTGTGATTATATTGTAAATTGTTATGGAACAATTGATTGAATGTGATAACTTGGATCCTATTGTGATGTAATATAGTTCAATTGTGACACATGCATTCCATTCATGAATGCATGATCAGTTAATGAGAGTTGTGATCGGAGCAGCCACCGAGAGCTACAAGCTCAACGTGTATATTGGGCCTCGAGCCCCACAGAGATCTAGAGCCTTTGGCTCAACGATTAATGCGCCCATATTGGGACAGTTCAGAGCCTCAGGCTCATCGATTAATGCGCCCATATTGGGACAGTTTAGGTGCTCGGTCACAACACCGTAATAAATTGAAAAGGGACACATGGGCATTACATATGCATTGGATTGCATTTCTTTGAATGAATGAAAGGCTAACTGCTTTGTGATTCTGTGTATTGTTGAGTGTGAATTGGGCAACAACAGTCTTGTGTTTGAATGTTTTACAAATTCAATTGGGTATAGATGTTTAAGCAAATGGAATGTGGCATATGGTATATGTTCAAGTGTAGTTGTGCAATGTGTTTAATTACGCGACAAATGTGAAAATATGTAATATGTGAATATTGTGTTGCATGAATTGAGTGAACCATCGATGATGGTTCCTCACTGAGTTCATAAAACTCACCCAAAATTGCAATTATTTTTCGGGACTCGGAAGAATACCCGTTAGGCAGCGGGAGTATGAGCGTCTCTTTGGATTATCTGATGAGAGTTGGTGGGATCGGTTAGGTATGCGCATTAGTGTATTTTTGTTTTTACGAATTTTGTATTCTTGATTTGGACAATTTGTAAAGTTAACATATTGGAATAACTTGTATTTATGAAAAGGGCCTGAGGCCATTGATTCGTTTATGCAAATTATTTTCCGCATAAATTATCAAGTGTGTGTATGTCTTAAAAAAATTATACTGAGTTTGACTGAGTGATGTAGCACGCCGCCCTCGCAGGGCACGGATTCGGATACCACCGTCGATGTCGGGTTCGGGTCTTGTGGGAGTGGGGTATTACAATTCTATTCTTATTATAGAATTGGATTGCATTGGATTTCGAATGCTTAATTAGGTGTTAATTAATTAGGTTTCTTAATTCTCTTATATTTTGTTTGCAAAAGTAAAATAGGATGTTTTTATATAGTTTCATGTATACAAAATTTACAATTCATCACATATGTCACTTGTTATATTTAATTATGTAAATCAGAGAAAATAATTATGTGTAAATATATAATTTTAATGATTTGAGTTTTCATATACTGATATGATTAATAGGCTAACAATGTACAAAGGAAAAACAAGTTAGATCAATGTGTTATATTTTGTTTCAAAACCAATTAAACTATATCACAAGGTTTCAAAATATCATAATGTTGCTTCATTTATTAGGTGCAATAATCTCATTATAAGTTAATAAATATGTTAATGAGAAGATTTATATTTATTAGCTATGCTCAATATGTCTTCAATGAATTTAATCTTATATCTAATATTTTTATTTTTGACATATGTCTTCTTTTTTGAGATAAATAGAAGGAAATTTAAGTACTCTTAATAATTCAACCATTTTAGGATGATTTGATGATCTAGCTTAGGCTTATGCTAGATTGTTTCATGAAATAAAGAACCATATCATT